>CM060951.1:39658395-39853309 GCA_030765055.1 Mantis religiosa
GGCTGTTGCATAGATAACTGTTTTTAAAAGCTATATACTGAAATGCAATGCACTGCAAAGCTAATTATGCAGCCATAAAACTATACCATAAGAAATATACGGAATGATAAGCCAATGAACACTTATTTAACAATGAACATTGTTTTACTGTTATAGTAAACATATATGCATATTGTAAACCTCTCACATAAAATAGAAATATTTCAATTTGATCTCAATTCTTTTCTATAACCCACAGTTTCCTCACAGTGTAACTTCATTACAAATCAGAAAATTAGCAGGACGTGTTCTAGGAATGAAAGATACACTAGTACAATATTACAAAGCTTTTATCCAAATCTAAACAATAAATTATCTCTAGTACATAGTCTTATGTGTCCATTTTCTTATATTTAATTTCTCCCTTCCCTTTAAACATTGGCTGTATTGCGAGAAGGTATGCTTGAGGACTTTCTTTCATAACATTATTTATTGCTTCTAGAGAGCAACCAGTCACTTTGTAGCGTCCAGTTTGTGAGTAACTGACCGAGTATCTTGAAAAGGTTTAATGCACCTATTAGTTTTAAAAGACATAAGGATACCAACATTAATAGATATTTTAATTCAGTATGAGAATGACCAAAAATTTATATCGTATATTAACGTAAGACCTTATGCTGCAAACAAAAGTACGTAAATTTGACGGTACCTGGACACTTTTGTCAACATTGTGCTCCGAGGGACTTGTCTGAATGCTGGATAGCGTTGCATACACTCCTCGATGCAGCGTATATGCTCCTCTATGCTCCTCTAGACACCAATTTTAATGCCGGTACGAAAGTGACATTCAACTTTGAAGACGTGGTACTATGTATTCATATCCAGGGATTTTTTTTTTAATTTACGTCCTCCAAAGTTAAGTCATATCGGACGATGAATGGAATGGGAGAAATGATGCTCAAATGAGCCCAGGGTCCGTAGAGCTTAGAGTTACCCTACATTGGTCTTTCAGGATAAGGGAAACGCCGTAAAAAACCTTATCAAGGCACCTCACCCTGACCGAGATTCGAGCTCGGGACCTCTTGAACGTGAGGCACACATGCTACCATCTAAGCTACCGAGGGGGGCTATACAGGGGGAGCTGGTTGTATTAGTACCAGTACAATCACACTCGAGCGCAGCAATTTGCTTACTGTTCCGCAAAAGTTACCGCTTCTTCTCCGTAGAGGGCACTATGATTTCAAGAGCCTCACCCCCCACCTCGATAGTGCGGTGGTAGCGTGTCTACCCCACGTTCAAGAGGTCCCGAGTTCGAATCTCGTTCAGGGCGAGTAACCTGCATAAGGTTTTTCCAAGGGTTTTCCCATATCCTCAAGGACGAATGTGGGGTAACTCTAAGCTCTATGGAACCTGGGCTGATTTGAGCATCATTTCACCCATTCCATTTATCGTCCGATAACTTAACACTGGAGGACGTAAATTTAAAAAAAAAGGATCCTTATCAGTCAACTATGACGTCATTCTTGTTCAATCGGAGGGCGGGAAATAACGAACAAAAATGAACACCGTGTATCTCTTAGTGCTCGCGTGACCTAATCACTCCTCATTGGCTTGGGATAGACTGGTGCGGTAAAAATGAGTTATTTAACGTACCTGCCTCTCGGGATGGCTGTGAATAGCACCTGCGTTTATGGGTAGTCGTGACATCGTTGTTTACATTATTTAATCGCTGACACATCGCTGATATTTTGTCCTGTAGGATTTATAGCCAGTAAATATTGTAACATGGGGCTGTTGCTTTTAAGCACACTTAGGAACCAGATCAGGGCCAGACTAGGTGCATTATACCAACTGGGCGATCTAGATCGACCCGGATCTGAGGAGAAATGACATCTTACAGCAGCTACAGACTGAAACTCACTCGAATAACCCGTTTTCTAGCTTAAAAATCCTTTGAAAACCCGACTTGGACAATCCCTCGTCCCGAGGAGTGGGCGAACCCTGCTAAGCTCGCCGAAACAGCCTTTCGTTACTTACAAGGGATCTAGCACTATGCTCACATCTGTACATGCTTCTGCGACTGATGACATGATCGCTGCCCTATGTGGGACCTGTGTGACAAAAATTGGGTGCATAGTATGGCTGGAAGTATCCGAAAATTAGTCCAGAATCAGTAGGAGCATATAGGCACAATACCATAGTATTGAAGGAGTTATTGTTTACTCCTGATATATTACTCCACAGAGGTTGAGGCGCATCGACCTTCAGGCAACCAGCGCTGCCATCGTCTCTTATCGGGTCTTATTTAGTCGATTAAAAGAGTGAAATATTAATAATTTGACGTACTGTAAGTTAGAAACACAAATAGAGCGACTGGAAGTTGTATGTGTCTATGTGATATGTTATCTCGCGCCTGCCGATGTATGGCACATTTGCTGTCCAGAAGACATGATTACATCTGAACAGAGTATACATATATTGGACTCGCCATGTATGTGCGATAAGCTGAATTAAACATCTCTGTATTGTAATTTTTTTCCGGTATGTCTTCTCGCTTTGCCATGTAGTACATGACATAGGTAAGGAGATTCCGCACCTGGAACAGAGCTGACTAGGGATGTCTAGCAGCTACTTGCAAGTGGTCCCATGAGGTACTCTGCAGGCATTGTTTTGGGGCTGCGGTGCTACTCCACAGCAGAAGTTTGGTGCACATGGTTTACATAGTATAGGTGAGTAGAGGTGTGAATACACTGACAGTTCTCTTGTTAGGACACTTGAAAACAGTGAAAGATGTTGAAACATGAGAAATGAGGCAAAATAAACCTGTTATGCCAGATATTCTACTCCCGTTGTTCCTGGACTCGTAGGACCAAGGATCCGGGCTGCTTCGACCAGGGAGTTACCGAGCTGTTCCAAAAGCGCACCCGGCACATCCGTAGCGCTTTCCATAGGGCAAGACCTAGAGACTAACAAGCCCTCCATCTGGTCCTGTGGACTCAAGACGGGATAGAAGTGGATACGCCACTTACGTGCGACAACTCCAAAATGGGAAGGCTACCGATATGACCTCGGTGGGACCCCCTGGTGATCTAGCACACCTTCTACTAGCTATGCAGGCTAGCACGCGGGAATATTAATGGCTTCCCTCAACCCCGTCTGGAGACGTACCCGATCTCCCACGGGTATCGGGAATTACTGCCCCCTCGAGTCCAACCCAATCCGAACAACTCCCTATCAAGGAGGGGCTCGAATGTTCGGCCCGAGGTTCTTCTAGTACCGTCAGCAATATCACGAGTGCTAGAGTTCCGCAGCGTCCGCACCACGCCAGCTGAAGGGGACGGATCCCCTCCTCTACGAGAGGCAAAATAAACGGATGGAAAATCTGAGAGATTTATTTATCCGCACCAGCACTCGGCTAGCGATCAAGGAAACTCCGAAAAACCCAGAGATAAGGAAGGCCGGTTATGTAAATCTAACCCAGGACCTTTCAAAATCAGGCCACAGCTGGAAGTATCGTTTTAGCCTTCCCTGTCAGTCAGTCTCCAGTAAGTTTATCAGTAAACTTAACTGATATTGCTTATGTTTACATCTGCCCACTCAACCTTAAAGATCTTGTACCTCACCACTGGGACAGCTGGTAATAGATCCTTCGGAAAACGACACAGGAATCTTTGTCAAAGGCACACACATACCTTTGTCTTCAGTAAGAACTGTTACTAAAAGTAGATTTTAAGATTTCCTCTCTAATTATTTCGACTTATAAGTAGTTTAATGACTGAATACGTCGCTCTGTTCGTTTACAGGAGCCCCTCTCTCTTAAACACTTGTGCATACGTGTCCCAACTTTAAATTAAAATTATCTTACACAGACTACTGGCGCACATCCAAGTAACAGGTGCGGTTTATTGGTGGTTTGTAATGTTCCATCAACGTGGCGTTTGCTCAAAACCTTACTCATGTCTCCACTTTCGCTTTTCATCAAACTGCAATATCTACTCTGTTGTCATTGCTTTACTTTTATTCCGCTATCTCTCTGTTCTAATCTTTTAATGAATGCAATAGTTGAATGGTTTATGGCTACAGAGTCATGACCATCATTATTGCCATTAGCAATGCCGCTGTTATTGTTGCGGCCTGTATAAATGAATTAGCAACTCCCATTAACATCTTATTGTTTGAAACATTCCTGCACAATTACGTATATCATGGAATTCATGGGTTTGTGTGTAAAACAATTTCCACGCTCGTGTATAATGCACTTTGCCGTGATACACGTGTGTTTATGAAACATTTAACTTGGCCAAACGCGCAAATTATCCGCGTAATTGCGACAATAATGTGGGACCCTGTTGTCCATATTGAGCACGTCATTAGCTGTGTGAAAGTGATTTATTGAAGCAGGTATTTCATGGGATTTCGTTCGGAGCACACTCAAACATTGACCTCAACACTGCTGGCGCATTCTGCAAACATGGCTATTGACCAATGATCACAATTCACACGTGCACGTGCTGGGAAACAAGTATGTTAGAGATTCATTAAATGCCTAAGTATTACTTCAGAAGTACACAAAGCCTATCTATACATATATTGCATTTATTCCTGATTTCTCTGCCGTCTGCTTGTAATAAAACGAAGTGTTTCTACATCACTAAAAGATTCGAAGACGAAATTTCATAAAAAAATCTACGAGGGCTGTTCAATAAAGAATGATCATAATTTTTTTACGGTCATAATTTTTCTAACTAAAATTCAATCTTATTATATTCTGTTAGCTTAATGTGAAACAACCACGCCGTATTAGTTGTTGGTACTCCTGGTTCCCACCTGTGAGAACCAGGCAAGTTCAGATATGTTCAGTATCGCCTACCGCTGCAATGGAGGTAACACGTGAGGAACAAGGTGCGGCTTTGAAGTTCTGCTTTCGTCTAAACAAATCTCCAGTTGAGGCTTATACAATGTTACTGGGGGCATATGGAGAGTCTGTTCTTCCCTACAGTACAACTCGTAGGTGATTTAAAATGTTTAAAGAGGGAAAACAATCAATTTCAAAGGAAGGTGGATCCATTAACTGCTCTTACGGAAGAAAATATTAACACCGCTGCTGCCAATGTGAGAGAGGATCGACGAATTAC
This sequence comes from Mantis religiosa, assembly GCA_030765055.1. Taxonomy (NCBI): domain Eukaryota; kingdom Metazoa; phylum Arthropoda; class Insecta; order Mantodea; family Mantidae; genus Mantis; species Mantis religiosa. The sequence goes on from CM060951.1 coordinate 39,663,510, forward strand.
CTTAAGATCACTTTCTGAAATACTGAACATTATATTGGATGCCACATTTCCGTGAGGCAGGCTGGATGCTTCACCACGATAATGCGCGGCCGCATATTGCCAATGTTGCTGAGTATCTTGCAAAAATCAACATGAAGTTCATCCCTCACCCTCCTTATAGTCCGGATTTAGCCCCATGTGTCCTTTTTCTATTTCCTAACTTGAAGAAACGCTTTCGTGGAAGGCATTATCCGTTATCAGAAGCTGTGGTGAAGGCTGCGGAGGTGATTTTGAAGGTTATCTCAAAAATTGTTTACAGCCTGTTTTTGAAGACTGGCAGAAACGATGGGACAAGTTTATCTCATTCAGGGGAGATTATTTTAAGAAGGGCCATAGAAATTATGTGGATGACCCTTGAAGTCCACTTATAGACGCGCCGTGGCCGAGCGGTTAGATTGCTTGGCTCTCACGAAGGCTTTCGATCCCAGGCGCCTGCATGACATATGCGGTGGGTTTTCTCCGGGATCTGCGGCTTTCCCGCCATCATTCCACCAGTTGCTCCATCAAGATCATTCCGTTCATTAACTTCACTCACTGTCATTCCAGCTATCGAGTTGATCCCCCATCCTAGGTTCTCCATCTGATCCACAGTTGCGGTTCTTAAACCCGACACGTAATGGCTTAAGGGGTGGAGGATAGAGAATCCCTTTACACCATGATAGTGGTATAATTAGGGAGGTTAAAGAAGAAGCTCTCTTATTTGAATGACCTTTATATAACTAACAATTCTAAAACGGACAAAAAGAACTCATAACACTGAAAATACATATTTTGTAAAAGCACATAATTTATGTCAAACAATACTTATTTTTATGTAGCCCACCTGCGTGGCATAAGCGGTAGCGTGTCTGCCTCACATTCAAGAGATCGCGAGTTCTAATTTCGGTAAGGGCGAGTTATCTGGGTAAGGTTTTTCCAGGGTTTCCCCTTATCCTTATAGATGAATGTTGGGTAACTATGCTCTATGGACCCTGGGCTAATTTGAGCATCATTTCACCCATTTCTTTCACTCATCCTCCGATATATTCTAACTGGTAGTACGTTTGTGAAAACTACTTTTGAGATATTCCTCTATACTGGTTTGAATTTTCGAAAAAATATACTTTCTTCAAATGAGAAGTTATTCGATATTTTATTTGGATACAAAGAGAATAATGTGACTTTGTGGGTTCGTGAAATTAAAAGTCCAATTGCACAAACTCAAAATGTTCTTTATTTCCACCGAGTTACTGTTAAAACACTTGCCGATTACATAGAATTACGTAGCGTACACAATTACAATTCACCAGTTCGTCTGTCACAGGTCCACTCTTTCTTCTTCTTCACTTCATGGCATAGGCAATCAAGTGCCTGTTCCGCCTTCGGAGTCCTCCAGCCGTCGTTCCCTGGGTCTGCCCACCGATCTCCTACCTTTAGGATGATACTGTAATATTTGTTTTGTAAGTCTATTATCTGGCATTATTTCAACATGTTCCTTTCATTTTTGTTTGAGATCGTTTAACCTATCATTCATACTAAAAATGTCCAGCTCTTCTCTTATATTTTCATTTCTTATTAAGTCCCTCTTCGTGCATCCTTTCACACTTCTCAAGAATTTCATTTCTGAAGCCTGTATTTTACTCTGTTGCATTTTAGTTAACGTCCAAGACTCACTTCCTTATGTCAGTATAGGTACAGCCATAACTTTGTAGAACTTTAATTTTGTTTCTTTACGTATTTTTTTTCTGAATGTTCTATTTATTGTTCCACACACTCTTTGAAATTTGCTAAAATGGCTTACCTGTTCAACGCAACGATTATTTATAACTATTTTTGTTCTAATTGGCTCTTTCCCAATAAATGTCAATACCTTTGATTTTATAAAAGAAATTTTCATATTATACTGCTTACAAAGCTCACTAAGTTTAAAAATAGATTTCTGCAGGGCAGACTCGCTATTTAGGTCCACTCTACACACACAATTACGTACAACTCCTCAGATGCACGTACACAGTCTTCCAGTCCGTTCACTAGCACGGCGCTCCTCCGGCTGCTCGCCAATAACTGAACTGTCTCGCCAACTGCAGCCCCTTTTTATAGGAAGATTGCTGTTTCTGGAAGTCTCGCGGTTCAGTGAATCACCCCGAAGGTTCCAGACGCCAGGGAAGGGGAAAGAGATGGCTAGTGATGATTTTCCAACCATCCCCTCGTTACAGCTACAAGATAAGTGGGTAGGAGTGTCCGAATGCTTCCCGGTTCTCGGTTGGCCGTGCCTTCCGATAATTGAGTGACAATAACATGTAAAGGTAAACGTATAGCAAGCAACCAGTGTTATAAAATTTTATTCTACTATTCTTTATACACTTTATTCTTCTATTCGGTTTGCATCTAATGAAATTTATGATGAAACAGTTCTGAAAAGTTTACCTCAGTTAATATGAAGTACATAACAGAATAACCTTTTATAAAATTACTTTTTTATAGAATTGATGTCGAAAGTCCTGTGAAGCAACAATATGTAAATAACCGTGCATGTTTAGAGCTTAACCGTAAAACAAACGACTCCGTAAGTGTTAAACTGGATATATAAGTTCAACATTCTACAAAGAAGAACATCAAGAGAATTTCCACATCCTAAATTATCCTTTACATAGAAAATGTTTGGATAATCATGCCTCTAATGATTGTGATTAATTCTGATATAAAATTATAATACATTAAATGTATACCTACGTTAAATTTTCTGGAACTGCCTCTGAGTTTCTTTTATTTCTTGATATATTTTCCGCAGCTGATAAATAGTGGAAGACAGGAAAAATCCTAATATATAAATAACGTGTAATCATACAGGTGCCCAGTTTATTATCTTAAATTTCAACATTTATTTTTTATTTCTATTTAGTATTACGCTATTTCATTTTATTTATTTTTGTAGAGAAAAATATTCCATAGGTTTCCTTATTATAAGTTAGATTTTTTAAATACCTACACCATTCCTAAATGAGAAGTCATTGTTACTTTCTTATCCCTTGGCCATGCAAAAAGAATGGAATTTCATGGTCATCATATAGCAATCTATTGTTAAGAAATTTGACTACTGCTTAAATCTACTCTATTCTTATATTGACAATCCACGTATAAAAAATAAGTCACCTGTAGAAAGCCTTTCTCCATTAATATGAAATAGAATAAACTTTGCAACACTAATTTGTTCAAGAACGTATGTCATATGAATGCAAATTATTACCACAGCAGCGGTGAGTGAAACTCTGACCTTATCCTCTCTAATGCAAGGAAGAAGCCAATTGTGTTATCAAATTAATTAAAGGTTGAGAAATACGAAGTCTAAGCGGGCACCAGCGAATGTCGTGACAATAATGATCATTAGCCAATCCGATTTCACGCGAAAACTGTTTCCAGAAACGTCATGGTGTCACGCAAAGGAATAACAAGTTATTTGGGTGGGTTGATACAGTTTCAGATTCTATCAATAGGCTAACCAAAGTTAGTAGATTTATTGAATAATTTTGATGAACCAGAAGTGCCGCTGTTAACTCCTAATCTCGCAATTATGAGTTTCTGGACTCCATTCTCGTTGCGCTGTACCCTAGGTAGAGGATCGTGCTTGTAGGTGAAAGTTAGGATGAATTGCGTAATGCGCTATTTTTTCTATTCCTCAGTTTCTATCATATTATTTCTTTATTTCAAGTCCAAGAAACAGGCGATTGGACGGCGTGCGAGTCGTAGAGTTCTGAGTTTCTTTTAGAAAGTCTGATCTGGTGTTCGGTGTTGAACAGTCCTCATAGAAACCTCTTAGAAATGTTGGAGGTCCCGCCGACTTAATATGTGATGTACGAATGGGTAGAAACTACCTGTGATTGATTTTGCAGCCCTGAAACCGGTCACGCTCAGCCCCCCAACCCTCCCCCGCCCACCTACTCACTTATTCTTTACAGAGGTTTACAAAAGCATAGTAAACCTTCACCTGCCCCTCTTTTCAGTGATACCTAGAAATAGGCTATACATATCTGAAATCTGCAGCCGTTTATATTTTTCAAAATTTCCTATAACAAAATCACTTTAACGTCATAATTGTCAAACCCCCCTACTTCGTACAAGGTAAGTTCTGTATTCCACACAAAAAATCAGCATCCAAATTATGCCGGAATATATATTCTGAGCCTCCTTGACTCCTAAAAGCATATTTGGAGAAAATCTCATTTAGGTGAGTGTTGGGGTTTTTTGAAAATTAAAATCAATAACAAGAAGCAGTATCTCGGAAATACTTAATTCCACAAAAAATATATGACATGAATCGTGTGTTTTAACAATATTTACATTTCTGTCTTATCTCTTACAGCTTAGCAGTTTTGCCAAAGCACTTCAGAAGCTTTTCCCAGACGATTTGACGTATACATTACAGTTACACTTATCTTGCAAGCATCTTAAACATAGAGTAATTTAATAAAAATCATTAGCTAAATTTTCAAAAGTCAATTTTGTTTTAAAATGTTACGTTAAAAAGAGGTCTATGGTGTTGGAATTTTCGAGAAGTTTTCGGATTGAATCCTGAGGAGACGCTGAACTTCAACATCCTCCTTTTGCTTTTAGGGGGACACACACGCACGCACGCACGCACACACACACATAAATTAGGAACAAGTCTGTTAAGCTTATACATTTAAAATTGAATCTGTAAATTATAATGTATAATTATGTATTGTAATGCATGTAATATTACCATGTAATGCGGCATGCAGTTGAAACCAATAAAGAGGAAAAAAAAACACACACACACGCACACGCACACGCACACGCACACACACACACACACAAATATTTTTATGACAGTAAATTCTGCAAAACCTGAATTTACGTTATCGAACGATTGGTGGATTGCAATAACTTCTGTAATTACTATGTGCCTGCTAGTGAAAGTAAAAATCGAATATCGCTTTGGTACCTTTTCCGTATACCAGTATATTTAACAAATGTTTCTCCGGTTAACAGGAAATACGAGGGCAGTTCAATAAATAATGAGCACAATTACTTATCTGCATAATTTTGATGGTCCTAAAAACAGTCTCCCCTGAATGCGATGCACTTGTCCGAGCATTTCTGCCAGTCTTCAGAGACATGCCGCAAACCATTTTTGACAGAACCTTCAAAATCGCCTCCGCTGCCTTCACCTCTGCTTCTGATGATGGATAATGCCTCCCACGAAGGCGTTTCTTCAAGTTAGGGAACAGAAAAAGGTCACGTGGGGCTAAATCCGAACTATAAAGAGGGTGAGGGATGCACTTTTAGTTCATTTTTGCAAGATATTCGGCAACAACTTTGGCAATATGCAGCCGCGCTTTATCGTGGTGCAGAATCCAGCCTGTTGCACAGAAATGTAGCCTTTTGCGCCTGATATGGACTTGCAATGTTTTTAGGGCATACCTGTAATATTGTACAGTTACTGATGTGTGTGCAGGTACAACATGCTGATAAACCATTCCATGAATATCAAAGAATGAGATGACCATAACTTTCCCAGCAGAAGTAACCACTTATGCATTTTTGGGGGTTGGTGATGAAGGATATTTCCACACCGAGCTTTGCTGTTTGCTTTCAGGATAAAAACGATGTAGTCAAGTTGGAAAGAAACTCCGGATCTATCTCTAACATCAACTTTAACTGCATGTTACCTCTATTGCAGCGGTAAGCGATACTGAACATGTCTGAAGTTGCCTGGTTGTCACAGGCGGGAACCAGGAGTACCATGTTAAACTAACAGAATATAATAAGATTGAATTTTAGTGCGACAAACTAAAACCGTAAAAACTTATGATCATCCTTTATTGAACAGCTCTCGTATATAGGACAAAGTTTGTTTAATAATATTCTGTAGAATAATAACTAGAGAAGATGATCAGTATGCAGAAGGTTAATATAACTTATTCTAAAATAAGTATGTAGTAACATTTCTTGAGTAAACATTTAAAAGTGGACATATCTGGGAAATGGAAGACGAGATGCGGAAATGCAGTGTATCTGGAACAAGCGAAAGTTGGTTTTGTGCCACAAGCGTCACAAGGGAGATCCAAGCGCCTGTGCAGTATTGTTATTTACACTTGTAATTACGTGATGCCGTGGTGCTGTAATTCTGTTTTTGTGCCCCTTGACACTAGCTGTAAACAGCTCCATCCATCTCGCATAATGACACCCGGTTCTTAAAGCGGCTGTAATTATTTTGCACGGTAACTGTTTTAAATTACTGCACTGAGCTACAGTTTACTCTCAGCTCCTTCCACAATAATTTGATTCCTAACAATTTGTATAGCATTCAGAATACATTGAATATAAAAAGGGCGTTTTGTTAACACTTCCTGTGTAATATTAACAAAACTTGTACAGATATTCTTAAAGGTGATTAGGTATTCTTCTCCCTAAATCAGGTTTATAACATATTTCATCATATTAAAATTGGAATAGGATAATCCAGTATGCTTAAGTGATATCAAATGTTTTAAGAGCGTTGTGATCGCTTTGAAAATGCATTTTCTACACATGTTTAGGACATTAAAAAAGAATATTGAGTGCCCATTAAAAAAAGAAGGTTTTGGAAAATTCAAACAGCGACAATAAACACCTTAGAGAATCTACCTCACATTCAAGAGGTCCCTAGTTTGAATTCCGGCCAGGGTGAGTTTCCTGAATAAGTTTTGACCGGGTTTTCCCTTCTCCTGAAAGATGAATGTCAGGTAACCCAAGCTTATTTCAGCATCATTTCACCCGTTTTATTCATTCATCGAACGATACGAGATAATCGTTTATAAGGACGTTAAATCTTAATGAAATATTTAAATAGAAGACGCACTTAATAAAATGTGTGCGATTTAGTGTTCATCTTCTGTGTAGCCATCTTTTGTCTGACTTTCCTGTTTACTAGCTATGTAACTGTAAATGAAAATAAAAGTGGCTTGAGGAGCCACTCCTAAAATTAAAACATATATCTACGTTGTATTTGAACATAATTTTTTTACCTATCTCCTATAGAGGACTTACACCACCTGGGACACACAAGTGAGTGCCTGGAATAAAAAACCAGTCGAGTAGTAGAGTAATTCTGGATGTGAATGAATATCTAGAATTTAGGTTCAGTGAAATTTCGGTGTAATGAATGATAGGAAAGATGATTGTGGAGCAATTGGTAGAATGAATGGCGGAGGAAACCGAGAATCAGCAGAAATGCCGCCATTTCTTCTACAACAAATTCCATATGATGGCACTTATAATCGAACCGGAGCCACTTTTTTAAGGTGGGCGGTCTCACCATTTCGACCTCGACGCCACTCTATGTTAAACATAGAGGTTGAGCAAATTTTTGGGAAATCAAAGGTTTCGAAGTGTTTTCCTATATGAAGCGTAAATTGTGGAGGAAGGGTTTTCTTTAAAATCCTAACAGTTGCATCCTCTGAAAATGCTGAAGATAAAAGTTTGGTAACTAACCAAATAATTTTCACCTTTTGGTTACATGGTTGACGGTCACTGGACACAGTGTACACACACACACAAACATACACACACACGCACGCACGTATAGAGAGCGAGAGAGAAAGAGAGAGCTTTTTCTAAAGTTTGTTCCATTCCTGAAAATTCAAATCATGAATTATCAGTTAAATTTTGGTGCCGAATTGTTTGTTGCGATGAATAGCTGTTTTACCTACTATGTAGGTACAAAAAACAAAAGTTACCGCCGAAAAAAAAAAAATTGAATGTTGAATTCACTATTACGAAGCCGAAACTCATTAAAAGTATAACAAGCTTCACACTAGGCAGCATATTCAGTTTATGTTTACAGTGTACCTTTAAGACATATGCAACAACGATTTTGTATACACAGTCATCTTATTCTCTCTCTGTATATAAACGAGCGTTTGGAGCCAGATATCTGTCGAGCAATAGGTAATCTCTGGATCAGAGAGAGTAGTCAGGATGGGTGATCAGACCAAAGTCTGATATGGGAGTTAATGTGAGAGGTTCTAATCCCATTAGTCCTGCACCCGTAGGACAAAGGACCCGAGCCTCCTTCGACCAGGGTGTTACCGAGCTGTCACGAAAAGGCGCCCGGCGCCTCCGTGGGACTTTCCATAGGGCAAGACCTAGAGACTAACAAGCCCAGCATCTGGTCCTGTGGACTCAAGACGGGATGGAAGTGGATACACTACTTTCGCGCGCCAACACCAAAATGGGAAGCCTAGCGATATGACCTCGGTAGGGCCGCCTGGTAATCTAGCACACCTTCTACTAGCTATGCTGGCTAGTACGCGGGAATATATGGCTTCCCTCAACCCCGTCCGGAGACGTACCCGATCTCCCACGGGTATCGGGAACCACTGCCGCCTTGAGTCCAATCCAATCCGAACAACTCCCTATCAGGAAGGGGCTCGAATGTTCGGCCCGAGGTTCCTCTAGTAGCGTCAGAGGTATCACGAGTGCTAGACGTCCGCAGCGCCCGCACCACGGCAGCTGAACGGGACGAATCCCCTCCCCTATGGGAGGGAGAAAGGATATAACATGAAATGAGAGTGACATGGTTGAAAGATAGGGTGACGATGGAACAGTCTGGAATGTATAGCGGGGTAAACCTGCGAAACCGGAGAATACCTAGACTGCATATGTCGAAACAAAACCCACATAGGTCCTCTGGGAGTAGACATACCTAATGGATGTAATAATAATAACAATAATGATGTTGATGATGATAATAACAATAACAATAACAATAACAATAACAATAACAATAACAATAACAATAACAATAACAATAACAATAACAATAACAATAACAATAACAATAACAATAACAATAACAATAACAATAACAATAACAATAACAATAACAATAACAACAACAACAACAACAACAACAACAACAACAACAACAACAATAACAACAACAACAACAATAACAACAACAACAACAACAACAACAACAACAACAACAACAACAACAACAACAACAACAACAATAATAATAATAATAATAATAATAATAATAATAATAATAATAATAATAATAATAATAATAATAATAATAATAATAATAATAATAATAATAATAATAATAATAATAATAATAATAATAATAATAATAATAATAATAATAATAATAGACCAAGTAAGATTAATGCACGTATTAATGAATAGTAAATTTATATGAATAATTATGAATTATTTGATTCATTTAAAGGATAAATATATCATACAGAAATCAATCAAATTATAAAAGTTGGAATTAATTATTCATTATTTTATATTCCACAAAGGATGGAAATGTTAATATGCATGTACGCATGTAGCACTACTCACACTAATGTAATACATTGTTAAATAATGTTATTAAACAAAACCTTGTTAGCCTTTGCTTTTTAAATGCACCTACTGGGTTTTCAAAATATTCATTTCAAGGCCAACCACTTACTCAACTCAGAGCCACAGGAATTTTTATGTTTCTATTATGTTTATTATTCCTGATTTCGTACGTGTGGTATTCTCAGAATACTGCATAAACGTAATGTCTATGCTACAATATAAGTAGAGACAGTCTTCTACTGAACAGAAATGTGTCGTCTTACAGTTTTTTGAATCACTTCCTTAGTGAATGTTAAAGTAAATTTAGTTGAGTGTATCATCGAGTGTGTTTTGTGCCTGTGTGTCCAAACTCCACCTTTGATCAGCATGCAATATAGAAACGCTGACGTGGCAAGCAGCTGTCTGTTCAATACGATCCAATCTTCATGGTCCAATGGGAGAGAAGCGGAAATGGGATGGCGGAAGTTGAGTATTAGGTTTGTCCGTTCTAAGTGTAGCACCTCGATGCAAAACTCGTAGCATCGACATTTGCATACAACGAACAAACAACACGGCGAATAAAACCACGATTTGACTCTTGTTAATTGAACTGTTACAATGTGGTAATGCTGCTGCATTGTTTTTATTTCTGTTATTTTCAGCAGACGGTTAATGTTTCTAATAATAAAAATGTTACTAGCTGGATAACAACGAACAATGTGAAGCACCATATGGTCATTATTGTTAACAGCGCACACACTGAAAGAGAATCAATAATGAAGGTTTTAATAAACCATGATGACGTCTCAACCACTGTGCGTTCCTTAATACCGTCATGTTGACTCTTCTGTCGGATGCTACAGTGGTGAACCGTATTTACATCTGAAGGCTAATAAATGAGTTATTTGGAGCGGTATAGGAGTATTGGAAGATGTATAAACTGCTTCCAAATATTAGACTATAATCTGTGGAAGTATGTAGCAGATATTTTATGTTGTTTAAATTCTTTAAAAATATAAGTTTAAAGTGAAGCAGGCCATGAGAATGATACAGAAAAGTTTAGAATTTTTGTAGGCATGGCAACGTAATAAAGAAATTGAACCAGATCTTCTGCAAGGAACATTCGTAGAGGATAGACGTCGATCAGTATTACTCTGCAAGTGAATTTGTGTGATGCATAATAGACCCATTAGTAGCGGATGTGCTATTAATTTATAATTATTATGTGTTTCAAATGGGAAGGTGTTTGTCCTTGAGCGCCACTAGGTGAGCAACCAATCGGAGTCCTGCGGTGTTATCGTATTGCATTCCCACGCCAACCTAATCAATCTGTATGAAATACTATTCGCGCTAAGACAAAAATTCAGATTTTGCCGAAACTGATCCATGTGGAAAGTAGAGAGTAATGTATCTAACATAGCCGTGAAACCTCCATATTTTTAGATCAAATAGTTCTTCTAACACAAATAAATAAGCCGCTATTTCCCCTATTATAACAATAAATCGCGACGTAAGCACTGTATAAATTTCATTATTGGTTGGCATGTATGCGTGAACGTATATTTGTAATTACTCAGAACTGAAACGTTAATGTTTGACATGGCGTGATAAAAGAATTACTTTGAATAAGCCAAAGAGGAAACAATAAATTTTTTGCTGCCCTGGCCGAACGTGTCTGGTCATATTATATATTTGTTTATGAATAGTTCGTAATCTCTATTTACTCTAGAGAGTTCAAAGTGGTTGGTGTGTATGTATATACATATACCTTTAATTACTCAGAACTAAAATTTAAACTACTGCATGACGTGATAAAAGAATTACTGTCAATAAGTCAAGGTGTTAAATTCGAGAAAGAGCAAAGACTTCATTTCCTGTTAGCCTGCGGAATGCTGTATGCTTATGTTTATGAATGAATGCTGAATAAGAAGTGTTTATTTACTCTAGAGAGTTCAGCTCAATATCATTCAGATGTTCTCTACACAAGAGTAGAGTGAGAGTTAAATAGTGGAATGGCTCCTTGCGGCGAAATTAGTGGCGGGTCAAAAAGACAGGTATTGCGAAGTCAGGCTCGATGTATTGTTTTTCAGGTGTACACGTTCTTCTAAACATTTTCGGAAACAGAAACTAAAATGAGTTATTGCAAAGAGTACTTCCATCTAAAAACACAAAAAAGCGTATCAGCTGGATCAACTTGCAATTGAAACGGGACACGAGGTAGTATGCCTCCCACCTTACCACTGCCAAAATAATCCAATTGAGTAGGTGTGGGCTCAAATAAATAGGGGGATTGCAAACAGAAATAATACTTTTAAACTGACGGACGTTAAACAACTTGTTTACGAAGAAATTGACAAGGTAACACAACAGGATTGAGAAAAATGCGTGAGGCATGCAGAAAACCTTCAAGAAGATGATTTTAAGAAAGAAATAACACGTTACGTTATTTTGGAACCTATAATCACACATTTGCTAGACTCAGACGATGAAGACAGTGACAATGACGAATTCTCTCTTAACGGAAATGACAGCTATATGGATGAGCCACTGGCAGTTCCATTGGATTAGAAAAACAGGTAATTCATAGACTATAATTATAGTTATAGTATTTTAATATATATAATATGCGAAAATGCTTTTTCCAAATTTTATTTTGGCAACTGCATCATTGTGAAAGTTTTGTCAAACATAATTTGCCTACCCTTACGTCTGCGCCAAGCAAACCTGCATGTTGTATGAGTGTGCGAGAGAGAGGGAAATATAAAAGGAGTGGGGTGACAAGCTGGCAACGCTGAGTGTGATACGGCATCTGCTGAGCTAGGCTCCAGAACTCCTCCCATTTGAAACACATAATAGTATTTTGCATCATTTGTAGAAGAATCTTCAAAATTTTGTAAGAACAAGTATCGAATTGTGTATATGTAATAAAGTATTCTTCTTTGGGAAAGTATGATTGAAACGTTAATAAATCAGTAGCAGAGTTGAATATTTCTGAGCTCCTAGACTACGACCTTTGGTGCAGAGGTCATCGCTAGAGAGCAGCCGTGGTAATTTTCAAGACATTTTGCTAGAACTTCACCAAACGTGAATACTCCATGATCACCACCTTCATCTAAAATAAACCGCTACAAGTATTATATCTGCTAAACTCTGTAATATCATAAGTTTACGATTTTAAATGACTGCAATAATATGTAATGTGGCACCAGTCACAAAAAATATTCGGCTGAAAATTCCCTAATGTGTAATCAAGACGTTGACATTAGGAGCTATGGAAAGGCAATACTCACCACATTAAACCATTTTTATAACATGAATGATTTAAGATTTTAAGGCCACAATATCCTAAAGATACGAATTTTAGAATGTTGTTAACCAACATAAGTCCCTACCCCACAAATTCAGAATATAAATACATTGCCAAATCTTAAATTTATATTCAGATATGTTACCCTGTTTGTTAATATCTATCAATCGATTCCCTTTATAATTTTCTGAGTTAGTGCACCTATGTACCTTAAGCTACTGGGTTACTTGTTGACTGACTTCGCCGAAACGCCAAATTGTCTTAACTACTCTGACTTTAGCTAATTATTATTCCTGAAGAAGTAATTTGCCTAGCTGATATTTTATTATCCTCCAGCAAAGTACTAGCTTGTAATTTTTACACTCTTGCATTGATTTAAACACACTGAAAGTATTCATTACAACTATGCATCTATCACCCTCTCATTTGTTATGGAATTTCTAATCTTAACGTTCTATAAGTGGGATATAAAATATCTTCTCATCCCTAACCGGCGGACTAAATCTGTTAAACTAAGTCAGGATTTTCATAACATTGCAGCATATTGACCGTCAGAGAAATATTACGGGTCTAGCCAAACATATGCTAAAGACGGGCAAAATAACGTCCCAAGGTGCACCTATCATATTACTTTTCGAACAGTATTTTATTAAACTAAAACCTAAGATTGTGTATAAATAACTGAAATAATTGAATACTAAAGAAGTTATAGCTTTTAATTCATAGTACCATGGAATAGAAAATAAATATTAACGTCTTATAAATCAAATAGTTTAACGGCAGTAAATTTAGTCTTTTGTTCTATAATTGCAAACGGTTGTCAGTAGCACGCGTTTGGCAAACGCTGATACAGGTGAGGATTGATTTCAGAAGTTTTCAAACCCCAAGGTACTCTATGAGCTTTCTGAATTTGCTAGTACATCTTGTGTGTAGAAAACAAGTGAAACTGTAAAACACGAATCTAAGCTATTTTAAAAATTATCATTAAATCCAAGATGACTAAAAGGTCAATTCTTCACTATATTTGTAGGAGTTAATTTAACTTTCTTCCCTCAAGAAAAGGTCCTTCATAAATAATAATAATTTTAACAACTGCAATTAAAGTTAAGAATAGATAAGATGCAACTAAATTAAGATGTTAGGTTTAATTTGGAATTTTTAGAGATTATGATTTAATTAGTACAATTTTAATTTATTTGGTATATTACAAATTGTAATGTTAACCGTTGCGGTGCGATTTTCATAATTTTTAGACAACATTTCCTCTTTAAGTTCGTTATTCGAAAGTAAATAGTTGTTAAGAAATGTGCTTGAAGTTACTTTACTGTGGAAATGTCATGTAAGCATCATTTAATTCCTGAATTCCTGTCCACCTGTTTACTTTTTAATATAAAATAGCTTTTACTTTCATTCAGAATATAGGTTTTACTCAAAATATAAGTATGAGTTAGAAAGCCATTAATACATGTAAAACCAATTTTGGAAACACTCATATATATGAGTGTTTATATATCAACAAATATAACAATTTCTAACTTAACTTATAACAAATGTTACTTTTCATATAAATTCAACAGATTCGCGATTTCGTGAAACTTCTTCCACATCATCAACTTGGATCACAAACTTGTCAACGCTGAAACGCTAGATGTCCCCTATGTTCTTGTTATTACTACCAAAATCTGAAAATGAAACAAGTTTAAAAACACTATCGACTGCCGGTATTTCAAAATTCATTATGCGATGTTTATTGCTTATTTTTTGTTATATTTGTATATATTTGTTCCAATGTAAATAGCTTCATATTTTATTAACCTCATACATATAGGCATACAAACGAGAACCAGGGGTACCAACAATGAAACTACTACGGCGTGTTTGTTTCGCATTAAGCTAACAGAATATAATGAGATTGAATTTTAGTGCGAAAAATTATGACCTTAAAAGGATTATGATCATTCTTTATTGAACAGCCCTCTTAATTAGAAACACATTACATGCCATTATAAGTACTACTCTCTCTACTAGTATTGCTCCTAATGTTTACTAGTTTCTTAGAATATGCTTGCGTACTGTTGCTTATTTCCTTTTTTCACAGTCCACTTCCATTCAGATTTTAATTGTTCTAGAAACTACACTACAGTTTTGGAATTTTTATATATAATTTTGCCTGTATCAGTTCTCCTCTTACTTCTTGTCCAAAATGTATTCTTTCGGCCAACGTTTTAATTAGTTGAAATAATAACAGAAGTAGGGAGAATGGGGGAAACCAAATAGTAATCTGGAAAATTATTGTTTTGCCCGACCTAGGTAGTTTAGTTGTTTAGTAGCTTAGAAATTAAATAGTTTAAATAACTAATTTGTTTACTTTATGTTGAAAACGTTTGAGCAGTATCTATTAACAGCTGACTTGCAGGTGCTTGAATATTAAGGTCCAGCAAGAAGTAAGTAGTAGTTGAACTTTTGGAGTTACATATTTCTGTTAAATACTTTCTTGTCTTCAGTTATTTTATATTTTATTGTTATATATTTAGCCTAGATACGCAGATCTGGAAAATAGTGCATCAATGCAGTTTGCAATACACATACGGAGAGGGATATATCTAATTACTATTTATATATTGACTTACCATAGTGCGATCCATATAAACCTGAACCATTTTAATAGGCCATAACTTTTGAACCAATAATGGGACACATATAAAACTTTCGGAGAATATAATACACAATTGGCAGATTACTTTACACTATTTACATCTCCGATAAAATGTTGAAAGTGTCCTCCACCAGCATCTATACATATTTGCACTCGTCTCTCCATATTCTCTGCAGTTTCACGGAGATTATATCTAATTGAGAGAATGTAATTTCCAGCAAGATGGAGCAACGAGCCATGCATTTAATGACACCATGGAACTTGTAACCAGTTTCTTTGATAATCGAATAATCTCAAAGGTCTGTGGCCCTCAGAACCCCTGACCTAACCTTGCCGGATTTTTTCTTGTGGGGTTATCTAAAGAATAGAGTGTACAAGAATAGCTCACGGAAAATTAATGTTCTCAAGGAATCCATTCGAATCGAAATGAGTAACATTGACGAGGATAATTTCCGTAAAACTTCAGAGAATATAATGAGACGAGTGCAAACATGTATAGATGCTGGTGGAGGACACTTCCAACATTTTCTCTGAGATGTAAATAGTGTAATGTGATCTACCAATTGCGTATTATATTCTCCGAAAGTTGTACGTGTGTCCTATTATTCGTTCAAATGTTATGGCCTATTCAAATGGTACAGGTTTCTATGCACTTATAGGAAGTTGAAAAACTGTTTTAAATAAAGAACTTCGTGGTCACTTTCTATATACTAGCATTAGATTTTATTGCTAATGCACTCTGTTCATCATAAATGACTGTATTTTATATTTTAGACCGTGACAGAATACAATCTACAGTATCTGTTTATTGCGTCTGTTCTTTTAATCCTATTGATATTTATACAAAATTAAATTCTAAAGTTCAAGACATGAATAAGTTTCCCAGGAGACCCATGTCTGTAAACGGCAATTTGGTGGCTGTATTAACATACATGCGGCGGGAAGTAATGCTCCATGCCTCATGAATATCTGCTCCTTCATAATCTGCGTCTTCGACTTAATTCTTCTGGAAATCCTTAGCTTTGTCGTTCCTATTAAATTATGGTGCTGTACTAAGTCATACCTGTTGAATTTCAACATCGCGCCCTCTTACATATTATACGTGCTAGAGGAAGTAAAATTGCTTAATGCAGTTTCTAATTGCACATGCGATAAAGTTATGTATAAGTAGTTCTGTAAATTCACATTTGCCTATAGAAAACCAGAGAATATTAAATTGACTTAGCAGTCTTTAGCATAGTGTCATAAAGCATGTTGAAGATTCTGCCTAAGCTAGGATATTTTATGTATTGCTTAAAAGTTAACAAACTGGCTTAATACTTTATGTTTTGATTATATATCAAATTCTGTAATTTTCTTAGGAAAGAGTGAATTTCTACTTTTTATGGTAGGGGAACATGGGGCATATCGGGGTAGTGAGGCAGAACGGGGTATACGTGTTTTCTCTGTAGTAGGTGACACAATCTACCGAAATCTGTCAAAACTACGTCATCTCAATCATAGCTACCAGTACACGTCAGTTGGCTGCCATAACGGACTCTGTTGTGTGCGAGTTGTGTGATGGATACAGTTTGAAGCAGTTTTTAAAAGATTCGTGATCTCTTTCAAAGCATGCAAGTACATCACATCTACATTTACATAAAAACAATAATCACTATGAAATATAACACTTAATTTACTTCTAAATCCATGTTTTTCGCCAAGTTATCTTTGAATATCGAAACATCGACAAGCATTAACTTAAGTATGTGTTTACAGGGCAATATGGAAGGGGCATAATGGGGTACTACCCCCTCATGCCCCTGGTGTAAAATTCTTTGTGTGTTATTCATATGATTGACTACTCATGTTTCATGTGATTTCGGAATAGTGCGTAATTACGTAAAGAAGTCACAGAGGCAAGAGTGGTCTTAAGTCTCATTGGAGGGGGCTGTGAGTGCTGTATTTGATGGTTCAATGGGGTACAAAAGGGCAGCTGGTCAATTTCAAGTGCCCCAAACAACTCTTGAACGCTACGTTAAGAAGAAACAAGACAATCCTGATTATGTTGTTAAAAACGTTCCCACGGGCTGCAGCCGCTAGAACCATTAATCAAGTATTATGAGGATGAAATTCGCTCCTGGGTTAGATCTAATCCAGGAAAATTCGTGACAAGTTTTCAGGTTGCATCATTGTTTGGTGCCAGTTATATGCGAGCCTCAACAATGAGTACGGCAGTGAATGGGTTTCGAAAAACTGGAGTATGGTCTGTGAACATCAATGTGTTTGATGATGCTGATTTCCTACCGTCCAAAACGACAGATATTGAGCTTTCTTCTGAAGTTCCTGATGATATTAATCCTTCAAGTCCTGAAATGTCCGTTGTCTCTTGTTTACCTATCGGGAGAGAAAACATTGAGATGCCAAGCTGCAGTACTTTCCAGAGTTCCAGCCAAGAAAATATCACACCTATTACAAAGATAGAAATTAAATGTGTAGTGTTTAACGCCCGCTTTTACTACATACGGCACCGCAGGCGATGGCACTGATGATACATGAAATGAAGATGGAGCACCGGTGCAATGAGATGGCGGGGAAACCGGAGATCCCGGAGAAAACCCGCCCCAGCGCAGTGTTGTCCACCACAAATCTCAATTTGCGGTCGCCTGGGATCGAACCTGGGCCGCCTTGGTGAGAGCCAAGCGGTCTAACCACTGAGCCACGGCGTGGCCTTACAAAGATAGACCAGAAAAACAAGAGAGTTTGGAAAAACTTGGGAAAAAGCACGTTACTGACAACAGCCCATTATAAAAAGCGCTATTGCATGCGGAACAAGAAAAGATGAATAAAATACCTGTAAAATGGCGTCTTGCTCTGCCAGAAAACAAAACAAAACGAGAATCATCGAAAGGTAAGCCTAGATGTCCTAATTCTCCTGTATCCAAACGTACCAGAAGTCATCTGTCTGCTGGTAACAGGAAATAGGTGGCAAAACACGACGAAGATGACTGTCTTTACTGCCACGATTATTCAGGAGGGTGGATTGGATTAGACATCCCTGCTGCCTGCAATTGGCTCATAATTCTTATGCAGGTGTAAAAAGTGATAATGAAGATGTTGTATACATATTTTTGCATATTGTGAGAAGTGAACGAAATGTAAAAGAAATAAAAAAACCTTATCAAAAATTGGTCACCTGTGGTGCAAAACGGGGCAAATGTACTAATTTTGTTTTTTGACGTGATAGCTAATCCCATTTGTTGCGAGTGTCTATTTAATTTATGTTTTTCAGATAATTATGCAATAATAAACACATTTACATTACCAAAACACAATTTCTAAGTGTTGAAATGTGAAATATGGATGCACAAATATTAAGTACCCTGTCCTGCTCTATGTTCCCTTACATATATTTAAAACATCGCAGGCTTCGTTGCTTAAAAAACTAGATATTTGTGTTCATAAAATCTCGGCAGTTGTTCTGTTGCTCCTACATCAAGCTAGCTATTCTAGTCCTGCTCCCTATTTCTTGCCATGATCACGTCATTAAGTGTATGCAGCGTAATAATTACATTGCCGTATCTGCACACAATGGGGTGGAGAACTTCGGTTTAAACGCTACCTTGTTTACGACCTGTAACAGAAATTCGTTACCATGTGATTTTCATTAAACTGCTTTCCCCAACATCAGAGCGTTAAACGTGCACGCTTCTACTAACAGAAGCTTTAATTTCCCTAAATTGCAGCTTATTTCTCGCAATTCGCAATCCGAAAGCTTAATTGAAAAACAACCCAAGTCCGTTGTCTTGTATGAAGGTTTGTATTCGACTACACTGTCCTATAATAGCTTGTTTGGTGTTTCCTTCTTTTTAGCCAACCTTAATCAGAGTACATTATTTCTTGTGTTAAGCTATACTAGAGTATTAAGGGCACTGTGAGGTCGAAGGGCTTCAAAAAATCTACTTTTTAGTTTTAGTGTTAAAATTTATATAATTCTTCAGCTTTTGAATGATTATATATATAAAACATAGGGTGCCAGCTGATATTAAAGCCCTTAATCCATCAATTAAAAGACGGTGGCGCAATGATACGCCCACTTTCTAATCTTCTCCATACACATTTCACTCAGCATACTTTCAAAGCTTGAAATTTCTGAACTAACCCTCTTAGAAATATGTGGTAAATTTTTATTTACGTGTTGGTCATTCTGCTTCCTACTGCTTCACTCGTTTCTTTCTCTATGGACAACTTCCGGCGTCTTTAGCCGTGTTTTTGCACCCAAACCCTAAATGAAAGTTTTCGTCATATAATACGAGAAAGAACTCCAAAAACTGTGCATGTTGGCCCAAAAACTTTAAAAATTGGTGTATATGATAGTGTTATTTCTTATAATGGTGGGTGCAGTGGTATGCATAAAGCAATGACGAAACTGGGTATAAAGGTTGGCGAAAATATGAGGGCAACATGTCTTAAAAAAAGAGTGCGTCGACTCTCAGAGCAAAAAGAAAAGCTCAGTTGCTTGAAAGAAGAAAAGAAGAGCTAGAAGTAAGAAAAGGGAAAGAAAAGATGAGAAAAACCTAACTGTGCAGGAATATGAAGAAGACATGTTCTGAGAGTATTTATAATTTAAAAAGAATTGTGCTTAACCTTTGATCGTGATTTCCCAAAACCTTGATTTTTCATACTTTAGGTGCATGTTTCTCAAAAACTATAAAATATATTCATATAAAATGTTTAGTGCTTATTTTTTAATGTTCCCTAAACACACTAATCTAACTTTTATATTCATATGATAAATAAAATGGAGGGAACATAAAATTCAGTCCTTAAAAATATAACCTTTTTTAACACAACTAAATAATTTTTCATGTGCATAGTATAAACTATGTATTCCTTTTATTCAGTTTAGATTGTAAAACTCTGTCTTATATTATTTAGAAAAAATATTGGTTTGTATAGCTTTAAATTCCTACAAGGAGCCTAGACCTGAAGTATAGGATGCAATACTTTTTTTCAGGATACACAGAGTACCTTATGCCCCTTTTGCAAGGAACTGTATGAACTTAATATGCAGTCGTTAAATGCATACATCCTTATACTATAATCATACCAAATTTCAACTTCTTACAATGTTTAGTTTTTAGTATATTTATATTTCAATATTGATAAAAACTAGCGCTGTCTGCGTAAAAATAGCCTCCCAGTGTCCTTAAAGTACTAATGAGAAGGGTATTATCATAGAAGGATTCCTCTTATTCTTCTTTTATTCACGGCTTCGGCTTTTCAATCCGTTCCAATTTGGTCTGCCCATCTTTTCTTCGGTGTTCCCTGGTTTCAAAGCCGGCTGGGCATACCCAATTGCTTACAGGCGAAATGTAGTGCACCAGTTAGGGTGCATCCACTTTTAAGCATTTGAGTGATACATTCCTATTGTAAGTATAACGATATTCGTAATGTAAACGCTACATTAGGAAATAAATCACCACTCTATGAATCAAATACCAAATTTCTAGGAATATGGTTAGATGAACATTTAAAATAGGAAAAACAAATTCAGCAACTAGAATCGAAACTAAGCAGAATTACATTCGTTATTAAATCAATGAGGGTGTCTGTAAACACAAATGTGTTGAGAATTATTTATTTTGCTCGTTTTCATTCTGTAATGTCTTATGGTATACTTAGCTGGGGAAATGCTAAAGATGTATCAAAAATATTTAGACTGCAGAAAAGGGCTATTCGTTATATAGTAAATATTCCTTTCACCACCAGCTGTAAACCATATTTTAAACTACTAAAAATACTTCCATTACCCTGTGTATATATATATATATATATATATATATATATATATATATATATATATATATGAAGCTCTAGTTAGGACAAGAATTGTACTTGCTCAATTTGAAACAAATTCGCAGTAACATACACATAATACAAGAAGTAAATCAGATCTACGCATTATAAGCCACAATACAACTTTATTCACACATAGCTTCGAACATAAAGCAGTATTATTATATAACAAACTACCCGATGACATTAAAAGTATAACATCGGAAAAAAGGTTTAAACTGTCTGTAAAATCATTTTTAAGATAAGGTTGCTATTATTCAGTGGAAGAATACTTAAAACATGATCAACATATCAATGCTTCCTAAAATGATGTTTGTGAATAAATACCTGTGCAACTTCGGAGGTGATACTTGTAATATTCAGAAAATCTGTAAAAAAAATATCCTACTAAAAGTAATTTCACAGACAACAGATGAGTTTCTAAGAATTAAAATTAAATAATAAAGTAAATATTGATTATTTTGGTAAAAATTACGACTCTTACAGCCTAGTTCTTAAAAATGTAATACATTAAACTATTATGTGACCTAAGTTGCCTTATTCTTAATTACTATTTATATTATTATTCTGTTAATTACTACTGCATTATTTTAATCACTATTGTATTATAAAACTACTATTGTATTATTTAATTACTATTGTATTCATAACTGTATTACTCATAAGAAATGTAGTATTTTTATGGGTACAAGTTTGACGAAGCCATGAATATTGTATATTCCTAAGGTGAATAAAACTATCTATCTACTTCAAATATTTTCCTTAGTTTAAGTGAAGTAAATAGACCAACATTTGTACTTCGTTAAGAATAATCCACAATAAGTGTATAGAGATAAATTCTTGAATGTAGTCCGTCGAGCATTCCTTTGGCATTCACTGGATATTTTACTGTTTACGTTTAGGACAGATAATATACCATTCTTGATACCCTTATCATATTCCTTCAATTCCTTCAATTAATGATATTATAATTACTAGAAAACATTTGTAATTCTGCAGTATGCCACAAAGTCCAACTAAGTATAAACGCATAGATCTTAATACACACTAAGCACACTGCTGTACTGATATACATTTACATTAATACATTTCACGTACTAGAACCTTTTGTTCCACAATCAATCGAATTTCTTGCCATCAGAAATTCCTCACAGATAATCTCTTAAAGATATGTTTTCTTAGACTTCGAAGAGGCTTTTATTCTACTGCAGGGCTTTCCTTTGTCAGACAATAATCACTAGGAGCAGGAAATTTCCTCTGCTTTGATATCTGCGAGTCAAACATTTGCTCTTCTTTGATGCATTTCTGTAATCGAGTTCCTATTCTTCACTAAAATGTTGTTATTTAATGACTGAACTGCCTAGCTTCGTCTCGCCTTCCGCATGTTTACACCAGGATAGTACTAGTCTGAGACATGTCATACAGAAGGTCATCATGTGACAAATATGCAGTCAAACTTGTTAGAGCCGTAAAGTGATCTTGCGTGTGCCATGCATGTCAATTTAGGGAGAAGGTGAGGGAAAATAAATGTAAATAAGACACTACTCGGTTATCTACCGCCCTTTAACTGTTGCATACATAGATGAAAACGAGCCACGTTAAACAACTTCCGAACCCAGTACCTATTTCAAGGCTTACCATGACACTGAACTAGCCCATGCCAATATACCGTTTGGCCCTTACGTAAATATACCACCTCAATTCGTAACCTATTACTCGTAGAACTTGTGTTTCAAACTTTTACACTTATAGATAATTTTACATCTTTTAAGAAACAGGCAGAGTTAAAAAGCTGTTGTTAATCAATGAGGTTTCCTGTCCAATGTTAAGATTTTTACTGGAAGGCCAACCTCTTGCAATCTTCTCTTAAATTCCTCTGAGTGTATAAACGACGTGGTATCTGAATGCTGCAGTCACGCTATTTTCTTTTGCTTTGTCGTTTCATTTTATTTATGCCTTTCCGCCTCTCTTAGCAGTTTCTTGTCCTTACGTGGAATTCAGTTTATTCCTTGTCTTGGTCACCACTGTCTTTCCTCATTCCCAGTTTAATTACTTACGTCTGCCTCCCTGAAACCAATAAACCACGTCATATGCCATATATCCGTCTTGCAAGGCACGGTTTATACTTCAATCTCTATCAGTGAGTGAATGTCATACAGATGTTCACATATGTCTTGACAGTTGCACAGGGAACTCAGCAGGGTGCTGGAGAAGCATCTCTCTATGGGGGGCCTATGTGAATCGAACAGTATCTCAAGGTGGTCAGCAGTTTACCACAACAGCCATCTCAACCCTTACACAAGATTCCTTACAAGAGAAATGGAAGTATCTTATACAAAGAGTTATTTCATCGAATATAACATTATTACAAACATCAACATATCTTTAAATATACTGTGACTTTGTGGGTTGGTAAAATTAAAAGTCTAGTTTGCAGGAGTTGAAAATTCTCTTTATTACAGTAGAACAACGTTTTGTACACCCAGTACAGGTTCTAAAAGTTTCGTTTCATACATACAGTAGTATCTGGTTGCTTCACCACACATAAACAAACAAAAGAATACACTTTCAAATCACTACACGATTATCAGTTTTTAACTTTCAACTCACAACTCCATTAAGAACTGAAATACTGCTTTGACAGCCGTAACACTTTTATATCTCCAGTCACTGTTTCTAGAAATTAGTGGAATACTCTGTAACAATCAAGACATTGATCTCTTCTCCCCTGTTCACACCTTTTAAAATTTTCCATCGAACTAAAATTTCTGTATGGGAAAAGGTCAAACTGGCAAGGTCAATCCTCTTGGCGTGTGTGGGAATTCCATTCAAGGCACGTCCTGGCCTTTAGCTTCCCTGCTACAGGAGGATTATCCTCTGGGAAACTTGCATTCAAATGGGTGATTTCGTAATACAGTGGCAGTCAAAAAAGTGTGCTTAGCTAGAGCCTGATGTTGCTCTAAGCACTACGAGGATCCCTGAACATATCTGTGATCAAGAAAGGAATTCATATAATACCGGTTCTCAGCACTATCGCAGTTTTTAATTTATCCACTACTTACCTAGAGCAAATGACATTACACCTTGCATTTCTGCGTTTACTAAAAGTGTTTGCTTTTAAATTTTCCAGTTTCAATAAAAGGATTTCGCAGAAACGTAGTGGGCATGTGAGCGTGAGCAGTTTGCGTGGTCTGAAAATATAGTTAAACACAACTCTTGGTACTTAATTAAGCATCTTCATAGGATTTACTATGCTGATTAAAAAAAATCCCCCTGATCTGCGGATTGAAAAACTTCTACTTATTTCAGCTTCGTTAATATGACTAGGAAATGAACCGGCTCTTCATGCTCCAACCCAAAAATGTTTACCATCCTACGTTGAACGGATCCGCATGCAGACCAGAGAACAAACTCGCAGACATCTCCAACAATTCCAAGCCTGATGGTGATGATGCGGTCATACCGGCGGACCGAGCGGTATGGCTCAGGCGGGAGGTTCGGGTTCTATGCCCGCCTTGGTAGCGTAGATCGTAACCTGTCTGCCTAACGTTCAAGAGGTCCCGAGTTCGAATCTCGTTCAGGGTGAGTTACCTGGATAAGGTATTTTCCCGGGATTTTCCCTTATCCTAAAAATACGTATGTCGGGCAACTCTAAGCTCCATGGACCCTGGGCTCATTTGAGCATCATTTCACCCATTCCATTCATCGTCCGATATGGCTTAATGTTGGAGGACGTAAATTGCAAACAAACAATAATAACAATAATAGGTTAATTACATCCCCCGAATTTTCTGTCCCTTTACTTCATCCACATTGTCATTTCATATCATCTCTCATTTGGTGGTCTCTTTCAGGACTGAAACTTCGGCGGGTGTGTCGCCGTTGTCTGGCAGAATGATATGCTCTTAGTGAAACTTCATTCTCCGGTAGGACGGACTGCGAACCTGGTCTGGTGGAGCCGTTTCCTGACCCAGTAGAACGGCCTTAACAACAGCCTCATCGGCTTTTTAATTCTGTAACCTGGTGCCTATTTTAAATTGCATTCTCCTCTTTTTAGTCTTCTACGGTCTGTTTGTTTTAAAGGACAGTACGTTTAGGACAAACACAACGCGTGACTCCACAGCTTGGAAGTGGAAGCGCCACTTAACCGAGTCAACCCAACAGGGAAGACTACGCATAACCTCGGTGAGGCCACCTGGTGATCTAGCATTCTTTCTACTAGGCTCTGCAGGCACAGTGCTCGGGACTTCTTAGGCAACATTTTGTCCTCTCCGGCCGACCGGAGCCTGGCCGGAGGTACCCAATCTCCCATGGGTATCGGGAAACACTGCCCTCTCGAGTCCAACCCAATCCGAACGCCTCCCATTCGGGAGGTGCTCGAATGTTCAGCCCGAGATGCCTCTAGTAACGTCAGAGGTACCACGAGTGCTCGGGGTCCGGAGCGCCTTAAACACGAGGGCAAGACCTAGAGACTAACAAGCTCCCTCCTCCCATCTGGTCCTGTGGACTCAAGACGCGATACAAGTGGATACGCCACTTACGCGAGACAACACCAAAATGGAAAGGCTACCGATATGACCTCGGTGGGGCCGCCTGGTGATCTAGCACACCTTCTACTAGCTATGCTGGCTAGTACGCGAGAAGATTATGGCTTCCCTCAACCCCGTCCGGAGACGTACCCGATCTCTCACGGGTGCGATAGGATGGGATGTCGGTTTTACTGGCCTGCCGGGGAGTTTGAAACTGGTAAAGTGTATGAGCACTGCCATCTGAACAGTCATGGCTCTTTGGGACGGCCACCCTCTGTCTTATCCTGCCTCATTCTTCTTCCCGGGGATGCCGCATTTGTGGGCATTGGTCCAATAATAGGTTGGGGCCTCCGTGTCTACTTCACTCCGTGGCGTACCAACGGACTCCTCAAAGAAGCTTTTCCTCCGAAGGATCAGGCGAGATATCTACGGCTCAGCGAAGGCTGGCAGGGTCCAGAAGGGATTGTGTAATGACAAGCATTGTATGAACTTTCCAGCATAGACTGATTCTGGAGAGCCTCCAAGCCTACTAAACTGTGAAAGAGTAATTAAATATGTAATAAGCGTAGTGGCGGAAGAGAAAAATCTATGAAAAACGCATGTTCTGGGTGGCCGCCCAAGAATCGATACCAGGATTCCCTGAATACGGAACCAACTTGCACGGTTAATTACACTGGGCGACAATGAAAAGGTTTCGGGCATAAAAGTAGTGAATTTACATGTACTTCCATCTGCTGAATACAAATATCACCATAAAAGTGATAGATTAGCTTTTGCTTTGAAGATAAAGTGACATTTTATTTTTTAGTGAGAAGACTTATAATTTAGGGGATTTTTTGGGGAGTTGGCACACCTGTCAAATAACAAAACACAATCACAGAGAAATTTTTGGAAATTAAGCTATGTAAAAGTTAAGGAAGGCATTTTTGTCGGACCACAAATAAGAGAACTTGTAAAGGATCCTTCACTTGACCAAATTTTGGAGGGGAAAGATAAGGAAGCTTGTGAAGCCTTCAAGGGCGCTGCTCATGGATTTTTAGGCAACAAAACAGATGACAAATACAAGCATTTGGTGACAGTGTTCCTGCAAATATACCCACCTAGACTTTTTCCCTCCTAGTTGTGGAGCTGTTAGTGATGAATTTGGGGAGAGATTCCATCAGGACATTTCTGTTATGGAACAAAGATATCAGGGCCGTTGGAATGAAGTAGTGATTGCGGATTACTGTTGGTCTTTGTATAGGGATTCTACAAAACCCCATCACAAGAGGCAAGCTAAAAGGCGACGAAGTCAATAGGCCACCACATGATTCTCTTCAGACACGACTATCTGCGAAGTATTTTTCCAGCAATTTAGAACTCTTAGCGTGTAATTACCAGTTAAAAAATCAAATTCATTTTCATTGTTGTTAGCATTTATGTAATTAAAATGTATCCTTTTCTCTCAATCCGTAAATGTGTAATACTTCCACCTTGTGTATATCATAGAAACTAGAGCTAATAAAAAGCTTTCATTGTCATATTTTTTTCCTCAACCCAAAATTAGTAGGAAGTGCCTCATGAAGTGCTCGAAACAATAAACAATTATTTTGTTGTTGCCCAGTGTTATCCATTATCCATTAACTGCTTTGAACATGCTTTGAAACTTGGAAACATGAGGCACAGATTTGATGTATGTTTCAATATAGGCAAACTTTGCTGTCTTTCTATTTAACTTTAAATACGCCTTCTTGCCTCACTCATTTTAGTAGCAGATAACATATAACATAACAGGTAACAACGCCTCACATCGCTTTGAACAACACTTTACCGCTTAACTACAGTACAACAAGCAAGGAACCTGGTGTACACATAAGCAACTGTCAGGGCCGCAGCATACCTTTCCTTATTATACTTCGTATATTATCAGTGTTCCTGTTTTCAAATGATGATCAAATAGTAACAATACTTCGATATTCATTTCATTTAATAGTATTATTTATTATCATAGCCATAATGGCAACGGCATTCTTGTGTTGGTTTCTGGAGTGAAGCAATTGTCGTACAATTACTGCTTATGTTGCGATCATACTGACGATGTGCCAGATAAGATCCACATAATTCAATCATAGAGGAGACAAAGCTCTTAGAGAGGATTATAAAATTTCTATACGTTATTGAATATGAGAAAGACTATTTGATATAACTATTATCAGTTCTATGTGTATATAATGGTTAAAAGGAAAGAAAAGAGAATGATAATAAGAGAAATAGGTTTAAAAGTTGCTTAAATAATTTTGCAGCCGCATTGATATAAGGTATGTTCGAACACCGGAGGATATAATTTCAGGTATGCCTTTTCCATATGTTGAAAAAAAAGTTCATTTCAACATGTGTCCTGAAAGCTTTGATTCCCGAACTATGGCCTTCTCCGGAACGTTTTGGGCCCAGCAGATAGCTGCCATGACAGAAGATATTAACAAGACATTCTGAACAGTTCATTATAGGTAAAGGTTACATTAAGTGTTGTGTTTGACGTTCAACTGAGTGACCTGTAATCAAATTAGCAGCTGTCAGATACACATTTCAGGTACCGTAAAGGCAGAAGGCAATGCTTTGCTGGCTCGTCGTTTGTTCCAAGAGAGGTATTCACAGCAAAGATGTTCATATCGGAAGACTGACCGCTTCAATCGCCGTCTGTTGGACACGAGAAGTTTACGTCTCCTGGTTTGGGGAGGGACGACCAAGATTATCACTCCAGATGTACAGGAAGAAATTCTGTATTCTAACCACTTCCTACGTGTACAGGCGTTCTCACCCACCTCGATTGTTGTTCTGCCAGAGGTTTGTGCAGCAATATGCTGAAGATCCAAACTTTCCTGCGTTGTATTATGTAGAGATCAAGCACAGTTCGAGATAAAATTACAAATTTCCACAATCAGTATGTATGGCCATATGAATATCCATATATAATAAATAGTTCCATCTCTCATCACCAGGTGCGGCTCACTGTCTACATGTGAGGTGGTACCTGACTTTCTATCAAATTCGTTAGAGGACTTTTTTCCCTCGTCGCTCTTTTCTCACGCGTTTAGCTTATGTGACACATTCATTAGTTAATGTAGTTTTATCTTCTTTCACTTTCTTATAGCCACAGGTTTCCGTCTCAAAATGAAATGCGAAATATTTAGTGCTTAACACCCACTTTTTCTACTTGCGGCACTGCAGGCGGTGACACTCATGATATATGAGATGAAGATGGAGCATCGGCAGAACGAGATGTCGGGAAAAACGGTGGTCCCCGAGAAAACTCATCTCACTGCCGTATTTTTCATCACAAAACTCACTCTGCGGTCGCCTAGGATTGAACCCGGGCCGCCTTGGTGAGAGCCAACCACTCAGCCATGGCGCGGCCCTACCTCTACCTTTGACACAGCTTACCTAAATTTCATTTTAGAACATATAAAGATTGTGAATTAAAATATAATGGATAAAAATAGTTTAAATTAAACAGTGTCAATAAACCATTAATAATATAAATGTGCAAAGAAGTATAGACAATTGATAGGTCGAGAAATAGAAGAAAGTCCACAAACGATTAATATAGTAATTCGAAGGGAAAAACTTCTTTTTTTTTTCCTAGCAAGACGCAAATGTAACGTTGAACGAATGAGGAAATCAACATGGAAGCAGCATGCTGAATTTCAAGAATAATATCAAAGTGTAATTTTTAAATACTGTGACTTTGTGGGTTCGTGAAATGAAAAGTCCAATTACACCACTCAACAATGTTCTTTATTTCCACCGACTTACAGTTAAACTCTTGCCAATTACACAGAATTACGTGCTGCAACAATTACAATTCACCAGTTCGTCCGTTACAATTTCCTTGTACTCGCGGTTACGTAAGCTCCGGTACACATTCACAGTTACGTACAGTCTTCCGTTGCACAATCTTCTCGTACATTAACACGTCACTGACTAACACTGCCTTCTTACACCAAGAACTGTCCTCATTCACACACTAACCAACTGACTGACTAACTCAACTGTCTGTCTGTAACTCTCTTTATATAGGAATATCGCCGGTTTCTAGTGACCAGGAGAATGTTCCAGATTCCGTAATTTCTGGAACCAGGTGGACAGAAACAGACGGCACACTGATGTTTTTCCTCCCAACCACTGCCTGTCACCACTACAAGACAAACGAGGGGGAGGTGTGGCTAACGCGGTCCTCCCCTGCCTTCCGTTCCCAGCTGGTTCTACAGGGTGTTCCAGCGCTCGCGTTACAATACGTTGAACAGATGAAACCAACGTGGGTGAGAATTCCGGAAATAAAGCTCCGAATATAATGAATTAATGTCCTGATGATACACTTATTTTTACGTAATGCATTCACGCGTAATTCGCACTTATGGGAATTAAATTTCAGTGAAATGCAAGCTGAAAGGTGGGCTATGGTCTACTATTAACATATTTCTAAATTACACTGTTAATTAAATTACAACTTTAACAACGTTGCAGACTGAAGACGGGTACACTGCTAAAGCAATAGAAACTGCAAATGTATTAGCAAGCAAATTTTTCCCAGATGATACTGAAGATGATGACCACCAAAGGAGGATCCGACATGAGGTGGAAACTGAACCTGATACATCGGATGACTTTCCTTTTACTTATCCTGAGGTAGAACGAATAATATTAAAACAAAATGACCGTAAAGCTCCAGGACATGATGCTTTTAGTGCCAATATAATCAAACATGTGCATTATGTACATCCAACTCTCATAAGTAACATTTACAATAAATGTCTAGAATTAGGTGTGTTCCCAAATCAGTGAAAAACTTCAGTTGTGAAAATTATACCCAAAACTCATGTAAATAATAAAAAGACTGCTGCTGCTTACAGACCAATAAGCCTGCTACCTCTGCTAGGCAAATGCCTAGAAAAACTTGTAATTGATCGTGTAATGTATCATTTACTAAAACATGGCTCAATTTGTGACCTTCAGTTTGGTTTCATGGCTCAAAAATCAACTGAAATGGAAATATATAAGGTGGTAGACTGTATGAAAAATGTATACCTAAATAAACAATCTGGTGTTTTAGTCTCTTTAGATGTAACTGGTGCTTTTAATCGTGCTTGGTAGCCCAAGATTTTACATCAATTGAAAACTAAAAAATGCCCAAAAAATATTTACAATTTAATCTTGAATTATTTTAGAGATCGCAAATCCTTGCTTACTGTAAGTGGAGCAACCATCACAAAGAAAGTTACACGCGGCTGCCCCCAAGGATCTGCGTGTAGTCCAGGTTTTTGGGTTATACTGTATGATGATCTGTTACAGCAACAACTGCCGTCAGATTGTACTATTTTTGCTTATGCAGATGATGCTTTACTACTTGTTAAATCAAATGGCGCTAAAATCCTTGACGAAAGAACTAATGAAGCACTTAAAATAATACACTCATGGGGAATTAAAAATAAACTTATGTTTAATCCCTACAAAACCTTGGCGATGATTGTCACCAGAAGAAGAAAATTGGAGCCCAGTACTCTTACCATGAATAACGTCAACTTGAAGGTGGTATCTACGGTAAAATAACTTGGCGTTATACTGGATTGTAAATTAACATTTTGATCACACTTTGATTACATTGCTGAAAGAGCCAGCAAGCTCCTTGGTGCGCTCGCAACAACAACAAGACCGACCTGAGGTCTGAATTCTAGTATTCTTAAAATTATATATCAAGGTGCTGTAGTGCCCCTAATTTTGTATGGTGTATCTGCATTCCAGGATGTTCTTAATAAAAAATGGGCAGTTAAAAACTTGCACAAATTCAAACGGGATTCCTCCTTCGCATAATTCGAGGATATCGTACAATCTCCACTGAAGCAGCTCAGATTATAGCTAACATCGAACCTTTGGCTCTCACTGGTTTATCAAGAGCAACTATTATGAATTTAAGACATGAACGTGAATGTGCGTCTTATCTGTCTCACTTAAAACTACAAATCCCGGAGCATCCTACCACAGCAGACACCCATCAAGTTTTGTAACCTGTTTAAAGGAAATATGTAATTTTCATGATTATTACATATATACAGATGGTTCGCGTTACCAATTTGAAGATAATGTATCTGCAGTAGAATGTGCTTTTGTTGTTTATGAAAACCAAACGGAACTAACTCATTCCATGTTTAAATTGTCACCTGAATATTCTGTATTCCAGTCGGAGCTCTTAGCAATTAAAGAAGCTATAAAATGGTGTACTGTTAATGGGAACAGTGCCCGTATTCTTAGTGATTCACATTCAGCTCTACTCGCTATTAATGATAAATACAACTTAAATTCATTAGCACATGAAATCAGAACCTTGCTTCAAAACCATCCAGGACATATTTGCATGGGATGGGTTAAAGGACACATTGGAATTTTAGGTAACGAGAGAGCTGATTGCTTGACTAAGAAGACTGCAGAATCCAATCTTCCTGTGACATACCCTTTATGTCCTATTTCTACTGTAAGGAGAATAATACATCAACATATTCTTGAAGAATGGAACCAACAATGGCTAGCAACTCCAAATGGAAGTTTAACAAAAACATTATTTTTCCCTGGTGTATATGACAGAGGAAAATGTGAAACTCTTGTACCAAATTTTGTTTTGACACAATTTTTAAGTGGACATGGTAAATTTGGTGAATACTTATCACGTTTTCACTTAACATCTAACCCCAAGTGCATGTGTGGTGAAGAATTTCAAACTGTGGTTCATCTCCTTTTCTGTTGTCCCATTTTCTGGAGAGAAAGACAAGAATTAATATTCAAGCTAGACTCTCTAGGAACTGAATTTTCTGCTCCGCTCACATCTTTGCTAATGAAGCCACAACAGTGTAAGTACTTCATGATGTTTATAAACTCAGTGCTTAAACGTCTGAAATAGTTTAAATTAATATGCATCAGATTATAACATATTTTCTTCCTTCTAGTATTTAAAATATTTTTGTTAAAATTGTGTATATTTATGTATCAACTCTAACCCTAATATACCACTTTCATGATGTTTATAAACTCAGTGTTTAAACGTCTGAAATAGTTTAAATTAATATGCATCAGATTATAACATATTTTCTTCCTTCTAGTATTTAAAATATTTTTGTTAAAATTGTATATTTTTATGTATCAACTATAACCCTAATATACCACTGTGTAAAATAGGGTTCATAAATCAGGATAAATAAAAAAAAAATTAAACTGTATTTTGGAATCTGCAAATATTTACCTATAAATTTGAATTACTTATAAACAGGTCACGTACAGGGCAAATTTAACTATATATAACAATTCATAACTCCTAAAAGTAAACACCTGAGCAAAAGAAAAACAAAAGGAGGAAATTTCTAGAAACGACAAAATGCGAAGAGATAATATGTACACGTTTATATTTTGACGAATTCTCGGAAGGACTGTAGACCATACCTATATTTCCTTTATAATTACAATGGATGCAAATAAATGAACGAAACATACAAAGCATATGATTGGCAGCTGTCATTGTCCATAGCAGCCACCGTGCAAGCTTCTGCTAATTACCTCTAAGCAAAAATAGCTCCATGTCATTTCAAAACTGTCATGTAATTATAAATAGACTTTTAAAATTAACAGATTACATTTTATCAGAAAACAATTGCAATGATATGAGCACGTTTTCTTACGCGAAGTAAATAATTAACACGTTTAAGTACACAACCGCTGTTTACCCATTTTAAACGCCTTTTGCTATGCTAGAGCCTGACTTTGTGCTATTTGAGCATGTAAACAAGCGCGGGTAAAGAGTAATGTAAACATGTAATGTGAAAAAACACCCGTTAGAGAGTGGCAAAAAAAGGCTGCTGAACGTACAGTAAAATTTACAAACTCAACTGAATGTACTAAGACTCGTGTAGCAAATTACAGATATTTCAGTGGACAGTTAAGAATTTGAAAAAGAATATCTAAAAACAATATTCTTATGAATTTCTCTGCCAGCTATCCTTTTATATAGCTTGTAAAAGCTATTTTTAAAATGCTTACAATATTTTAACTATCTCCTGTGGCTCATCAGCTAAACCAAATTGCACAAAATCCCAAATGAGGATGACATATCAGAAATTTTAAGATATGCATGAAAATATATGAAAGTATGAACCATTTTTGACAAAATCCTAAATGTCGTAAAAGCTGTCCCTGTAAATTGTGATCCCTGAAAAAATTTATGTACATCTTTGGAAGATATTGAACCTATTAGTAAGTTTTGACAAATAGGCACATGCGCGATCTTTTTCGAAAATTATATTATAGATTACGACGGCCACAAAACATTAATATATCTGAAATGTAGATGAACATTTTTGGGTGAAATGCAATATCTGTGTGTACTATGTACACGGCTGGAGATTTGATTATTTGGGTACAAGGTTGAGTTCAGATGGTAGCTGGAAGAAACAAAAAAGATGTCTGTGGCGAAAGGTAAAATGGCCATGAGAGTGATAAAATCATGCTACAGTAAACTGCCAGATATAAATGTCAAATGGTTGGAGAGGATTTATATGGCAGTAGTAGAAAGTAGAATGTTACATGGATCAGAGGTTTGGGGAGTAGATGAGGCTTGGAGAGAGATTGATAGAGTGCATAGATCCCTTTGTAAATATATATTGGGATTACCAATAGCATCACCTAATGGGGCAGCACAATTAGAACTAAGCAGGCATTCTACTAAAATTAAAAACTTGTCAAGGGCAATGAAATATCTATACAGAATCACTAACTTGGAAGATGGCAACATTATTAAAGAATGTTTTCATATTCAAAAGAGAAGTAACTGGGGTGGGCCTTGGGCACATAAAATGTATGACTTGTTGAAGCAGATAGGTATGGGTCATTCTTGGATAAATGCAGAGTATGGGTATAAAGGCTTCGGGAAAGAAGTTAAGCTAAGATTAGAAGATATTTCCAGACAAGACATTTTTGCCAATGCAAGTGACAGAAGCTCACTAAGATTATATAGAGAAATAAAAACAACCTGGGGGAGGGAAGGATATATAGATATATGTAGTAAGTTTGGGCGAGAAGGTTTTGCTTGGGCGAGAACAAGAGTGAGAAACTTGAAAGGTATAGGTCAAGAGAGGGAGCTAGATAAATGTCCATTGTGTGGAGAAGAGAATGCAGATTTCCATTGTATATTAAATTGTAGTCAAACAAAGATATGGAGAGAGCAGGCTTGGCTAAGTAAATGGGACAGTTTGAGGGGTGAAGTAGTAATTAGAAAAATGTTGTCAGTAAAAGGAGAATAGAACAGGAGAAATATAGGGAATTATTTAGGGAATGTTAAAGAGAGTTGGCTAAGAACAATTAAGAGAAAAATGTAGAGCGGGATAGGTGAAATGGCAAAATGTGTAAAAAGGAGCAGAGGGTCTCCAATACACAGAAACCTAGGGTTAGGTGTATGGGGACCGAATTACTATTCAATGGTGGGCAACATGATAACATGATAGGATTTTCAGGATTTAGGAATATATGGCACATTTTAGTATGGATTTTATAATTGTAATCTTAAAATTGTAATCTTATGTACACGGCTGTGGAAGTAGGAATGACCACAATGAAGTGCGCTTAGATTCTGTTGGACAAGGTGATCGAGCTTGCGTTGTGACCTGCTTTTGAATCTAGAAGTGCAGGATTCGATCCCGGATAGGGTAGAGGAATGGGAAGTCGACGTATCATTTACTACTTCAGGATAGGATAGAATTCTCAGCGTTTACATACAATGTGACGTTTCGAATATCTACTTCAAAGTTAAATAAAACAGCTGGATCAGTGGTGGTAGCAATGAAAGTCGGTGGTATGATCAGAACGACCAGTTATTGTAACACGGTCGTGCGGAGGGATACTCAATGCCGTATTTCAGTGGGCTGTTAATTCCGTAGAGTTGATGATGATGGTGACGAAACAATTGTTTATAATGTACCATTAAATCCATATCTAGCTTTTAATATATATTTATGGCCATTGAAAGCTAAACCATGACCCTCGCTCTCGGATATAATTCGCAGATTCCTCTGCCCTCTTTTGAATACAAATTTGCATAGTTTGCCGGTCTCTGATTATTACAAATTTAATATTTTAAGTTAATTGTCCGTGGCTGAATGGTTAGATTGCTCTAAATTCATCAAGGCGGCCCTGTTCGATCCCAGACGACTGCAAAGTGAGATTTGTGTCGGACAACACGGTACTGGGCTCCCCTGTCATCTTCAACCATTTGCTCCATAATTCACCTCCTATTATTTATTTCACAGTCATACCTTCATCCAGTTCTCTTGCTCTCATTCCAGGCGTTGGGCTGGCGCTCAACCCTGGCTTCTGTATCAGGCTCAGTGCTTCGGCTTCCCTCACCCCGACTCTACGGGCAATGGGGTCCGTGTCCCCTAACGCTCGTTCACAGTGATTATGGGAGGAGAAAATTTTACTTAGGATTCTAAGTTAATAAGTCTTGGCAACAAAGCTATAGAGCGTTTTCTTTTAAACGTGAATACATTAATCTGCTTTATTTTTGCTGTTTTCTATATAAAGCTTGTAAAAATTTATTAAAGTTACACAATAATTAATTTTCTGGGAGTTATCGCATCTCAGGTAGTGGGCACCTCAACATTGTTAGGTGTTGGTTGAGGAATTTTTGGAAACTTAATACATTTTTGAACAGTATTACTTCCTGTGATTTGACTCGAGTGCAAACCTAAAGCCTTAATTCTAACAGTATGAGAACAGCCTTATGCGAGGTTTCACATGACTTAAGCTTATGACATCAATTTTCTGTTTACTCATGTCCAAAACGTACATGTGGCCAGATGTGGACTTTACTGACTTACTAACCTGAGTCAATTGGATGCTGAATCAGCACTCTCTCTCAGCCAAAATTTCCTAAGACTCATGGGAATGCTGATGTTTGTACGAGAAACGTTTACGTAGCTTCTTTGGCGTGGAATTGCTGATTTCGCACTAGGACGCCATGTTGGAAGTAACAGTATTTAAAAGACTGTATATTTTGGCAGTCATGGGTTACTTCAGTTTGGGTTCTTCCGGAGGTCACGGTGATCATAAGAATCAGGGCCGTCATCCCGCCGTTTAGTGGTGGCAGCTCAACATGTATACTCTACCTTATACGACATACATCTCTAGGGTAAGCCGGGGCTTTGATGTAATAATGTAACTGTAATCACTGTTTCATCCCAAGTGTCTTTCAGACCTCGGGAGTGTCTTTACTTAAACTTCATAATTGGGAATACAGTAAATCTGCATTTGATATAACTGAGTGTTGTCTCTATCTCTAACCTTACTCCTACTTTGCTCTACCACTTAGTTCTACCATCTGCTTCCCCACTCCTAGTTATTGAATAGAGTGCAAACCATTAAGTTACACATCTATTAGTAACAATACATTTTACATAAAATTGTGTGGTATACTTTTATTTTGAGAACACAGGATTTAGAGTTATGAGAACATCTTGTGATATAAATTTTAGCCAGTTAGTCGGTTACGTAATACGAAAATGTTATGTACTGTTTGCTTGTTTATAGCACTTTTAGTTTTGGCTAGAGGGGCCATTTCACAGAAAGTGAGGTCCTTTTTTCTCCCACATACACACACCGGTTGTTCTAGATTCAAACCACAGAATTTATTATAATGACTGGGACATAATGGCTGCAACACCAGCTCCAACTGCCGGCTGTTTCTAGAAATTCCTTTTGTTTCCTCGTCCCACAAAACCCCCTACAAACGGACGGACGGAAGGAAGGAACTATTCATTTCCCAGGGCTGACAACCTATGCGCCTTGCAGTGACTTTATCTGACGGATATTAATTACGCTTAGAAACAAATGAAGGGCTAAAAGCGCCGGTTTTCCTATGACCCAGTTTACGAGTGAAGCATATCAGTAGAGATGGGCCGGATCGGAAAATGCCTCCTGCTATTCATGCAACACACAATACACCATTTCGCTTGTCAACCTTTTCACCTTAACGCCACATTATTTCCCATAAGGAATAGCCTGAACGAACTCTATTGTCTTCAGATAAAATATTGGCGTAATTGCAATCTTTCGACAGCTGCTTTATTACGCTATAACCACCATAATGATAATTACGATCATAACGACCCTTCTTCATACAGCTTCATGATTTACCTATGCACCTTTATAACGTGTTTGTTCACCACTTTATAGCTATCCTATCATCTCTTCCACCAAGTTATTGTGATTTACAGAGTTTGCATACTGATTCTGTACGTACCGCCTTAAATTTGGGTCCATCTATTTTAACAAGCCAGTTTGAGAGCTTCCTGCAATTCATTTTATCAACTTGATTTCCTTTGCGCACGCTGTGCATTTATACGTACGTATTCAACAAAAGGAGAGACAAATATCCGGCGCTGTTCGCAGTTTGACGATTTACTCCTACAACTGTTAGCACCTAGGTTGCTAGGTTACGAGATCCCTGGATTCGTTTTGAAGCAGTTGGAGTTATTACTTAAGACACATAACAATTTATTGAAGCTCTTAGGATGCTATATAAACAGAAAACTGAAACAAATTAATAAAGCAATATAAGGAATTATAAAAAGAGTTGAACACCCACATTTACTGTAGGATTATATTTGTAGTTAATAAGCGTATCACGTTTAGGTAGTCTTAAGCAAACGTTAACTTAAACTTTTATAATTACTGCTTATAGAAACGTATAACTTGGAACTAACCGAAATTTGTTTATCAATTATTCAGTAGTTGTAATTTATAATGGTGGCATCTATTAGTTTACTTAACTATACAATGAGAGTACTTAAAACGTTATATATTGTTTATTTTTTATTTAAATGATTAATTACTCGGGGAAAATTTTACTTAGGCCTCTACTTTGTTTTTGTTCATTAATATTTACTTACGATTTAATTCATGCAGTGTGAAATTAAGAGAATTGAGGAAAACCTGGAACAATTTCATTCGCAGAAGTAGATCCTGGCAAGATTTGAAACAAGCCTAACCGATCTTTACCGCCCTTTAAGTTTCCCTTCTCAGAAAAGTTAACTTAGAAATCAAATATTGTTACATGACGGTTTTGGGGGGTTGATAGGAATTCCGAGAGGTGCAACGGTACAGGATTTGTAACCCAGTGCCGAGATCATATGCTACATGACAAACCTAGCAGGTGTTTTAGGGGTTTAAAAGGTAAGGGGTTTTTAACCTTTAACCACGTGTAACTGGGAGCGTAGCTATGGATAAGGTAGAGCAGAAAAAAGCATCTACTTCAAAATAAATTGAGTAACTGTATTTCAGGGATGCCTAGCGTTTCCAGAGCACTCCTTGGATCTGGATGAGATCAGGGGCGCTTTAGTAGCATAACATAATACAACTATATCTTTAGAGATGCGTTGTTTGTATGGCTGAACCTTGTGCAACTGGCAAGAGATGTACGGTCCGGTGCACCCTGCTGGCGCTCTTACTCGTAGTAGCACTTTAAAATAAACTCTTGTTAATATTTATAGAGACCATCAGCAAGTCCACTCTCAAATTCTCTGCCAAGTCCCCCAGATTCTATCTCATTCTAGCTTAAATAGGGGTCCTACCCAAAAGCCAACTCAGCGATTCCCACGCTAACTATTAATTTCCTCCCAACTATTGCACCATATTGTGCAATCATTGTTTACATCATTGAGAACATGTTTAGACCTGTTACTGACCACCTAATCATTATTTCCCTTGACCTGCAGGATGTGATTCACCAGTCCAAAGTACATGTCTTGCCAGACAGCAGAATTTAAGCTTAATCATTAACAAGCTGCTTTGCCCAAACTCAAGGCACCGGAAATAAATGTTACACAATAATGATTATAGTAATTTCCAGATATTGCTCAGCCTATACAAGCAACAATATAAAAATACTCAGATCATACTGATATTGAAATTTGGAAGCCTACTTGTTTTGGAAGTATATACATTAAATTATTGCTACTTTCGGAACGGTTAAATGTTTCAAAGAGTTCCGAAAATCGGTTTTATCCTCCATTACTTTATGTTGCTTTAACTATTTGGTCATATTATGACGGATATGTAGGAGATACTAGTAAGTGGATGTGCTGCTGATAGTCTTCTGAATTCTGATCCCTATAGTATTCCGTTTTACTTCGTCACCTGTGATCCCAAATGACCCTGTTGTCTCGGACCTTTAAACCTTACATACTCGATCAATCTACAAATTTGTGTACATAATTATTTTAATTCAACGTCTGTTGGGATTAGATGGCAGCTCCTATGCGTGTACACGGACCTTACTTCACAGCAGCTGTGTCTTTACTTCTACACGTGCAAAACAGATGGCATCAGGGTGCCGTCCAGTCAAATGTTTTCTTATTTGTTGATAAATGGCAGCAACTTCTCTATTAACATATATTTTCAGTTTTTTTATTTTTTAGTCGATGTAATAAACATCCAGTGCTCTATTAATGTCGTGATGAAGGAAAATACGAACCAGACGTATCGGCTGCCCCATAGATTCGAACCCGTTGTCTCCCGAACGCAGGACACAGAAGTAACCATCCATTTGGTGGCTAAGCTATTTTTTCATGCCTCTGTATAGGAAAGCACGATATGTAAAACGAAATTAATCACCAATGGCTCTTAGAAACAAGTTCTTTCTGTACAAAGAGGTACCAAGGCCGGTATTTACTTACGCCTGCCAAGTCTGGGGTGTGACGCAGCCCCTGTCACCTAGGAAACCTCAGACGACATATAAATGATATCTAAAAGACACTAACATATACAAATGAATAAATATAAATAAATGGCGTATACCAGAATAGACACATGCCATAATGCTAGCATATACTCCGGAGACCGTCACAGTGACAAGGCCACTCTGCGAAGGTCAGCAAACTCCCTTTGCGATCCCTCTAAACAAACAACCCTACTCTATTGTCTGTTTTCCCCTCAAGGCAAATTTGGTGCCACCCAGTTGGGAACCAACCCATTGTTAAAATCACATGCGTGCTTCTGACAACAGGCTATAAGATTTTGACCGTCGCACAGAACGCATGCTGTCGCATAAATATTTGCATGCGGACCGTTAGAAAGCATCTCTGATCACTGATCTCAAGTGGGGATAGTTACCAGCCAATGAAAAATTTATATTCGTTCATGTGATTTTGCAAACACCGAGAAATACCTAAAGTGGGGGTAATTAAAAGTGATGGCGAAAGGTAGGTTTTGCTAGTAAGAGCACCACGGTCCTGAGTTCTACGTCAGACGGATGCGCGTTTGGCGCCGCCTAACAAGTACACTTACGTGCCACGCAGAGGGACAAAGTGCAATATCTAACAGTCGCTCCAGTGAGAGTTAGCACAAAGAGTAATATATAGGGAAGACGATAAATATATCCAATTCGACTACGCAGTGCTACTGCCTCCCTGCTTCACATCACAATATTGACAGTGACACTTAACTCAGCAACCACACCGACGAAGACTTTACGGTGGCGAGCGTAGGAGCCTGAGGACTACAATAAATGTCTGTCTACCAGATTCAAGGTGTCATCATTCTACCCACAACCAGTCAGGACGCACCCACTCCTGAAGTACAGATGAGAGTTCTCATGCGAGAGCTACAAGTCACCTGGAACAGGTTAAAATATCCCTTCCCTTAACCTCCGCACGCCACCAATCCTTAATTGTGAGGCGTTGAGCACAAGGGAGAGCTCGACGTGGTTCGCTACGGGCCGGACCGCCTCAAGTGCTGCAGCCAAAAGCCACCTCTCCAAACTCCATATCCTTCAAAACTATTACCTTCGGACCTCAGTTGCAGCCAGCTGGTATATTCCTAACAACATCCTATCCTTCCCTAAAATATCTAACTACATCTTACACTTATCCCATAGCTTCTATTCCAAACATCCAAACAGTTTCACCACCTCATCCGTGGACTCGGAGTATATGATCTCGACCCCGGAGAGACATATAAGGGACCCAGACTTGTGTTAGGACCTTCTTAAGAGCCATAAATAATCAACATAGTTCCATATACAACATCTACATTTCTACCTTAACCAACATCTCTAAATACCTTATTCAATCACCACCACTTACCCACCATCATTAATAAGAAAAACAACGCCTCTCAATGTCAGTAAGGGACCCAGTCCCGGTATGGCAATAGTCGAAGGACCCTCCTTTACGGATGAGGACCCTCCTTCAACGACACCATGGATGTGTGTTAAACGAAATTGGTAACCAAACAAACATAACTTTGGATCGAACGCCAAAAATCCTATTAAAAGATAAAATATATCAAATATGTTCTCTTATAACTAAAATCGGTAAAGACCTACATTGTTTCCTCTAATATTAGACACTGGGAATGCACCAATGCATACTCTGTTAAATGCAAAAAGGCCTTCAACAATTAAATGTCTAAGCCTCTTCCATGCAGTTAAATTGTATATTTAAACTAATGTCTGTAAAAGTGTATCAGCGAATTTTTTAAAGAATTATCTATCAAGTTATTAAACTTGAGCTTATTAAGGGCTTCCAGTTCCAATGTTAGAGACACCCTCTTATCGAATAGAAGCCGACATCCGACATACAAAAGAAAAGCTACGAGATCCCATTATCTCACACACTTAAAGTACATGGCAGTAACATGAGAGGTTTGAAAACTACCATGAAAGAAGGAAAAGTTCGAAAACCACGAGATAAGCAAGACAAAAGAGACAAAGTACGAAAGAGTGCAAAAGAAACCAGAATTGTGTATGATAACGAGCTTACGTTAGAAGCAGTAAATGTTACAGCTTCCTGTTCTGCTCCCCTTCTGCCCATGACTTCCCTCTACATTATGGTTGTAATAAGGCAATAAATGTTCGCTAGCTATTGCCGATTCCTTGAGCATGCCCTTCTCAAAAACCGTCCTGAGTAATTGCTTGGGTAGGGGAAGGGGGATGCAGACGCATCGCGGGGCAAGAAAATTACTGTTAACCTGCTTTGTAAAAGTTTCCATTGAAGTTAAAGGGGACACGCTTCGCTCCACTTGTCTCTAATATAATATTTGTGAGGTAACTGATACAAGTAGCTCTCTGGCAGGATATTCTTACACTGTTTGCCACACACCTTGAGTGTTGCTGGACTTAAATGCGAATATTAATATTTAACAGTTCTTTTTTACTCAACGCTATACGTAACACACATATACCTTTGTTTATTAAACGCTTTACTCTTTTTTTCAAAGTCTAATTAATTCTGGTGAAAACTTGGTATCGAATTCTTAGTTAGG
The DNA here is from genome assembly GCA_030765055.1 of Mantis religiosa. Taxonomy (NCBI): domain Eukaryota; kingdom Metazoa; phylum Arthropoda; class Insecta; order Mantodea; family Mantidae; genus Mantis; species Mantis religiosa. Next base: position 39,706,528 of record CM060951.1, read on the forward strand.
GTACAGTAAGATTATCTCTAGTTACGTAATTAAGAAGGATTCGATTTTATATTATTTTGTGACGTAATTAGTGTGCTGTTATTACGTACTTTCATGAAAACAAAGGTAATGACTAGAGCCCGGATTTCTAAGAAAAATGCTTATAAATGCTTTTTAGTTCAAATACGGTCTTTGCTTACTTATTTTATGCTTTTTAATTAAAATACCTTATTGTCACCCAACTATCGGAAAGCCCGACCAACGACAGCTGAGAAGGGACCAGAGTCATCCGGGCCACACCCACTCATTTATCTCAGTCACTAACTGAGGAGATGATTAGGGAAGTGTCACTTGTCGCTGGCCGCCTCTTCCCCCTTCCCCTGCCGTCTGGAACCTTCGCGGTGATTCACTGAAACAAGAGACTTGGAGAAAACGGCGATATTCCTATAAAAAGGGCTGCAGTGGGTGAATTGAGTCAGTTCTTGGCGAGCTGTGAGGAGCGCCCAATGCAGGGACGGACTGCGTACGTACGTCGGAGGAGTTTACGTAGTTGCGAGTGCAAGTGGAACTATAACGGACTAACCGGTGAATCGTAATTGTGTGCATTACGTAATTCTGTGTAATTGGCAAGTGTTCAACTGTAAGTCGGTGGAAATAAAGAACATTTTTGAGTGGTGCAATTGGACTTTTCGTTTCATCAACCCACAAAGCCACATTATTTTATCCAAATCGTTTTGACGCATTATAGATTGTGAACCGGAATGATTTAAAACTTCAAGTTGTGCATAGGGTTGTATATACTTAAAGGTGTTTTATCTTAAGGGTTTACAATCTACTTTGCAACGGGGAGCGTAGCTGAAAGGACAGCGGGGTCAGATGGTACTGGTAAATGGTAAAGGGAATTTATAGTCAGGTTACAGATAGATAGAACTAGCCCAACCTTCTACGAAATGCCAGTTTACTATAACATCATGATTTTCTACAATACAACTCAACCCTGAAGTCTTGAAGAGGCTGTGGGTGGATTGGTGTTGGTAGCTACATTAGTACATTAAGACCCAGTCGCGCTTACCTTCGAGGAGATGTCGGTGCGTGGTGAAGTGAAGATTTGGCGTAGCCTCCGGCCGCAACAGTACACTTTATACTTCCGCGCATCTCGATAGTCACACCTATAAGTATTCACGGCCAAGCCCAAAAAGAGAGGGCAAACTCACGTTGAACCTAGGGATTATTTCCTTTTGATCAGCAGAAAAGCTTCTGGAACATTCCATCTGCCAAGTCCAACGACCTGCTGATCATCCAGTACTAACTACCGGGCTTAACATCTAGAGTTGCTGCGTTTGGCATTCTTACTTTTTCAATGCTCCGAAAGTATGCAAATTACGGGTTTGTCGTCTAATACTCCGCTATGAGGTTTCTACATCTTCATTTCCACAAATTAATACTTTCAATTGCATAAAGAAACCACATGCTATTAAAATTTCAATAAAATTCCTAAAATAAATCAAGTCGCTTCACTTGACCAAAGCATACGCGACAATATTAATCTAAAAGTAAATTTTCTCTCCTGGTCATTATTTTATCTTCAGACAGTGTACATCGTCTCGCTGAAACAGGAGCCGATATAAAACTTGGATATTCTTGTCACTAGCGTAAAGAAAATGCTTGTACTGCCACCGATTAAAATAATAAATAAGCACTGGCACGCAGCCCTTAGTTGGCCAAGGCCTACCAACCCGACAGCCAGCCTCACGCCCACTTGCGCAAGGTAGAGGTGCACGATCATCCAGCCGATACAGGGAGGAAATGTGATCGGCATCTTGCCATTCCCCAGCCGGAATGTTGGTTTTCGAAACAAGACCACTTAACTATCGTAACCTCCTCAATTTCCTCATGGTGCTGAGCGGGAACCGACCCTACACCCGGGACTTAAAATCCGCACCCCATTGGTGAGATCGAGCCCGGGCCGCTTTACGGTCGCCGATTAGAGTTCAAAAATTTCATGAAGTCCTTCCAAATTTGTCTTTACCTCCTCAGCCAGTTTTTGGTTCTTGGTTAAAGGCCTTATTATTCCCAGAACATTTCAGTGAAGTAAAGCCATTGCTATTCCCCTTAGATGCAGAAGATGCAAGCAACGTTGCCACAGCACAAGAATATTTTGCTAATATTGACATCCAAGATAAGATAAAGTACAACCATAATCGCTTCTCCAAAATACTTGCTATTATGACACAGTTGGAAGCTCGGACAATTCATTTTCTTTGATAGATGAAATTTCAGTAACGTTGTCTTCAGAGACTCATGGTATTTTGAAAACTGCCTTTGAGAAACTTAGGTATTAGCGAAAAATCCTGGTCACGAAACACAGTGTAAAATTTCTTCAAAGTTTTCTGGTACAGAAAGGTATATCGAAGTGAAATACATTCATGAAGAACTGTGGTACATTTCACATGTTCCAGTACGTCATGTGACTTTGAGAGATCCTTTTCACAGCATGTAAGTTCTTCATCAAAAACACAGGAACATCGTTCAAGAAAATCGCAAGATAACTCTCTCGTGTACTATAACAAGCGTGAGTAAGTTAAAAATTCTACCAAACAACACGTTTATGATGCAAGTTTTATTTTTATTTGCTTATTCTTTGTGCTTGTATGCTTGCTTATTTCACCATTTTATTGTGCTTACAAATCTGGGCTCTACTAAAAACATTCATAAGGAAGAGAACGAATATTACAAAAGTCGTTGTAAATAACCCATTGTGTAGAACAGACAATGGCCATTTTAAGTCCTTGGGAACTGATGTTGGTTATATGGAGGGATGTAACATGGAGATTAAAATATGCAAATTGCAAGTGTGTGTATGGAAAAATTAATAGGACATTTAGAAACAAAATATCTAAAGAAACAAAATAAAAAGCCTTACAAAGTTATATACAAGCATATGGAAGTGAAATTTGAACACTTAACTAAAAACCAATGGGGTAAAATGCATGCTTCAGAAATGAAAATCTTAAGAAGTATGAAGGTATGTACGAAGAGAGACCTAATAACTTATGAAAGAATTAGAGTAGGTTTGGGAATTTTTAATTTAAATGAAAGGTTGGAAGATTTCAAACATAGTTGGAAGGTCTGCCGTGAGTAGGCTAAATTGTAGAAACGTAGAGTCAGACTGAAAAATTCAATGCCATAGCCGGGATTTGAACCACGGATCTTCTGGTCTCCGTCCAGCTGCTCTAACCATTGAGCTACTATGGCCAACGTGCCGATATGACATTAAATTCTCCAACCGACTCGTGCTTCTCCCGGTAAACCACTTAGGAGTTCTCATAAACATATGAGACAACTACCTTAATGGCAACTTACAACGTACAAGTACTTTAAAGCCCGGGCTTTATATTTTACCACTATTAGGTCAATTAATGGAAATTAATTGTTCTTTCACACTGGCCGTGTGTAGGCTAAAGTATGGAAACGTAGAGTCAGACTGAAAAATTCAATGCCATAGCCGGGATTTGAACCACGGATCTTCTGGTGTCCGTCCAGCCGCTCTAACCATTGAGCTACTATGGCCAACGTGCCTATATGACATTAAATTCTCCAACTGATTCGTATTTTTCCCGAACATGATGATAGAGTGGAAAGAACATGTTGATAGAATGCCAGTTAACAGACTTATTAACCAAATAATGCAACATGACCCCAAAGGAAGCACATTGGTTGGCAGAGCCAGGATATTGTTATATTGTATCATACTGCATAAACAAAGGAACTGTGCTACCTTTCTGATCACTTGTTCATCATCAATGACAATCTTGTGATTGTTAAAAGATTCCACCGGAAGTATTAGAAAAAGCAACTACCATTGTTGTCGTTTTTAGCTGTTTTGGGTATTTCGAAGTGGCAGCTGTAGGACATTTTGTCCAGTGGCATACTTTTATGCTGACGAGCTGCACACTACCCCCAAAGTGCCCCGGAGGTGAGTGAAATGTAGGGTTCTGTGGTTCATATCACCGTTAAATTCTATTACTCATTTAATGCACCCTTTGGCATGTTAAGCGCAACCTAGCATGGAGAGCTTAAATTTCCCCTGAAACGGCGCCAAAAGGGATTTTCGGTGTGCAGCAAAATTGCTGTTGCAGTCTAGGAAAAGTGTGGATAGCGCGGAAAACCTGCAGCGCAACTGCAAGAATAAAACTGCTGAAGATGGTAAATTTAATGTTTATGTTGGTAGAAACAAAAGGCACCAAGGGAGATCCGCTTGGGCATAGCTATTACTAAACTTCATTTCTAAAGTTGATATGGTACTTTCTGTTGGGTTTTACTTAAAAGATCGTATTTTCCGTTTATAACAGAAAATAGAAGTCAGTAATGTATTATGGAAAATTAAATCGAGATGATTCAGTTAGTGAATACTAAAACTTAACAGCGAATACAAAGAGATCTTTTTATTTACTTATTCAAAGTCACATTATAACAACGAGGACATCAGGAACAACTAATATGCTAACATAACAAAGAGCAATATGTATAATTTCATACAAACATATTAGACTTAGGGAGATAAAGTAAACTAGTATTTTATAGAATTTGCATTACAGAAGAATATATCGAACAATATCGCTCCACGGTCACATACGAGTCTCGTAATCAGATAGTCCTGGATCGAGCCCTAGTGTCCGGCCACTTAAATCGTGGGATTTGGGTGGTTCTTTACTGTCCGGCAAATCGAATGCTGAAGAGATGTGTCTTCTACCATGGTTCTTACCGAGCGGAATGGATCAGGCGGTTTCGTCTACTGTCCGATTTCGAGAGGTTTAAGTTCGATTCCCGTGGGTGTCGTAGTTTTCTCGGGTATTTTCCTAGGCCATCAGGCAAATTCTGGGTAAGTTAACTACATCCCTCGAATTTCCCATCCCTCCATTTGATTTTTTTTTTTTTTTTTTTTTGTAATTTACCTGCTCCATATGTTACGTCATATCGGACGATGAATGAAATGGTTGAAATGATGCTCAAATGAGTCCGGGGTCCATGGAGCTTACCGTTACCCGACATTCGTCTTACAGGATAAGGGAAAACCGCGGGTAAAACCTTATCCAGGTAACTCAACCTGACCGAGATTCGAACTCGGGACTTCTTGAACGTGAGGCAGACATGCCACCACGCTACCAAATGCCCATCGTCATCCCTCATCTGGTGGTCTCTTTCAGGCAAGTTAGGAAGTGTTGGCTCTTGTCTCGGCACTGCATGACAAGATGATATGCCCCTGATAAACACTTTCTACTCCGGTAGGACGGGTTCTGGTCCCCAAGCCGGCCTGATACGCCCTTTCAGGACCACGGTGGATGGGATATAGGTTGTACCAGCCTACCGGGAAATTTCCAACTGCTCTCTGCACTGTCATGACTGCTTGTAACGGCCGTCATCTGTCTCCTTTCACCTCCTCCTTCCTCCGGGGTTGCGCCACTTGGGACATATTGGTCTCAGTGCCCAATCCCCCAGTAGTATAATACAATCCAACTATGGTTCATTTCTCTAATTTTGTCTCCCTCTTTCATCTTAAGAGTCCACTCAGTTGTGTATCGTTCAGTAGGGGGTGACACAAGGCCCTGAGACTTGCGCTTCGGACATTCTTCCTGGCTCCGTCAGAGAGTGGTGGTTCGATTCCACTGCTTTTTCTGTTTTCTATGTGCCACATTCCGCAGATTTAGGCAGGTCACCACCGAAACCCTCTGAACCAAGTGGCCAACCCAGTAACTGTTAGCGACTGAGCACGTCTCTACTGCTTACGTCGTCCATTTCTGTTCACCATACAGCTTCAGCGGTTACTTCGTTTCATTCGTTCTTCTAAGACGTGCATGCATAAAATCCAATTGCTGGTCAAGGTACTAAGTGTCTACTCGTTTACCTATTTAATATAGTATATGTACAATGTACAATATGTATAATATTGTATATGACCCATAGGACCAAGACCCGCGCCTCGGTCAACCAGGGAGTATCCGAGCTCTCACAAAGGGCACCCGGCGTCCTCCGTGGGGCTTTCCATAGGGCAATCCCGGGGTTGCTAACACCCCCCTCTTCTGGTCCAAGCACACAAGACGGGATGGAAGTGGATACGCCACTCACGTGCGCCAACACCAAAGTGGGAATGCTACCGATATGACCTCGGTGGGGCCGCCTGGTGATCTATCACACCTTCTACTAGCTATGCTGACTAGTACGCGGGAATATGAATGGCCTCCCTCAACCACGTCCGGGGACGTACCCGATCTCCCACGGGTATCGAGAACTACTGCCCCCTCGAGACCAACCCAATCCGAACAACTCCCTATCAGGGAGGGGCTCGAATGTTCGGCCAGAGGCTCCTCTAGTAATTTCAAAGGTACCACGAGTGCTGGGGTCCGCAGCGCCCGCACCACGGCAGCTGAAGGGGACGGATCCCCTCCACTACGGGAATAGTATATGTACAGTGTTCTCAGAGTTCTCATTTCTGGAGATTGTTTGGTAAGCTGGCGGTATTGTTACCAACGATTTAGGGAATGCCCAAAAATCGCCAAGAAGACAAGCGACGTGGCTTCTATAGCAGTTCAAGGTAACTGTCCAGCTTGTACCATACACAAAGGAAAAATGGGGTTCCGTCAAAGGATTTCCGAGCATTGAAGGCAGGAAACCTATTGAAGTCCATCGGCAAAAGAAGATCCACTATGGTGATCAATATTTATCACTGCAGCAGGTGTATGATTGGAGCAGAAATTTCAGGGAGGGGATCCGTACCCTTCAGCTGCCGTGTTGCGGCGCTGCGGACCCCTAGCACTCGTGGTAACTCTGACGTTACTAGAGGAACATCGGGCCGAACATTCGAGCCCCTCCCGTAGGGGAGTTGTTTGGATTGGTTTTGACCTGAGGGGGAAGTGGTTCCCGATACCCGTGGGAGATCAGGTACGTCTCCGGACGGTGTTGAGGGAAGCCATTAATATTTCCGCGTACTAGCCAGCATAGCCAGTAGAAGGTGCGCTAGATCACCAGGCGGACCCACTGAGGACATATCGGTAGCCTTCCCATTTTGGAGTTGGCGCACTTAAGTTGCGTATTCACTTTCATTTCGTCTTGAGTCCTTAGGACCAGATGGGAGGGCTTGTTAGTCTCTAGGTCTTGTTCCAGGAAAGCCCCACGGAGGTGCCGGGCGCCCTTTTGGGACAGTTTGGTAACTCCCTGGTCGAAGGAGGCCCGGGTCTTTTGTTCTACGGACTAATCGGAGTAGAACCTCTGGCATTAACTCTGACAGATTCTCTGGCCTCGGTCAGACACACCGCGTTGAGACACTAGAGTTTACAACAGCTGATGAAATAGCCGCAAATATTAACATTAGTCATGGCTCAACACAAAATGACGTGTTAAGCTTCCCTAAAATAACCCGCAAGATGGATTCCAAAGCAAGTCACCAAAGAACATCCTCCATACTCACCAGATGTCGCACGGAGTGATTACGGCATGTTCAGACTACTCAAAGAAGCGACGGGAGAAAAAACCTTTGTTCCGATGTAGAGGTTGTAGCCGACGCACGAGTGGCTGTGCACACGAACAAAAGTTTTCAATTGTTTTTATTTCAGAGGATTCCATGCAATTCCTAGCGCTGGAAGATTACCTCTTTTGATAACTGATCCATATCTGATCCAATTTATTCAATAAAACATAGTTAAAATATTTAAGGTTTTCATTTCACTCCTATATTGATAAGTGCAGTGGTGAAAATATCTGCTTTAGCAATTATGTAATATTATATGAAAGATATAAGCCATTATGTTTTATTTAGCATGTTTCATTCTCTGCATTTTTCGGTAGTGTTAAGTATGGAATAAAATCATTCGTGCATTTGTGCTTTTCATTCGTTCAGTAAAGCAGGGAATTGAAGATAAGGTAAACTGTTTATGCACCTTTTTGAGCTGAGGATTTCGTGCACAGATCTTTGGTTGATATTTTTATTAGATCACCATTGTTGAAGTAGGGCGCTGGGATAGCGCGACTTGGGTCCCAAGTTCGATTCCCGGCTCTGTGGTTGGGGATTTTAAGTGGACCCTGTTCACGCCCCTCACCTTGTCTAGCACATGTGAAGTGTCCCGTATGCCCAACGTTGTTCGGAGTCCACGGTAGAAACTTTAGGTCCTCTCAGCTCAACGTCATCTTCACTATCACCCTATCATTGGAGGTAGTGGGACCGCCCTCTGGGTATCTTCACCTCCGAAATGGGCCTGTTCGTCACGTGTTGGGGCGAGGTTACACCGTAGGCCAACGTGCCATGTGAGGAGTGTTGGTAACCAACCATTGCTGAGGTTGATATGGCTGAAGCAATATGGTTAGTAGGAATGTTGGTTTCCTTTCGAAATTAAAATTAGATATATGAGGAAGAAGTTGCAGCTTTTGTTCCAGTGACCAACGTTGCAAAAAATTTAGCAGTCACATCTGTTGTTTCATTTCTGGTAGAGCCTTTACACCACGAAAACCATTTAATTAAGATGTGGCAGCCTTTCTTGCGGTGATAAAATAAACGTTATTGAATAATTTGAATGAGCGAATTCTTATAAAACCTGTGAGAACAGCAGTGATAGTTTCTGTGAGTGCTAATTTCTGTTGCTTCACATAAGAAGATGAGAAGCAATCTGTATGCGATAAGAGTTATATTCTAAAGTAGTAGAGATGCCTTAGTGATTTGGTATGTAATCTGTGTTAAATTCAAATAGAATATTGACCTGAGAATATTGTGCATAATGTACCTAAATATTATTTCTTAATTTTGATATATCGAACATTTGCTGAAACAGTTCATGTATTAAAAACGCAGAAGATTGCATGCAATATCCATAAAGTTATTACATGAGTTCTGCTAAGGACTTAAGATACTTTCAGCACAGAGTGCGTAACGTACGAGGGTGGGTCAAAAATTAATGACTCCTACTTTTTTCCCTTAAATAAGTAAGCTATGTGAAAACATTGAATTTGGCAGTCGTAACTCGCTCAGTCAACAGGTGGCAGCACTACATCCTCTTGCAAAATGGCTGACATCGACATTCGTATTAGACAGCGTTCTGTGATTGCATTTTTGACTGCGGAAGGTGAAACGCCAATTCACATTCACGAAAGGCCAAATAATGTGTATAGAGATGCAACGGTGGATGTCAGCACTGTTAGACGATGGGTTCGTCGCTGTAACGAAGCTGAAGGGCAAACACCATTGGTAGATGAAAAGCGAAGCGGCAGGCCAGTGACTGCAGTGACTCCATGCAACATTCAGCGAGTCGATGAGATCATTCGTGGTGATCGCCGGGTAAGAGCAGGTGAATTGTGTTGCATTACCTCCCTCAGTAAAGTTAGTGTGATGACGATTATTCAACAAATGAGTTACTCAAAAGTTCGTTCACGTTGGATACCAAGAATGTTAACCACCCAAAACAAAGAAACAAGGAAAGCAATAGCCTCCGAACACTTGCAACGCTTCAATTTGGAGGGAGAGTAGTTTCTGGAAAAATTGTTACTGGAGACGAAACGTGGACTCATTTTTTGAACCCGAATCAAAGAGGCAGTCAATGAAATGGCATCACACAACATCACCGAAGAAAAAAAATCAAAACTCAGCGGTCGTCAGGGAAAGTTATGACAACAGTGTTTTGGTATGCAGAGGGTGTGCTTATGATTGATTTTTTGGAGCAGGGATGCACAATAAATTATGTTCAATACGTCAGAACTCTCAAAAAGCTGAAAGCACGTCTTCGCCGATTTCGTCCAAGAAAAACTATGGCGGATGTTCTCCTTTTACATGGCAATGCAAGACCACACACCAGCCGATACACCACTGCAGATATTGAGAAATTGGGATAGCAAGTCTTACCTCACCCCCCATACAGCCCTGACCTGGCACCATCAGACTTTCATCTGTTCGGGCCACTAAAGGAAACTCATCGTGGGATTCATTTTGAAGATTAGGAGGCTGTGAAAATGTCCGTCAATGGCTTAGGAACCAAGACCGTGTGTTTTACCACAATGGAATACATGCCCTAGTTAAATGGTGGACCAAAACTGTAGAAAAAGGCGGAGATTAGATTGAATAGTGACAAATTAATCGTCAATGTTGTAGTTTTCAAGCTATGTAAATTGGATTCAATTTTCTTGGCAATTAAAAGAGAAAAAAGTTTTAGGCGGTACTTTTTGACCCACCCTTATATGTAATAGACCTGGCAGTTTATTGTTCGTTAACCTCCTGAGTCTGTAATAATGCCACTTTTAATACGCTTTACACAGACAACAAAGTTCGCCTTAATTGTGTATCCAAGTTGTGCTGACACAGAGAATATGGTGATGATTTCTTAAGCAAATTCCTACTGTCAAAGCGAATTTCCATGTCACTGGAGCAGTAAATACTTAAAACTTTCGACAGGAAAAATCCATTTGCCTCCGACGAATGTTGAATATCAGGTTCAAATATTAAGTTACTGTGCAAATATAGCTGCAAAGTACGTGGACTACTCTTCTTTCAGAAATGACGTCAGTATTGGTGGCTTAGCCTACGATTCCATTGTCACGAGTTCAAACCCTGCCGACACGATGGTTAAGTGTATTTAAAAGCGACATTCCCATGTGACTATATTTGTAAAACAACTCCTTTGTACGAAATGTCAGCACGCTGGCAGCGGTGATACACCTTTCCAATTGCTAGCACTGTTAATGAACACAATTTCTGATAAAAGGTTATTTATTTCAGGAAAAAAAATCCCAATTGCCCCTTATTTTGATTATACTGCAGTTATTTCTGTCATCACAGCTTGAGGAAAACAACAGTATCAATTTTGTATTTCAGCTAGATCGTGCAACTCTTGCTAAGCATGGAAGGTTCGTCATTTCTAATATAGATTTCAATTGTAAGCAGTATAGTCGTGGCGTCCTGAAAACATTGCAGGTCCATATCAGGCGCAAAAGACCACATTGCCATGAAGCAGCCTGGATGCTGCACCACGATAATGCGCGGCATCATATTGCCAATTATGTTGCTTAATATCTTGCAAAAATGAAATTGAAGTACATCCCTCACCCTCCCTATAGTCCGAATTTAGTCCCAAGTGACTTTTTTTTCTATTCCCTAACTTGAAGAAACGCCTTCGTGGGAGGCATTATCCATCATCAGAAGCATTGGTGAAGGCTGCGGAGGCGATTTTGAGGGATCTCTCAAAAATGGCTTGCAGCATATATTTTAAGCCTGGAAGAAACGCTGGCACAAGTTCATCGCATTCAGGGGAGACTATTTTGAGAAGGACCATCAAAATTATGAGGATGAGCAGAGGTACGTTGTCAAAAAAAATTGTAATCATTATTTACATATTTATTATTTGTATATTTACACATAACTTATGAACTTCAAAAAGTATGGCTATGCATTTACAGGTGAAGTATGATATATTTGATCTACTTTCAAATTAACACATACTTTCAGTATTTCAGAACATTACTTTTAAGATAATGTTTAGACATGTAACACAGCGATATACTTTGTATAAGGATAACTTCTGCATTCTCATATTTTACTCCTTTTACTGGCGCAAAGGCTCAATATTGGACCGTTAGGATTACTACTGTGGGGATTCGGCACCGAATCCTGTGGTTTACTGTACCTAACCGTCAATTGGAGCATCTCTAGGAGGAAGGATGAGGCAAGAGGAGAGGCGGTCCACCCAGGGTGTCACTACAGTGCATAGGGCAGGGTCGCTGCTATTTACCGGTTGGAAACACCAACGGAATTCCACTTGCCATTGTCGGAAACGACACGTTAATGCCAGAGGTTCTCCTCCCAATAGCCCTGGACCAGTAGGACCAAGAACCGGGCTTCCTTCGACCAGGGAGTTACCGTGCTGTCCCAAAAGGGCACCCCGTGCTCCATGGGGCTTTCCATAGCTAGAGACCTAGAGACTAATAAGGCCCCCCATCTGGTCCTGTGGACTCAAGACGGGATGGAAATGGATACGCCACTTACGCGCACCAACTCCAAAATGGGAAGGCTACCGGTGGGGGCGCCTGGTGATCTAGCACACCTTCTACTAGCTATGCAGGCTAGTACGCGGGAGTATGAATGGCTTCCCTCAAACCCGTCTGGAGGCGTACCCGATCTCCCCCCCCCCGTAGGGGAAGGGATCCGTCCCTTTCAGCTGCCAAATTGCGGTAGCTGCGGACTCCTACCAGTCATGGTACCTCTGACGTTACTAGAGGAACCTCGGGCCGAACAGCCGAGCCCCTTCGGGAGTTGTTCGGATTGGGATGGACTCGAGGGGGTAGTGTTTTCCCGAAACCCGTGGGAATCGGGTACGTCTTCGGACGGGGTTGAGGGAAGCCATTAAGTCTCCCAGGTACTAGCCTGCAAAGCTAGTAGAAGGTGTGCTAGATCACCAGGCGGCTCCACCGAGGTCATATCGGTAGTCTTCACCCTGAGTGTTGACGCGCGTAAGTGGCGTATCCACTCCCATCCCTCTTGAGTCCATAGGACCAGATGGGGGGGCTTGTTAGTCTCTAGGTCTTGCCCTATGGAAAGCACCTCGGAGGACGCCGAGCGCCCTTTGGGACAGCTCGGATACTCCCTGGTTGAAGGAGGCCCGGGTCTTGTTCCTAGGGGTTCAAGGCTAATGGGAGTAGAGCCTCTGGACTCAACTGTACCCTATCACCCACGGGTATTGGGAACCACTGCCCCCACGAGTCCAACCCAATTCGAACAACTCCCAATCAGGGTTCGAATGTTCGGCCCCGGGTTCCTCTGGTAACGTCAGAGGTACCATGACTGGTAGGAGTCCGCAGCGCCCGCACCACGGCAGCTGAAGGGAGCGGATCGCCTCCCCTACGCGGGGAAGGAAACGACTCATCAGGTTGGCCTGGAGACCGGAAACCGGAAGTAGGAAGTCTTTAACAAGAGCATATAATCCTGCCAAGCAGCTCCAAGATACCCGCCGACACTTCTAACCCGAAAGAGACTACCAAATGGGAGATGATGTGGAATGATAATGGAGATGAAATGGAAGGACAGAAAATCTGGGGGATGTAATTAACCTATCTGGTGACCCGGGAAAATCCCTGAAAGATCCCACTGGTCATATAGATCGGCCACGGGAATCGAACCCGTGCCTCCCATATGCGGGCTACAGACGAAACCACCTGAACCATCGCGCTCGGTACACTGGACAATAGTATAACTCTTACCTGAAGCTTACTAGTAATTATTATTTTTATAACTGTTTTATTACTGAGATGTTCCGAGGAATTTAATTGAGATCTGCGATTTTTTCAGTAAATAAAAAGGAATTTATATTTGGAACAGTTAAACTGGTGCCATTTATATGTATATGTAATGATAATAGAAGTTTGATTAAGGGTAGCTAATATGGGGAACCTTGGAATAGTTTGCTTCCCGTATTTACTGCAGCGCTTTCATTCCAAGGAAGAGATATATGGTTGCAATTTATGTGCTAAGTTCCAAATACAAAATTCAAATCAGCAATAGAAATAGATCACAAATTCTCGAGAGTGTCGTTGCCGTGGTTACATGCTTATTACTGGGATACCCATAGGGAGCCATTTGATTCCCTGGTCACTTCTCCATTTTCCAGAACTATGTTACTAATTAGCCATATACCCACCAGGTATGTTGGATACATATGTTTGAGATTAGTGATGCTACTTTAAGGAACAGGAGGTGGCTGTGTTGTGAATATCATTGCACATTTGGCAGTATCTAGACTGCGAGACCATAACAAGTGGATTATGTACATCTCAAACAAAGAATGACTGTACCAACAGCTGCCAAGTTCCACTTTATATACTTGTTGCTGGGTTGGCAAAGTGAGCTCAGAGAATATACTGAAATGAAATACGAGTTAAGGCGTATTAATTTAACTTTCTTGGCTGAGAGTTTGTACCATTCGTTTCCTTGTAAGCTCATTCATACTAGAATAAGAACAACGAACTCTACCATCGTCATCATTATTTTGCTAAAATAGACTAACGTAATGTTGAGAACTGAGGCATAAAATTGCTATAAAACTGTAAAACACCTGAGGTTACATCGTAATCAATAATTAATCTAATATCCTATTTATTTTCCTTGGCTTTTCATCTATAACTTCATTTATTTTTGTCACTTTCTTCTTCTTCTTCTTCTTCTTCTTCTTCTTCTTCTTCTTCTTATTCTTCTTCTTCTTCTTCTTCTTCTTCTTCTTCTTCTTCTTCTTCTTCTTCTTCTTCTTCTTCTTCTACACTTGGGGATTTAGGCATTCAACAGTTTCGTCCTCACATATCACTCTGCAGTTCTTTGCTGTTGACCTAAATGACTTAGTAGCTTAGACTGATTCCAAGATCCCGGCTTCAAGTCCAGCCCACATCGATCGTTTTAAACGTGTTGAACAGTAACAGTCCAACTGGCATATAAAACAACTCTTGCGGAAGGAAGTTCAGGCACAATGGCAGCTCCCTTATGATCCTGCCAATTGACAGCATCGTCAATAAACATCACTTATATAGTGATCTTGCCACACCTTTCTGTCTTGTTTAAATGAATAATCCGTTTGTACTATCTCAATATAAGATTGCTATAAGTTATTCCTTTTATGTCTTTTCTATTTATGTGTTGCAGCTATTTATAATTATCAACTCGTTACTATTCCTATTGTATGTAATTCCTGTCGTATAGTTTCGTTTGTAAAACGATCTTCTCTAGTTCAACAGCTTATGATTCCTAGAAACTCTATTTTAGACTTCCGAACTCTGGTTAGAGTTTTTTGGTCAACTCCACTTCCTTGCAATAACGTTGGTAATGCGAATGTTTTGTAAACATGTTCCCTTATGTTGGGCCTAATCTTGTTCTTTAGGATGTTACATATTGTATCACAAAACATTTTAAACCTGGTTGATACTTTGGATACTATTTAGTGGAGCCTAAAATGGTGATCGTAATTTTTAATCGATATAAGCATATTTTGCTGAAATGGTTTTCGCCTTTAGAATCAGTAAATGAAGCTTATAATATGTGGAGTATAAAATTAGGCTTTATGCCCAAGAAATAAAATACATATTTTAAGAGAATCACTCCTAAAAATGCTGGAGAGAAACACTAGGGCTAGGAATGTTTGTCTCATGTGACCCAAACATTTTCATCCTCACAGAGCCAATGGCCCAGAAACATCGTAGAATGAGCATAACTTTTATCTGAGCTTGGACTCCTGAACGTAACGCATGAAGCCTACCGATTGATGATGCTAAATTAATTCTTATCAATTCTAAACACAAATCTATGAACAAAACACCATTACTTTTAAAGCAATTGTTGTACCTCCAAAAATTAGAGTCTCTGGAGTACTGCGTACTTGTACATGAAAGGGATGGAGGATCGCCAATGAAGTTTTGATTAGGAAAGACGTGTTTTTGCGCGATGGGTTTCCAGATTGTTGATTCCCTAGCAAAAGGACGTTCCCATGCAGGTCTGCATGCAGTTAAAGTTGATGTTAGAGGAAGATACGGAGTTTCTTTCAAACGTAATCACTGCTAATGAAACTTGGCTACATCATTTGGATCCTGAGAGCGAACAGCAGAACTCAATGTGAAAATCTCCTTCATTACCAACCCTCAAAAAAGCAGTAGTGGTTGCTTCTGCTGGGAAAGTTACGTACATGTTATTCTTTGATATTCATGGGATGGTTTATCAGCATGTTGTACCTGCACACACACCAGTAACTGGACAATACTACAGGGATATCCTGAAAACATTGCTAGTCCATATCGGCCGCAAAAGACCGCATTTCTGTGAAGCAGGCTGGATGCTGCGCCACGATTAAGCGCTGCCACACATTGCCAATGTTGTTGCTGAATATCTTGCAAAACTCAACCTGAAGTGCATCCCTCACCCTCCCTATAGTCCAGATTTAGCCCCATGTGAAGTTTTTCTATTGCCTAATTTGAAGAAACGCCTTCGTGGGAGGCATTATCCATCATCAGAAGCAGTGATGAAGGCTGCGGAGGCGATTTTGAAGGATCTGTCAAACAATTATTTCCAGCATGTCTTTGAAGACTGGCAGAAACGCTGGGACAAGTGCATCGCATTCAGGGGAGACTAATTTGAGAAGGATCATCAAAATTATGAGGATGAATAAAGGTATGTTTCCAAAAAAAAAAATCTTATGCAATAAGTGATTTATAAGCTAATCTATGTAAAATGTACTACAACTGATATAGCAATAGTATGGCTAAGTAATAGAATATAGTGATAAGTGTTAATGAATATGTAACTAATTTATTAATAACATGTAAGAACGCATATAGCATGGTATTGTTTTTTTCGAATATATTTCTGTAGTTTAAGGATTCCAGAGCTAGCAGTATGTTTGTGAAAATCCTAAAAGGACAATAAAATACAAAACTATAAATGTTCCCCCAACACATACAGCCAAACAAGACACGTAAGTGTCAAAACAATAATAATGTTCTAGATATTTCGAAAGATGGTTAAGAAAGCTCACTGTAAAATTTAGAAGGCGCTTATGTGTTTGATGTTATCCTATGTATTTTGGATTTTCGTGGTGACAAAACGTAGTTTCTTATTATGCCTACCAATAAAATGAAGTCCATCGAATGAACGAGTTGTTAATGCGATTTCTCCATTTATTCCCAGATCTTTCATTTAAAAGTTCTGCATACGCATTAAAATCTACGTTGGGGAAAAATTCTGCTGGTTTTCCATTTATATTCTCACATAAAAGATACCGTTTTTAAGATGGGAGATAACTCATGATTAACAAATGGCAATAATTTTGCATATAAGTAAATACGACGCGAAAAGGTTATTAATAATTCTACATTATTTATGATCAACGATCCTGAAAATTCATAGTTCTCGCCAAATTTGAGTTTTCAGGAGCCCAGCAATGCATACTATATCTATTAAAATATTCTATGTAATGGAAGGACACATACTGCTATTTAGTATGCGCCGTGTCACAGTTCAGCTAATTCCATTGTCTCTGGTCAGTTCTTGTTCTATTTAACATTTGCAGCAATGTTGATATCATTTGCATCGCTAACTTTTAATTTTATTTTTAACTGCTATTTACGCGTCTATACCAATATTGCCGCATTTCTATTCGTTCATAATTCATATTTGACAGTTAACGTTTTATTGAACACTGCCGATAGAGTTCGATGATTTTCCTGCGTTAACTTACTACTAAGTTCATATTTACTTCCACATCAAAGATACCATTTTTCTGGAACTACAAGAATTACAGTAACTCAGTCAGTAGAGCACCTTCCTGTTGTTCGAGGGTAACGGGTTCGATTCCCAGCTAGGGTAGGGATCTTTCTCCAACCAATATGACTTTCCATCTTCCCCAGATTCCGGAAGTATAAATGACAGTATGCATGTGTGCGTGATCTAATGATTAAAAACCCAAACTACCAGAAATTACCCAATGGGTTTTTTCGGGGTTTACCCAGATCTCTAGGCGAATGCCGGGTAGGTTAATTACACCCCCCCCCGAATTTCCCGTCCCTCCATTTCCTCTCCATTATCATTTCATATCATCCCTCATCTGGTGGTCTCTTTCAGGGTAGAAGTGTCGGCGGGTGTTTCGGCGGTGCATGGCGGTGAACAGAAAACTACTTCCTCCTCCGTTGGGTTGGTTGCCCGTCTCCGCTCTTCGGCTGGGAGCATTTCGGGACCACCAGCCTGGGACCTCTGGGGCTCGGATCAGCTGCCTTGGTACCATTAGGGCTCTACTGCTGTGCTCCTTGCCATCCCGCTGGATGGGAGTGATTGCGTTGTCCTGACCTGTCGGGGAAGTCTCTAACCAAGTAAAATTTAGGGCTCCTGCCCTCTGTACTGTCGTGGCTCCTTCGTTCGGCCGCCCTCTGTCTCCTTCACCTCATCCTTTCTCCCGGGTGTGCCCCCACTTGGGGGCATAGGAACAATGGGTCCAGCATGTTGGCCTACGTACCATCGCGAGTAGGCGATATATTCCAAAGGAGAACGGCCGCCAATAGAACCATGGCAGTTAAAGGCGGGGTATAAATGGAACAAAACAGAACCATAGGAATTACAAACACAAACCTTGAGAAAATATTTTGTATTAAAACTTTAATCATTAGAGAGGTTACTTTCTCTTCAGCTTCATGAGGTGCCTAATCTAAACACCCGTAACTGCCGAACAACTGACTTAAAAATAATAAAACGTTATGTCATTTACGGAATCAGAATAATGATTATTATGATGATGATAGTAATATAAAAGTTTTCTATAAAATTCATAAGAGTTTGGTTACATTTAAGCGTTATCCACAACTGATAACTATTATATTTTTATAGATTGAAAAGCGTCTTCCACTTATATTGAAGATGTATTTTTGTAGCATTTCTAATTAATTATGCTGCATTTACAAAAAATAACATTTATTCTGTGTCTGGCATAAAGGTATAAATACATATTTCAATTTACCACATACATTCTACACAATATTTTTCTTTTTTAAAAGAAAGGCCTCATCCAGAAGCTATTTATTTATAATGAAACGAGTTCAATATACGAGTGTAAGCTATGCTTTTACTGATTTTAGTTTGTATAATTTGTCACCTCCACTGATAACTTGCAAGGGGAAAAAGTTATTCGAAAGTAAGTAAGGAACTGAACTGGGACACTCGGCCTGAGAGCTGCTGACTTGTGTACCCGCCTGTCCCTCCCCGGGGCTGTGTCCCCTATCTTCCGGGACGTCGTAAAGAACAGTCCCCTCTGCCCTCTCACTCCCGCCGCCTGCTCTGTTTTTGACTCTACACACCACCACGACCGGCAGCTATATAAAACATTTGCTGGCGAGGCGCCTCCTACAACGTTATGCTAACCCGCAGTGCAGCAAAGTTAGTGGGGTAGCAGCGAACTCTCTCTTCCACACGGTACAGTCACGTAAAGGCAACTAGAATCAGTTCATCAACCGTACTGAAAAACACTAACTTTATCACTGTCAAAAGTTCTCTTTAAGCCATAATCAAAGCTAACATGAACAGTAGTTATATTTGTAGATATGCATTAAAAATGTACTACTTAAAAACGTTTGATGCTACATTCGAAAAAAGCTTCTCTAATCAACCAGTTTATCTTTATACTTTTCTAAAAAAAATAATATTAAGAATCCTTGTTTTCCTACTTGCTTGATATTACTTTGGTTACATCTTTGTATAACTATTTTATTACATATTTTACTGCAGGCAAAATGTATAGCGGAAGCTGAATCGATAAATACAGATTAAATGCGAGTGACTCTCTGTGCTGAAGATAAAATTACATTCCCTTTCCTTTAAATCTTAAGAATTGACTGAATGTAAAAATATTTTTGCAAAAGATAACGTACTGAACATTTAAAACCAATATTAATAGTGTTTGAGGCAAAATAAGTTACTTTATGCCACAGAAAAACTGTCTGAAGTTTTTGCGTTCTTTGTTTAGGCAAAGTATTGACGAACTTATGGAAATAATGTGAACACTTTAGCTATTGCTTTCACTTTTATACGTAGTTACCTTTTTACTATCGATAATTTAAAATGTTACACATGGTTATCAAACTTACCATTTAACTAAAATACAAAGTTTAAACTACCTTTTCCTGTCCCCTCCCTTTTTCAACACTTTTACCAGTTCCAATAATCCTTGGATCTCCAAACCTCACTAAACGAACGTTTTAGGATATATTTTTGGATGATAGATTTAAACATCACTGTGCACTGGTTAACACACATTAAGTAGCTCTGTTGAAGATAAATGTTTTATAGCTTACACTTCTGATTTACTTAAAATTAATAGAGCGAGCGTATAAACCTCAGAAATGTATTACAAAACTAACGTAAATTAAACATTTTGGAATCGATACTATAAACTCTTAAATCGAAGAATCATTTTACATTACCATATCAGAAAGTGACTAATTATGGACAAAGAATATGTATGTCAACAGTGGTCTGACGTAGCTCGATAAAATTCTGTTTGCTCATTATGTTTAATGTTCCGGTTATAGTAAGCAGGGGAACTGTACATTTTCACTTCTTCATACACATATACATGATAGAGAATTATATATTTCTGTAGTAGCTTTTTTAGACATTAAAAACTTTACGAATTTTCTTGCAAATGCTGAGCACCTCAGTGGGCATTTTGAGAAATTCAACATTTGCTTTACATTATAATGTAAATGTGTCAAAAATATGACATTTAGAAAATCATTTGAAGCTGTCATAAAGAATACATTTCCAAACATATTTTTCCAGCAGGTGACATATTAGGACATTTTGGAAATCTTTGTTTGCCATATTTAAAAATGTTGATGTTAAATACCATGTATGATATATGTTCGTCTTTTGTTTAGGCTGACTGAAACTGTTGAAGAAACAGACTGAGAAAACAAGGTCCTTTTTCAAAAAGTACTTATTTTTGGGATAGGATTAAAGTGGCCCGAAGTGCTGTCCTTAACCCAAATATAAAAACGATAACCTCATCAACAGATTCCATGATTTCTAACAGAATTTTTGCGGTAGCTATTATATAATTCTCGCAAATTACTGTGTCATTGAACGCAAAACATTTATTTTCATAGTCAAGGGTACAGTATTTTAATTACTGTTATAAAGCTGATGGTTTAATCTGAAGTGAAAAGCATTTCAGTTAAAAGCTTCCGGCAAATATGAATTGTATCCTCACCACTGTCTTATTTAGTGGAGCCTAAAATGGTGATTGTAAATTTTAATGGATATAAGCATACTTTGGAGCAATTATTTTCTTTTCATATTTTCGTGGATAAAACGCAAATAGGTATTATAATATTCCTATTAAGTTATCAAATATTTTAATGAGCATGACGCACGTGATGTCTTTAGCTCTCTCATCTCTTTGCATGACTAGGAGAAAAAAATGTAATGCCTTGTTTCCGAAAAGTGAATCCTTTTGGAAATTAAAATCAATCACCAGTAATGTATGTGAAATTTACTCTGTTAAAAACTCTATAACAAATGAAATAGGCTGTATCCTCTAACGTGATCAAAATTTCTGCGCAGTAAGGTATTGTGCATTTGCTGCTAATTATCAATTTTGGATAAAAAAAAACAAAAGCTTTTATGATGAAGGAAACCACAGAGGCTATTCCCAGAAAGTTGAGGTTTTGCTTTCCACTGACCATGAAGATATACAAAATGGAATTCTAATCAAAATCGTTAGTGTTATCTTTAGGAGAGTACATATGTTTTAAAATTTTACAGAGTTGCTAGGTTGCGCGATATTCTAACAATTAATGTCGTATTCCTGTAAAATGCCGAGGGCTTAAATAACATATTTATTATGTAGCTGACTTTTCGTGTTTGAGTTATATTGTAAAATAAAAATGTTCTTTACAGCTCGTTTTTCCATTTTAAGTTCACTCAGATTATTAAAGCATTATCAATTTTATGGTTTAAACCTATTCAAATTGTAAGTTACTGTTTTTAAATCTGGGATGATGATTACTTAATCATTTGTTATTTCTTGTTTCTTTAAATTTTTTAATTTTTTCTTGCGTCATTGATTTTTATTCCTTTATTACATAAATTATGATTATCCCATAAATCTATATGAAAATATTGAAAATAATTTAACCTTCTTTATTACTTCTAATAATTTTTATATTTCTTTGTTAGTGAAAAGGCAGCACAAACTGAGTTAATAAACCGTGTTAATATAGTTAATAACGCGTCTTTGCTTTACTACTTATTGTCTAACAAATTATGCAACGTTCACTTGTGTTCCTAGTCAACAAGGGATGCTATGATATCTTCGTATTTCTGTATTTTTTTCCTCATTATCTTCCGTTACGCTATTAATTTTACTCCACTTACACAGCTAATTATTTTCATTCTAATGAAGAAGTTCCTAGGAGGTAGTGAAAACAGGAGATAATTATCGTCTAGTACACATCATCTGTTAGAGATATTTACATCTTCAGTTGCAATTATTGGGATTTCAACAACGAAATAGGAGTCCTGATATTTATTTATGTTTTACATCAACAAAACATTATTGCTAATCATAGATTCATTTAACTCATATAGCCAGAGACTGTACTCTTATAAAACAAAATAAATGTTGATACATATTTTTATTTGCTTTAGCTGAAAATAATAGAAAATGTAGTTGAAGCAACGCCAGAATGAAAGCCTTATATTTATTTATGATTTATCGCAGCTTTGCAGCACAGTTTTTGTTTTTTGCCTCTCTTTTAAAGATCAGTACAGTCAGTTCATACGTAAATAACTATTATTTTTCACGTTCTTAGCATCAATGTTCACCTAACATTAATATCGTTAGAGCTCGCCTTCGTAGCGTAGATGGTAGCGTGTCTGCCTCACGTTCAGGTGGTCTCGAGTTCGAATCTCGGTCAGAGTGAGTTAGCTGGATAAGGGTTTTTCCTGGGTCTTCCGTTATCCTGAAAGATGAATGTCGTGTAACTCTAAGCTCCATGGACCCCGGACACATTTGAGCCTCATTTAACCCATTCCATTCATCGTTCAATATGACTCAATGATGGAGGACGTAAAACTACAAAAAAAACCTAATATGTTTAGAAATTAATTATTCTTCCGCAATAGCCATGTATAGGCTAAGATTTAAACAGGTAGAGTCAGACTGAAGAATTTCATGCCATAGCCAAGATTTGAACCAGGATCTTCCGATCTCCGTCCGGTTACCCTTAAACCCCTGCTATGACATTGAATTATCGAGAAAGAAAGAAAGAAAGAAAGAAGGAAGAAAGAAAGAAAGAAAGAAAGAAAGAAAGAAAGAAAGAAAGAAAGAAAGAAAGAAAGAAAGAAAGAAAGAAAGAAAGAAAGAAAGAAAGAAAGAAAGAAAGAAAGGTCACTAATAAAATTAATATAAAGAGAACATTGCACCGTTTCTTACATTAATGAAAGAAAAATTAAAACTAAGTTAATGGCAGTAACCTCACCGTTATGTGTGAGGACGACAAAACACACGTATTCTGTTTTTATCTATATAATTGAATCACGTGTTCATGTAGTGACAAACTTCTTAGGAGATATCTAATAGCTGTGTACCGAGCCAATGTTAGCCATTTGTACTTCATCCCGGTAACATGCTATCTTACTTTCTCACGTGTCTACAGAAGGCATAGTGCTAAGTAAGTGTATCTCTACTTCTGTGATAAACAGATGACAATCACCACATGCCCACAGAGGCCTTAATGCTGGACAACTGTATTGCTGCTTCTCACCGTGACGAGCATTACAGAGCGTCTAGTATACCTGTTTTCATTAGTTTGCAGGATATTAGCTATTAATCATTTATTTTAATTTCTACTGTCGTTTCGAACGTGAGGTATAAATTTGGTTATTTGTGGTATACAATAAGAATTTGGTACTTAGTTTGGCGACTGACAGAAACCTGAAAAAAGAGTAACAGTCGACGTATTTGGATTTGAACCTAAACCCATGTTACCAAAAACATTTTTATGATACCGCCACCGTTAATTAGCAAGATCGTATCAGCTCTGCCGGTGTGCCTGAGTTTCGTCCCGCTGGAGATTTTATGTCCCAGTAAATCTACTGACATGGACTGTCACTTTTATTTAAAACATCGTTTTATGTCGGCCTTGAACCTCCGACTTTTGGATTAGAAGCTGAACCAACCGACTGAGCCCTCAGGGTAGTGTCAGTTGTGAGGTAGACGCAATGATTTCAATATTCTAATCACTTGTCTTAAGAGAATCACCAGAAAATTGACCATGTCACAACATTTCTTAAAAAGTTTGCCAAGGAGTTAAATGCTATAGTGTTTATTAAATATATCAAAGTGGCTGTGTTGTAGTTATCTGTCAAATTTAAACACAAAACAAGAATATGCAGGGATGTTTTACCTCTTGCCTACGGCAACGCCCCTTGTCCCACTTGTTCAGGCGGACCACTCTGTTCCTTTAGGAAGACAAAACGGGGAAGGTCCAGCAGTTGGTGACGGCTGTTATGCTGGAAGATGACACTCGATCGATCCGGAGCAGGCAAGGTCAGTCATACACGCATAGGGTGTCCCATCTTTTGGTATACTCCTCTGCGTTTCTAAGTTCGGAATACATAGGAAAATCTACGACTAACTATCTGCAGCTTCCTTCATAGATCTAGAATTCATTGAATAAACAGATAGTGTGTAATCTTCTTTAGAAATCTAATTACATCTCACTGTCTCATTTCTTAAGATCACCTGCGGGTAAAAATGGAGATTTCATTAAATGAAAAGCAATATTTTTGTGGAAAGTTATTTTTACATTGTGATATTATTGTAATATTGTAGTTCGTTATTTATAATATTTACATTTGCAGCTTATGACACTAATAACACTGCGTAAGGAGTGTTGTATGATGTAAAATATTCAAAGAAGACTGTGTGTATTCGAGGTTCTTGATATTCTACGTGGATCACCTTAGCCTTAAACACTTATTTTCGAGCACTACACATTTATCCTGTTTCTCCGGTCAAGAGGTCAGCTGCAGTCTCCTGAGCCAAATCCCAAGGATTAATTTCCCACTCAGCTGAGCAAATTCTTAATAAAACTACTTCTCACTGACATCTCGCAATATCTTAAATGTTTATATAAATATAAAGTTGAATAACTTTCCAAAATGAATATAGTAACTCATTTGTTGGGGGTAGCTTCATGCGAGGTAGAAGGTCTCTGGTTCGAATCCTAGCTATGGCATTATATTCAAAAGGTATATATTTGTGCAATAAATCTGTTAATACATTTTATTACATTCACCTCAATTTCTCTGCTATCGCTGTTGGAGTATATGCAAATTGAGCTTAAGATGCATTTTAAGGGAGAGAAATCTGCAGTAGCTACGTGTCATATATCGTAATAGATACAACGGAGCCAGAGCTATAGTGAAATATTTAAAGACTGAACGCTATATAGTGAATTTAAAATTCTACAGGTTAAGGATATTTATGACCGAATTTTCATGAACTTTTTCAAAAAAAGAAAAAACCCTCTTTTAGTCTATAACATAAAGTAAGCTTTCATGTTTCCAAAGAACGCTTAGATAGCATCCGCAATCCATTTTTAAATGCCCTAATAGATTTGAATTCAAATTCGTTATCCTTGTTTTCTCGCTATTTTAAAATTCAGCATTTTTTCATCATGTAAGATGTCCTTGCGTCGCAGTTTTAGTGTTAGGCTAATGAAACTTGCTATACACGTTCATAGAGACACAGTGAATATAACTGTCCCTGGGTTTTACTGTGAAAAATATCTAAGCACATTTTCTTCACTTAAAAACACAAAAATTTCAAATTTTGGGCAAGAAGGCCATATTCATAGTTTTAAAAATTTCTGGAGCCTAAAGCTGTTGAGACACAGAGAAACCTAGGAAAAATTCAAACAAAAGATATATATATATATGGAACCTGTTGTTAAGATATTAGACCAAAATTTAAGTTATTAATTTATTTTTTCGCAAGTTATTTTGTTGATAAAATTTGGGCTGTATCATGTTTTCACTATGTTACATCTGTGATATAAATATTAAAAAGCTAGCGTTATTAGTTCAGGTTTTCAAATATTTAGTCATAGGCGTCCTTAAGGAACAACTGAATGCCCACATGATTTTAAATTAATAAGATATTCTACAAATTTAAACCAGTATAGCTTAAAATGGCTTATTTATCAAGAAGACAAAACATATTTGAAATAAACTCAGTGTTTTAAATAACTATTTTATTCGAGCACCCTTTAGCTCTCGTTTAACGTTGAAAAGTTAGAGAAATTGTGTAAAATTTCTTCATAAGTAAAGTTTTCACAAACTATTTCCAGATTATTCAAAATATACTTTAATTTATTATAAATACGTCTTTAAGATGTGGCCAATGGAATTAAAGTGAAACTATCATTTTTAAAACATCCAAATTTTGAAGAAAAAAAATGCATATAAAGGGTTGTTCTTTTTATCTTCGTGTTGCATTCTTGGAGGAAACTGAACTTAAATATGAAGTTTACTATTTTATTTTTGATAGTCATATACATAGACACATACACAAAAGCGTTTTTAAAATGCTTTTATTTTGGATTAAGCTTTCAAAATATTTCTGATAACATCCCGGAAACAAATTTTTGGTTGGAACATAAAACTGCCTCTACTTAAAACAATTAAAGATAATTAACATCGCTTAAAAATTGGAATGCGGAATTATACGTATTTATACAAACTTTATCAAATAAATCTAATTTGACTAACGGAAGAGAGAAAAGAATGGATTTAGGTCTACAAGTTTATCTTCTTCTTTTGTAAATGTAGAGAAATTGTAATAAATGCAACTGATATTGTTTCTTACATCAGAGTTATGTATTACCTACATCTCTCAGCAAAGGTATGATCAGTACTAGAGCAGTATAGGTGATAAGGAAGAAGAGAAATAAGCACTGTCGAGAGTTAAGGTAGCCCCTCCCAGCAGAACGACGCTTTGCATAAGTAGATCTAAAGCCTCAGAACTGCAGTTTGTTGACAGTTGGAATCTCATGGCGAGTCAAAGTTGTACTAGAACTGGACGGTTCCTGTAATCCATAACGAGGTAGGAGTACGACAGTTTCCTGGCCACTCCAAAGCCTAAAGTTCCGTCCTGCAGACATTAGTTGACTAAGGTAGAGTCTCAGGACCAAGTGATGTGGTCGTGATTAGCTTGCCAAATAAATCGCAACTCAATTACTCAGCACCTTCAACCTACATATCCATTTAAAAAGCTAAAACAAAAATAAAAAGCAAAGATTAAATTTTAAATAGAGAAGGGTGCGGGAACCTTTTTCGTTATTGGAAACAAAAAAGTTCATGTTGTTTTCGAAAACCACACTTTTAATTTATTGTCGTCTTAATCAATAAATTGTCTAGCATACATTTTCTGGAAAATGATGCCAGAAATGACGGAATGGTAGCCCTATATCTAATTAATAATTTATCAGCGTCCATTGAAGCAACTTGTGTGTTTATTTACTTTAAAAGATGCATTAAGTTTTCCTTATTTTCTCCTGTAAGCCCATAAATAATATATTAATGCCTTCAATTTTATTATTTATGAAGATTTTGTGTTTGAAAACCTTATTGTATGAATAATAATGAATAAAGATACTTTTTCCTATAAAATAAATAAAAAAGTATTTCTAGCATGTTACATCACAATATCCTTCTCTCCAGAACACTACGTAGGAATCGCCCATGCCTGGGTGAAAGGTAATAGAAGAAAGAGGAGGTGGAAGATGAGGAGGGGACGGAGGAATTTACATGGCAGGACAAAGTATAGTATAGCAAATCAATGCTGTGTTCAGGATTATAAGAATGCAGGCTACGTACTCATAGCGTCAGTATGAGCAAGTATGTAAACAAATGTAAGTCACTTCTTGTATGTAAACTGTGTAAAAGATTTGTCTATTATTCTGTGATATTTTCGCTAAAATTAAAGCTTTACATGAACACCTGAAGACAAAAATTAATGAATAGATTTGACTTTAGAAACAATATAGTATCATCTCCCTATATCTAATTTTTTCGTGAAAGTTGTCTTTAAAGAAGAATGTAAAGATCTCTTGACAACCGAGATCATGTATACACCGCAATTCAGGTATCAGTCTCTTCAGTGCTCTGGAAAAGGACGTGAAAAAATAGCCCAAGAATTTATATGTGTTGGATGCCTCGACAGACATTCAGTAGTGCCTTGGGTGGCCTGCTGTGCAGGGGCTGTCCTCGAGATTTCTCTTCCTGTTGGACACATGTAGAAGTTTGGCCATTATGTTACTGAGCTCCTTAAACTGGATAGACAACTGATATGATACTGGCTCTACAAATTATTTGACAATTTTTAACTTTTGGAGATCGTTAGGTTATCGGTAAAGCTGTTGTTCAGCTTTCTGGGTGCAACTGCAATTGCCCACAGCAGGATGGGTGTTATTTTGAACTAAACGTTGAGTTTCCAGTACATAATAACAGAAGCACCTATAGGGACTGGAATTTGGAACTCCCAAACTACTGCTTCATATATATCCAAGGCAACCAGTCCCAAAAAGTGAAAGGAGAAGGACCTCAGAATGTGAACATTCAAACCAATAACAATGTATATCTCAAAGACTTAGTACCCAAAAGATTTATAATTTGTGTCCTTCAAACACTTTTTGTGCAGTTAGGTTTTGTCTATTGCAGTCTGGTAGGTACAGAGGCCGACAGAAGTATTCAAATAATATAACATGTAACATTGCACGTACTACAAATACTGTAATATTTATTTGGCAGCGTTGAATTGTTAAACATGTAAACATTAACATTTTGTGTCTCAGAAAAAATATTTGAAATATCATTTTGCATGTATTTATTACATAATCTTTACTGTATTTATTCCATTGTCCCTGTTATTGGAGGACATAAGTATTCGAACGTACCGAATCGAACAGAGAGAAAGGTGGTTGAACGTTCCCTAGACGGCTCTACCGTATAGCAGTTGTGTTTATGCTATGCCTCGAGACAGTGTGCTCAAAGTTATTCAGTCGATTGTGAACTCTCGGGTAATATGGGATGTAAAGATAAGGAGACAACGGTGGCAGAGAGGAATATCGTGATAAATATGTAAAAACAAAACAACTACATCTCTGAAACTGTCAAAATGATTAACAGAAGCAAAACTACAGTGTTATGCATAATTGAACGCTTCAAACAGTAAATGCTGTTCCAAATAAACCTAGAAATGGCGCTCCTTCTAAACTCACCACCAGAGACAGGAGGCAAATAATAAAAATGATTGAGCAGAATCCGAGAGTCACTGCATCTGAGATTAGCGGATGCCTTCAGCAATATTCTGGCACTGTGGTTCACACCAGAACAGTTGAACGGGTTTTAAATAGTACTGGGTACAATGCCCGCATTCCTAGGAAAAAACCACATGTTAATAAGGTGAATAAGAAAAAGCGTATAGAATTTGCTTAACAGTATATGGTGAAACCAACAGAATTCTGGGATAAGATTCTGTGGTCGGACGAGAGCAAATTCTGCTTATATAAGAGTGATCGACGTCTTAAAGTGTGGAGACTGCCAAATACAGAATGGGAACCTAAGAACATGGTAACGACAGTGAAACATGGTGGAAGTAGTGTGATGTTATGGGACTGTATAGCTTCATCTGGCTTTGGGGAACTGGTGTTCATCGATGGGATCACAGGCAAATTTGAATACAAGAGGATTCTTGAAAACAATCTTAAAAATAGTGCAGAGAAGCTGGCATTAGGGCATGATTATTAGTTCCATTAGAACAATGATCTGAATTATACTGCTGAAAATGTAAGTCTTTGGATCGTGTACAACACTACTCACCCTTTGAAGACACCGCCCCAACCTCCAGATTTAAATCCTATTGAGAACATCTGGAAGGAACTAGAGGAGCGTGTGAGAAAGCATCACAACAGAAGCAAGGACCGTCTGAAGGAACTTCTTTAACAGAGTGGAGAAATATGGACTCTGCAGTCACTAAACAACACATACAGACAATGACCAAACGATTATTAACAGTAATTCAAAAAAAGGGAATGATAACTAAATACTAGCTGTTCTCTGTTCGAATACCTTTGTCCAGATGTAAAGTAACCGCTTTATTTCTCCTTAGAGTGCAAATTAATTTAAGTTGCTATTTATGAGTTTACATGCTTAAGGAAGTTTATTTTGTACCAGCTGTATTTACGTAGGTTTACTCTACGTAGCTTTAAAATAATATAAGTAATAAATATGTTCACGTTCGAAGACTTATATCGGCCTCTGTATATAAATGTAATTCGAAATAAAGAGGGCTTAATTTCAGAGGCTATTCCTAGAAAATTCAAGATGTATTCTCCTCGGTCAAGAAAAATGTGACAGTTAATTCACAACTGTTAGAACCAAATGTGAAAAAATGTCCCACGTAAATAGTAGACTGGATGGCGAATTTTGCAAAAATCACGTGGCAGGCTTGGAAGATTCTGCAATTATATAGTCGTTTCACGTTTAAGTAGATTTTCGTTTATGTTCAGTGATACGCAGAAAATCACATATTTTCTGTGTATATATTCAGGGAGATATTTTAATTCCACTAAATTTCGTTATGGAAATTTTTGGAGAGATGAAATAATTCCCTTGCTCACTACAGCTAGTGGAGGAAGTAAACATTGAAAACCCTATTTACAAAATATTCTCTACACATTTCTATAACTTAGTAACTTATTCAGAAGTCATGAAGAACGTTTCAGTGTTTCTATAATACGTAATAAACCGAGTGAAGTAAATCTGTAAAATAGTTAATAAAAGCTAGTGTTAGCAAGATACAAAGGTGATACAAGCAAACCTAATGGTATCATGTGCAGTTGGATAAGCAGAACGTTAATTAACGTTCCATTGAGACTGTGTTTCCTTTGCTGTGATTGCGTGAATACCCTATAGAGAGGAAATGAGCCCGGTATTCCTCCTCAGGTTTCCTGATTTACAAAGCACCAATAGACGCCCAGGTGATGCTCCATAAACCGGAAGTTTAACACCTACCCGCACCCCATCACCATTATCGAGAACCTGAGCGCTGTTTAGGTTGGTAATGAATAGCGCCAAAAAGGGCTTCCGTCGACACGGTAAGTTAGAGTTCATGTTATGCGATGCCAACCCACAGCCGTAAAACTTACTATACCTGGTTAATTTGATGATCTCGTTGTACCAGTTGGCGAAGTGCTCGTGTGTCGTAGAGCTGACGTCAGCATCATTATCATTACCATTTCTTAACACAACGTCCGCCTTAGTAGCACTGAGAGAGCCTGAAACACTAGACTTCCTACACGCAGTACACAATATTCCCATTTCTGCTTGCAAAGTAAACTCCGTAACCTCGAAATTAACGTTTTTACTCTGCCATACGACTCTGTCGTGATTTCCACAATAATTAACGTGAGAGTTTACTCAAGTTTAATTAAAAATAATCCATGTCTTATGTCAAATATTTTATCACTGTTAGTTAATATATATTCACATAAATTTGACTAACAACTTACAGTTCACAGAGAAAGTAACGTAATAGGGGTATCTTAAAGTTTTAATGATCACGTGCTAGCTTTTTTGGTGGAGTGAAGACATTTTAGTGTCATTAATGATCCTTCAGGCCACAATGTTGAAAGTCTACTGTGTCGTTTTCTTTTGAAAAAGTGAGTACTAGAAGGGATTAAGGTGTAAGGTACAGAAAATTCAGGCCCGTAGTGTGATAAGTTCCTGCACTTTAAGGGCAAAGCCTCCCAGCAAATTCATGATAGGATGACGCCTGTTTGTGACAATAATTGCTCATCTTATAGCACTATTCTGAGATGTAAATAGAATTTTCAAACTGGTCACATGTCCCCAAAAGTCGAGCCAAGATCTAGTAGACCGTCCTTGACAGATGATGCTGTCATAGTGAAGAAATTGGATTCTTTAGTCCTGGAAGACAGACAAGTAACCATACAAATAATCATGAATGAGACTCAGCTTTGTTATGGTAGTGTCTGGACAATTATTAAAATTTTTAATGAGAAACTGCACATGTCTAAGATGTTTGCATGTTGGGTCCTACGTTGTCCTACCTCTTTCCAAAAGCAAACACGGCGTAACCTTTCAAGAAAGATGTTGCTGCTGTTGGAACAGGATGAAGCTGATTTTTATGATAACCATGGATGAATCGTGGATCTATCAGCATGCTTCAGTGACAAAAACCATGAACATGGAATGGAACCATGCCGCTCCCTCCCTCCCAAAATGAAAATGTGCAAAAGTCAGCTGGGAATATCCTGCTTCGACTTTTCGGAGATTGTCATGGAGTAATCCTTAAAGATTATCTTGACAAGGGTCAAACTATCCCTGGCAGATAGTACAGCAATCTTCTGGAAAAGTTACAAGCAGCTCTGATTAAGAAATATCATGGTATACTCTCCAAAGGCATTCAGAATTAAACTCGTTTATTAGAAAACTAGATATCCTTAAAAACGAATAACGTCTTATTACCAATTGAAAATTATTAATTTTTACGAACTCTTCATGCTAATGGATCCTCAATATTCTTTACTTGTATTTATTTACATATTGGGCGAGGATTTTCGTCTTTTGGCTGACAATGCTTCAGCTCATTCAAGTTGCAGTTGACAAAACAAAGGAATATGTCTTTGGGATCTTACAGCAACTGCCTTATTCACTCTATCTGGCAGATATAAGATAGAGATGTTTTGTTCCCAAACATGAAGAATTCGTTGCATGGCAGACGATTTGACAACACAAATGACGTCATTAATGAAGTGGAAGAATGGTTTAAGTCCAGAAATGCCAACTTTTACTATCAAGGTATTCGATAGGTCTATACATGTTAATAAAATATGTAAAAGTGGATAGTGACTACATAGAGCAGTATTTTTTTTTTTTTTTTTTTTTTTTGTTCCATTTATACCACACCTTTAACTGCCGTGGTCATATCGGTGGCCGTTCTCCGTTGGAACATATCGATGGTGTTAACACTAATTCATACTTCCAGACTGGGGAAGAGGGGGAATTATCTTGTTTGGAGAAACACCCCCACCCCACCGCAGGGAATCGAACCCAGGACCTCTAACATGGCAGACAGGTGCTCTATCGACTGAGCTACAGGACCAGCCAGAGAAGAATTAACAAGCACATTCAACACAAACTCTCTATCACATTTTAAAGGGTGATAATTAAAATTTTAGGATACCCCCTCGTATTCCACCCTAAAATCCCAAATCTAGACCTTACATGAAATACATGTTTTGAGATTCCTTGAATAGAAAAAGCAGCATTTTTACGAAACGATCTATGTACGCATACGCGTCTGTGTATTGGTTTGTGAAAGCATAACTCAAACACGAAGAGCTAAACATCAAATATAGTACATGGTAAGTTTGGAATATTCCAAATATCTTACATGATCCTTTAAATTCAGAAAATTTCCTCATTCTAAACTATTTTTTCATGGAAAGTTTCTTGATAAATTATTATATTCTCATAAACGGATATAACGACTTGATTGAACTACCATGTGTTTCATGTTTTCTCGAGAAATTAAACACGTCTTGAACATTCTTTTCACTTTATAGACTTCAGCATAATCGGTAAACCTTAAAAAGTAAAATCTTACTTCACAAAAAGAGTAGATGATGTTAAAGCTTACAATGTGTAACAAAAATAAAATGTCAACAAAATATAAAATTCCCGATTTTCTGGATTTCACCACTACTTTGAAAAATGTATCTAATTAGACATTAGAGCAAATATTGTATTCTATCGAGTAATTCTACACCAAAGATTGTAACAGAAATACATGGTTAGATGCCCCTTAAATAAAACAGAGCACGTTTAGAAAAAGGTGTCAAAATCCTCCAAGTATCATCAAGAAAAGTGACTAACCTCAAACAATATTTTGCAAACAAATCATTTTTCAAAACTTTTGATTTTCTGAAACATGGATACAAGAGTTTTAAGAATATCACATGCTTAAGGCAATTTATGTGTTGAATTTCTGGGAATAGACCGACAACTTCTTTCCAATCATAATGAGTACTATATCATTTTGTATCTGGTAAACCATCAGAGGTAAACGTCTTTTTCTTAATTTTACGTCCTCCAAAGTTAAGTCATATCGGACGGTGAATGCAATTGGTGAAATGATGCTCAAATGTGTCCAGGGTCCATGGAGCTTAGAGTTAACCGACATTCGTCTTTAAGGATAAGGGAAAACTTCGGAAAAACCTTATCCAGTTGACTCACCCTGACCGAGATACGAACTTGGGACTTCTTGAACGAGAGGCAGATACGCTACCAACCACGCTACCGAGGCGGGCACAGAGGTGAACGGAAATATTGTTTAAAAAATATGCAGATCTCTTTTTAACGCAGAACCTTTTGTATATAAATCGTTTTTGTATATACACAATGGCGAGATAGGTAGTTACAGATATGAATTTCTTAATGCTTTGTCGTTTTTAAAGTGTTGTCGCTGTTCCGTTGTTTCTCACGATGCCGCGGAAAGAGTATATGTCGACCCTATCATCTGTGTAGATTCGTTTCCTTCTGCCCACGTTGTGCCCTTAACGAATTATACAAGAAGCTATTTTGGCAAGGTTTATGTTGATAAATATAAAGTAGATAGGAAAACTGTATTTTAGTAGGATATGTACAAATAATGGTGGTTAAAGAAGGCTACTTAATGGTAACACATAAAACGGTTTCAATCCGAGGACTTAAACACGTGTATTTCCAATATCTTCCTGATCGAAGTTATGGTGCCGTATAAACGTGTGAGGTTTGCATTCTTGTGGTTCTGGGTTCGATTGCCTTCGAAAATCTACTCAAAATTTGGGTTGTTTCATGATCACCCATTGTCAGTAACCGATTACTGGGTATTTTCCCATTTATAACGATTTCCTTTGCATTACTTCGCTTTCTATCTGAGGTTTCATGTGTCCTCATAAGTTTCATAGTGCGGAAGATATCTCCAAGGAAAAGGTATTCTTTATGAAGACGAGAGCAGGTTGATTGTCGGAGGCTCGCCCTCTATGGTCAGCTCCAGTAGTGGAGGGATTCTTCACTTGTTATGGAGTTCTGAGCGACTCTGTGGTTCGCGGCCTTCACTCATTTTATCTCCTTGAGCCGGAGGCCGCATTGAAACTCACGTAGGTCGTAGTGACCCCTTATTTATAAACCTTGCACCCTACAGGTTAAGTGCTGCTTACCCATGAACATAAGTATGCGTTCCATAGGAGGAGGATCTAAGTAATTGCGGAACAATTAGGTGGGCATATGATGTTCAATCAGGTAAAGACAAGATTCACAGTACCAAGTTACATTTACTGGTGAGCTGAGGCCTGCTAAGCACAGTAGGGCTATACCCGAGGAAACCTCTGAGGGTTACTGTTTTCTTTGGAAGCGTGAGAGGCGACAGCACCACATGGGAGCTCACAGTGACATCAGAAATGCATCTGCTTCTTAAACTAAATACAAGGGGCGTCCAGAAAGTAAACTCTGTTTCAATTTACCTCCGCTGCAGCGCTGCGATCGCAGTTCCGCTATGCGCGGTAGACGCTCTGTATCAAGGAGAAGAAACGTGCGCAATTGTGAGATCGCTGTCAGCCACGTACGCTTTGTTGTGCTTGTTTACAGTGTCGGTGTTGATTGAAAATCCCGCCGCTTGTGAAATCAGATCTGTGATTTGTTTTCTGAATGCTAGGAAAGTGAAGCCAATTGAAATTTATCGGCAAATTTGCGATGTTTACGGACAAAATGCGATGTGTGATACAATGGAGAGAAGATGGGTCCAACAGTTCAATGAAGGACGTATTGAAGTGCACGATGAAGAACGAAGTGGGCGTCCATCTTCGGTTACAGAAGAACTGGTTCACGCGATCTATGACAAGATCTAGGAAAATTGCAAGTTTAGAATTAGTGCTCTCGCTATGGAATTTCCCCAAATCTCAGATCACTACTTCATGAAATTGTTACCGAAAAACTGAAATTGCATAAACTTTGCTCACGTTGGGTAGCAAAGATTCTTACCGAGCTACTCGATGGATAGTGTACTTCAGTTTTTTACCCTACAGGGATTTGCTTGGGATGTGTTTGACCACCCTCCCCCCCGCGTCCAGCGCTGTCCTCGCTCCTAGCGACTTTATCTGTTTTTGCATCTCAAATCTTTCCTTGGCGATCAACACTTCAACAATGACGAAGAGCTGAAAGAAAATGTTTCCAACTGGTTGAATACACAGGCGGCAAACTACTATGAAGAAGATATACAAAAACTTGTACCCTTCTATGACAAATGCCTGCAAAATTTCGGAAGTTATGTGGAAAAGTATTTTAAGAGTTGTAGAATTTTTTGCAATAATTATTTTTTCTGTGTCTGTACACAATTTAATTTTATTACCAAACAAAACTTACTTGCTGTACGTACTTCGTTTATCGTAAAACTTTAGTGTCCTAGCATTGATAGAAGAAGAAAGCATGTTTTTAGAAATAAAAACACCAATTACTCCTATTTACGTTATTTTATTTAAGCGGTCATCATCACGCTAATATTACAGTTAGACACTCTTGTATATATGCAAAAGGAACACAACTGATACTTCGATGCGAATGGCATGTTATTATTGAATCAGAGCTCTATGATATTCAAAGCTGTCACTGACTCCTAGGTTTTCACCAGCTCTTATATACAGGGCGTAGAGATCTCAAATGGACACAGTCAACAGGAATTCTCTGGAGTCGCAATACCGCACACAACGGCTATTGTATTTTCCAGACCATTAGTTGGCAAGAGGACCGATTTTTAGCAAAGGTAGATTACAGGTCGTGTGAATAGCCTTGTTCCCTCCGACAGTTCTTGTGGCAGCTGTGACATACATTGAAGTTCCAGCCGAAATCTTTCCCAAATAACGCTAAAGTTGACACGAACAAAGTAGTGCTGCGTCCTTTGTAAAGTTATACATTCATATTTTTATTTCCTAATATGATATGCCTATTATTTGATCCCTAGTCTTCACAATGTTGTAGATTTTCTCTCTACTACATATGATCCACTAGTAGTAATGATAATGAAAGATACTATAGAAATACGCTTACACTTTTCATCCAAAAGTGAATCTTGCCCACATTAAGTTTACATAGCTAACTAGAGTATAAGAAGTGAGTCAGTTTGTGTGCTATTCGCCCATACTATGATGCTGCACTACATTACAGTAATTAAGGAATAACTAATGAGGGTTTGGCACGACACCTAAGAGTTCCTTAATCTAATGATGCCAGTGCTGCAATCCTCGAGCCAACGATGTATAATCTAGAAATTGCTGAGAGGTATTATTTTAAGGTGCAGCGGAAATAGAAGCATCCAACTCTGTAGAAGCGTTACGACTAACTTAGCAGTACGAATCCACAAACCACGAATTTCCTTTCTCAAGCCATGACCTCTCTATAACCATGCAAATACGTGCGATGTAGTTCATTTACACTCTGTTGCAGATGTGCGGTAACTGATAACAGAAGGAATCGAAAGTGCTCGTTTTGTAACATTTTATGACATACACCAAGCTTTACCGGATTGAGAGCTACAGTGTTCTAATATTCTTATTTATATCAATACCAGGAGTAACAGGATTTTATCAGAATACTCCGAGACAGGGGCGGTTCCTCCATAAGGTTGCAGGTTTGCGCTACACCCACTGATTCAGAATATACAACAAGTGCATTTTACACATTAAAGCTGTACTTGTTTGCATTTTTTTATATACAAACATGTTTCAATTACGCTTATCGTCTGTAGCTGCCCATGACAGCAGAAGTCGAAATAAACAGTGATTATCTGTAGGAGCCGCAGGTTTGCAGCGGAGAGTTAACCTAAGATTTCGCCCAAATGTGGGCTCTCTGAGGGTGTTGCGGGAAGGTGAAGAGATGGGAGGGGTTTCTTATACATTGCTTAAATGGAGGTTTATAAACCTAGCTCCTCCTACTCTTAGCAACGTCTATAGCGTGACCTTCAGGCTTAGCTTCTGTGTGCTCTGCTTTTCAAACACAGGGAGAATTTAATTAAATGCATGGAGGTTATTGAGAAGAGAGCTCTGTTAAACAACAACGCCACACTTGTTCAGGCTTCTGGGTTTATGGCCACTATGAAAGATTATAATTTTGTATTCTGGCTGTCTTTCTTCTACAAGGTCATGCCACATGTGGACATTTTGTACAATCAGCTGCAGAAAAGAGACTGCAATGCAACGTTTGCCATCGCCCAGCTAAACGCATTTAAAAGGGAAGTGCAAAAGGTAAAAATAGCGTGGATATCGAGGAACACGAAGAAACTGTAATTAAGAGGAGAAGAATAGAAGATCATGATGTGAAAAGAAGAGAAGCTCTTGAAGTATGTTACATTCTTCGAGAAGCATGGGACAGATTTAGCTTCACGGGGCATCTGGTATCCTCAACTTTGTTTCATCAAGAAAATTTCTAAAACAGTTCCAGAGGATTCCCTTAGAGAAACAATAAGTTTCTATCCTTTTATCATTGGAACAATAGTTCGTAGAGAGCTGACTGTAATTTACAGTCAAGAGGAATTTCGTGGAATGTCCGGCGCTTTGTGCTTGATGGACTTCAATAAGGAAAACAATTTATGTACTACATTCAGCGAATGTGTCAAACTCCTCCGAGTACCGTTAACTATGCCATTGTCTACTGCTGAAGAAGAATACTGTTTCTCAACTTTAAAAAGAATAAAAACTTTCCTTAGGAACACATTGTCACAGGACCAATTGTCAGCATTAGCAATGCTTTCAATTGAGAGAGATTCTGTTATGAAGATCAACGACTTCAACGCAAAAGTTATCGATAGATTCCCCAGGTCTAAGGAGACTACAGCAGAAAATCTG
This sequence comes from Mantis religiosa, assembly GCA_030765055.1. Taxonomy (NCBI): domain Eukaryota; kingdom Metazoa; phylum Arthropoda; class Insecta; order Mantodea; family Mantidae; genus Mantis; species Mantis religiosa. The sequence continues at coordinate 39,745,018 of CM060951.1, forward strand.
TATAAATAGGTGAGTCATTACTACTCTGTATTTTATTTTTCATTTGTGCACCAGCAATAATTTAACCCACCAGCAGCCACTGCTCCGAGAATGAAATTCTTTCTCTATATTTACATTACCTCGTTGTAACTACGTGACTGGTCACATCGCGATGTCATTCCTTGTGGTTCATTGTGTATGCACACTTGGTATTGATGTCTTATCACGCTACCATACTATCTTCATCATGTATCCAAACAGGGTTTTGTACGAGGAGTCTAAGGTCTCCAAGGTGCTGGAGCCGTGAGGAACACTATTACGCGAGATCCGACAACACTAGCGTGTAGCTTGATTTCCACCTTCAAATCTCCACCACACGAACCAACTGCAACCATTGGTCTTGGTGGGCAGCCGTTTGCGATGGAGCTTCCTAATACTTCCACCGCCAAGTGCGAGTTGCGTGCAGTGATCCGTTTTTCGAGTGCCAAGGGCACTTCCCCCACCCTCAGTTATGCGAAGTATATGGGCCACAGATGTCAAAAACCTGTGAAAGTGGGTCAGAGAGTAGAAAGACACGTACAGACGTCCATGACGAACAGCATTCTGGTCGACCTTCGGTATCAGCCAAAACAATTGTAAAACTGGAGCAACAAATGCTTAAAGATCAGCTTGTGACAGTTCGCGAGCTGTGCGAAGTTATCACTGAAGTCAGTAAGACTATGACTGACAAGATTTTGACTGAACATTTGCATTATCGCAAGGTATGTGCGAGATAGGTCCCCAAAATGCTCACCGAAGACCATAAATGGCAACGTTTTGAAGCGGCCCACCGATTCCTGGAGCGCTATGCAGAACAAGGCGAGGAATTGTTGGATTCAATTGTCACTGGCGATGAAACCTGGGTGCACTAAAGAATATTCTCGTCAGTGTGGGCATGTCTAAATGTTTGTCAAGAATTGAGAGCACCATTTAGGGTTTTCTAATTCGAAGAACTGCAAAGATATGTTTATACAATAAAGTACTTAATACACATGCTCAGCTAGTTTAGCTGAAAGCAATAGAAAATCATGTGTTCAATGTAGCACCCTTAAATGCATATTTTTAAATACATAAATTTTTAGTGATTTAAATGAAAATTGTATTGACAATATTTGAAAAATAATTACTAAAACATTTTTCAATGAGTTTATTTTTTAATAATAATTAATAATAATAATATTTATAATTTTTCAAAATTATTCAACATTTTACTTTCTGAATAGTTAAAGTAATTTTCAAGACTTTAAATTGACAGCGTGTTCTCTTTTCTGGAAAGCTTGTTGGAAGTTGTGGAATTTACTTCCAAAGAACACATTATGTGGATTTAATATTTGGTGTTGCTATTGAAAGTTGTCCTTTGATTTGTATGTCATTTAATCAATGTACTCGGTGGATATGAGATCTAACATGAGTATTAAATGAAAGAAATCATTGTGATAATATCAATCATATCAGAATGATTATTTATGTTTCCAGTAGTAAAATTATAAATGTTAAGTTTAATAAAAACATTTTGAAATATATTCTATAATGAAGTGGACTATTTAAGAGCAGTTCGCCAAAATTCTATACAGAATCTGTGAAGATATTTGTCTTAATTTTAGGCAAAAAGTCAGTTTGTTAGTCTTTACTGCCCACACTACCTTAGTGAACGTGCTATATTATTCTTATTTTATTCTCAATATACTTCACGAATTTTTCTCATAAAATAAGAGAATTTCTTATAGTTTTCCTTAAAGTCATAGGAACTATTGGGGACATTTCTGAATAAGCATCAAAAAGTCTAAAATATCCTCCATTTACTGTTTAATATATATTCATTATATTCACAAACACTTTGAACTGGAAAGAATCAAAGATCAGTCTGATCTACGTTTTATCTTACCAAATTTTGCAGAGAGTAAGTAAATTGTGGCACGACAGTTGACAGGTAGCCCCAAAGAACTGTAATTACAACTTCTGGTATTTGGGCAGTTTGAAAGTTATAACACAGTAGCTTTCAAAACTGGACCATTTGCGCCCATTTTACACATCTGTTTCCTAATTTTAATATTTTGACATTGAAATTTCACAGTAACTGCACGTTTTTAGGGAGGTTAGACGTATAAAGTAGCCGAGCAATGTAAGATCGGATTATAAAACCACAGAACATTAAGCATAGTGAGTAAGAGGCTGATGTGAATTTAATACAAAGAACGTTTTTGTATTTCTTCTTCGTTTCTCTTATCTTTTTTGCCAAGAACCGCAGCGTATAAAGGGTTTATGGATGTTAGTTCACCCAATACGTTTTCTTGCGGTCGGTGAACACTTCGACTTTAAGAATGGAGCAGGGTCGACCTTTAAAGCAAACACTGCAGCACGGAGAGGGTTGAATATTTCATAGCAAGCGAGGCAGTCAGCCGAGAGAGCGGCCAGAGGTCACCATCATCAGGGAACTTCCGGTCCGGCCAACTGCACACCAATAATGTTCTGTATAGCTTCTGGTGCGAGAAATATATCTCAGATCACACGTACCCCTTTTGCTACATCTACATCTGCATGGACCTATGAAATACAGAAAAAAAAAAGAACGCCAAGCAAGTATTTGCCAAATTTTCCCCTACGTTTAGCTTTGCTGGTTCTAGAACCTACTTGGAGGCTGTTTCTGTTCAAATCGACCTTGCAATTTTGATATAGAGTTAAACTTTCTCTAAAGTTTACTGTTGAGAGACAGTTGGTCGCATTGTATGCAAGGAAGTTGGTGGACCTGCTTTCAAAAAAAAAAAAAAGACAGTAGAGAATCGCTGTGAAGAAACACGAAACATGTTAATGGCAGCTGCAATTAGTTATTTTGTAATACGTTTTAGTGTTTAAAGTAGTAATAGACATAGTCAACGTTCTTCATACGTGATGTATGCAAAGTGTTTAGCAAATCATAAGTATGATGGTACACTATCTTTGAGAAATTAAATTAAATACATCAATATAAGCGTCAAACATTTTCTTCCCCTGACATTTGGCCGATTCTTCTGCAATACAATCCATTTAGGTTGTGAGCTTTAATTGGACGGCCACAACTTACACCACGACGGAAAATTTTACCACAGCAGGACCTAATTGTTCATTTATAAGTCCTGCTGTTTCGTATATTTTCAAACTAAGTATGTTATAACATAAATCAACTGTGATTTAACTAAACGCTTTCAAAATGTATAGAAATTACATTTATTATACTTATAAGTGATAATAGCACGGTTAATTTTTACTTAAGGAATATTACACAGCTTTAGAATATATCTTTTTTTGATTTTACGTCCTCCAAAGTTAAGTCATTTCGGACGGTGAATGAAATGGGTTAAATGATGCTCAAATGTGTCCAGGGTCCATGGAGCTTAGAGCTATCCGATATTCATATTTTTGGATAAGGGAAACACTGGAAAATACCTTATCCAGGTAACTCACCCTGACCGAGATTAGAACTCGGGGCCTCTTGATCGTGAAGCAGACACGCTACCATTTACGCTACCTAGGCATTAGGATATATCGTATAACATACAGCATTTTAAACACAAAGTAATATTAATTTTCTTGTGTGTTGTAACTGAAATATTATTAATCTTATAAAATAATTAAACAATATTTGTTTTCTTACGGTTATTACTAAGTATGTAGGGCCTATGTGTCTTTACTGAACAAAAGATAACATCCATCCTAACATAACTGAGATAAGCTGAGTTTCAGAAGTATCAGGCAGTCAAGAGCGCGTGCACACACACGTCGAGGAGTAACATGCCAGCCTCTGGTTCGCTAAGTAGCGGGTTCAAATCTGGTGGAGGGCGATAGACCTTTTTTCGAGCGAAATTAAAGCCGATGCTCACGTGTCGTAGATTTATAGCACGTTAAAGAACCTCAAACGTGATAAATAGGACCCTGAGATAAATCAAGTGGTCTTCCACGTCCAATAAAGAATGGCAGAGCAGTTAAAGAGCGTGCATAAATAAAAGTTCCATTTCAATTTACATTGACACAGTCACACGTAGCACTTTCCCTCACGCTGGGGCCACCGTACGGCAGAATGCATATCAACAGATATATTCCAGATTCCAGTCGTCCGCACACAATGCATTACGCTTGTTTGGGCTCATTTCGGCATTTGAGTAAACAATAGCTTTACTAAAGTTATAGTATAGTATGTTTTCTTTCTGTTCCATGCTTATAAATACTCGTATATGAGTTTTAAACAGTACCAGGTATGTTGTCAATGTAATGTTTGTTTCGCTCCTGTAAAAGCAAATTTAGGACTTTAAAGTGAATTTAAGTTACCAGTGTTATTAATACTGTATGCCCACGACAAGAAGGCTAGAGGGAAGGCCGTTGCTATGGTAACGTAAACAAAGGTTGCCAATGTGATATGTAGTGTTTAACGCCCGCTTTTACTACATACGGCACCGCAGGCGGTGACACAGATGATACATGAGATGAAGATGGAGCACCGGTGGAATGAGATGGCGGGGGAAACCGGAGGGCCAGGATAAAACCCCTCCCAGCGCCGTGTTGTCCAACAAAAATCTCACTTTGTGGTCGTCTGGGATCGAACCCGGGCCGCCTTGGTGAGAGCCAAGCGGTCTAACCACTGACAAAGGTTGCCAGATTGGATACTCTGGTGAATCATGTACTTTTCAGGTCTGTTATCACTAGTTGTGTGCGGGAAACAGAGTTTGCATGAGTATTCAGTTGCGCTGTGTATTGTTAGCCTACTTTGTAAAAACACATTTAAAATACGCTTTTATGGAAGCAAGACGTAGTGGCGGTAGGATTAGACGTTACGGTCGGGGTGTTACATTGCACAGTCAAGCTAGAGAATGTCAGTACTCTTAGGCAATTCTTAGGAAGACGAGAGTGTGCTCCTTATCAATGAACAGCTTATTCCTTTTATACATAAGCAACAGTCCCATATCAGTATATATGCCTGCGCGTAAAAGAATTCCTGTGGCTCAAAATCCTGGCATAGCGGCGGCGTTGATAAGACCATGTAAATTAACAAAGATGTTAGTAATAGTACATTGCAATATTGAAGTATATGGAACGAGGCAAGGTTTAAAAAAAGAGCCACCTGCACCCTGTTTTTTCAATTCTCGAGATTCCATTATGTGCTTACATGTGTGTTGCACATTATTTTTGCACTGTGTGTATTTATAGGAATATGAATATATGTATTTATATGAATCTGACAGCAATTATCAGGAAATATAAACATTAAAAATAGTAATATGTACTGCAGTAATAGGTTCAGGAGTATTTACGCTATGGCTCAGAGATTTAAATACTCTGGAATTTGTGAACCAGAATCCCAAATAAAGGTATCAGGACGTAAATCTAATGAAGATAAAAGTAACATCCATTTCTTATTTTTTTAATATTTCCCCCGTTCTCAGAGGTGGACTTGCCCTTCGGTGGATCAGCAAATCCTGGATATACCTCACTAGAAATGAACAGGGGACTAGGGTTTGCGTCCCGCTCGGTGCATTAGATCTTTTGTTTCTGATGCGGGAAGCCTAAACACTGTTGCCATTGTCGAGCTCTACTTTGTTGAAGAGCACCTTTCGAAATTGCCCAGTGCTCTTCCTTGCCTCCCTCGCCTTGCAAATGGCTACAAGAACTTTTCTTGCTATGCTGCAACCCTTCTTCGTAAGACTTTACAAGATCATGTTTATGTTATCTCCATTTAAACTAGAATAATATTATCGCAGAGGTAATGTGTAGAAGAATGGTGACGTGTAAAGAGCATATGACTTTCTTTGAACATTTCTAGAGCAGCAAAGTTGAACTATGCTTAGAAACATCTGCAAAGAAACCTAGGAGTTCCCCGAAAAGGAAAATTAGAAACCGAACTTAAAAATGTGAAGTAATATTATTCATACTTCAATTGTTTTGTTTTAATGTCATTATCACATAGTGGTTGTAACACTTGACACTAAGTATCATTATAAGTACTCAAGCATTATTAAAAGCAATGGTCTAACTTTCCTCCAAATTGTGCTACCTACTTTTAACTATTTATACACGAGGATCGTTCCGAAACTAATGCCTCCTACTTTCATTCATGGAAACTATAGGAAGTGCATAAATCACAGCAGAACAGCTAACTAGAACGATATTTTAGCTACGGATTGTCATTTTTACACATAATGACTACCATTCGTTATGCACTTTTGCCAACAATGAACCAAACTTCCGCGCTTGCAAAAATCCCAACAACTTTCTTAAAGCTTTAAATACAGCATCCGAGTTTTGAAAATGTTCTCCACGTAGTCAGTCTTTCAGAGGCCCAAAGAGTTGAAAGTCTGAATGCGCTTAATTGCGGTGGATATGCTAAGACAGTGCAGTCAAATTTTTCAATGAATGTGGTCGCAAAGCTGGCGTGGAGCCTTTCATTATTATGTTGCAAGTGAAAGTTTGTATTCTTTTTTGGTCTTAGCCTGGAAATGCGGGCTTTCAGCTTACTCAGTGTCGTCTTGTAGCGTGTTGAACGGACAGCTGTTCCAGGCTCCAGGACATACAAAAGAACCACACCCTGACGATCCCAGAAGACTGCACACATCACTCTCCCTGCAGATGGCTGTCTCTTGAATCTCTTTGACGGAGAATTCGCACGATGCCTATACGTGGACTGTCTTTTGGGTTCGGGTTTGTATTGGCGACACCACATCTCATCTCCGGTGACGATCCTATTCATAAAATTGTCATCTTTAACTTCATATTAGAGCAGCAGCTTCCGATAAATTTCTACTCCTGATTTTGTTGTTATACTGTAAGTTTCCGTGGAACTCATCCCGTTCAGACTTTGCGATAACATTGATGTTCCAACATTGCTTTCAAGACATTACAGCCGACATTCACGTTTAGAGGCGTTAGTTTCGCAACGGCCTTTATACAATAATGATACATATTGCAGTTAAGAGACTGATGTTCTTAATTTATCAATTATAACTTCGATTTTTTGATTTGAAGTACATTAAAAGCTGTATTGCTAATAAAATGAAACATACCGTGTTGATTTTATGAATAAAGTTCTTCATTCCATAATATTTCTCAGATTGTTGTGTTATTAAACGGGATGCTCCACATTAATGTTCAAAACTTGAATTTGCCAGATCCCTCCCATTCTGACCTTGTATTTTTATAGTTTTCCTTGTCGATAGGCGGACGCTGTGTTGGTTTATTTCTCATATTCCACTTCCTTTCATTCCGTTTGCTTCTTATTTTCGGGTGTGTCTCTGGCGACTGTCAATGCCGGACAGATGGTGTGAATGCTTGCTCAAGAGAGCGACCGAGTGCTGCTCTAGACACTAATGGGCTGCTTGGTAGACGGGTCGTTCATCACACTCTCTAAATCACTCCTGAGTGGAATGGGTCTTTCGAGTCCGAAACTTGCACGCGTCTCTTCGTACTGCGGTCTATAGCCTTCAATTGTACCTTCACCTCATTCTTCTTTCTAAGTCACAATGCGCGAGCTTTGTACTTAGGGAACACACGTGTAATAGAAATTTTAATTTATATAAAAGAAGTCTTTCTGTAGCTCATAACGTTTTGTAAGCACTTAAAGATGTGATTTTAACTAAGGCAAATTGAATATAAGAAAGCACAGGAGGGAACAATATAATTTGGGGCCGTTCTTGTGTGGTCATGATATAGAACATAACCATTAAGGCTACCTTGTGTACTTTAAGTGAAACAAGCAGCTTGGAATTTTTAGTTTTATTCATATTTATTAAATAACTATATTTTATTTCTTCTCCAAATATTTGGTTTTGCCTGATGAAATAAATAAAATTTGCTCTTCATTCAAATCAATGGAAAATATAACTTGCGGCTATAAAAGTAAATGCCAAATGTTAAAATCACCAAACGAATACATTTCAGCTGTAAAAGGTATAACATATTTCACCTTTTCCATTATTTACCAGAGTAGAAAACACTTTTTAATTACCTACTGAAAGTTAGATATAAACTTTTGTCCTGGACATATACGCTTTGTAAACCCCTGAAAGAAAATAAACAATTTTGTAACATATTGTGACTTTGTGGGTTCGTGAAATGAAAAGTCCAGTTACACCACTCAACAATGTTCTTTATTTCCACCGACTTACAGTTAAACTCTTGCCAATTACACAGTATTAAGTGCTGCACACAATTACAATTCACCAGTTCGTCCGTTACAATTTCCTTGTACTCGCGGTTACGTAAGCTCCGGTACACATTCACAGTTACGTACAGTCTTCCGTTGCACAATCTTCTCGTACATTAACACGTCACTGACTAACTCTTACACCAAGAACTGACTGTCTCCTCACTCACTAACTGACAAAACCAACAACTCTGTCCGTCTGTAACCCTCTTTATATAGGAATATCGCCGGTTTCTAGTGACCAGTGGAATGTTCCAGATTCCGTAATTTCGAGAAACAGGTGTAGAGAAACAGATGACACAGTCATGTTTTTCCCCTGACCACAGCCTGTCACCACTATAGGACAAACGAGGCGAGGGCGTGGCTAACCGAACCTTCCCTGTCTCCCGCTCCCAGCTGCTTCACAGGGTGTTCCAGCGCTCGCGTTACACTGCTCCCTCCTCAAAGCTGTTCGCCCCGAACAGCCCCATCGTAGCGTGCGAGGCGGTCCAGGTGTACCACCAGCATCTGCTCGGAGTCTCAGCCAGAAGTAGCGCTGCCGTAGTTTGTGAATCATACGGTTCGCTCCCAGGTGTCCTCCTGAAGTATCGGCGTGCACTTCCTCCAAGACTTCCGGGACCTTACTCCGGGGAAGTACCAACTGTCCTCTCTCCGCCTTCCCATCGGGTGACTCCCATACCCGGAACAGCACGCCCACTCTGGTCTTCAACGAGTCCCATTGGGCCCAGTACGACTTGTAGGTGGCGCTCCTCGGTGCGATGTCCTCCCAGGTTGGTCTCGTTCCTGCGTCCACTTCCCTCAAGAGTGGCCCCAAGTCTGCGTCCGCCAGCTGCTCCCTCCTCAGGCCTGCGCTATCCCAGCCTTCAGCAGGCACTGCCACAACTACTCGGACTGCTGCGGTACGCTCCTTCTCTTCCACTCTTGTGCGCTCATGGCCGTCCTGGATCTGCGATAGGACACCTCCAATGTAATGGTCGCTAGCGTCAGTGTCCACAATGAAGGCGCCACCCGGTTGTGGGAAACCCAAAATTGGAGCACTGCACAGGGTCCCCTTCGGGTGCTGGAAAGCGTCATCGGCGTCCTCTGTCCACACATAGGGCCAGTGTTCCTCCCTCAGGCGGGTGAGGGGGTTTTCGATGTTGTCGGCCTTTTCCTCTAAATCATTAAGGCTGTCGTCTACTGGACCCATCCGCTTGCCCAGATTCGTGATGTCATCCCTCACGCCGGCCAACCGTTCCTCAAACTTTGCGGCGAGAGCCTCGTTCGCCGCCTTCATTTCCGTTGTCAGTTCGGCCATCTTTGAGGTCATTGTCGTGGCCAAGTTGTTGTTAGCCGTTTCCGTCTTCGCTGTTAATTCGGCCTTCATTTCTTCCATCTTCCCTATGATGTTGTCGTTTGCCGTCTTCATTTGTTTCAACTCGGCGGTGATGTTGTCGTTGGCCGTCTTCATTTGTTTCAACTCGGCGGTGAGGTTGTTGTTTGCCGCTTCTGTTTTTGCAGCGAGGTTTTCATTTGCCGTCTTCATTTCCGAGGTCAGTTCGGCCTTCATTTCCATCATTTTCTCCAAAATCTTTTCCAGTGCCGCGTCCATGGTTGTAATGTTCGGTGATGTTTTCCCGCTTCCTGACACCAGTGTGACTTTGTGGGTTCGTGAAATGAAAAGTCCAGTTACACCACTCAACAATGTTCTTTATTTCCACCGACTTACAGTTAAACTCTTGCCAATTACACAGTATTACGTGCTGCACACAATTACAATTCACCAGTTCGTCCGTTACAATTTCCTTGTACTCGCGGTTACGTAAGCTCCGGTACACATTCACAGTTACGTACAGTCTTCCGTTGCACAATCTTCTCGTACATTAACACGTCACTGACTAACTCTTACACCAAGAACTGACTGTCTCCTCACTCACTAACTGACAAAACCAACAACTCTGTCCGTCTGTAACCCTCTTTATATAGGAATATCGCCGGTTTCTAGTGACCAGTGGAATGTTCCAGATTCCGTAATTTCGAGAAACAGGTGTAGAGAAACAGACGACACAGTCATGTTTTTCCCCTGACCACAGCCTGTCACCACTATAGGACAAACGAGGCGAGGGCGTGGCTAACCGAACCTTCCCTGTCTCCCGCTCCCAGCTGCTTCACAGGGTGTTCCAGCGCTCGCGTTACAATATTAGGTCTCTTCAGTACCTAATAACACCGTATGTCAGTTTATTAACCGAATTTGTACTTAACATCTTTTAAGGTTATGGTACGAAGCTACTCAAGGAATCCACACTAAAAACTAAACTTATATGGAAAAATATTCTATTCGTTTTTCAATGTCTCAAAGGTAGGTTAGGTTTTTGTTTTAAATATCATAGCTTCATGAATATAAGTGTATTGTTGAATCTGATTATCTAACAAAACATTTACATTTTCTGGCAAAATACGCTCACAAAGTTTAGTTTTAACGAGTCTATTCACATTTACAGTTGTAGTTTCACAAATCTAAGTCTGATATTGGGTCGTTTATATTCTAGATTGAGATACACGATATCCTAGTTACGGGTGCTCCTGTTTCACAATGTAGGTCATGCTCAGCTTCTCATACCGTTGAGCTATTAATCCCAGATACATTAGAATGGAATTGACTCTGGGAATATGCCATGTCATCCTAAATACGTGTATCTGAGCTTATGCTCAAACTATTTACAATCATTTGTATGGTGGTATTATAAAGGAAGCCTAACTATTAATACGTGTTAGTGATTAGTTTTGCTGTACTATTCGGTATAGATCTCTAAGAAACAAATTGATGTGTTGCACGCAGCATCCTCTGTCTACTATCGGCTATTTTTATGCATCATAACAGTATTGTTATGTAAGCTTTAAAATAACCACAATGCACCGAAATGCATGTCTCGAAACTTCCTGAATCCAAAAAGAATAATTGGTTTTACGTTTTGATTGTATTCACTGGACTGGACTGGATTGAATGCCTGGATGGATGTAAAAAGCATAACTAAATCACGAAACCAATATCAAATTTAGTATCTAAGTTTACCGTCTTTGAAGTGACAGTTTCTTTCTTCCCATTACACCATCAAGCATGATGTCAGGGGATTTACACTTTACCCGGAATGTCGGTGGGAGAGAATCCGAAGAACTGAGTCTAATAGAGGAATCAGGGTTGAGGGACAAGCCCAATGCCTCGGATGAGAGCGTAAGAGAAGTGGATGAAGTTGAGGGCAACATGAATAACAGGAAAGAGGATGATCTGGAGAAACTGGTGTAATGATGGCGGGGCAAACCGGATATCCCGGAGGCAACCCGTCCCAGCACCGTGTTGTCCACCACGAATATCGCTTTGCGGTCGCCTGGGATCGAACCTTGGTGAGAGTCGAGTCGTATAACCAGAGTTCCACGTAGCTGCCCAGAAGCGACATCAAGGTTTAAAATTCAACATTCTTCATCCTAAACTAGTCCTTCCATGATAAATTTTTCGAAAATATTTATCTCAAAAATGACCCTTTACCAAATATTTAAATAATTCTTAATGAAATGCAAAGGGTAAAGGGAGCTACTTTCGTGACATAGGCCATTTCGTGATACTTTTTCGAAGGGATGTCACAGAGAAACCAGTTGGTGTTAACTCGCCTGCCGATAGCTCCTGAGCTCTAGGAACAAATACGTCAACTACCAACAGTGAAAGACACGTTAATACCAACTGGTTTCTCTGTGACATCCATTCGAAAAAGTATCACGAAATTGCCTATGTCACGAAAACCCCTCGCTTTACCCCATGTGAGTGTATATGTTGTATATCATAAAATAGGCTCTGAACTGCTGTTAATTACTTTTGAGAACTCAAAAACCGTAACAGATAGAGAGAAAATCTTCCTGCCGAAATGGGAATCTATTGATTTCATTAAATGTGCTTATGACAATGGTGCCATAACTCCATATTATCAGTCTGTATTTAGTTGGATTTGCGTTCCTACAATTTTTCTTTTGTTGATATATCTTCTACTTCATATTTTATGTAGTATCCTTCATAAGGATGTAATATATTGTGACTTTGTGGGTTCGTGGAATAAAAAGTCCAATTTCACCACTCAACAATGTTCTTTATTTCCACCGACTTACAGTTAAACTCTTGCCAATTACACAGAATTACGTGCTGCACACAATTACAATTCACCAGTTCGTCCGTTACAATTTCCTTGTACTCGCGGTTACGTAAGCTCCGGTACACATTCACAGTCACGTACAGTCTTCCGTTGCACAATCTTCTCGTTCATTAACACGTCACTGACTAACTCTTACACCAAGAACTGCGACTGTCTCACTAACTAACTGACCGACCAACTCAACTCCGTCTGTCTGTAACCCTCTTTATATAGGAATATCGCCGACTTCTGGTGTTTACAGAATTGTTCTAGTAACAGAAAGATCGAGAACCAGGTGCAAGGAAACATACGGCACAGTCATGTTTTTCCTCCCAACCGCCGCCTTGTCACCACTATAAGACAAACGAGGGGGAGGTGTGGCTAACCGAACCTCCCCTGTCTTCCGCTCCCAGCTGCTTCACAGGGTGTTCCAACGCTCGTGTGACAATATATTATAATTTTTGTTAACCACGCAATAAATTGCAAGAATAAAGCGGTGGTGTGTCGAAATTTTATGCCAAAAAATTCTTTTACATGTAAGTAAATGTACGGGCATAAGATTGTTGCTTATATTCACACTTAAGTCATTTGTATGAATTTGAGCGTATGAGGGTGCAAAATTTCAACAAAATCATTTTCAAGTTCCCCTGCTTGGACGTTCAGTTCCTAAAATAAATGGAATGAATAACATATGCCTAGGAGAAAACACTACAATTTAAATAAAAGCTACTTCTTAGTCCCAAATTCCCACAGCCGAAGAGAATGACATATTGTAAAAACTAACAAGGGCATCAGATATTCAATTGTCAGAAAAAGGAAACGCTAATAAGGACTGCTTAAAGAAACTAAAGTGGTTTAAATGGAAATTTACTTATTAAGTAATAGGAAAATTATAAGTAGGATGTGTTAATTTTGAACGTCCCCGAATATTAGTTAGGATATCTGTTGGAAATTAGGTATTTAAATGCTGTTAGGATATTTAAGATTAACGTATGTGAGAAATATACACAAAAGTGTATAAAATCAATGAGCAAGTAATTATAATGTCAAGTTTTTTATTGTGTTATGGTCTTATATTTCTTTCACAGCTTCCTACTTACAAAGACTAACCAACCATGTTACAACTTCCTCATAAATTCTTATTTTATTTTCATGCCCTCCCTTTGCAGTCGCCCTCTTGTCTTATTTCTGCCTTTTTCCGGGTCGTTACCCAGCCGTCCACATAAAGCTATCACTCCCCCAAAGAACGTGACGCAATAATTCTGCGGACACTAAAATCTACTCCACAACTCGTTTCCTGTAATCGGCGTAGAAGCAGAAATTCAATATGGCCTAGAAGATGAGGAATCCTCAATCGACTGAGATGCCAGGAATTCGAGCAACGTCCAACTTGTTCGCTTGTTTACTCTGAGGTATCCTGATTAGATATCTTCACCAACTCGCTGCTCCCACCTGCCTGAAATACCTAGCTGGCACTGCAGGAAACGAGCTACAGACGTGCTCAAAGGACTCGGTATTTGTGCTTACATTTGATTCAATTCAATAGTGGGGTAAGTAGCAAGTTGTATTAAATTTCAACCGATGAGGCAGAAGCGATGTATTACTCGAACAAAACCGCATTTCCTCTTAATAAGCTCTTTGTTTTACAGATGCTCTACATTATATATTTTAAATATTATAAGAAAATGATTAACACATTCAAATGAATACAATAAATAATTGAATAATTATGTTACATATGGTAATAATAGCCATGACGTAATAGTGGAAATAAATGTTGTTATGGCTTACTGGAAGAGTATGAAACCATTTTGTGGCTATTAAATAGCAAATAAAATTATAATAATGCAAATAAGCAATAATAATTACTTAACATACTGTGATAATACAAAGCTACCCAAATACATCCAACAATAGCTGCCTTGCTTTTCGGATTAGCACCTCAGTGACAAAGAAGACAAGAGATTTATTCATGAACACGCTCTCATTTACATCTGTTATAGATGCCGAATTATTTCACGATTTATTTCCTGCAGTGTAAAGGGCTAACACTGCATAAAGTTATGTACCAAACTAATATAACGACGCACTTGAAAATACCTTCTGCCGCAAGTATTTACTCGTACCATATCGTCTTGCTTTATTCATCTATGGAATAAATTAGTACTTTGTAAATTGTATCTTTTAAAACGTATGAACTAAAAGCATCTTCAGGCATTCCTGAGTTGCACTAAAGCGAACTCTATAAATCGCTATGATGATGGGGTCAAAATTGTGGAACATCCCAAAGGCGCTGACATTCAGTACACAAGTAACATAGCAATTTTACTTACAATACATGTCAGTTAAATATTGCTAGGTAATTCTTGAGTTTCCATAGAATTTGTAATTTGTATTTTTTCAATTGCTGATACGCTATAAACTTTACTATCAAGTGTAGCCAAATTAAGATCCGAAATCTTAGTAACCAAGTTATATGATTTTAATGTGTATATTGAAATATTTTATCTACTTTAGGTTCAACATGTTCCAATGACGCGACTCGAAGGTTTTCAAGAAAACTGCGATATCCCAAACCTCCAATTACGTGAAAGTTTTTGTCTCAATGGTTTTGACTTAAATGTTTAAGTTATTTAAATGATAAATAAAATACCTACACGTTCAGATGTTTCAGGGAATAGCGTTTCCGCTCTCTTCTTTTTGGGTGGAATTCTGTATAAATTTTTTGTAACCATTTATTTAATGTGACTTCAAAAATTAACATAATTACAATCCTTGATATATATTATGATAGCATGTTCTTTACTGGGGGTAGACTGAGTCACAGATGCATAACTTTGCTGTTCATTCCTGCTAACATTGGTTTTCATTGAGCTACCTGGTATTTACTGTAACTGTACTCAGCAGTCTCCATTTTGTTATTTTCCTGCAATGCGAGGTATGTCTGCAGATATTAATCCTAATTTAAGGGTTTTGTAGCTGCTTACCTGGGAATAATGGACACTTGGAAGCAGGAACCCTTGAGTATTAACTGATTGGCACTTTTAAATCACAATTTTGTTTAAAACACTGAATTGAAGGAAAATTTACGGAGCTATCAACACGCAACCAATGATGACTGTCATGGCCACCTTTTCATTTCTCTGTATAATTTTGTAGAACCGTGAACTTTAAGAAACAGACAACCAATTAGGTATATTTAAAACACACAATTTGTTTACAAAAACGTGTCTGTGACATTATCAAAATGTGCGTTTTTATTGGTTTGAATATTCAGCACTTTGCCATTTCACATTAACATCTTTGCTGTTCGGTTGTTTCTCATAATGTCATAAAAAGTGTGTTGAACTTTGAGGTCAGGATGTATGATTATCATCAACTTTCTGTCCTATATTCCACTTTTCTGCCTCTCCAAAAAAAAAAAAAAAAAAAAAAAAAAAAAAAAAAAAAAAAAAAATTCCTGGAAGATTTGCTGTGAAATAGATAAGAAAGTATCATTCCGTAAGAATAACCTGTATAACCCGTACACTAATAAGTGATATCCTCCGAAGCCGAATGCTCAGGGAGGTGATGTTCTTGGTTCGATTTCTGGTCAGGAGATAGGAATACTTCTTTTATTGGAAGGCGGGTACTGCCTGTATAGTGTCCAGAATTGTGAAGTGAGAGTAGATGTACATGTGAAATAAATTAGAAATGACTAAAACTTATAATCTAAAAGTTCAATGAGTAATAATGGCTAAATTCCGCGATATGACGACACCAGTTAACAAGAAAGTGGATGTGAACCGAAAATAAAATCGGTAATGGGACAATGTAGTTAAATGTAGAATTAAAAGTGCAGATAAATGCACTGGGCAAGAATGAAAATATTTCGGGCTTAAAAATAGTAAATTTACATGTATTTCCATCTGCTGAATTCAAAAATCACCATAAAATGATAGATTAGCTCTTGTTTTGAAGATAAAGTGATTTTTTGGTGGGGGGTGAGTAGGTACACCTGTCTAAATACCGTAGATGATAACTACAAGCATTTGGCAACAGTGCTCCTGCAAAGATACCGTATCCTTGGATGCAACATGTCCCTTAAGATCCATTTTCCTCACTTCCACCTAGACTTTTTCCCTCCTAGTTGTGGAGCTGTTAGTGATGAATATGGGGAGAGATACCATCAGGACATTTCTGTTATGGAACAAAGATATCAGGGTCGTTGGAATGAAGTAATGCTTGCGGATTACTGTTGGTCTTTGTATAAGGATTCTGCGGAACTCCATCACAAGAAGCAAGCTAAAAAAACGACGAAGTCAATAGGCCCGCACATGATTCTCTTCAGACAGGACTATCTGCGAAGTACTTTTCCAGCAATTTAGAACTCTTAGCATGTACTTACCAGTTTAAAAAAATCAAATGCACTTTCATTGTTGTTAGCATGTACGTAATTAAAATGTATCATTTTCTCTCAATCCGTTAATATGTAATACTTCCACCTTGTGTATAACATCGAAACTAGAGCTAATAAAAATTTTCCATTGTCATATTTGTTTTTCTCAACCCACCTTGTGTATGTCATAGAAACTAGAGCTAATAAACATTTTTCATTGTCATATTTCTTTTTCTCAACCCAAAATTAGAAGGAATTGCCTCATGAAGTGCTCTAAATGTTCAAAAATTATTTTTTGTTACCCAGTGATATTAATGTAATACACCAGGTGTAGATATAGGTTGCGTAATATTTTGTTACATCACCATATATCGGTGTATCTATTATTCGTGTTATTCTTGTCGTTGTCGCCCTCATCATCATCATCATCATCATCATCACCATTATCATTATCATTATCATTATTATTATATATCTTACTTATGGATAGCTTATAGAAGCTAAATAAAACAGGCAAAGCATGTCATATGAATACAACATCAGATGTTTTATAACCTTTTTTCTGGAAGACAACAATATTTAATAAGCTAAATGGAAAACGTCTATGTGGGTTTATATATAAAGAATCAACTCTGTTTTTCTCATGTCATAGCCGTGGTATTATGATTGTGTACTACATTTTTTATTACATTATCCCACGTTTCAGTGGAATGTCAAAGGTTAGGTATCTCTATTCGCAAACAAGTCAAAATGTTGTGCCTTTGATGTGTTTATGCGATGTGACAGATCCCATATCTGTGTTTTGTCCGTAGATAAATGTTCATAAAAACAAGAGAAAATATTAAATGGGTTACGGTTGGACACTCGATTCGACGACCCAGGTCCTGTCAAAGCTTCCGGCTGACGGACAGCCAGATAATCTTGTCATGCTGTGGCCTGCAACACTTTTAAATAATAATTGGATTCTCGGTCGGTCATTGAATTAAACGCCAGCCAGAGTAGGCCATGCTGAAGATTAAACGGGTTGATAAAACGCGACAAATCTGAGGGGCTAAAGATAATGAACACGGGGCTTTCTGGGGAGGCTTGTTACAACAACCGCAACCACTTTGCCACGCAATTTTCACGCCATTTGTACCCGACGTCATGCGGTAAGTTGGTACGACTGCTATAAAACGTTAATTGCCGGTTCTAGGAACACCTGTCTATCTTCAGTACTTCCGTTCATTATCTATGAATGCATTACGTCCCTGTGGGTCCTAACCATTAATTAACCCGCATACACGTAGGTGTTCTGATCGCGTGACGGAATGTTTTACGTCAGAAACGTTAAATATTATGGTGGCTACTATAGCACAAGATGGGATGTAGCCTTAGTACACGAAAAGCATTAGGTAGCGTTTGTTGGCACCTGATGCTCTTACTCCTGAAGACAAATCTGGTCAACTCAGCATTTCAGTTCTTTCTTTACTCTCTCCTAGTAAGTAAATACGAAGAGAAGGAATTGCATTCCACCCTAAAATTCTATATTGAAATACATGTTTTGAAGTTCTCTGTATACAAAAATATCATTTTTTTTATTTTATCTGCTCTTTATCTAAATTGATTAGAGGAATATTGTATTTCATCCAAATATTCATAACAAAATTTCAATAGAAATGCATATTTCGAGTCCTTGGATCGCGCGCACCTAAAGTACGGTACCAAAAGATCAGTGTCAACGTATCTCCCTATATGCCCATTTTGGAGTCTTATGAATATAAATAAGGTATCTGTGCATACTCCAATGCTTCCTTAAAGTGAGTAAGAAAAGTTGCTGTATCCTAACCTAAGAATTCAACTCCAAAATTTCGCCGAAAATCATATTTCGGAGCCATGTAACTCCATTTGCATTGCTTGTCCAAAGTGAGTATAGGAGGTATTCCATTCCACTTAAAAATTCAATGACGAGGTTTCACCAGAGAAAAACGACCTTCCTTTTACAGAAACTGCTGTCTTGCACATGTATAACTTCCTCTATTCACTCAACGCACAAGAAGTAAACTACATCCAGCTTCTAATGACCTAGAAGGTCATTAACAGGACGTCTTAGGATATGCACTGGCGCCGCCTTCACCGTAATGAAAGAGAGGTACAGCTTCCTTGTTTTAACATGTAATGCTATGCTTCTACGTCAGACAACTGGTCATTTCTCTCCTACATCTAAGACAATTAACTAAAGAGTAAATATAACGAGCATAGGTATGCACAGCACAAGGTGTGACAGCACCTACACAGCCAATAGAGTAAAGCCATGACGTTGTAAAGTAACTTAAAAGCGGTAAAAATGTGGACTTCGTGTCGTTTCTGTACAAACTATTATTGCAAATCATATTCCTTTATCTAATTCATGTCAAACAATTTATACATTTGTATAAATGCCTTAATACTTCCTTGTAGATAAAAAGGAAATAGGAGAATGTATTAGGATTAAGACATACACAATGATTATTTATTGCAGCCGTGCCGTAGTCGAGTGCTTAGACTGCTCGACTCTCACCAAAGCGACCGGGTTACAGCCCCAGGTGACCGTAAAGTGAGATTTACGGTGGACAACACGGCGTTGGGGCATGATTTTCTCCGGGATTTCCAGTTTCCCCGCCATTATTCCACCATTTTCTCCATCATCACCTTTCCTGCCATTCATTTTGCGCTCATATACCATCCACTTCTGTCATTCTCACACCAAACATCGGCCTGATCACCCACCCTGGTTCTCTATCAGACTCGATCTTAAGGGATACATGAACAAGAGTCCCCTAACACTGCAACAAGTGGTATGATAATAAGATAAAGACACTAATCATGGCTTTAAGAGTTGGTTGTAGGCAATAGCTTTTAAATTTCCTTCCCTTTGCATAAGCATGAGGGATGAAAACGACTTTCATGTAATAATATTTTGAAAACTCAAACAATAACAAGAGGTACTTCATAAATTATTAACGTCAATAACACAGTTGTTTAAAATAAATTTTGCGCTTAGCTACATCTAGTGGCAAGTATTTGTACAGGTTTTCGAATATTCTTTCAGAATAAGGAAGTTTCGGAGCCCATTTTCAGAAAATTCAAGATGAGATACGCACCATTTGTGGCAACTTACGATACTGTAAGTACCAGGCTTCATAGTTACCACATTAGTGCCCGATTTCACAAACAGCTGTTTGGACTTAACAAGAGTTCAGCAATATTTATAACAAAAATTGCATTTCACCAACAAGTGTCAACTTAACACACGTGTTAAATATTTTGTTAAACAAACAAGCCAAATTTCTGTTGTTAAGTCCTTAACAATTGTAAATAGTCGAGATTGCGGGCATGAACTCAGCTGTTGATGTCCATTTGCTATATTTAGAACGGTCTAAATGATTTTTAGGATCTATCAGAAGAAAATTTTCTATAGAGGTATAGACTGTCGAAACAAGTTGCTATGAAGGCTTCTGCGGAAGTACAAGAGAGGTTATAACATGCATCTAAAGGAATATGCCGATCTCGCCTTTGCTTCAAGCATTAATAACTTTGCTATTTTATAATTCACTGAATGTTATGGATTATACACTGTCCGCCTCCCTTCTTGATACGTTCAAGTCGCTAGTCACTTGTCCTTCGCTTCTCATTTTAAATATAAGTAATACTGAGTTATAACATGCATCGAAAAGAATATGCCGATCTCGCCTTTCCTTCAAGTATTAATAATTTTGCAACTTTATAAATTACTGAATTATGTGGATAATACAACGTCCACCTCCCATCTGTTCTTAGCATCTCGTTTTAATTTACGTAATACTGACGAAGTTGCTTCGTGCTTTTAGTAGTGACACATGCATTTGAATTAAATTCGATCCCAATATTTTACCACGTGATATATTTCTCTTTTGCATTCACCACATACGTCCTCTTATTTTCCACGATATCCTTATACTTTGTCACCAATTAAATTAAGAATTCTTTCTACATGGATGAGAAATTTGCCCTACTGCTCTCGTTTACCCGCCATTTCTCACCTGTGTGCAGACGAAAATGAAAACAAAAGCGCATCGCAGTACGTTCACAAAATAATGCAAATCATCCATAGCCTTCTATAGCTGTAATATTTACAAATCTCTTGGCGTTAACACATGTTTCTTAACATTTTCAGAAAACAGATTGTTAAACACAAGAAATTTAGCAGCTTTGATAGCGCTGTGCCAACTGTTACGTTACATTTGTTAACGTCGACTTTAACATCTGTTTTTGAATTTGGGTATAGGTCAATTATATCTGTTTTACCAGGGGAATTTAATGTCATGCTGGCGTGTTGTCCACGGTAGCTCAGAGGTTAAAAGCAACCGGCTATGCCATTCAAATGTTCATTCTATCTATCCGGAGGTTGCTAATAGTCATGTCCACTATTGATATATATGGTTAGCTTCCAAAGTATGCATTGGAGAACATTATGCGCAAATGTTAGTCACACACCAAGTTTATCTTAAATCTGTCCACAAACGTAAGTTACATTGGACGATGAATGAAATGAGTCGAATGATGCTCTGACAAGTCCAGGGTCCATAGAACCTAGAGTTACCCTATGTTTATCATTCAGGATAAGCCAACACTCCGGAAAAAATATCTTATCCAGATAGCTCATGTTGATCGAGATACCAACTCGAGACTTCTTGAACGTGAGGCAGAATGACCGCCTGCGCTAATGAGGCGGGCTACAGCAATTTTTGTCGTGATAGAAGTAGTCTTTCTCACTGCGAAACGTTCGCTTATATATCATATGCGTATCTACGTACTCTATAACAGCAGAGAGTGTACCTTTGTCATTTACATTTTAATTTATCTAGTTGTTTCTGAGAATATGTTTCATTTATACTAGAAAAGTCACGCAAAGAAGAAACTGCAGAAAAAAAAAAAAAAACAATGTGTGACTGAAAAAGAATAAATCAGTTGCTTTGGTTATACAGTTCCACATTTAATACAATTTTTCAAATGACATGTCAAAGCTTTCTATGAAAGATGGGGGCATCAAAATATTTAGAAATCACGACATTACTTGTGAAGTTAGAGGATTCACAATGTGAATATACAGTACTACTTCAAATAATTAAAATATAAGTATAGTATTATAATGATAAAATATATATTAGCGTGCGAAACAAGTTAACAGGACACAGAGTGTGAATGACGTCAGATGTACAATACGGCTATCAAATGTGCTTACGTCGAAAACACCTAACATAGTATTCTGCGAACTAGTGAAGCATTGCCTTTCAAGAGTATGCAGAGGCAAGGTCAAGGCGAAGGATAGCGCTTCCTCTCGCTGTGAGGCGGTTTTCATGCTCAGGCTGTCCCAACATGCAATTGTTTACATGTGCAACCACTAACAGTACAACGTGTGTAGTATACGCACACACCTCCAGCCTTTATATATTAAATTTAAGAGAAGGCTGCAATTTATGGCCACATTTGAAACTAAAATTTCATTCTATAGCACTTTTCTCATTTAGGATCTTTGTAAACATCCAATTTTAAAATACGTCCCAACTATGTTCGCAACGCTGAATCAAATAAACATAAAAACGACTTAAAAGCATGTTACAAACGTAAATCTTATATCATATATGTAACTTATCTAAGTAAGATATAATCCACATTTCTTATTTTTCTCATGAATCCACCCTTTTAACGATAATTTGAGCTTAAGGCCTGCTTAAGAAAACGAAGTAAGTGGGGCAGATCTTGTTAACAAACCTCGGAGGCTAGCGATTTACCACAATGGAAGTTGGGTTAAGATAGCGTAATGTGCCTTAATAAAATTAGCATATTTAATCTGCATGGAAATGGAATTAAAACTGTTTCCAGACCTTATAATAACGGTCTAAAGAAGTATAGAAAAAGAAATGCAGATTACAAGATATATTGTTTCACAGATGTGATAAGAAGTTTAAGCTATTCTCTCTTCACACTTTTTACAGAAATAGCGGGGGAAAAGAATAGATATGCGGATATCTGAAGTTTCTAACTTTGTCGGAAAATTAACGCGTTTTGTAAATTCCTTTGGGCTTTATTGTTTGAATCTAAGATCTTAAGTGTGTGCATGAGTGTGTAACATATCTGCATAAAGACCCTGCTGGAAATATCTGATACCATTTTTTAAGTTGCTAAGTGAGTTTGATGTCATAACTTTAACTTCTTACTTTAATACTAACTTATGTAACAAGTGAATATTTTTAACGATTGGAGCACTAATCCATGTTTCACATAACCTTGCCCCATATCTCTAAACGGTCACATGACCGTATCACCTCTCATTGTCTGCTATTGTAGTATTGACTGTTGTGTGGTAAAAATACGTTCGTTATTTAACATGGTGATATATCTTTATATGTTGTAAATGAATTGTCAAATTTATATTTTCGTAACTGTTTGGTTAAATATATTACGTAACAGATTTGATGTATCTGAAATGCATGTTAATTCTTAAACGAAGTAAAGAGGAGGTTCCTTTGCTCTCAAGCACATGGCACGATAGCACGTGATTTAGCGGTAGTGATGACATATTTGTTCATATGACTTTTATCACTGATCTTGTTTTGAACTGGATTAGTCATATATCGCCATTCGAAGGTGTGTTGTGTCGAGTGCGAGAGCTAAATTATTTCATTGATCATATAGTGCGCGTGTACTTATATGTATAATGGCAGAGTCTACCGCCAGTTTTTCGCTGAAGCATCGCAAGGGAAAACCTTTACAAAGCGGCGGAAAAAGAACTGTGTTGCATGTGTTTAATGCACTCACAGAGAAGAATCCGCCTTTGTCAGTGATAGAAGTCGAAAAGCTGTGCTCTGAACTTACAGGTGTGAGTGCTAGATGCGTAGGAACATCGCAACACGAAATTGAGATAATAGAAAAACTTACCACTTTAGGGGCGATATTGCTGTGTGGCAAAGACGTTATTTAAGGACAGTCAGACTGTATCGGGATACAAATCGCAAAATATACCTTGACGAGACTTGGGTGAATGAAGGACACACAAGTATGGCGTGACACGACTTTTAAGACTGAAAGACAAGCATTTTTGCAAGGTATGTGTGCTGGTTTTAAAAAATCCCAGTGGAAAAGGCCGAAGGCCTTTCATCATAAACTTGTTTCAGTTTCATTGCTCATTCATTCAGTTTCAGCTTGCTTAGTTTCATTATAAACTTGTATTTTTGCATGCCTTCATATTCTTATTTGTATGATTTTATCTATATTCCTGACAATTATTATGACGTTTACTGCAGGTTTAAATGTGACGGGAAGGCACCGCCTATGGCCTATGGCGCGAAAGCACTAGCCAATTAAGATGAGGGGGAAGGTAGTTGCACGAGGAGTAATACGTGTCAGCGGGGCAAGGTTATATGAAACAGATTACTCATTTTTTTCTCATAATTATCATATGAATACTGTCAGCAACTGGTTGCGTTTTATTTGAACTAACCTTGAAATATTTCAGTGTCTATACTTGACTTGTTAAAATATTATGAGACGTTAGATGTGTCCCTGTGTGTAATTTGTGACTACTAGAACTAGGAATTTTGGATGTAACATTTCGATTAAAAAGAAGCAAAGAGGTGCAAATTTTACATTTTAATTTACACTCAGCAACAGAAAACCAATTAGGCAATTACATAAAATAACTAAAGACAAGGACATAAATTTCACGGACACAAGTCCAGAAAATTATTGCAACAGATGCTGTTTAACAGCTCTCTTTTTCAAATGAGGCTGCACCTTTGGTGACTAAGTATTTGTATGTTGAAAAGGAACGTTCAACATCAGCAGACACAAGTGGTACATATTTTGTCAGCAATCTGTAATTAAAATCCTTGTTCTTTGCAGTATCCTCAATGTCAGGGTTTTTGGCTAAGCTCTTCTAGCTTCACTGCTGTCTTGACGTCCATCAAAATTGCTCACTGTGAATCTTTCTCAGGACACTGCTTCTCCAATCTTGTAATGAACTTTATCAAGAAAGAGTAGCCATGCACAGAGAGAATTTCATCTTGTAACTCCTGTTTACTTGCTCCTTCTCTGACTTCTATTTACAGCAGAAGAATCATCTAGTATTTCCTTAAGAAATTGAATATAGCCTTAAAATTGTTACAAACACTGCGTCCCTCAGCCAAGTAACACACCTAGAGAGAATCGGAGAGATTGAAAGAGGAAGTCCTGGAACTTCTACGTATTTCTGTATCCCAGTTGGAGCTTTCGCATCAATTTTCTAATGCAAGAGAGAAATTCAAAAGAGCAACTTCCGTAATTGAAATTCTTAAGATAATGTGCCTTTCTATTATATTCTGTTTTATTCAGTTTCTTGTTGCTGTGCAATCTTGTCTTTTGTCTACACGTTTACATGCTCTCCTTTGTTTACTTTGTTCCCAAATTCTAACATTTTCGTATGCATTTTTTCTTATTACTCCATAGAGTTCAGCAGTGTGCCTTCGCATTCAATTTTTCACGATTATTCGCTTTCATTTCATTGCGTTTACGGTTAATATCAGATATACTGTGATTCATTTATAATTTGAATAGATCTGTAGGAGCAACGTATTCATTATATTTTTAACATTAAGTCATCCCTTAAATTTTTAAATTTTATGTTTGAGCTTTAGTTCGATAAAGAGACTTGTCTGTCTCCTTACACAAAGAATAGAATATGTGAATATAAGACAGTGAGTAAGTGAAACAATACATCAAAACTACTTCGCACTAAATCATTGAAAGCAAGGGGGAAGCTAATTTCGTAAATTACGTGCAGATGGTTGTTTTGGAAGCTAACAATTCGATAGTAGTTCACCTCCGGAGCCAGCAGATTGACGTTCGCTAGTCATCATAATTTCCGCCACTGGAGGTCGTGGAAAACATCAAATTCCGGTTTAGTTGCTTTCGCATCGCTCCGGGCGCTATCTGTGGAGCAAAGTCACAAATACGGGTTGCCTAGCCATTTGTTAGAGCCTGTTCGTTACCCGCACATCTCCCTCAGGATCCGGCAAGCAAATTGGGACGCTCTTTGCTTCCATTTCTGACTTGAAACTTGCTCTTATGGGAATTTTCAGGTCTATAGCAAACTTTGCAAGCCTCGGTTCCTTGATAAGGCTCATAGAATACGCGTGGTATTCATAACAAAAGAGGAAATATATTTTAAGGGACACAAAGGCACCTACATTTTCGTTATATTTACATTATGAAACAGCTGCACAATGCTATACTGCTCTTAAAAAATAGATATCTTAAAACTCGAATACACTTCTCTGAATCGGTTGAAATGTATGTTGCTTGTGATTTAGGCTTTTGGTTCTGAAGTCATGGAAGCTCTTATCCTGATTATGGCGACTGTCTACCCACCACAAGAAGGCAAGGCACAGGAATATGTAACGTAATCACTTTTGCCATACGCATAATGTTTATGCTCACCTTTCGGATATGAACATGTAAAACACACAGTGTTGTGACATAACTCACCCGTGCATAATACTGTGACTTTGTGGGTTCGTGAAATGAAAAGTCCAATTGCACCACTCAAAAATGTTCTTTATTTCCACCGACTTACAGTTAAACTCTTGCCAAATACACAGAATTACGTAATGCACACAATTACGATTCACCAGTTCGTCCGTTACAGTTTCACTTGCACTCGTAATTACGTACAATCCTCCGATGCACTCACACAGTCTTCTCGTCGTACACTAGCACTGCATTCTTACGCCAAGAACTGCCTGACTCCTCTTGCCCGACGTGTTGCTTATATAGGGTCAGCTAGCCGATCTGGAAGGTTCTAGATTAAATATCCCGTAAGTTCGAGAACACAGGTGGAACAGAAAGAGACGGCGCAGTGATGTTTTTTCCCAGCCACGCCTTGTTACCGCCACAAGACAAATGAGGGGGGCGTGGCGAGCGCCGACCGTCCCCTGCTTGCCCGCTCTATAGGGTGTTCCGACGTTCGGGTGACAATACCTATCACTGCAGTTACTGAAAGGATATTAGATATGGCAGGATGGGTGACTCGTATGCGCTCTCATACACTCGTTTCGTAGTGAACAGATCAACTAACGAAGCAGATAAACAGTTAAAACCCTTCTTCCTGTTTATGCCTGTTTATGCCCCACTTACCTTGCTGTAGCGGACATACACTATTTTCACAATATTTCTAATGTGATTAAGCCAGAAGTTTTAGAATGAATTTTAATGTTATTTTAAATAATTACTTTTTAAAGTTTTGTAGTTTTCCACTGTGGGTCGTTTTACTTAAATTTCATGGAGCAGATATTTAAAATAATTTTAAATAAATTAAATGCCCATAACATAACCATTATAATAAGTTAATTTAATTAAACTTAAGGTTGTAGTTTGCAGTCTAACCTTACTTTTGTCAAAATTACTTGACTGTGGTTATATTTGGTAATACTCTGTGTTGATATTTAATTATATTAATATTTATACAAGTTACGGATAGCAGCTACGTGAAAATTACCAACATTTGATCTGTTATACTCGGATACCTTTCCCTAAATACGTTGTACAAAGTGTTTTACTTCTTCTTCTTCTTCACTTCAGCCATTAGGTATTTCTGCCTATCAGTCTTCGCACTCTATCAACTCTTCCCATCTCTTTTCTAGGGCGTGCTACATCTCTTCTTCCTCGAGGATTATATCTTCTTTTTGAAATGGCACTCTTTCTTCGTCCATTCTATTCATATGTTCTTTGCAGTTCTGTATATTCTCTTCTACTTTATCCAGTAGTTTATATATGCCTAGTTCCTCTCGAGTAGTTTCATTTCTTATTAAATCTCCTCCAGTTAATTAACTCTTCTGCTGCATGTATCTTACTTTTATCTCTTTCTTTTAATATACAGGACACACTTCCATACATAACCACTGCTACTGCCATCGTTTTATAAAATTTTAACTTATTCTCTTTCCTTGCTTTGTTTTTCAATGTTCTTGCTATAGTTCCACATATCTGCTGATCTTTTTACTATGTCTTTGTCTAAGTCGAACCTTACATCAGAGCCCAAACAGCTGAAATTCGAGAGTTGTACCAGGCATTTATTTTCAACGCTTATATTTGACCTTACAGGCTATTTTCCTGGATGTGCCATTAGCTTTGTTGTCTTTGTGGATATATTTAGATCGTCTTCTTTTCCCGATAAGTATATTTTATGCATGGAGCGTTGAATGTCTTCTTCATTTTCTTTTATTATTGTTACATCATCAGCATAGAGCATCACATTTAAGTTCTTATTTATGTTTAATTGCATTCCTTCATCCGCTTGTTTCTTCCAAGTTTTTATAAAATCGTCCAAGTATATATTAGTGTGGGAGAATGGCTACATCCCTGTCTTACTCCTTGATTTAATTTTATTTCTTCTGTTTTATCGTGCCTGTTTTATGATAGTTTTTGTAACCCTTTGTGGGCTTTTAATTATTTCTACTATATGAGAGGGATATCACTTTTGTCCATTATGTTCCGTAATCTATTTCTATTTATAGAATCTAAAATCCTCTTCTAAAATCACTGTGTTATTGGCTTTAAACGCTTATTTACAATTTTAGCATAAAGCTTGTGAACTACATTTAACAGACGATATAGTTATTAGGGCCATTTATTACCAATTTTAAAAATGGGTAATTATCTCAGCTGCTTTCCATGATTCATGAAACCTATAACTTTCCAACACTCGTTATATAAATGCAAGAGTCTTAGTTGGCATATTAGACCAGAGTATTAGAACAATTCAACATTTATACCATCTTGCTTTTCTACTTTTCATTCTTTTAAAGACTGTGATTCATACAAAATGTTCTTAAAAACTACTTTTGTATGCATTTCGTGTTAATCAAGATAAAGAGTAAACAAAACGTTTTATGAACATTTCGATGTGGGTAAAAAGGGATACGGAAAACCTAAGCAATAGTAGTCTGTTTTAAAGCTGGTCGTTATATGTTGGCCAGGAAACTGCATACACTTTCTAAGTTGAGAAACTTTTGGAAAACGCAAATAAATGTAACAAATATCTGCAAAATGGCTCATGTTCCAATTAATTCATATAAATTTACTGTTTAAAGATATTTACAAGCTGTTTAGTACGTTTATGTCTACGCCTTATGTTTTAACAATTATTCAAATTAATAAAAAATTAAATTCAAATAAAGTAAATATTACCAACTGTTTCCAGAAAATTCAACCTATACATGTTTCAAATACAAATATTTTAAATGCATGATATTTTAATCCAAATTATTAGACAAATTTTCAGAAAATTAAAAAATGCAATAGCATTTAATTACTGTAATTTAGACATTATTTAACCTTAGACACGCCATAACCTAGTACGAGGTATAAAAAGAAACCTGGGAACATAACGTTTTCATTGTTGAAGGTCATAAGTGTATTAGCGGCCGTTTAGAAGACAAATTAAGATTTATTATATGGATATAAAACTTAGCTAAAGATAAAGTATACATTGTTATTCACAACAACAAGCAGCCACTCGCAAGACAACGTATAACAGAAAAGTTAAAATGGCTACCTACGAGATTACATATGACAATAGAGGTTATGTAAATACATCAAAATGAACAAATAGCTAGCCACTCGGTTAAAGACTAAAAAGATAAAATAAACTAACTTCTAACTTCATAATTAGTTTTGTTGAGTTTTTATACGTATTTCAGCGTTTCCTGGCAATTGATTTTCTCGTAAATACAGCAAGGTATAGGAAAATTGAATCGTAATGACAGAACCTTCATGTGTAAGGAATAATAAGTGCGTGATTGGCCACATAAACAGAATAGCTTCAAGCTTACATGGCTACGTTATACTTTTATGGCCAACCACAGCCAATGCAAGTAAATGCATTACGATAGCATTTCTATGCTGAAGTGCTTATGTCTACGATTCATTGTGAATACCCCCTGACGACTAGAAAAGAGATAATGGGTGATACTACCGCGAAGGTACCTATTTAATCTCTTAAAGTAACAACCACCAAACCTTTCTTAACGGAGACTACATTAAAGTTCAAAGAGTGAATATCTAGTGAAGAAATATTACTCGTTAATAGTTTATATTCAATTACAAGAACTTAAATGACTTTTCAGTGCCACATTCGAAGACATCTGTTTCTAATTTTGTGGAACTTATCATCAAAGTGGATTCTAAATATTTTACAGTCATAATAGACCTATGATTTAGATTGCACATATATATTTCAATTCCGCGTTATCTACAAAATAAAATAAGTAATTTCACAGCAAACATATATATATATATATATATATATATATATATATATATATACATACATACATATATATGCCTGCTTTGTACTTATATCTTTTTACAGCGTAATTCGAGAGCGAATATCAGACAAATACCAAACCTGGATATGCTTCCTCCAAGGATGATTATTCATCCCGCTTTAGTACCTTTTCCGGACATGGGCTCTATGATGATAAAAAGGCCTGTTTCCTATGCTACAGAACATACTAAGGGTTGTCCTTATTTTGAAGCACCCGATGGAGAAAGGGAGAGAGTTTATACTATTGGATATAATGGTTTGCTTTGCTTGTGTTGCGAGCATCACTTACTTGATAATTAAACTGGCTGATATTACGGCTACCGGCCAATTTAAAGCTGTTTATGACGTCACTAGAAGCTAGATTGACCTTTTGTATTTATGAGAGATTTTACATTATTTCATGTGTCTCTTTTACAATAATAAAGTGAAATTGGATTTTTAGTCATTTTTAACGTCGCGCATCTCTAGGAATAAGTAAATAAACATACATCGTACCTTGTTGAAGATAGAAAGAATAATCGTTTTTCCACAAACGAAAACCAATGTAATGAAAGAGAGTTAATATTCTTTACTTCTCATTTTCATCCTGAATGTTTTATATACAACTTATTATTTTAAACTCTAAATAGAATTAATTACTAGAAAATATGAACATTAATAGTCTCTTTCCTTAACTTCGGATCTCAGCTGAACGAGGTTTTGCATTATTGCATTTTAAGTGTAAGTTTGCAAAATAATCGCACTTCTATCGCTAATTTAAATCAATCAAAGCTGGCAAGAGTGGCTACGATTAACTGTAAACTAAGATACAAGGTACTGAACCACTCAAAACCTCCACTTTTATCATATTCAACCATTGTTCTGTTTGTTGATAATACAGATAAATCTTTATTTCGTATCTTATTGTATAAATAAAAGCAGCTTACTTATTTCTCAAAATCAAATCCACATCTGATTGTATTTGTGAAAATCATCTTCAAGATGTCCCTCACATTTTATTTCATTGCCAATTTTTCTGTTTTGAAAGATACGAACTTGAGTCATTGCTTCAATCCTTAGCTTACACTTTTTCAAAACAACTTACACATATTTTGATGAATTACAAAATGTATCAATATTCCATGGCCTCCTTAAACAAAAACAACAAAATATTTCTTAACCTAGTTGGCCCAAGCCACGCCTATGCTCGCATAGCAGCCACAGGGCGGGGAGAGAAAGAGCCAAAGAAATGTCTGGACAGTTCTCTCCTTCGCCTGCCGCCTCGAAAGACCGTGAAGGTTTTGCTCACTTTGCCAATGTTCGTGAAACAGCGGACAGTGTATAAATAAGAGTGTGGCAGGAAGCCATAAGGGGTGCAGTTACTATCCAGTTGTCTACGGACTTTTGAATTGACTGTGTATACGTGTGTCAGATGGACTTGAAGGTTTCGTGCGTTTGTGTTACGTCATTCTGCTGATATCAGAGTTATGAAGATTACATTGGAATTTCTGCAACCTGGGCTTTTAATTTCATGAACCCACAAAGTCGCAATATTATATTATATTCATAAGATATATTCCCACCTTACCACACTCCAAATTATTAAAATTTCAGACTCTAAAGAGTATCAAAACTAATTCTGGCTGAAGAAATATTTGCACCCTCCATCCGAGATCAAACTCGCGACCAGCTTCCAGAAGCAATTAATACATCTTCATTACACACCAGGAATAAAATAAATGATGTGAATAACAAAAGAGTTGCAGATATTAGCTTTCCATAGCGCATTGCATCTGGCCGTGTCGAAAGGAATCCAGTGCGGCGAGGTTGGCAGAACCGCAATTGGGAGTCGCCGCAACGCGATCGCAAATTACAGCGTCAATCGGCCACATTTATGCCAGCCGCTCCATTCCCAGGGCCCTTCTGTGGGCCCCAACAATACCCTCAGCCAAATGTCACGCACAGTTGTGGCTCTGCACAGTGTTTTATTTTGCGCGCCATGTTGGCAACACTCGCTAACCGAGAAGAAAACAATGTGCAATCGATATGAGGTACATGCTGCTCTTCCAAAAATTGGCACCCTTCTTTTCTCAGAGATGACAGGATACGATTATCTTAAAACGCAGTGTGGCCAGTTTTAAAGCTGTCTAATTGTATATATCAACCTTATATTTTGAGTTAATTATTGAAGATTGTGTATCACAAATTATTCTAAAAAGTATATATCACATTTTTAAATGTTCGTATGTTAATATCCAGAGTACGCTTATCATACAAATATAAAGAAGCACGCAAAATTTCGCTCGACTTGTTATTAAAAAGCATGGATCCTTGTAATTATTTAGGGGATGTCTCTAA
The DNA here is from genome assembly GCA_030765055.1 of Mantis religiosa. NCBI lineage: Eukaryota > Metazoa > Arthropoda > Insecta > Mantodea > Mantidae > Mantis > Mantis religiosa. The sequence continues at coordinate 39,777,435 of CM060951.1, forward strand.
TTTTTCTATTCAAGCACCGAAAATAAATATAATATTAAAATGATCTGTGATTATTTTGAGAATGATGAACATTGCAATTCAATTGGTAGCTATACTTATAAAAGCTGAAACAGAAGCCTCTGCATATGCCTCAAAAATTGTAAATGTACGTGCTTATTTTTTTCTGCTGTACGAAATCTTTAATCATTTCAAATTGCAGCTAACGTAATGGCTGGATGTGTCTTAATAATATAATAATCAGCTGTTCTTTCTTGCGTGGGACAAGTTTTGGAAAGGCAGAGTCCACACCACAGCCCGAATTTGATCAAGGGATCTCACGTTGGCTGTAACAGCAACACGATCTAATATTGACGTAAGAGCCATCTAAACCAGTATTTCTCAAACTCTTCTGCCACAAGGACCCTTTTATCATCTAACAACTTGTTCGCGGACCCCCATAATTTGGGAGCTCAATTTATATGAACGAGACGACTTTTGGTTGAATTTTATAATTAGAATTTAAATAATAATTTAAGATATTTTCTTGTAAATTTAGTTTTAAATTTAATTAATAATTAATTAAAAAGTGAAAATTAAACTATATGAAATAAACTTGTGTATAAAATATATTTTAAATAAAACATATTTATTTTAATATTGTATTTACTATTATATTTTTTCACTTTGCAGTAAATCTTATACAAGTTTGCCTAACTAGGTTTCTATTTAACTTTAGCCTTACATCAGTAAAATTTGGAATACCACACTTTTTGATTTACCCAAAGATTATTAACATTAGGTACAATATGGTGTAAAAATGAATTTGTTTTCCATGTAAAGAAACCATTTTTATACATATGAAAGTTATTCATAATGTTCTGAATCCACCATTTGACAATTTCAACAAAATTAGTATAGGGTTACTGAAAAAAATCAGTTTATGCGGGAAAAACTTGAAACTTAGTTCATTGGAATGTAAAGTGGGTTTCTCTTCCATGGATTAATGTTGTATAACACCGAAAATGTTTGCTCGCACATAGGTAGTTGGGAAGGGCACAATATACTTAAGTGCTTTGGTAGCTAGTTCATAAAATTCCCTCTGCGCCAGATCACTTTCCTGGTGTACAGCCTTCCATCCTTTGCTGTTAAATAACTCTATTGTTGGTCCTGTTCTTTTTCCGAAAGGCTATCAGTGCTGCCTATGTCCTTTTTCTGCAAAGTATACTTTATCTACTCATTCTGATCATCTACCAGTGCTGGAAAGTACTTCCTCAACGTTTTTGATAGGCCATGCAGTTGTTCTACTATGAATTCTTCAATATTTTTAGAAAAAGTTTCTTCTTCTGAAGTCAGAAATTGTTTCAGAATAGGAAAGGAGTCTAAGGATTTCTTTTCTACACGACCATTCCTCACGTGAAGTTTCCCTCTCACTGCCTCAATTTTCTCATGGGCCGTGAAAACATCTGGTTTTGGTCCTTGAAATTTTCAGTTTAGTTCATTTCTACGTTTTGTATAGTTTTAATTCGATATTATAACTTGACTTAAGGGATTCCCTCGTGAACCCCTGACATCCCCTCGCGAAACGCCGGGGGTCCGCGGACCACACTTAGAGAAACACTGATCTAAACTATGAAGCTTTAAGTACTTACAGTATTGCAAGTTGCCGTTAAGGAACGTTATCCAATATGTATAAATATTGAATATTCTAGTTGTTTTAATGGAGGGAAAATGCGTCTCAGTTGAATTTAATGTCGTGCTGACATGCTGCCAAGATAGCCCTGTGCTTAGTGTGAAACGACACCGGGAGATCCTGGTTCAAATCTAGTTATTATATTGGACGTCTTGATCTGACACTAGCTTTTAAAAAGATAATTATTAAATGAATACTATTTTGGATGAGGAACTTCATTTGAAAATAATTAAAGGGATAAAATTGCGATTATATATAATCTGAGACTAGTAAGTCATTTTAATGTATGATTTAGTTAACAGATAAATGTATTAATAATTATAAAACTATTTTACGCAAATAAATTATTAAATAAACCTTATGTAAATTTCACCCATTAATTAAACTTTCGAAAATAATCCCTTTAAAATTTGAATTCGTAAACATAGACCTAAAGGAGAACCAGAATTTCATCATGACAAAATATTAGAAGTAGCTTTGTGTTACATTTCGGCATTCTATCAAATGTAATCCTGTTTTTCAAGTTATATATTATAAGCATTGCTTTTGTAAACATTAAACAAATTCACTGTGACTGATATAGTGCATTTGTGTTCGTGTACGGTACGGAATATTCTTACGCATAGGGAATCCATGAAACATTCAATTGTTTTAGTTCTAGAGCCTCATGAAAGAAGTACAGGCATGCAGAACTGTGACAACTTTTGTGTCAAATGCCAGAAGCCAGAATGTATCACACATTCCCTCCCTACATGCAAGAACGGGATCCTGGGACGTGAACATTCATTTATCACCGTTCCAACCCAATATTTTCTACTTCTATTGCACTGGAATCATATTGTTTCAAGTTTTCCACCAAAGGGTCACAAGAGCCACCGCACTGTCCGGCTAAACACGAAGCTTCTATGCTTTGATGCTATCAAGAAGTTTGCTTTAGACTCCAACTCTGATGCATGGAATGTCTCTCACTACATCCTTTGATCCTCCTAAATGACCTCCTCCGCTAAGCTAATATTTGTCTTGGATCGAACGTTTCAATATTCTCTGGGTACCATCTTCTGGCAACTGCGCCAGTTAGAGACAGTCTACATCGTCTTGCTGGAGTTACGCACCTTAAACTAACATCTGTAATCCAGTGACTTTGGAAGTGTTATTTCAATGACTCCATTACTGAATTTTGGGTCTGAAAACAATAAAACAAACTAAGAAGTAAGGTACTGTGTAATTTAGGGCTTCTTTGTTTCTATTAAGGATTGTTAAGCTTGTGCATTTTTCACACTAAAGGATCTGTGCATTACAAAATGCTGCAAAATTTATGACAAATTGAAGTTGTAAGTAAAAGGTAAAGCAAGAAACCTTGCACAGATATCCAATTAGACAATGTAGGTTAAGCCGAGATTTTCTTATGTTTTCATCTTTAAATAATGCTGAATAGTTATGGATTTCTAAGTCACTTTGTAAAATATTAATACAACTTCAACAATGAAACAAGCTCTCCCCTTCCGTATGTGTTCAAAAAAGATTTGATTTTTGTCTACTGCTACTACGTTCATTTTGCAGAAATACGAATATAAGTATTTGAGGACGATTCCAATAACCCTTAAGAAGTTTGTGCTGCTACTATTGAAGAAAAAACCATAATGATTTCTGTACATAAATGTAATTTATTTACAACAAATACGGAAGAGCAAAATAAAATTGCCGACAGTGCACATATTACGACATTGAACCATGGTATATCTCTACTGGTCTAATACCTCCAGTTGCATACTACCCTGTTTTAAGTTCATCGTTTGAAAATTCCCTTTGGGTCACTGATAAGTACATACTAAAAGGTGAGTTGGTATGTCATCTTAATGAGACACTTGGTCACCTATGTGAGGCAAAATAAGGCCCTGGTATAATATTTTAACTAGAGTTTGTAGGTCTCTCCTTGTGTGAAAAATATTACATTATTTGCTTCATTTCTCATAGACCGCGTTGAAACAAGAGTTGGTGGTTTTCTCTTAATGTTGTTCCTCTACTACCAATTATTATTCACTAGAGGATTATGACTATCATCCAAACTGACATTTCAAAAGAAATTGTATATATTTCATTCACAGCATGCATTTTCATAGATACACCCGCTATATCAAAATCATCTTTAGAAAATGAATGGAGCACTGACAACTGTAACAATTAAGGAGCCTTAATAAATTAAAACTATTTCAATTGGCCCTGAAGATGAGCAGGGAAGAACAGGAACGAAATGGAAATGATGGGAAGCAAAGTATGGTAGGCAAGGAACCATCCTGGCAATCGCCTAGCGACTAGGGAAAGCATGCATTGACACCCAAATAGGAGAGTCAAACTTTACCGCAAATTACTTCTTCGGATGAATAAATATATTAAACATTAAGAGAATAAGTTGTGCTTTACAGAAAACAGAATAGCCTAGAAACTAAGGCATTGTCAGTGACAGCGACAACAAGGCGATGGTTATAACAAAAACACGTCCAATTAAGCAGCACAGTAAGGGATTGAATGTCAGACAGTACCCGGGCCATGCTAGTCATCAAAATCAATCATAACATGAAAATAAGCTAAGTGATATGATAACTACAAATAGTACTCGCTTGTATGTTTCAAAATACACAGGTCAATGGATAATAGCTAAAATTTGTCACGTAAACCAATTTTAGCAAGCAAAAACCAGGGCATGTTAAACAGAACAGAATTTAGATAAAATAGTAATGACCAATTATACAGAGAATTTGTCAGTTAAGCTTCCGACGGTGTTTACATCGTCACTCTGTGTTTTATACGTTAGTGCTGGTATACATCATGCACCTGGCAAGAATATAATTAAGGAAATTTTAGCGTCAGTGGGAAGTCAGGTATGTGAACTTTGGCAAACGGTCAGAGCAGAGCTAAGTTTCAACGTAATGGCGGTAAGCTAAATTGTCTATAGGAACGCTAACAATTTTATTTGGGAGTGAGAGTAGCTTAACGTGAGGTCTTGTGTTCATTAGACAGAATTATCTTTAGTGTGAGTGCATATAAATATGCAGTTACAGAATAACTAGTAACATTTACTTGTGCTCCACATAACCCAAGAGAAATAAAACTGAGTTCTAGGAAATCTTCACTTCAGGTTTAGGAACAACTGCCTGTTTTGACTTTAAAATGTATCTTAGTCTTCCTGGATGTCTTCTTCCTTTCGGTCTGTAGTAAAATTCTGAAATGATCCACTCTGGTGACGTTCTTTCAACATGTCATTTACATTCATTTCTATAATTTATATTTGCTTCTTCCAGAGAAACTATTTCTAATTCTTCTCTTCTATTATCGTTAGGGATTTTACGTAAAGGAATGCATCGTTTAACTCATCTTAAGATCTCCTACATCTTCCGTTTATCAGCTTATCCATGTTACAAATCCATAAACAAAAGAAGCTGCGCTCATTAGTTTACAAAAGTTTCATCTTCTTTGCAAAACACATTCAAGGGTGTCATTTCTAGTAGTAGTTGAGGAATTACTTGTCTTCCTGTAGCTAATCGAAGCCTAATCCCATTTACTTTAAACCACCTCAATCAGAATTAAGTCATCCTAATACAGTTCCTTGTGTTAGGCAGGTCCCGGGTTAGATTCCCTCCGACAGCCCTCTCTGAAATTTCGTATTTCATGCTTTTCTCTGCGGGCTAGCCAACCAAGTGGTTTCTCGTCTATCACAATTTTATAGTATAATATCACTTCCATTCCATTCCCTTCTAATCATTTAGGAGTGCTTCTAAGTTCCTTGGCATATGTTGGTGACAGTCAGATGGTGCCGCTGCTTTCTCAAAAGAAATATTAGTCCCTTTAGGCATTAGAGGTCTCTTTGTCTGATGGTAATTCATCGATTACTTTCTCTAGAGAGCTCTAATGGGATGGAACTTGGGGTCTACGACTGTTAGAGTTATCCGCTTGCATCTATAGCCTTCTGTAGCACTTTCACTTCATCCTTTCCTAGCTGCAATGTGTACCACTTCGTTGCATAATCCGAACCCCAACCTTGGTTTATGTTGTTACAAACTACTTCGTAACTTGGGACGCAGTTGATGGGATGGTAGAGCAGGGTAAAACCAAGAGACAACTTTTAATGTCATTATATGACAATTTAATAGACACTAATTATAAATATTGAAGTATGAGATACCCCAATCAACTAAACCAACGTAAGATGTGTTTTTAGAGTGGCGTATGACGTAATGTTGCGAAGTAGTTTATGGTCGAGTACATTTGTTTATTTGGAAGAAAAATGGGTGTCAGGTTAGTCATCTGTAATATAACCCCGTAGCTTTACCAACAACCGGTTGGTGAAAGCAGAGATATTACCCTAGCATTGATTGGCATGACTTCACTCGCGCACACCCAAGAAAGGTCATGGGCCACGTCAAAAAATACATCTGTAAGCATTCCCATAGTTCTTGGAAGATTCTGGCTGACTCAGAATGGAATGTCAGCCTTGTGCCACCTGTATATGATGGACATCAGCATACAGGAAGGTAATGTCATGGGAAGTATCGCATTAACCTGTTCTCGCGGTCAGCAAAAAGGACTTTAGATATCGTAGGACAAGAGAGTCAAGAAAGAAGAAATATGCATCAAATAATAAAGTTCTAAATTTTGATAGATTTCCAAGCATTCTACAGCCAGCCACGAGGCAATATTGTATTATTAGTGTCCATAATTCATCCCGTTCTACCATGTATTTCAAAACATAAGAACCTACCGGGTTTTCCGTCAAACCAATGAATATCACGCGTACATCTAAGACACAACATCGTCCCCCTAATCTATCTCGAACCAGAACGATTCTGTTGTAAACATTTAAGAGGGAAATTGAAGTACGAGTATATAATGAAACGCAGTTGTGCTGATTGGGGGTGGTAAATACATGGTTGTGTATGCAGGCAACTGAGGAAACCAGCAACCCTTGCGTTCCGTTAAAAGACCTGTCTCTCTGTCCCTTCCCTTATTTTTACAAGAAGTTTGTTCTAGGTTCACACAGAACTTGAACACATGCCTTTGTCGCTGGTTGGCCAGAAACATTCGTTACACTTTCTTGGCGCTGAACTCTCCTGCCCCACACAGGCACACCCCAGGTGTAGTTAAGTTCTTTATTAACGAGTTGGGATGACTTGTAAAATATCTTAAATGTATTTTATCAAAGGCACCCTAAAATAACTCCCTGTTCGGGAGAATAAAGTTCAAGGTTAATGGTCTATGAAAATGAACTTCTGCATTATTTTATTACTATATGTCCCAAACCTTACTCAATTTAAAGGCTTCACAAGTTGGCCAAACTTAGCAAAGAACGAAGAACAACAAGTATTTTGTAATGAAGTTTGAACCCCCCTCTATATCATGCGTGACACGTAAACAGTCTGTCCAAACAAACCACTCCCACGGATCTTCAAATCAGCCCCAGGTCTGTCCTTCTCAAATCAACAGTCACAAGTAAAATAACACAGAATTTGTACTTCTTAGGGTTAACGTCTTCTAATGCCATGTGCATTGAAGGTTTTCGTAAACAATCCTCTACCATTCACATGCAATTTTTATTTCTTTTTTGTCTCGGAAATGGCAGATTATGTTTGTTACAAATGAGATGAGTTTTCTAGGAATGCGGATAGGTAGATCACATTGAAAAATGCAATGCCATATGCGGTATTTGAACCACGGATCTACCGGTCTCCGTCCGGTTGCTGTTAACCACTGAGCTATTATGGCCAACATGCTGCCAGGACATAAAATTCTCAAACTGACTTGCACTTTTCCAGTAAACCACTACCTCCCGGTAAACCTAACCAAGTTTATATTCTAAATATTCCTAAACAGGTGGCGGAATCGGATGATTTATTTATTTATTTATTCTTCTTCCATTGCATATTCATACCCTCAGAAGCAGTAGTACGAGCGCTGTTCAATAAAGAATGATAATAATCTTTTTACGGTCATAATTTTTCGCACTAAAATTCAATCTTATTATATTCTGTTGACTTAATGTGAAACAAAAACGCAGTAGTAGTTTCATTGTTGCTACTCCTGGTTCCCTCCTTTCAATCTTATTATATTCTGTTGGCTTAATGTGAAACAAACACGCAGTAGTAGTTTCATTGTTGGTACTCCTGGTTCCCTCCTATGCGAACCATACAAGTTCAGACATGTTCGGTATCGCCTACAGCTGCAATGGAGGTAACACCAAGGAACAATATGTGGGTTTGAAATTATCAGCAAATCTTTAGATGAAGCTTATACAATGTTACAGGAGGCCTATGCAGAGTCTGTTCTTCCCTATAGCACAGCTCGAAGGTGGTTTAACATGTTTAAAGAGGAAAGACAATCAATTTCATCCATTTACTGCTCTTACAGAAGAAAACATCAACACTGCTGCTGCCATTGTGAGAGAGGATCGACGAATTATCCTAAGATCACTTTCAGAAATACTGAACATTTCAATGGGTGCCACCACACGTTGGTGACAGAAACATTACACCTGAGACGTGTTTGTGCGCGATGGGTTCCAAGATTGTTGATTCCTGAACATTTAGATATTCACATGCTTGTCTGCATGCAGTTAAAGTTGATATTAGAGGAACATCCGAAGCTTCCTTCAAATGTAATCATTGCTGATTGAACTTGGCACATCATTTTGATCCTGAGAGCAAACAGCAAAGCTCAGTGTGGAAATATCCTTCATCACCAACCCCCAAAAGTGCAAAAGTGGTTGCTTCTACTGGGAAAGCTATGGTCAACTCATTCTTTGATATTCATAAAATGGTTAACAGCATGTTGTACCTGCACACACATCAATAACTAGGCAATACTACAGGGATGTCCTGAAAATATTCCAAGTCCATATCAGGCGCAAAAGACCACGTTTCCGAGAAGCAGGCTGGATGCTGCACCACGATAATGGGCGGCCGCATATGCCAAAGTTGTTGCTGAGTGTCTTTCAAAAATCTATCCCTATAGCCCGGATTCAGCCCCACGTGACTTTTTCTATTCCCTAACTTGAAAAAAATGCCTTGGTGGGAGGCATTATCCATCATCAGAAGCAGTAGTGAAGGCTGAGGAGGCGAATTTGAAGGATCTCTTAAAAATGGTTTCCAGAATGTCTTTGAAGACTGGCATAAACGCTGGGACAAGTGCATCGCATTCAGAGGAGACTATTTTGAGAAGGACCATCAAAATTTTGAGGATGAGTAAAGGTAGGTTGTCAAAAAAAGTTGTGATCATTCTTTATTGAACAGCCCTCGTATTTAACGAAAATAAGCAGTTTTGTGTTTGGCAATCAGATTTGTTGACACGAGAGAGAGAGAGTTTGATATTGATGTACATACGTATATATACAAGCGCCAACCACGTATGCCAAATATTCAATCTGATAATGTTTGTACTTCATCAACTTCCACTGTGTATTTCGAAACAGAAGCGCGCTGCTCCGATATATAAATGCATGTACTTAATAGCATGAACAGAAACCACATTTCAGCTATGGATTTTGTTTCTCTTTACGATTTGTTGCGATATAAATCACGTACTAATAACCCAAATATATTAGTTGTTCTGCAAACTTTGCTGTTGGTCTGATTCCATTAGGAGGCAAGAGCTTGCGACCTTGCTAAACCTTGCGAGTGAAAGGATCATTGTGAAAGTTCTTGATGTGGCATTTACTTGCTGCAGGGGCAAGCTGAATGTATACATACACTCGGCTCCTAATAGCGGCTATGTGACGTCACACAATAGATAAGATTCTGTGCTCGGAGCAAATTTACCTCAGATGGTACGGTAGAATATATATCTGCGATCTAAGATTATTGCTTCTACTCCACACATATACCTCGTGATATAACACCGTAGGGCATTAGTTAGGTCGGTGATACCAGCAAACATTCTGTTCAACTCCCGAGAACGCTACATATAGAACGCTACATAACTAAGTTATTTTGCGGAAGATATGAGTTAACGGTTTTAACGTATTTTAGTGATGGACCTTATGCACTGAAAAACAGACGGCTAAGTTAACAAGTAGTAATTAAAACATAACACAATGTCTGCCCTGTATTTCGGAATAATTACTCCACTTTTCGTATGTTTAAACTGTATAGGACGGCCCGCCTCGGTAGCGTAGACGGTAGCGTGTCTGCCTCACGTTCCAGAGGTCCCGAGTTCAAATCTCGGTTAGGGTGAGTTACTTGGATAAGGCTCTTCCGGGGGTTTCCCTTATCCTGATAGTCGAATGTCAGGTAACTCTAAGCTCCATAGAATCCGGACTCATTGAGCATCATTTCACCCATTCCATTCATCGTCCGATATGACTTAACGTTGGAGGACGTAAATTGAAAAAAAAAAAAAACTGTATAGGATGTCCCAGTGTGCTAGAGTTATACATTTATTAATTAATTTGGTAATATTTAGTAGTGATTAAAATTTGTCTTTACCTGTGCCTCAGATATTTTTTAAACCTCGTATATGAATTATATTTATTCAATTACTTTTTGTTGTATTTTCAATCAGCCCACCTCGGTAGCGTGGTGGTAGAGTGTCTGCCTCACGTTCTAGAGGTCCCGAGTTCAAATCTCGGTCAGGGTGAATTACCTGGATAAGGTTTTTCCGGGGTTTTCCCTTATCCTGGCCCAAATGACCTTGTTGTCGACGGGCCCTTAAACACCACACACTCACTCACTCACTCCCTTATCCTAAAAGACGAATGTCGGGTAGCCCTAATCTCTATGATCCCCGATTCATTTGAACATTATTTCACCCATTCCATTCATCGTCCGGTATGACAACGTTGAAGGACGTAAACTACAAAAAAAAAATCACATATTCATTTATTATTTTATTATTATTTATAAGCCATACCCACATATGTAAAAGCTTAAATCAGCAATATATTTTCAACACTGAACTATTGGTATATTAAAACATGGATGTGCACTTTTAGGAGAAACTAAATGGGAAAAACTGCTAAAGATTACACTTTATTTTCCTGCACAGTTGTATTAATTGCATTATTTTGGGAGAATATAATACTCAATTGGAAGATTACATTACACTATTTACACCTCAGAGAAAATGTTGGAAGTGTCCTCCACCAACATCTATGCATGTTTGCACTCGTCTCCTCATACTTTCTGAAGTTGTATGGTGATGATATCTAATTGAGAGAAAGTTATTTCCAGCAAGGTGGAGCAACGTGCCATACATCTAATGACACCCTGGAACTTCTAACGAGTTTCTTTGATAATCGAATAATCTCAAAAGTTCTGTGGTCCCCCAGATCCCCTGACCTAACCTCACTGGATTTTTTCTTGTGTGGGTATCTAAAAACAGAGTGTACAAGAATACGCCACGGACAGTTGATGTTCTCAAGGAATCCATTCGAACCGAAATAAGTAACATTGGCGAGGATACTCTCCGTAAAACTTCAGAGAATATGGTGAGACAAGTGCAAACATGTATAGATGCTGGTGGATGACACCTTCAACATTTTCCGTAACGTAACTAGTGTAATGTAACCTCCCAATTGTGTATTATATTCTCCCAAAGTTGCACGTGTGTCCTATTATCGGTTCAAAAGTTATGGTGTATTTAAATGGTTCAGGTTTATATGGATCGCACTATATGAACTTAGCTTAATACACCGAAGGAAATTTTTAACTCCCGTAAATTGCAAAGTAGAGAGGTAAATTTCATTATATTTCCTAGAGAACGTAATTGCTCTATAAATTTGTGCTACTATTAATTGTGGAAGTCCTGAGCCAGTGCGTAGCGGGCTAAGGCAACATGCCATGGTTTCTGGCCACGGAAGGCGGCCTGGGTTTGATCCCACCCATAGGATGTGGATTTTAAGGCCCGCGTAGAGGACCGGTGTCTACTCAGCATCGTGAGGAAAGTGAGAAACTTTCGCTGGGTAAGCGGCTGCCAGCCGCTGGTTCCGGCTGGGGGATGCCGAGATCCTGACCACATCTCCTCCCCGTATCGGTTGGATGATTGCCCACCTCTGCCTTGCGTGAGTGGGTGTGAGGCCGGCGGTCGGGTTGGTAGCTCTTGGCCCTCTTGGGGCTATCGCGCCAAGGTTTATTTAGTTATTGTAATGTTAACTTTGGATGCTTTTGTGTACACAAGCTAGGAATTAATCTGATTATAAATACAGGTTTTGGGGCTATTAGTACAGATATTATGACACTTGGTATAAGGAATTTACTCTGGCCTAGAGGTATGTTCATTATCCTTGCAAAAGTATTCGAACTCACTTCATTTGTTATCGCGAGGCCGACCCACTCTAACGCTCCATGTACCTACTCGGGCAAAGTTAACACATGTGGCTTTTGTTAGATCACGTATATTTGGAGGTAGTAACATGAAAAGATATTACTCTTAACAAATACTACTACCCAAGTAAGAAAATACTGATGTAATATTTTTCATTACGCTCTCTTAAGTTACCAATATCCACACTTGTACCCCTAACAGCCTAATACCGTGGTTTGGCTTTCCACGTTTTGACTTTGAATTCCTTTTTTGAGAATTACATATTGTGGCATAAGTGATTCGCTGCCTCATAAACAACTGAAATAACTAAATGAAATTTTATGATGAGAAGACAATAAATTTCTGAAGTCATTCTGACACATTTTAATCTAAGTTTGTTAATTTAAGATATTATCAAATGTTGTTAGTAAACAAACGATTGTATAAAGGTATAGCAGTAAATTAGAGACAAGATATTCAAATTTTCCATCTACTTTGTAGCAGGATTCCTCCGTTATTGTGGATTTCGATGCCCCAAAGTTGCGGCAAGATATTGTTGCGTGTATAGGCCGAGCAAGATTTAGAAATTTCTGTAATCATTATTCGATGCCTTGAGTCTGGGCACAGCTGTATGTATAATCTGTAGGATTAAGCGTAAATTCTGCTGACTGGCAAAACATGTACTTTGGACTGGTGAATCATACATCCTGCTGGCTTAGGGAATTAATTCACAGGTGGTCTGCAACAGACCTCAACTTGATCTCCATGTTTTAAACAATGAATCACACATCCTGCTGATCAAGGGAAATAATGCTTAGTTGGTCAGTAACAGGTTTAAACATGTTCTCAATTATGTAAACAATGATTACACAATGTGGTACAAATTAAAATTTAGCGTGGGAATCGCTGAGTTGACTTTTTGTTAAGACTCCTATTTAAGCTTGGTTTTGTGAGCCCCCAGGGAGAGACTTCACAGAGATTTGAGAGAGGACTTGCTGCTGGTCTCCGTAAGAATCAACAAGAGTTTATTTCAAAGTGCTACCACGAATAGATCGCCAGCAGGGCGTACCAGATCGTACACCTTTTGACAGTCACAAGGTTCAAGCCATACAAACAACACATCGCTAAAGGTAAAGTTGCATCATGTTATTATGTATTTAAATAATACCAAAGCGCCCCTGATCCCATCCAGATCCAGGGAGTGCCCTGTAGAAATGATACAGCCTTTCCCCGAATAAACAATATAAGATTTTGATTACTTCCTCCTTCAATTCTATTATTATATACCGTGGTAATGTCCCACGAACTCAAATATATAAAAAAGAAATATGGTTATTCAGTTCAGTTTAACTTAGATGTTTCTTTCGCTTTACCCTTTCAGTAGCTACACCCCCAGTTGCAGATTAGGTTTGTAAGTCTTTCACCCCCCTTTACAATCCTGGTCCACAACAATATATAGCAAGATTCGTGCTGGTATCTCGTTTCCCGTCGTTGGTCTTACTTCGTCGATCTTACCTACGTCCAAAATATTATGACTTTATGAAGATGTTCCCCGAAGTTATCAGGAAAGTCCTTAATTATGCTTTGGCTAGCTTTTAATATCCTTCTGTTATATTTTTACTTACGAGCAATGAAAACTCTAAGTTACAAGGATGGTAACGAGTGAAGAAATCATTAGGACTTTTAATTTCAATTTCTCTAAGTAATCTATCTTTTATTTCTTTTAACACCAAATCCATTACAATTTTTATCACAAAACTTTATACTGTGATCTGAATCAATCTAGTACTTCAAATTGAGCTAACACTTAAATATTTTCGAGAAATTTATAAAGGGTCCGATCTTTGACGTTCCAGAAAGAAAGATGAATTTTCTTTCGGTTTCTACATCAAGATTATCTAATCCTTCGTTACTACATTACATAATACAATTATTACTACAGCCAATATCAAAATTACATATATTTTTACACAATTTTGTTTGTTTTTCTGTTATAAATTTATATTTTTTTCAAAAACCTTTCTAAATATAAATCGAAACAACTGTTACAAATCAAATTTTCCATCTTTTTCACTAATTCAAAACTTGATCTGTAATATGTGATTTTGGTCGCTTTAGTCTCCAAGCAGTATACTATGCAGAAAGTAATACTGATTACATATCTTAAACCCTACCGACTATTAGAGTATCTTTTCAACACCATAATCAAGTTCCATTACCTATACTGTCCAGAGTTTATTTGGAGATTTATAGAACTGAATGTTGTAAAGATGTGATTAGAAACTAAATTATAGAGCCTGCAGTGAAACGTACACAGTTTTTCATAAACTAATAAAGCTGGCCGATAGTTCATGCCCAACATTATCTTTCGATGTGGTCTCCACATAGGTTTAGGCCCTTATCACTTTGTGGAATGAGAGAGATATCTGTCTGTCCGACATCGACTGACACTGCACGGTCTCCGAGAAGTCAACCATAACCATGAAAAGGTATGCGAAATTTTGGGAAAGGGAAGTCAGGGACACAACAAAAATCACCTCAAGTATAATCTTACCAACCAGCGAAAACCACTAAGAAGGCAAGGTGTGCCCCCAAGATTCGAACCCAGGACCCATCGAATAAGAGTCTCGCTCCGTAGGCATGCTACCTGTTTCTGCTTTTATTTTTCTTCTCTTCCCTAGCTACTGCCAAACGCTATGAACAAATGCGGAAAGAAACGTTATGTAGACACGTCAGATAGCAGGAAGCGACGTAGTTTGGTGCGGATATGCAGTTGCTGATGAATACCTGCCTACATGTTGACATGTAATTTCCGATCCGGATTGTTGATAGCAACGGACTGTGAGCGGAAACATTAATGAATTTCTGACCAGGGGCTCACAATTTCAAGAGGTTCCTCTGTTGTAGTAACCGATGAAAGGAAAATGTGATTACCGTATTTTCGCTGCAATACTTCGCCTACAAGTAATCTATTTTTGGATTATTATATTATCTTTTGCTTACATCACATTAGAGAAATACATTTGTGGATTAAAATCTGCACCAGTTTGCTTTAAAACAGTCCTCAAAGAAAGGGTTTATGTTAAACAAGCCTGGAATATTTCATCTGTTTGGATACAAAAACCAGTGTTACGGAAAGAAAAAATATTTTTCTTACTCTAATTTACTTCAATTGACCATAATATCAATCAAGTTTAATGCGAATATTTTTCTTTCTCTCTCTTATTTTCTGATTATCTCTTTCTCCTTCCTTCTGATCCCCTACCCCTTATAACTTCTTTTTCCTTCTACTCTCCTCAATTATTTTTGTTGTGTTTCTATAGCACCTCCTTCTTTCCCTTTTATCAACTTCTCTCTCTTTCGTTTGCTCTCTCAGTCTCAACTTACATACTATACTATGTATAATAATGCTTTGAATACCATAAATAATTTTAGTTGTGGTTAAATTGTTCATAATATTAAAACATTGACAGAACGTTTAGCCGTACGAAACCTTGTGCCCGCTTTTAATGTTTCTAAAGGGTTCATCAACGTGAATAACGTAGCAAAATTTGCAACACTTGTCAGGTATTGGATCTTACAGAATTTTGCAAACAAACAAAGCGTTAGAAATTTAATAGGAAAAACTTTAGTTATATAACGGTTATTATTAAGTCCAGATATTATGCTTTTACTTTGCCCACAACAATAAAAGTAATAGAGAAAATATTACTTCAAAATTCCACAAAACAAATTGATGCTGACATTTCATCGAAAATGCCCGTTTTGAGGGCAGATAAATAAACATAGGAAAAGGTGCATGTGTGTGTGTGTGTGTGTGTGTGTGTGTGTGTGTGTGTGTGTGTGTGTGTGTGTGTGTGTGTGTGTGTGTGTGTGTGTGTGTGTGTGTGTGTGTGTGTGTGTGTGTGTGTGTGTGTGTGTGTGTGTGTGTGTGTGTGTGTGTGTGTGTGTGTGTGTGTGTGTGTGTGTGTGTGTGTGTGTGTGTGTGTGTGTGTGTGTGTGTGTGTGTGTGTTGCTCAGTTGGCTAGGCGCTGGCTTGCTGCTCTCAAGAACCTGGTACAAATCCGTGTTTCTTAACTGTAGTTAAAGTGACAGCTCAATGAAGGGTTTATTAGAATGTGTCAATAATTCTGAGGGACAAAATTTCGGCACACCAGCGACGCTAATATGATCTAGGAAGCTGGCAGTGTTGTTAAGAAACATAGTACTTATTTGTATAACTTTGAACATCATGGCCCAAAGCAAAATCGATTAATTACCACCCTTGGTATTCAAGTTCAGCATCTACAAGCGATAATAAATGAAGATTTTTAAGAAAATCCCGAGCCCAAAATTTCTTTACAAGGTAAAATATTTGAAAATATTGTGACTTTGTGGGTTCGTGAAATAAAAAGTCCAATTACACCACTCAACAATGTTCTTTATTTCCACCGACTTACAGTTTAACACTTGCCAATTACACAGAATTTCGTGCTGCACACAGTTACAATTCACCAGTTCGTCCGTTACAATTTCACTGCACTAGTAATTACGTAAGCTCCGGTACACCTTCACAGTTACGTACAGTCTTCCGTTGCACAATCTTCCCGTACATTAACACGTCACTGACTAACTCTTACACCAAGAACTGCGACTGTCTCCTCACTCACTAACTGACAAAACCAACTCAACTCCGTCCGTCTGTAACCCTCTTTATATAGGAATATCGCCGGTTTCTAGTGACCAGGGGAATGTTCCAGATTCCGTAATTTCGAGAAACAGGTGTAGAGAAACAGACGACACAGTCATGTTTTTCCCCTGACCACAGACTGTCACCACTATAGGACAAACGAGGCGAGGGCGTGGCTAACCGAACCTTCCCTGTCTCCCGCTCTCAGCTGCTTCACAGGGTGTTCCAGCGCTCGCGTTACACTGCTCGCTCCTCAAAGCTGTTCGCCACGAACGGCCCCATCGTAGCGTGCGAGGCGGTCCAGGTGTACCACCAGCATCTGCCCGGAGTCTGAGCCAGAAGTAGCGCTGCCGTAGTTTGTGAATCATTCGGTTCGCTCCCAGGTGTCCTCCTGAAGTACCGGCGTGCACTTCCTCCAAGACTTCCGGGACCTTGCTCCGGGGAAGTACCAACTGTCCTCTCTGCACCTTCCCATCGGGTGACTCCCATACCCAGAACAGCACGCCCACTCTGGTCTTCAACGAGTCCCATTGGGCCCAGTACGACTTGTAGGTGGCGCTCCTCGGTGCAATGTCCTCCCAGGTTGGCCTCGGCCCTGCCTCCACTTCCCTCAAGAGTGGCCCCAAGTCTGCGTCCGCCAGCTGCTCCCTCCTCAGGCCTGCGCTATCCCAGCCTTCAGCAGGCACTGCCTCAACTACTCGGACTGCTGCGGCACGCTCCTTCTCTTCCACTCTGGTGCACTGACCGCACTCTACTGAACAGGGTCTTCGGGACATGGCGTCTGCGTTATCGTGACTCTTCCCTCTACGATGTTCCGAGGTGAAGTCGTACTCCTGCAGCCTCTGGACCCAACGTGCTGTCTGGCCTTCCAGGTTCTGCGATAGGACACCTCCAATGCAATGGTCACTAGCGTCGGTGTCCACAATGAAGGCGCCACCCGGTTGCGGGAAACCCAAAATTGGAGCACTGCACAGGGTCTCCTTCGGGTGCTGGAAAGCGTCTTCGGCGTCCTCCGTCCACACATAAGGCCGGTTTTCCTCCGTCAGGCGGGTGAGGGGTTTTGCGATGTTGTCGGCCTTTTCCTCTAAATCGTTAAGGCGGTCGTCTACTTGACCCTTCCGCTTGCCCAGATTCGTGACGTCATCCCTCACGCCGGCCAACCGTTCCTCAAACTTGGCGGCGAGAGCCTCGTTCGCCACCTTCACTTCGGTAGCCAGACGGTCATTCGCTGCTCTCATTTCCGTGGTTAACTCGGCCTTAATTTGTTGCATCTTCTCGGTGATGTTGTCCCTAGCCGTCCTGATTAGTTTCAGTTCCGCGGCCAGGTTATTTCTAGTCTCCAGCTTCTCTGTTAATTCGGCCTGCATTTCTTCCATCTTCCTGGTGATGTTGTCTTTAGCCGTCTTCATTTCTTCCAGTTCCGCTAAAATCTTTTCTAATGCTGCCTCCATCGTTGTAATGTTCGGTGATGTTGTTATCCCGCTTCCTGACACCAGTGTGACTTTTGTGGGTTCGTGAAATAAAAAGTCCAATTACACCACTCAACAATGTTCTTTATTTCCACCGACTTACAGTTTAACACTTGCCAATTACACATAATTTCGTGCTGCACACAGTTACAATTCACCAGTTCGTCCGTTACAATTTCACTGCACTAGTAATTACGTAAGCTCCGGTACACCTTCACAGTTACGTACAGTCTTCCGTTGCACAATCTTCCCGTACATTAACACGTCACTGACTAACTCTTACACCAAGAACTGCGACTGTCTCCTCACTCACTAACTGACAAAACCAACTCAACTCCGTCCGTCTGTAACCCTCTTTATATAGGAATATCGCCGGTTTCTAGTGACCAGGGGAATGTTCCAGATTCCGTAATTTCGAGAAACAGGTGTAGAGAAACAGACGACACAGTCATGTTTTTCCCCTGACCACAGCCTGTCACCACTATAGGACAAACGAGGCGAGGGCGTGGCTAACCGAACCTTCCCTGTCTCCCGCTCTCAGCTGCTTCACAGGGTGTTCCAGCGCTCGCGTTACAATATTGATTTTCGTACGCATTATTAGTAAACTCTAAGTGATACAGAACAGAGATACTGGAATAAAAATTTATGTTCAATGAAGTTTTTCTTTAACAGACAACCATCCCCAAGATATTTGTTTTAGAATTTATATTTTAAAATATATATTCTTCTCTAAAAGTGCCCCCCATTCGTTTCTCTTATGTCGTGGACATGCAAGATACTGGAAATCAAAAGATCCATACAGCAATCGACTCTTAAAAGATTCTACTGTCGTGCAAGTATACTACATTCCCTTATTCTAATGATATCTACATGTACATATGTAATAAACCACTTATACGAATTTTCATGTCGATTAATGAAAAGTACATAAAATAATTGGCGTTTTTAAAAATAATTTGTAAAATCTGAGTATATAAAGTCATCTGAATACAAACATTAAACCTCCTATTACTATTTTTCGCTGTTTAGAACTTTCCCTGAGCCCATTTTACACACGATATATAAAGGTGTGTTGTACACAACTCTTTTAACAATCGATTCGGCAATTCGTGCATAGATATATAAAGGGCGCGAAAATAAGAAAAAAGAATTGTGAATGCAATATTTTCTTTATAGATAGCACAAGGTACGTTAGCACGAATTATTTATCTAAACATCTAATTAAAATGAACATTTAACATCCTATTCTATTGTATGGATTAAGTCCTTATGTGCTTTTGCACATTAAGAGAACGAAAACCTCATTTTGATAATGGTTTGCAAAATTAATTCTTCCTTAAGCTGGTAATGAAGTGGTATGTATGCTGATCCCGTTGTCCTTCAATGTGATGTATCCAATTTAATTTAAAACGTGTGTTCTTTCTGTCGGTTAGCGTATATCTAATTCCATCTTTATTAACTCATTAACATTTTGCCTAACAACCTGAAATATGCTACTGTACCTACCGACTTCGCTTCCGTTGTTTCTCTTTTGTTATAACTAATTTGATGATTATTCAGTTGTCACTCATACATTAGTGTTAGTATTATTATAATTGCTTACGGAATTTTATCATATGGACCTCAAATTTTTATTTTTTATGCCCTTACTGTCGCTGACAAGATATAATGCCATATTAATATATTCTGTCAAGAATGTACTGGGAATTGATCATTCAAAATCTCGTAAAAGTAGGGATTACAAATTATTGTTATCTCTAAGTTGGTATATATTTCCTCTATACCCACGTGGAGATTGTCATCGGTCATCTAGTTTGTTTACAGGGCGCCATCTGATGCGTTTACTGCATCTTAAAGACGTGTTGAGATTTTGCAATGAAGAAAAAAAATTGAACAAAGAATCTGTCTCAAATTCTGCTCTGCAAATTATATCTCGTGTGCCGAATAGCTTAAAATGTTACAGAGGGCTTACGATGAATCGACTTTATCAAAAACACGTGCGTATGAGTGGTACAGTGAATTCAAAAGTGGTCGAGATGTGGTGGAAAATTTGTCTCGCTCTGCTCGGCCATCAACAGTTTCAACTGAACATCGTTATAGTGAAGGAAATGGTGTCTTAAAATCATCATTTATGCCTCTGAATTTTCTGTGTCCCATGAATCGATTATTATCATTTTAAAAGATTATTTGGCATGACACGTGTTGCCGCTCGATTAGTTTCGAAATACCTGAACTTTTTGCCACAATTCAGTTGCGTAAGGAATGCTGAAGGCAAGCCAAACTTCGGAGTGGCGCCTTCCAACTGAACCGCAATTCAAAAGGGTACGTCATATTTAATAAAACTGAAAGTCATGTTGACCATTTTTTTTAGATTATCGTGGTGTCGTGAACTCTAAGTCCTTGTCAGAAGGCCAGTCGGTAAATAAAGACTTAACTAAGGTTATGCGGTGTTTGAGAGAACAAATATGGCGAAAAAGACCAGATTTGTGGAAAGACAACTCATGGATTCTGCACCACAATAACGCTCCAGCTCACAAGGCTATCATTATGAACCAATTTCTGGTAAAATGTTAACAGATCTCATCAAACAACCAGTGTATTCACCTGATTTGGCTCCAGCTGACTTCTTTCTCTTTCCAAAACTCAAGTTACCACTTCGAGGCACTCGTTTTCAGTCGACAGAAGCCATAAAGGAGAGTTCATTGTAAAACCGCAACACACCTTTCAGATGCACACAAAGTGGTGCCATGCAAACAAACTAGATGACAAATGACAATCAAACTCCGCATGGGTATAGAAGAAAGATGTGTCAACTTAGCAACAATAATAATTTGGAATCCCATCTTATGCTAGATTCTTATATGATCAATTTCCGGTGCTTCCTATACACAGCAGTATACTTCTAGCTGTCAAATACATTAGGTACTAAAGAACTATAGTTAATTATTTGAATTTTTAATTTACTATTAAACTAAACAACCACTAAAATACACTTACTGAATTCCTAGATCTATTCCAGAAATGTAACACAAACTTTTAAGTATTAACACATTTGCTGGAAGCCTGGTCAGTTCAAAAGGCATAACACAGAGGAATTCTATGTCGAATATTTAAAAATAATAAACTTTTATAGAAATATAAGTGATCTCACATACTTATCAGAAAAATCGCAGTTTTAAATCAATGCATCAAAGAAAGTAAGTTAAAGCTTCATGTGTACGACAGATATAATTTAATGTAAACCGTAACACTTCTAACGTTTATATTTAAACTAATTTAATTATAAGAATTAGTTTTACACGATGGCGGATAAAGCACGAAAGAGATTTGGAAATGGAGCACATAAGTAGAGATTGAAATCACTAGTTTCCTCCGTGTGGTGTCAAATGTTTAATCCAGAACGGGCTACAATAATTTTTGATTAAACGGCATTAGAATTGATTACGCATTCCCCGCTGGACCACACACATAATAAATAATCAATTGCCATGTGTGCTAAATGGAATCTTGCTTATTAAAATGTCATTATGCAGAAGATTTATACATTACGGTCCTAAACGCAAACTTTAATCTGATTGTAAATCAAAATTTGGGGCCTATCATTTTTCAGAATGTCGAAATCCAATCAACAACGTTCCTGCAGTGAACCTTTGTTTTTGAAAGCTTGTGTACGCGAATTGAAATAAATGTCTTATGTTGTTGTGGCATGCGAGACCCATAATTTACGGTTATGCATTTGAATATTTTGCTGCACTGAGATGTTTGACAGGCGCTGCTGCATGGTTTAGTATAGTTTAGGGGCTACTGAGAGAACCAAGGATACTTGCCTTTACAAAGTAATTACTTTCTAAACGTAATTTGTAATAGCTGTATATAAAATAAGTGAAAGTGAATAGCGAAAGCTATGTGAAAGAAATCTTCAAACTTTTTTATTTATAGCTCCATATACCAAAAATAAATAACACAAAACGCTTACTGTCACTACATTGCGTAAGGGGGAGGTTCCATTTTGCCTTTGAATAACATGAAATAATAAAGTGGCTTTCCATGAAAATTGTAATCTAATTTTCTGGCTAATTGTGGTCTATGTGAACCCCAATCCAACTGGAACTCCGCTCCCGATTATAGCTGATTTATGGAATCAAGCCTAAGTAATAATTCACGCATACTTCTTTTCATTGCCCTGCTGTTTATAAAACTTACTCTCCGGAGCCAATGATCTTGGGTCAGTTTCTGTCGAGGAGAAAGACAATTTTGGATCATAGTAAATGCAGATGAGTAATCAGCCAAATGCCCAGCACGCCGATGATGAGCCAGGTAATGCAATGTAATTATGAAAGAGATAACAGAAAAATTCGAGCATCAAATTATCGAATCCAGCATTTATCGAAAACTTCGGTCAGGTTGTTTGACCCCGGAGGTATAACTCAGGACATCTGTGAGTTTTATATACTACTTTCGCCCCGACTCACTGTTATAAAATAATTTGATCTCAAATTTTCCGAAATAAATTGCTATTACGGGCTGTTTGGTTTCACTCTGATAATATATAATTATGCTATAATGCCTCTTAACGTCACGTGATTGGAGTCCCTCTGTATAATTTATCTGGTACTTCTCGCGAGGAAGTCCCATACCCTGTCTTGACACTTGTGATGTCAACACTTGTCCTGGAGTTCTGAATTTATGTATATGCTTCTAGTTGCGATTATCAGATTTAGAACAATCGAAGCTTAAAGGTTTCTACAATTTAAAATCGTATATTACCTGATTTATTGCAGTATTCATTAAAACTATTAAACCTATGTCTATAATCTGACCTTACCATCTTTGGACAATGTACGAGATAAACTCCACAAAAGAAAGTATTGGTAACTTCTTCCTCATTCCATGCAGTTTTACAAGCTCTGTTTATAAACAACTGAACCGATTTTGCGTTAAATAACAAGTTTTCATGAATCATCAGTACCATATGCTGACAACAATTTTACTACGAAAGGAGATATATTTAGGAAAATGAAGTGGAGATTGTTGACTGAAAGAATCAAACTATTGAAACAAGTTTTCTTAATCTCATGGAAATTTCTGAATGTATTATATAATATGAAAGTTACGTATATTTGTGAAATACTTGATTTTATCCTGTACTTATACTCTTTAGTTAGACATTTATGTCCCTGTTTCGCTATCAATAATCCACTTGAAAATTCAGTATTTCTACTGCAAACTGGAATTAATGCAATGCTCAGTTACAATTTTTACGAACTATAATAAATATATGCTTAAAGAGAAAATGCATACTTTTACAAACAATATTCACCAGTATCCACGTTACAAAACATACACGGATGATTATTACAGATAAAGATATGCAAGAGTTCTATTTATATGTGCTTGTGAAGCTTTATTAGGATTCGCTACTATGTTTAGAGTAACCCGATATTAAAGTGGAAGCATGGCAGGCACATAAAATATATTATATATATTAACCTTTATTTACTTATCTTTCATTAAATAGGACTACGTATCTCTACTAAAACGATTATGAACATAAAGCCATGCAAGATCGCACTAACATATGTGACTCTCTACTGTATGCTGGCATCAAGCTTCCACTGTCCTAAAATATATGAAATTCACCTAAGTTTTTATTAGAAAGTGTAATTCATGATTTCTAGTTAGTATCAGGACTTAGGATTTTATTTTTGGCTTACCTGTAACATAGGCTGACATTCGCAACACCACTTCAAAAGCACTGGCACCAAAACCTGAAATGGGGAAATGAATGAGGTTTCAAAATGGAATTCAGTAAAAGTACATTAAAACACTCGTCTCAACCAATTTATTTACTATTATGAAATTTTTGTTATCTTGGTGTGTTCGAATTACTGAATTTATAGTTAGTGGTAGGGTTAATGTGATCTATGCTATTCAAAGAGTAGCGTAGTCACATGTTTGTCTATTGGTTCTTATTTTGTTGCAAAATGAAGCTTGAAAGGAAAAGTTGAATTCCATATTCAATAAAATCTAAACGACCATAAGAAATTAAATAAATATTAATGAAATATCAATATTTTGTAATTATATTTAAATATAAAACAATTAGGAAACAAATACAGATATATACCTACATACCAATGGATTGAAAACTTGCAAGAAGGCAAGCTAGAGGAATGTGAAATGTAATCACTTTTGCTGTCCACACGCTATTTGTGCTCCCCTTCCGAGTATGACAAGGATCCTAGATTCGTTTAAAATACGCAGTTGTCATAATACTCACCCATAGATAACACCTATCACTGAAGTTACGGCAATAAGCATTAGATCTGGCAACCTGGTGACTCATATGCACTCTCGTACATTCATTTTAAGCAGTACAGTTCAGACCTTTCCCCGCCCGCCCCCCCCCCTTGTGGTGGGTAGACATTAATTGTTCAGTTTTTGAAAGATTGTATATCTGATTTCAATTTGAATAAATCGACACACTGTTAAAGAGAGCCTGTGTAAACCGAGATACTCTACTACTTTTTTTTCTGCTTGTTCCATTTATACCCCGCCTTTAACTACTATGGTCATATCGGCGGCCGTTCTCCTTTGAAACATACCGTAGGTGTTAACTCGTTATCTTTGGATTTTTTAATAATTACATCACGCACACATTCAGACTCTCATTCATACTTCCAGACCCTGGGGAAGATGGGGAATAATCTTGGTCGGAGAAATATCCCTTCCACCGCCGCCGGAAATCGAACCCGGGACCCCTAGCATGGTAGGCAGGTGCTCTACGGTGCCAGTCTCTGCTTTTTATATGTATGAGGTAATATGCATATTAATGATTATGTTGCTTTTATACTGAAAAATATTAACTTTATCCTTTGAGGGTGGTAAATAAAGTATTAAAACCAGATCAGAAGCGGAAGCTATAAACTTTTTAGCACAGTAAAATCTTTATCTGAGAATCTTAAGAAAAAATAACCGTATCACAAACTTAAAAAAGAAGCAAACATTATTCTCCTATAACAAATATAGGCCGTACTGTTGTAACCATATGGCACAACCTGTTAACGTAATTTGCAGGGAAACGTTTAGTGAGTGATTAAAAAAGGCAAGAGGGAGGGAATAGGGAGTTTGAAGGGTAGGGGAGGTGCCATTTGTCACCGGAAATTCGCAGCCCTATCGAATAACTATCGTTTAGCAGGGAATTAACAGGTTTAAACTGGGGCTATTTGTTAATTTACTGCTTTCTAACACATTTTGCGCAGATTAGGCGAACTTTGAAATACGTTCCACAAACCGCTCGGATGTGCTACAGCAAATATTGAACAAGGTAATAAAATACCACGATCGAAGAGAGGATTGCGGAATCGGAAGCTATAAAGTGCACCTTGAAATGAGCGGGTTTAATGCAGCTATACCAATTTTTGTTGGTACCGACTTGTTATTAGCACTTGATGTTTATCTCTACATGCAATGAGCTATAAAATCCTACAGGAACTTCTGATACATGATAGATATAACTCTACTGATATAACAAATAAAGTGCTGTAACGTAACAGAGAAACAAACTTCTAGCAAGTGATTTACGCCAGGTGGGGTATCTTCCTGAATGTCTAAAGTTAGATATGCACCGATTTCTACAGGAGCGAAGGGATTATGATGATGATGATTGTGTTCTAGGGCGCACAACATCTGGGTCATTAACGCCCTTAAAAACAAGTGGGCTAAAAGCTAAATCAAAGTCTAGCACTAGAAATCTACACAATCAAATAAAACCAATGTAAAGACACCGCCATAACGAAGAGTGAGTGAGTGTGTGTTTTAGGGCCCGTCGACAACAAGGTCATTTGGGCCCGAAGTCAACACTAAAACCTAAAAGCTACACAAATTTAGCTAAAAAGGTAAAATAAAATAAAAACACTCAACTATTAAAAGTACATAAAAAACCATCCAAAGACTAATAAGTTAAAATCTCTAAAATTAACAAATATAAAAAGCAAGTCAGACCTGTTTATTAAAACCGATTTCGGCAACAAACCGCAGTGCCTTAACCACGACCACTGGGTCGTCCCCTAAAACATCCAGCAAGTTAGTTCCCAAGCCTACTGACTGGCGAACGCGGGCGTACTGCGGGCAATCGAGCAATACATGCCGCACAGTGAGGCGTACTGCACATGGAGCACACACAGGGGCCGGTTCCCCTCTTAACAAATGGCCATGAGTCGCTCGTGTGTGCCCAATTCTCAGCCGGGTGAGTATCACCTCGGCTCGCCGGTTATCTCTGCAGGAAGTTAGCCAGGGTTGTACGCTCTCCTTTATTGCCCGGAGTTGTGTGCCTTCCAAAGCTGTCCAGGAGTGCTGCCAAGCAGATATGAGTTGGCGACGGAAAAAACGTTGGACATCCTGGTATGGCACCGTAGTTGTTAAACTCCGGGGCAAACGGCAAGCGGACTTAGCAGCCGCGTCCGCCTCCTCGTTCCCGGAAATGCACACATGGCCTGGGGTCCAAGTAAAAACAAAATGGTATCCGCGACTAAGCATTTGCGAGATCAAGGCCTAAATTTTTAAAACTAGCTTGTGAGCTGCAATGTGCTGTTGCAAGGCCTGAAGAGCGCTTAGAGAGTCAGTGCAAACGATAAAATTGCCAGGAACTAACTTACAAATAAAAAGGAGCAGATAGAGGATGGCATACAGTTATGCAGAAAAAACAGAGGTGAAGTCCAGAAGGCGAAATTTATGAGCCTCGCCGTTAATGACGAATGCACAACCCGTAGTGCTACCTAACTGGGAACCATCTGTAAAACCCGGAACATAGTTAGGATAACGGCCCAGTAGTTCGGCAAAAAGTTGTTGGAATACAGAATGTGGGGTAGCTAGTCTCGAGTTGGTGGAAAGAGCGAGATCGAACCACTCACGCTGGAGCTGCCATGCGGGATAACGGCCCAGGGACGACCGCTCCACGCGAGGCATTCGGAGGTCGTGTGTACGGGAGAGTTCCCGGATAACACGATATGCTCCAGCCAATGTGGGATATCATAGTATGACGCCTACCAAGACACGCTGAATATTACAGTGTTCTTATCTGTAACATGATAATGCAACTGTTCATAAAATGTTTCAAAGATGAAGCCCTATCGTATTTGAATAGTATTCATTAACGAGTAAGCAGTAGCACAAGTTTCATGAATTTCTAGATAACATAGGTATTTCAAGGCTGCTTTATTTGTCACTAAGTTCGAAAGCTCAATACCAACGTACGATCAGCCTTTCTTTTACATTTACGCAATACTTTTTAAAGTCTCTACAATGTTTCTTTAAGCCTCTGCAGCACGCACAGCCGGGTATGGTAGGTCTTTCTGGAAATGAAAGCCTCTGGAATTATAGTCACAAAAGGCTTTTATGCGTAGTGATAATACGGGTTGCTATCTGACGTCAGCAGTCTTTGAACGCATGTTTATTTATCAAGGCAACTTGCCAGTAGCTAATAATAAATGCGCGTTACTTTCTCACGGCAGAGCGTGATCACCGATGTGACAATATCATCGGATTTAAATCTCGTATGATATATTTGGTTGATAGATTCGATATAACTTAATGTCTTAAAAGCATTATATTAAAATTCAAAAGCAGAAACTACCTGCTAGTTCCAAAATAGTATTATTTGTTTTACTGCAACAATCGTCATCGCTTTCACTATTTTATTGTAATTGTGAACAATATCTGGGATTGCATCATGATAGAACTTCATGATGCATTAACATAATGATCATCTGAACCATAAACATCATATGCAATAGGCCACTGCATCACCTTCCAACTTTATCTTAACACGTTTATGTTCTGGTTTTCTTTCTAAATGTTTACCAAAACAATTGCAAAAGTTAATAGGCCACAGTTTTGATTTCTATCAGTGTGCGATAACATGTACAGCAATGCTTCTTTACAGAGTCTGAGAGATATAGGTACAGTTCAAACATATTTCCTCCTTAAACCTCGCGGACTCATCTTGCCGTGATGAACGTTAATAGCATATACATTTTCTCTATAATGTAATCCAAGAGTGTGAATGTTATGCTGCTTTTCTGAAATTTTTCTTAATTAACGTCCTCCAAAGTTAAGTTATATCGCAGGATGTCTTAAATGTGTGAAATGATGCTCAAATGAATCCAGGATCCATAAAGCTTAGAGTTACCAGAAATACATCTCTCAGGCAAAGAGAAAACCCCGGAGAAAACCGTGTGTAGAAAATCAACTTAACCGAGACTCAAACTCGGGACCTCTTGCATATGAGGCATGAGCCGACTGCTCACTACTTTGCCGGCCGGGCTCTCGAGTAGGGTGTTGCCGTGTTCCCTTTTTAGGCCCTTGCTGGCGCTGAGGTGCTTAAGCCGAGTCTTGCTCATGAGTAGCTAGGTACCCTGAAGTTAGTTCGACGTAAGTGGGCTCCGGTGGCATGTGTTGAGTGGTCCTTTTCTACCATCGTATAATTTTGTATAAATGTGCTTCTTGTTTCTGGCCTGACGCCTGTGCTCATAAATTTGTTATGTTCGGAATTTTAATATCCGAGGGACTAAACTCCTGGTTAAGGAAGGGATAAAGAGATATATTTATATCAGCCTGTATGTCATGATAGTGTCATGTTAGGCATTTCTGAAAGGGGCACTCTTTCACCGAGTGTTTGATGTTGCCACATACCTTCTTAATTTTCTCCATGGGTACCTCGTTATCTACCTGTTTCCCTGTTTAATAATGTAAGTTTGCTGCTTTACCTCTGATGAGGATCGGCTCAGGCGCACACGCTACCACCACGCTACACAAGCCACCGTGATGGACCTATTTTTATTATTGCATTTTGCAGTTATATATAAAACGTCTAATATATTAAGCGACGGAATCTAGTGCTAACTGAAAAACCACGCATACCAGTGTAGTTGGTTCATACATGTTATGCGATCTTTATGAAACTTTGTGTACATTTTACAACGAGCTGTACCACCAGGAACACCGCAACAATGGGAGATGCAATGTTAAGATAACAACTGGTCATTTGGGAATAGAAGAAAGGAAGAAATGAAGATAATCTCGAGGAACGTAATTAATAGCATTGGTGATGCGTTATAGCAGAGATAAGGTCTGTGCGCGCACACAGTCACATGACAAATGGTGCAGTTGTACGGTACAAGATAAATGCTGAAGACAAACGAAAAGCAGAGAATAGGGGCGCTAAAGTGTCCATGCTACACATGTAATATCACTGAAGGAAATATTCCACTCTATTTGTGAGCATTTTAATGAATTGGGCGATCAAGCGATATGCTTCTAAACCTTTGTATGTATAGAGCTAAACTGTTTGTGTTTCAGTATAGAAACGATGGAAAGGTTTCTGTCTTTAATACATTATAATTACGAAGTCAAAGTTTCGTATGGAAAATTTCAGGTTTAGATAAAGTTGTGACAAGTATAAGTGTATCTGATAATATATTTATATACAAATTTTTTAAAGTGCAGTACATTTCAATTCAGGCTACGTTAGTGCTGTAATGATAGTTTGTCTTTAATATATTATAATTACGAAGTCAACGTTTCGTATGGAAAATTTCAGGTTTAGATAAAGTTGTGACAAGTATAAGTGTAGCTGATAATATATTTATCTAAAAAGTTTTTAAAATGCAGTACACTTCAATTCAGGCTACGTCCGTGCTGTAATGATATTTTGGTTAAAATTTTGCTCAAGATCATTTCTCGAAAATATGTAATATATTTTCAATGTTCTGCAAATAGATTTTGCAGTGTTCACGACTGCCAATTAATGTTATGTGACTACTAACTGTAACAAATGGACAACATCTTAACACAGAAAGACTTCGCTATATCACGCTAAGATATTCCTTGATAGTATTAGTTTAAATTTTCAAATAGATACATAATTTTTCCAAATATTAATTAGCTATTCGTTATTTCTGGTGATTACATAAAGAGCAGTTCAATCCGCTTTTTGAAAACATTTCACTTTAATTTAATATGTATCTCCTATATCTGCAATGAAATACGTAAATAAATTATGAATGTATATTTTGATTAACATGATTTAATCGGAAGTATATTTGTAGCAATGACTGATTAGAGAGTGAGTAGAGAAATTTATTTGAATGTAACACAGATTTAATATACAGAAGTGTGTTTTATTGCTAATGGTTATCTTCAAGCAGTAATTCATCTTCCACCAAAAATATTCCATTTACATAACTGAAGCCCTACTTTATCTTCTTAAAATTTGCATAGTATTCAAAGTATTCAATTTAGTATAAAAATCACCTCCATACATAAACATTTAATAAAGTTGGAGACACATTTGTAGATCTGAAGTGATTATTCATACGCCGTATTTCAACTGTTTCAAATGTTTTGTTACTCTAAGTGATCTCTAACTTTGGCATTTCAGGCAAAGTACAGTATTGCACAAAACAGTATATTTTACTCCCAGATTTTGCATTCCATATAACACATTTGTATTGAACAGAGTTCAATAAAATTAATTACTAACATCTTAAACATGCCATTTCTAAAACAGGTTACCAAAAATAGCCTTCTTGGTTATCTATGCTCTTCTACACATGAATCTGACATAAACGTGGGTAAACAAACTATCAATAAAATTTAGGAAGATATATTATGAACTTCAAATCCAAATTTGATTGCAGTTCGTGTTAAGTTATAGTACTTAGTTTATTTAAATAATATAAAATGGACAAAATGCACAGATATGTTAGGTTACCAGTACTGAATTCTTTAAATGTTCTTTTCTTCATTAGAACATCGAAAGTGATCAGCGTAATTCGAAGTGGGCCACAAAATAATATTTACGCAAAATAAAAAAGTTACAGAAGTTCCAGAAATAAAGTTAGCAGAGGCAGTAATGCTTCCAACCAAAATTTCGACATTGAGATGTCAGCGCAAATTTATGTTTTGAAGCCTCCTTAAAACTCCCCCCCTCCCCAAAAACATTTTTGAAAAATATTTGGAGCAGAATCTTCTGGGAATGAGACGCAAATATTTTCAAACATGGAAAATTTCCACGAAAACTCCTTTGATAATTGTGATTAAATCCTATGTTTAAGGTATTTGCGTCAAAAATGTAATGAATGTCTTGAATTTGACATAAATATTTTATTCCAAATGGTCGTCATTCTTAAACTGTATCAGGTCCATCTCTTCCATCAGTTGATGGAAGGAGAACTGAATTTCCATAAAGCACATCGCAAAAGGTTTCCATATGATTTGACTGTTTAGTAAAGGAATACTTCAACATAACATTTGAATCGAGTTTTAACATACATGATATCCCTTTTTTAATCCTTAAATTGTCTCTGCTAATAGTTATTATGTTGTTATGTGTGAAAAGAGATTAAATGCAAAGTGCATCGAGGTGAGTTTTAACCCCTAAAGCCGTTGGGAGTGCGTGTGTTTGTGCAACTCTCATAGGGTGGTGGGTGATCTTGATAGATCGGTTGTTCCCACTTTAAGCTGGCCATGGGAATGGGACGCCTGCAATGCGCACACAGGGAGATGTATTTACTTCATTTCACACACAGTGGTTACCCGAAATATTGTAATGGTTCTACGCCGTCCGCAATCCGACAAATGAAAAGCGAGCAGTATTCGTTCACAGTGCGTATATCAGCATATGGTATACCTGTGTTACTAACGTCACAGGGCGTAATGAATATAAGTATCAAGGGTTACAAATGTTTCTAATTCAAGATAATGTAATTTTAATATACCAAAAACAAAAATCAATTGTGTTATATTCACATAGTTTTGTCCACGCATCTTTCAACAAATTGTGCTTACTAAACAGTTACTCTTTCTCTGCTTCACACGAAGCGAGACATGCGTTGAAAAAAAAAATGAAAAAAGAGTAAAAAAAAACATATTTCCTTATAAAAATAATGGAAGCAAGCAAATTAAGCAACTCTTAAGATATAGTTCAAATGCTTTAAGAGGTGACGATTGTGACATTTGTCTCACTTGTAAGACGAAATTATAAACATCACTCTATTCAAACCCATAATAAACATTACTTCATACATTCTTAAGTCTACAAATAGGTTGTGGACACACAAGACGAACCTTTTTTTGTAATATTTCGTCTCCCTCCCTCTCTATCCCTCCCTCCCTCCCTCCCTCTCCCTCTCTCTCTAACAGTTTATCACATGTAATAATGCATACAGAATGAAGGACATTTCTGAATATTCCCGAAATTATTAAATATACATGTACCATTTCCAATGTAGATTACCTTAAACATGTGGTAAAATCAAAATCTTTATAGCAATTTTGAGAAAGTAGGAAATAAGGCACATAAAGAGTACTTCTGTTTCGGAGTTTTTTTCCGTAAATCTTCATGTGCCATACATGGAAGACGCTAAACTTATAAATCAAGTTCATATTTAAACTAACGGTTTGTATAGATGGAGTCAAACTGAAAAATTCAATGCCACGGCCGGCATTTGAACCTCGGTTCTCCTGATTTCCGTCCATCGCTCTTATCCATTGAGCTGCCATGGTCAACATGTCATCATGACATTAAATTATCCGGTAAAACAATAGGGGTTCTCGTATTCGAGATAAACCAGTCTTCAATAAACTCTTATTACTTAAGTTATTTAGTGGTTTACGGGAAAATATATGAATCAGTTGAAGAATATAATGTCGTGATACCATGTTGGCCATGGTAGCTCAATGGGTAAAAGTGACTGGATGGTAACCAGGAGATCCGTGGTTCAAATCCCGAACATGGCATTAAATGGCAGTTTGAATCTGTTTATCCAAAACCTTAGCCTATACACGGATAGTGTGAAGGAATGATTAACTTTCATAAATTAACCTAAATAATAAGATTCAATGATGAAGCCTGGGACTCAAGTATTTACAATAACAAGTCGCCACAAACGGCGTATCTCGAATGCGAGAGCTTCTAGGGGTTTACCGGGCAAATATATGAGTCAATTGGAGAATATAAATCATAATGGCACTATGGCCGTTAAGCACAATGGGTAAGAGTGACTGGATAGAAATCAGGAGATCCATGGTTCAAATCCAGGTCGTGGTGTTGAGTTTTTCAGTTCCATTCCATCTATCCAAAACCTTAGGTTATACACTAACAAACGAATAATTTCCATCAATTAGCTTAACTAGCGTCTTGCATTTTAGTTGTGTTATTCATATATATATATATATATATATATATATACATATACATATATATGTATATATATGCATGGCCGTACGTACCTTCTTATCCAACTGTCTTTTTAGGATACAATACGATACTTCCTCTACACGTATTTTCAGGTTCCTCTAGCTACAATGACAACGATGTAATTCACTATTGCTTAAGCATATAGTAGGTACCTACTTCATTGCATTCTACAACAGAATTTGTAGAATAAAGAATTACTTCTAGAAATTTTTGCCTAGATTAACTTCTAGTAGACAGAGAACTGCCTTTACAAGGTTTCACAAAGTTCGGGTAGTTATATTTCGTTTGTTAGTTTAATGTAAAATTTTATTCGAATATCATTTTTGGAGAATTTTTATAAAATAAATATCAATAAATATCGTAATTGTACTTTATTTCCATAAAGTATGAACAATTATTTTACGTTAGTTTCTTAAATGCAAAAAATTTGATCGAAGATTATTTTTGGAGAATTTTTATAAAATAAATGTTTGTTCAACATCTTCTCGGGAAACAAGTCAGGTGAAAAAACGATTAGAAATCGACGTGCATCGCTCCCATCATCACGATATTTTAAGAAATGTTATAACCACAAATGGATGTAACTGGATATAACACAAATATCTAAAAAGACAAAACACTACCTATAGTCACATCACAGAACAAAAGACAGTTTTCAGTAAATGAAATGCCAGGTCAGGAGATGGCGTGAGTGTAGAGAATTAATAAGGCCACAGAAACGTATTTACTTGATGATCAAACTGTATAGATCTGTGTTTCCTAAATCGACGGATTTCCAATTTTAATGCCGGTTTCCAAGAGAAGCTGAACTGAAATGCAGCATCACGATTAAGCCTGCTGCTCTCGGAGGAAATGGCCAAAGCCTCCTTAACAATCCGCTCCCAGTAACTGTTGTTTTTTGCCAAGATGGTCGTCTCCCGAAAGTTGGCTCTATTGTAGTTATCAAAACAATGCTCTGCCAGTTCAGACTGGATTTCAGTTCAGCTCCTCTTAGAAACCGGCCTTAAAAATGGAAATCCGTTGGATTAAGAAGCACAGATCTATACATCTTAATTATCAAGTTAAGTAATTACGTTTCTTGCCTAATCAATTTTCTACAGTGACGCCATCTCCCGATCTGGCATTTAATTTACTGAAAACAGTATTTTGTTCAGTGCTAATTTTGATAGTGTTTTGTCTTTGTTTATATTTGTGTTATATTCAGATATATCTATTTGTTGTTATAACATTTCTTAAAATATCCTGATGATGGGAGAGATATACGCTCCCCAAACGTAGATTTCTAATCGTCTTTTGACCGGGCTTGTTTCCCAAGATGATCTTTAATATATTCGTCACCAGGAAAGCTCCAGCTCTTATTTTAACATACATGTTTTATTTCCAAAAAGTGTTCTTAACTCCTGTAACACTTACATAGAAGGTATTGCCTTCCAACCAAAGAATTCCATAGCCAGACTCACTGGAAATAACGTTTTCTGGTTCTCTGAATCCAAGAAGACATACTTAGACAACCGTTCGTGCGTATACATGAACAGGCACACGTGTGCTTTTGTGTCTTCTTACGGCTAGATTATCTCAAAAACGAAGAAAACGTGGTATTAAAATTCACTTCTTTCTACCGTTCACATGAAAAAAGAGGATTTAAGGATTTTAATTGATATATTTTTAAGATATCTGATGAAAAATTAAATACATATGTACGTGTATATATCTTGAATTTCTTAGAAATATCCTCTGAAGATTTCTCCCTTCTGGGCCGGTTTTACATATTCGTAAACCCTAAGAGATTTTGCTATATAAATGTATACGACACATTCTATGCCATATAATTTTTCTCATTTATCCATTTACTAAATATTCTTTGTTATTTGTTTAAACTTTCCTTTACTAATACTCTTCTTAAATGAGAAGCCGTTCAGTTTTCTTTTTCGTCATAGAAATCGAACCGAATTTCAAAGCCATCATAGGTATACAATGATTTTATCTATTGTGTCAGAAGTTTTGTATCATTTTTTTAACTTTTTATCACAGCAGTCTAGCTCCTCTTAGCCTGATCGCCTCGGTAGCGTAGATGGTAGCATGGCTACCTCACGTTCAAGAGGTCCCGACTTCGAATCTCGGACAGGGTGAGTTACCTGGATAAGGCTTTTCCGGGGTTTTCCCTTGTTCTTCAAGATGAATGTAGGGTAACTCTAATCTCCATGGACACTGGACTCATTTGGGCATCATTTCACCCAATTCATTCACTTATCGTTGGAGGACGTAAATTACAAAAAGAAAAAAAAGAAAAAAAAAAAAAAGCTCTTGTTAGCCTGAACGCCTACAAGCTGGAATTTGTTTATTATGTAATACTTAATTTGCTTCATTTCCTTATCTAAAACCCCTTTGGCTTTCGTTTAGCGTTATCCTTTAATTCCCTTTACTAAAACGGAAATAAAAGCCAATACAATTTATATATATCGAAAACATGAAAATGGGTATTTGAGTAAGCTTTTGTATAAATTTGTTGAAGAATAGATTACATCCGATTTGTCCATTTCTTTTTTTTTATATTCCGTTTGCGTACGATAAAACGCTGATACTTGCCACAATATGTTAAGGAACTGTTGGGCATTTGGAAGTTGCAGGAGTGCTAGGGTCGTGTCCTAACTTGGACATGGAGAGCGCTGTATTTCTCGGAAATGAGTGAATGTAGCTTTAGAGTAGCCGGTCCATTCATAAAACACAGCAGCACGGGACGAGAAAGTTTTAATGGGGAAAGCACGCTTCAGTTGCCGGACATAAGCCCGCTCCGCCAAGACTCACTCCCGGTTTTAATTTTGGACAGGCAGCGACTGAAGGACCTGAGTCAGGTTAATTGGAGTGCACGCCTGCTTAATCGTCCCCTGGCAACTGCTACCGCGCCCTTAATTTGCCTGGGGCAACCTCCTTTCTCACCGTCTTTTAATTTATGTATTCACTTAACTTGTATTACATTAAATTGTTTATTTATTTGATAACTGCTATTATTTGCACTTTAAATTTGCATCTTCAACCATTGTACGCGTAAAATTTAGGTCAATTACAGTTATTTCTGAACCAAAGTATTTATACTGGCCATTCTAATGGATTTTAATATTTAAATTCAATGAGAGAAATTCACAGGGTACAAGCACTATAGAGAGACTAAGAAAAACAGTTAAACTTACAACCTCTCTTAAGAATAAATGCAGAGTCAACTGGAACATTGCACAGAAACAGTATAAGCGTGCACCTGGGGCTAGGTACAATTTTGGAAAGGGGAAGGAATTGAAGTGATACGGACCATGTGGTTGGAGGTAATCGGCAGAACCAATTCTGGCCAAGGTTTGCCTTCCATTTCCTTCGCCAAGTATACAACAAACGTGTGACTAATTGCATTTAATTGAACAAATATTACAACTCTCGCCCTTCAGGTGTCAAAGATGAGATACAGCCCTATTTAAAATAACCAGTACTTTTCTTCATATAGGTACTTCAGACATACCGAAAAACTGGGCGGTGTTCAAGCCTATTTGAAAACCCAAATTATTCATGTATATAAATTAGGCGTTCCAAGAATTACTCCCCCAACAATTAACGGAAGTACGACCTAGGACAGGGGAAGACAGATATTGGTGGTGTCAGGTCAGCTCCGCCAGTTCTAACTACTAAATATGCTCCGGTAGGTGTGTGACGTCACCACGCTGATATCTGCTGCCCAAAAGGAAGAAAATGTTGGATGTGTTGGGGGTTCCGACAGCGTAGGAAAGACAGGAAACATATCGGGTATTAATAATGTGTAAAACTTACATCTTGGGTGTTGTATTGTATTAATGCTGACTGCTTTAATTACACAACTGGTCACAGTTTATAAACAATTACATTTTGACTCTGTGCTATAAGAAAATATATAAAACCTACTACACTGGCAGTTTATCTGAATTGTAGGCATGTTATAAAGTAAATAAAATAAAACATAAAGTAATTTTCTCTGTCAATAAGAGGAGACCCATTCAGAACAAAATTACGTGGACATTTCCCGACACTTTCTGTTTTATTTTTCTTTAACTAGTTTATCAATGT
This sequence comes from Mantis religiosa, assembly GCA_030765055.1. Lineage (NCBI taxonomy): Eukaryota > Metazoa > Arthropoda > Insecta > Mantodea > Mantidae > Mantis > Mantis religiosa. Next base: position 39,814,871 of record CM060951.1, read on the forward strand.
CAGGACGTAATGTCTGGGAAATTTGTAATCGAAGGCTGCATGTAGATTGTGATACGACAAGGTACCTCGGGATTTGGACTAAGCTAATTTCATAAGAGAAAAAAAGTGTTCGTATATATATATATATCGAGCCAAAAACACAATGTTCGTGCAGCAAGTAAATACAGCCTCGAAAATATAGTTTGGGAGAAATTTTTTTAAAATCAGCCAAGTCTTCTTGTGTGCATATTTGTCCCTCAGTAAATCGTTACAATATAAATTTAACAGTTGCATTAGGGTCCTTGCAGCTACATTGTTGTCATTGGGTGTGCTACACTTGAATGAACCCTCGGATTCTGTACTCACAACGCCATTTATACAGGCAACTTGCTGCAAAACTGCGCTTGCCTGACGTCACACGCACAGGAGGCCTCGCTCCCGACTGAAGTAAATCACAACTCTCGAAGCTGTCTTCCTCTCACCTAGGCAAATTGACGGCCAGAGAGGCCATTCTACAAAATTCTATCCCATGAAGGTTAAGTCCAAACAAACAGAATTACTCGTCCTCCGGACACCAAAATAGCTGAGTCACGACTCCTTATCCCGCCTCCCGGAGATATATCCGAAAGGAAAAACAAGGCTACTACCACGCACCCCATGTACGTCCGGCATTATTGAATGCATTAGTTGAGCCTCTTAGAGTGCAATGGTTCGAATCACATCATAATGATCACTAAGTAAAACTTCAATATTCAAGGTGTTACAGTTCTGTAAAGAAGAGGCTTAAAGGTCTAATTATTCCTAAATAATGCTATAAATAGATAGTAATGGTAGTGGTGAAAAATGAAATAACTGTGCATAATACAGTGGACGAGATTTAATTGAATGAACTCTGCGTACTATTACGAAAGAAATACAAACTTAAAAAGGGAAGCTTTCAACACCTAGTTAACATGAACACTTACAAAAAGATTTGAATTCTGTGTGTTTGAAAAAATTGTTGTGCGCAGAACGTTTCTGGAGTTAACGAACTGAAAAGAGGAGATCTCACAGTACGTAAATTCATGAATGTTGTTCAAGAAAAGATCCGTTTTGTAGGTAGAATGGTTAGAGGCATGGGATTTTCATTTCGCAAGAAAAAATATGCGTCTTGCTAATGTTTTGATGCTCAGATTGTAGCGTTTTCTATTCCCGCCTTCTCTGACCTCTCTAAACCAAACCATGTTACACAGGCAACCACCACCAATAACTGCATTCATTCATCAGAGAGGTGGTGATGTAGATATTAACATTTCACAAAGCATAATTAACACACGTTTTTATCATACATATATAACATGGAAGCATAAATTTTGAACAAGCCTCGGAAAGCAAGAAAAACATTAGAAAGTAGTATTGAACATTAAAAAGATGCACAACAGACGGAATTTCAGCTCTGTATCTGTCTTTGTTTTGTTCCATTTATACCCCGCTATTTTTAACTGCAGTGGTCATATCGGCGGCCGTTCTCCTCTGGAACATACCGTCTATTGGCGATGGTGTTATCTCGTAAACGTTGGGCTGCTGGTACTTTGTATTTTTAATCATTAGATCACGCACACTTCGCACTCTCATTCATACTTCCATACTTTGGGGGAGATGGGGAATCATCTTGGTTCGAGAAGAATTTCCTCCCCCAGCCGAAAATCGAACCTGGGACTCTGTATCTGCTACTTACTGTACCACTGCTCTATACATGGTAACGTAAGGACACAACATCAAATTCCCCAACCTGGTATCCCACAAGATGTTTTCAAATTTCTTTTCAAACAAGGCATTTTCATGTATTTAAGTAATTTAACCCTCGCAATTCACTTATTAAAACAATGAGTATTAATAAATATAAACGTTGTTTGGCGAGATATAGAAGTAAATCTTGTTGTAGATCACTACCTTTCTATCAGGTCGAAACTGATTACAATTTATTTGCTTCTTACTTATTTCAATTAAATTGATAAATATGGGTATATTAAATACCGCAGAAACATCAGTTAATTCTGTTGGCCCCAAAATATCATTACACCAAGACATATAGTAGGCTTGCAGAAAACATTCAACTAAAACAAAAACAATACAGGATGAGGAAAAAAGCCAAAACACAAACGGTATACTAGGCATGCACTGTCGATGATAATGGAAACACTATTTACGAATAAAGCTGAAAATTTCTTGGAGAATATCGAAGATGGTACAAGTGTATTCTGAACAAAAAAATATTGTAAGGCATATAAACTAATTATAAACTGATATAGGAATTATTAACTGGTAAGACCAATATATTGTAAATGAATTATAAAGTAGATGCATAACATATTTGCAAGAAATAATTTCTCTTAGTATCAGTGTATGATATAAATGCCTATCCATTAACTAGGTAACTTAAGACTTGAAGGAAAAGCTATTTAGAGTTTACCTATTGGACCTAAGGTTGTTTCTAGTAAACAAGAAAACGAATAGCTCAAGGTGTACCTGGAAATCAATTATATTTAGAAGGAAGTACAGAAACACATGTAGCCCAGTTCTGAAAATTATAAAGGGAAAATAACGTTATGAGATTTGAGAAAATCATTAATTAATAAATGTGTATATAAGCTTCGAATTTATCATCATAAGTGATAATGTCTGTAAGGAGTCTTATTAATATACAGCAGCTAAGTTGATTGCATTTCGAAACTTCGTGGCTTTTACTTCGTATTTTACAGTCCCACAGTTAAGTTTGGTAATCGATGGTAAGCTCTGGGAAACTTCCTGAACAGCATTTTCTACGACATCCTGCAACCTACATTATAACATTGTGGTTCGAGATATGTAATTGCTGAAAGAGTCAATACTAAATAGCGGAGAAACTGAAAATAGATTCATAAGTTGAAGGTGGTGCAGAGTTTGGTGAATCCAAAAGTATGATAGTAAGTCAGAAATAACGGCGTAACAGTTATCGCAATACAACGTAGAATACACAGACTGTAGTATAGCATGTCCTTTCACATTCAGAGGCTTTGTTTGATAAACGGTATGCAAGTTTCGGAAAGCTTAAATAAACTCCGCTTTAGTCTAACATTCCCCCATCCTCTGTCGACGAACGTTTTCCGGGCAGCAGAAACCCCACACCCCATATGGAAATGAGCTAAGTCCGTGAAAAAGGCCCAGTAAAAATGTCAAGAAGTCATCTTGCTAATAAAAGTAAATCTGTCTCCACTCGCATTGTTATCGTTAGCAACTGGCAGGATTCCAGAAAGTTCCACATTGGGTTGTGGATGTGGTTGGCGAAAACATGTCGTAAGTGGCCTCTTTCTGCTTCCTTTCTTTCCTTATTCCTTGCCCAGCCTTCTTTAGATCTATGCTCTTTTTTCCAAGAATAGCACATGAACAACTTCTAAAGTATTTATGCGTGAAATTGCGAATCAGGTATTCTAAGTTTTCAGTTTGGATATTGACACGGAGAAAATAAGTGATATTTTTGGGGAAAACAAAATGTGTAACAATGTGTTATGCAGTTATGATTTTCTTTGATATCTAAAAAAGGCATTCTTGTTTTCTTACTCTGCCGCCTGCATCTAGAGCCTTCCTGAAAAAGTGAGGTTATGTTGGAAGAGAACTCGTAATATATGTTTTGTTGTTTACAATCATATTTATTGCTGGGTAGCACCAATTCCCTTTCTTACTCCTGTTTTATTTACTAATTTATTTCCTTTTTTCCTTGTACTATACGGCAACACTCAAACACATTAATTTATACATTTGAAGTCTGAAAGCTGTTCATTAATGCTGCCACCGGATGACTCATTGACACGTAGCTCAGCAAAATTAAATCATAGTATTTTTATTCCAAAGTGCTGCCAGTTTAATCCGGACAGCTAAATACTTACAGGGTATCTCTAAAGTAACTATCCATTCCAGTGAAGGAAGGCAGTGATTGGAAAATCAATATTATTTTGAAGTGTTACACATATTCTAGTGCCCTTCTACATGACCACCATCAAGCTCAAAACACATGTGCCATCATTCAGTAGTGGAACAAGATGTAGACTGTAACATGTCAACCGTAATTCGACCTCCAGCTTCCCTGATACGATTCCGTAACTCAGGCAGACCATTCACTTTGCTAGTGTACACTTTAGAGTTGATGTACCCCATGCAAAAAGGTCTAAAGGAGTAAGGTTCGGTGAACTGAAAGCCCACAGCCGAGGTGAATCTCTGTCTATCCATCTCCTCGGAAAGGTTCTGTTCAGGTAATCACGAACGATGTTTGCAAAATGTGGAGGAGCACCATCTTGCTGAAACACAACTGTATCCAATATGCCATCCTCTTGAAGCTGCGGTTCAAGGAACAGTTCAAACATGTTGAGGTAGATGTTATCTGTTATTGACCTTTCGGTAAAGAAAAATGGGTCATACAGTTTTGTCATAACCAACAAAACATTGACTTTCGGTGTATCACGGTGTATGTGGTTCTTCATATGCTGTTGTGTCTGTGCACTTTTCCACAAACATGGAAAGTGGCTTCATCGGAGAATAAAATGTTGTCCATTAAATTTTCATTCTCTACACATTTCAGGAGGTCATAACACATTGCCCGACGACAGGCGAAATCCTCGTCCTCAAGATGGTGCAGAACTTGAATGTGATATGGACGTTTTCGTAGAGTGAAACGTAGAATTTTTCACACTGTGTTGCGAGGGACGTTCAATTCCCTACTGAGGCGTCCAATTGATGCCTTCGGACTCCTATCACTGGCAATTTGTACCTGCTGCACTGTTTCTGCCAAGACGTGTGGTCGTCCAGGACGTGTCTCATCACACACACACACACACACACACACGCACGCACACGCACACGCGCACACGCACACGCGCACACGCACGCACGCACGCATGCACACACACTGCCGGTACACTTAAATTTGTTCACAAGCAGACGAATGTGTACCCTTAATGGGGCTGGTTTGTGAAATTTATTTGGTAAATTCCGCTCTCGGGTCTTCATATGACAATCCGCGTACCCACGCACAAACAATGGCAATCCGATCCTCTGTGCTAAACATCTTGCACTAAAATACCAATATCTGAAAAGAAACAAAATGTTGCATTTTCATTGAAATGGATAGTGACTCTGGAGGCATCCTGTACGTAAATAGTTTATTTACCTTAAGAGCACCATCTTATTTTAATGAATTTGCTAGGTTATCTAATTAGTTTCTGATAACAAAGAATAATAAACGGTTTTCTCACAATTATGCTAAGGATTGAGCAGCGGTGTTTTTTTTTTTTTGTGGAAGTAGGTCGAAATTCAAAATTCCCTCGAATCCACCTATTATTTTGGTGTTTGAATGGACTCCCAAGAAGTGTCCTTCTCTTCTGCCTCTTCAAACTAGGTCCTCTGATGTAAAGAAAGTGGAACTTGCAGTGCTGTCGGGTAAATTCTGGGCACCCTTTTCACGCATCTATGTAAATCTTGTTGGAAGACTTTCCTCGAAGAAGCAGAGTCTACCTCAAATAGTTCCAATGTCTTCAAAATAAACAAGTAAACAGACTGCGTGCATACTGTACATTTAGGTCAATTGATGTGCTAATTTGTAAAAGGATATGCATTTACAATACAAAAAGTGTGTGGAAGTTCTAGTCAAAAAACACAACATGCTAAATCTATTACAAATATCTCGACGTAATTTACTTAAAGACATATGTACCGAATCCCACCATCAGAAATTTGGTGCTTAACTGGTCTTTTATTTTCTGGCTAAGTTGTTCATAGACGCTCACGCACACAAACGCACACAAACATTCACGGTCCTTTACTAAAAATTGTCCTTTTATTATTCAGAACTCAAAACTTGTACTTCCAGCGAAACTACAGTATCAACTTTTTGAGTGGAATGTAACACTGCAATACCTTTATTCCTACAATTTACGTGGTAGACAAAATAAAAATAAAGTACCTGAAGCTCTAAAACGAGATCAATAATGGTCGCACATCAGACAACTGCCTGCAAAGTGTTCATCACGCCATATTCCTTAAAAATTGGTATTTCACAGTCTAGAAGGAAGTGAAATGAAACCTGCACAAATTGTTCGTATGAGAAGTAATTTGCGGCTACCTGAAAAAGTACCGTTAATACAATTAACGATGTACGTATCTGATGTTAGATTATTGACGATTGAAATGCATTTATAAACCGTCCAATGCTTTATATCTAGAAGCACCAATAGAATAAATATTAAGCAGCTAAACTTATTAAGCAATATAAAACCAACAAATACTAAAGAAATCTTCACAACATGCATTTAGTTCAGTGTGACGATCAGACTTAAATACACGGACTGAAATTTGCTATGTTCTATCAGATGTAAGTGTACTAATATCTACGTCTCCCATTGTCATTTACAACCTTTGGGTAAGCCATTTCTGGGTAACTAATTCAACTGTTGCCTCAGACAGTATAGATGATGAGGATGAGGTGGAACGAGAGGACCTAAAGCTTTCACCATAAGATTCTAATTACGTTGAACCGCGAACCTACTTCCTATAAGTTAGGGCAGATTACTGGATAGGACCGATTTAGTTTCCCCACTCCAGAACCGAGAATTGAACTACAGACCTTCAGCACGACAGCTGTGAAAGAACCCATTGACTCTGTCCTATTGTACTCTGCTCTGCTTTCGTGTACAAAGTTGGTCAGCAAAAGAAAACACAAATATTATTTAAGCACTTCAGATTCTCTCATGAAACATCTAATTTGATGTAAGCAAAAGAAAAACAGATGAAAAACAGTATAATGTAAACAGCGCAGTAGCAAGATTGGCCGAAAACAATATATCTAATGAGATTTTAAATACTCGCCGTATAGCTTACATTCACGTGAACGCTAAAGAATATAATTATGAGTGTTTTATAAGAAGAAAACCTGAAGTTAATAGGTTTTAAACTTCGTTAAGGAGACAATTGAAATAGCGTTTTATATGCAAATAAAATGAATCTCAATAGCCTTATGACTTTAATTTGCATTCAGATAGAAAGAGTGGTGCCGTTCAGCAGATTCTACGTCTCGGCAACAAGGGACACCTTGGCTGTAATAGGAAGTTCAAGTTTGCCGATTCATATTGTAATGAAAGGAGGTGGTTGATTCACTTGATAGGATTTCTCCTGTAAAACCAATACTGTCAGTTTGGCTGGTACGATGTCACATGGACCTCGTTGTACCCTGCAATCACGATTTAATTAATTTCAGGTAGTTTATTTTAAACAATTATCTATATCGTAAGTCCTCACATTTATCTCATATATTAGTAATTTCTTACAGAATGGGCAGTTCTTAACAGTTTAGAAAGAAATGTGAAACTAGTGAAAAGTTGACATTTGGAGTTCCATTCTCTTTTCATAACCAGCAGTAAAAGACGAATAACGACTGTTCATCTGAGAAAAGTATAAGAATTTACTAAAAAATTCGAACAACAGGAATAATTCCGAAAGTGTTAACTCCAAAAAAATTATAGTAATTACCCTTTTGTGGTAGAATTCTGCTTCTTATGGTTTTTCTCTGTATGAAATACTGTTAGAATAAAGGGGTTTAAAGATGTTTTCCAGGAAATTTAAAAGTTACACCTAACTGACTAACCATATGTTTTAAATATGGTATTTCAACTGAAATTATTATACGTTGAGCCAATTTCGATGCAATGTTCATTTTCAGAATTCTTTGAACGTATTGATAGTTTAGGATAGATGAAATTCTTACAAATATTCGGACGTTATCCTTGAGCATGCTAATCTTAAATATAAATTTGGAATTTGACTGGGTTATGTGGTTCACGGACATCCTCGTAGGGAAGGGGATCCGTCCGCTGCAGCTGCCGTGGTGCGGACGCTGCGGACCCCTAGCACTCGTGGTACCTCTGACGTTACTAGAGGAACCTCAGGCCGAAAATTCGAGCCCCTCCCTGATTGGGAGTTGTTCGGAATCGGTTGCTCTCGAGGGGGCAGTGATTCCCGCTACCCGTGGGAGATCGGGTACGTCTGCGGACGGGGTTGAGGTAAGACATTAATATTCCCGCGTACTAACCAGCATAGCTAGTAGAAGATGTGCTAGATCACCAGGCGGCCCCACCGAGGTCATATCGGTAAGCCTTCCCATTTTAGAGTTGGTGCGCGTAAGTGGTGTATCCCCTGCCATCCCGTCTTGAGCCCACAGGACCAGATGGGAGAGGGGGAGCTTATTAGTCTCCAGGTGTTGCCCTATCTAAAGCCCCACGGAGGCGCGGGCGCCCTTTTGGGGTAGCTCGGTAATTCCGTGCTAGAAGGAATCCCGGGTCCTTGGTCCTACGGGTCCAGGACTAATGGGAATAGAACCTCTGGTGTTAACGGTTCACGGACATCCACTTCGACACGGTTCATTTGTCATACTCCTATGCGTGGTGTTTATTTACACCATGGGGTGCTTCTAATGTCACAGCACATCTCAACTGATCTAAAGGCTTCACTGACGCAAGAGGTGATACCAGTTTATCACAATTTAGATACAGCCTCCTTGACAGGTTCAATAGCAATCCACTTTATTTGTATATAGAGTCAAACGAGGAAACTTCACTTTGCTTAGAGAGAGAATTGTCTTCTTGGTTTACGAGTTACCGTTACATATATATAACCTACATCCGCTGTATGCAACGCTCGAATTAGAGTCAAAGTAAGTCACTTATGATTTACTAATATGGTAAACTTCCAAGTCACTTCCATACAGCAAATGAAGAAAGTTCTGCATTATAACTTTTGCACCTGTTGCACCTAGGGGGAAACAAATACCTAATAAAAGAAAAAATTCGTAATTGATTACCTGAATTGATTTGAAGTATTTAAAGGAATGAATTGTTGTAGAAAATTTGTTCAAACTCGTATAGTGAGAGTAATGTGAGGTCTTTGCTTTCTCTGCAACATAAATTATATATAAAGATACTATTATATTCAACAAAAACTTCGATATCCGTATTTCCCCAATAATAACACATGAGATGTCGCCACCGAAATAAAAAAAGTAAGAAATAGAAGCCTTTTTTGAGTGTGTGTGCTGTTTGTATGTGCGTTTGTGTGTTAACAGCATAAGCGGAAAATATACTGTTGAAGGCATACCAAAATTTCAACTTAAGTTCAGTGACTTCTAGACATTCGACAAGAATATTCTCAAGAAACCACATCCACCCCAAACTGCACTTTATATAGAGGATTTTTTTAAACTTTTGATCATCTGAAAAACCAACGTAACTTAACTGTTAGTATACATAATAGATCATTGACTAAATTATCTTACTTGGTGGCATGCGCAGCTCCCCTATCGCCCATATACTTTAATACTGTGACTGCGTGGGTTACGTAGATTCGGAAATCTGTTTTGCAGAAATTTAGAACAACTTTTGTTGCAGTAAAAGGACGTGAAATTGAGAATCAGTTGTCTTCAAAGCTGACTGGGTGTTTTTGCTGCACGAAAACAAATCAAAGGTATCATTGCGGTACCCTTCAATCACCAACTAATATCTGCCGCTCCTAACACCTTGACGGTAATTATACCTCCTCACCATTGCTAGAAAGCCGTAGACCTTCCGAGAGCTTTCGCGGCAACAATGGGCAGAACGTTCCGGAGTCTCTTTCTGTCTTTCTCTCCTGTCCAGCGCCCGGCTCCGGCTTGTGGCAGCAGCACAACAATGCCACACGGTGATAATACTTTCAAAGCAGCAGTCCAAGAACTTAGAAATTATAGTTACGAGTTTTAAAAGCGGCACCGAGTTAGAAAATGTAACACTCCGGAAATTGAGACACAGAGTTTGAATGTTCACAACATAAAACAAACATAAAAATATTATGCACCGCTCATGGACGAAAGAAAATCTAAACATGTATCACAATTTTCAGTAAACTTAAGGTTAGTCTATTTTAAACAGCTACACTATCATCTAGTTACTCTACCAATCGTCGAATACTACGTGATATCAAGACTAAATATCAAGCAATCAGCTGAAAATACGGCTATCTGATCAGCATTTAATTACACACAATTAACAATACAAACTTTTATAAAATCAAAATTTTTAAATTATAGTGTGTTTTGATTAAATCCTGCTCAAGTTGAAGTTTGCAAACTTTATCTTGAACCATAATCTATTGCTACCGGTGATCCGAGTCAATAGGAGCTGTTGCCAAAAACAACTGAACATCATTGTCCATACCCCAGTGCTAGCTCTTGCTCATTTCAGTGTATCGCACTGCATTTGCTGTTCTTTTGCCTTGGGGTACTGGATTACATTTGTGTTTAACCAACTCTACTAAACGCCTAAACAATATCCAATTTCGATTCCACAAAGTCCTGTAAATAGTCGTAGTGAAAGAAGCAAGCATATATTTCATCTGTTACCTTAGCTATTGGCTAAACTGGAAAAGATAAAACAAAACAAAATTAACAGCCTACGACTATATAGCAGAAACGAGAAATCTTGTTGCTGTGTTCGAAAACAACGCCATCTCAAGATTAAGTGTGTAAGTTGTGGCAGTTATTTCTATATTTCATGTTGTTAAGAATAGTGAAAGATATCAGTGTTTATAACAAAATAAAGAAATGATGTAAAGTGGGTTATGGTGTAACCATGGCAACGGATCATGGTGGGTTGCTGAACGTTTTAAAAGGATTTTGTTCTTTTGCTTATGAACTTCTTAGAGTTAAGACGTATATTTGTCTATCCAAGTGTGCGTAGAAATAGTTTTGTCTATGCATCAAAGATGCATAAGTAGCGTGTGCACAAGGAAAGAAATAGTTCACCGTGGAATCTACCGCTGGTTATAAAAAGACTACATTAATAATATTTGTAATTGTTTCAAAGAATTTAAAATTGTTTATGAGGAATTTAATTTCCATATTTGAACAAGGAAAATTCATTTTTAAAGATAGTAATACTATCTTTATCAACCACGTTACCGCGAACCTGGGAAAGAAAAGGATCTCGTCGCTCAAGAATTATAGATAAACCTAATTATCCAGGGTTGCAGGAGAAACTTCTAGAATTCTTCAAGATCGTCAACAAAGGTGAGAAATTAATCTGCATCCACCTTCATTCCAAAATTCAGCGTCAAGATGGCTTCCCGGCCTAGGGTTTCAAGATAATACACTTGTAGATCATCGCATCATAATCCTTCTATAAAATTATTGTTTCAAAGTTAATAGTTGTTACTCCACAGAAAGTAAGATTTTCATTTTTTGCAAGGAATATACGTAGTGGTATCAATACTGACAATCAATACTATGTTGTACTTTTTTCTTTAATTAATATGTAATGAAACAATGTCAAACAGTGCAAGGTTTGGTAAGTCATCTAATAGTGTACAAGCCTCACACATTCAACACTACTGAAGGAGGCAGTCCTTCCAGAGAATCATAACTCTGTTGTCGACTTTTCAGTTTCTGCTGTTTCCTTGGCGTGTTTTAGTTCGATCCAAAGATGCAACTTTAATGAACACATCACACCCATTATAATCCTCTGATTGGAGTCGATCTGAGTTTCCTAAGGGCTCGAAGCCGAGGAAATAAGCGGCCGTGCAAACAGATGTGCTATTGACCCCACGAGTCGGCCTGTCGGTTCGGTCTATTGAAGCAAAGTTTTAATCGCTTCTGGGGTTTGAGGTTTGCATAATGAAGTTGCTCTGTTTGTTCTGACGCGCTAGAAAGCCTTAATCTATTGTCCCATTAGACAGTGTTCTTAATAACACCAGGAGTAAATGGCTCATTCTGTCAGCTGCAACCGCTACCAAGGTGCCCATTTAACTGCTCCACTTAATATGCTTTTAATACTTAATCTATATATTGAATCACCTTAATATATGAATCATGTATGATCACTGAGTGTACATAGTTCAATATTTTCATGAATTTTAATGCCTCATTTGTTACACAGATAATCAAATAATCAATACGTCAAAATGAAGACTAACGTTCTATGAGTTGAGGGTTTATGCTTGTGTAGTTCAAAACTACAAGAGATATACGAGGGCTGTTCAATAAAGAATGGTCATAATCTTTTACAGTCATAATTTTTCGCTCTAAAATTCAATCTTATTATACTATGTTAGCTTAATGTAAAACAAACACGCCGTAGTAGTTTCATTCATGGTACTCCTGGTTCCCACCTATGAGAATCAGTCAAGTTCAGATATTATTCAGTATCACCCTGCAATGGAGGTGACACGCGAGGAACAATATGCAGCTTTGAAATTCTCCTTTCGTCTCAACAATTCTTCAGTTGAGACCTATACAGAGGCGTGTGGATAGTCTGTTCTTCCCTACAGCATAGCTCGAAGGTTGTTTAAAATGTTTAAAGAAGGGAGACAATCAATTTCATAGGAAGATGCACCCGATGGTCCAGTTACAGCTCTTACGGAAGAAAACAACAACACTGCTGCTGCCATTGTGAGAGAGGATTGACGAATTACCTTAAGATCACTTTCTGAAATACTCAGCATTTCATTGGGTGCCACCTACACGTTGGTGACAGAAACATCACACAAGAGACGTGTTTGTACGTTATAGGTACCTAGACTGTTGATTCCCGAAGAAAAGGTCTGCATGCAGTTAAAGTGGATAGTAGAGAAAGATCTGGAGTTTTTTCAAACGTAATCACTGTAGATGAAACTTGGCTATATCAACTTGATCCTGAGAGCAAACAGAAAAGCTCAGTGTGGAAAACTCCTTCATCACCAACCTCCAAAAAAGCAAATGTGGTTGCTTCTGCTGTGAAAGCTATGATCATCTCATTCTTTGATATTTATGGAATGGTTTATCAGCATGTTGTACCTGCACACACATCAGTAACTGAACAATACAATACTACAGGGATGTCCTGAAAACATTGCAAGTCCATATCAGGCGCAAAAGACCACATTTCAGTGAAGCAGGCTGGATGCTGCACCACGATAATGTGCGGCCGCATATTGCCAATATTGTTGCTGAATATCTTGCAAAAATGAACGTGAAGTGCATTCTTCACCCTCCCTACAGTCTGGATTTAGCCCCATGTGACATTTTTCTATTCCCTAACTTGAAGAAACGCCTTCTTGGGAGGCATTATCCATCATCAGAAGCAGTGGTGAAGGCTGGAATGGTTTCCAACAAGTTTTTTGAAGACTAGCGGAAACCTTGGGACTAGGTTTCAGTGGAGACTATTTTGAGAAGGACCATCAAAATGAGGATGAGTAAAGGTACGTTGCCAAAAAATTGTGATCATTCTTTATTGAACAGCCCTCGTACTAAGTAGAATGGAGAATGTCACTGGTTTCCCTTATAACTCTTGTATCAAATGCCTTTGGTTCGATTTCCGGTCTGGCTCGTCGAATTTAGGTCACTTCTGTCCAGATCTTTGTTTTTATGAAGCTCATGTGAAGCATACTAAGGACGAATGTTGATCTGACTCCATGGTAGTTCCGTTCTGCAACTCCTTTCGTTCCTTCGGTATCCTCATTCTTATTCATGTCGTAGATAGCGAACATCGTCCGCAGGATGCCTACAGAAGGACGGGTTCAGTGATAAAAGTAGTTTATAATTTTCTTTCTAAAATGCCAGTTGTTTCAAGTTTCAAACTTTACAGCGATGTGATAAAACAATTAACAAGTGACTAGCGAAGTTGAATAGGCATAACATCACAGTGAGACACACACCGAGTTGTATATTTCTGTGTATGTGTGTGTGTGTGTGTGTGAGAGAGAGAGAGAGAGAGAGAGAGAGAGAGAGAGAGAGAGAGAGAGAGAGAGAGAGAGAGAGAGAGAGAGTGAGAGAGAGGTTGAGAGATAGTTGCATCGTAGCATTTCGCTGAGCTATGCATATCAATGTGAGTTTTAGGTTCATTCATGCATGGTGAAAGTAGCTTAACATTACAACGCAGGGTTCCAGAATATAGGCTTACCTATAACGTGCTTAGGTTGCTTCCATGGTCTTTACAACTGTGAACAGTACTGATCTTCTCTTATGTTTGTAATATCCCATCCTCTTAAACAATCAGAGCACCTCAAGTCCTAAAGAACGACTCCTGCTTGTGAATTAAACCACACTAGTGCCCGATTTCGCCAACAGATGTTAAGACTTAACAAGAGTTAAGCAATAGTTATAACAAAAGTTGCATTTCATCAAGAAGTGTTAGCTTAACACTGGTGTTAAATCTCTTGTTATATTAACAAGCCATATTTCTGTTTTTAAGTCGTTAACGATTGTAAATAATCAAGATAGCGGGAATGAGCGCTGTTTTTGATGTTGATTTGCTATATTTAAGACCATTTAATGGTATTCGTAATAGAGTACCGCTTGTGAGGCGAAATGGTTTCGAGGAGCTATCAGAAGAACATTCTCTACTGAGGTATGGACTGTCAAAACAAGCTATTTTGAACGTTACTGCTGAAGTACAAGAGAGGTTAGAAGATGTACCGAAAGGAATATGCCATTTTTTCGGCTGTGCGCAGACAAAAATGAAAACAAATGCGCAGCGCAGTTCGTTCAGAAAATAATACGACTCATTCATAGCCGTCTATAGCTGTAATATTTACAAGTCTCTTGGCGTTAACACGTGTTTGTTAACATTTTCAGAAAACAGGTACCCTTGCATTTGCTAACGTCGATTTTAGTATCTGTTGGTGAAATAGGGCATAAGAGGCATACGTAGAACTTGTACTGATCGAGAGGAAAATCTTTCCTCCACATAAATATGTTTTAATTTTCTTTCTATAGAACAAAAGTCGCTAATCAGGATGGCATATGTGTCATACACACGCTTGCAACATAGAAACTGCTGCTTATATGCAATAATTAGAGGATAGTTACTGAACCACACAACCATATACATGTGTTCTAAAATTACACGCGAAAAATTAACTATGTATTTTCATATTTGTAATTCATCAGACCTAAAGCTGATAACGAAGGCCTGGTCATGTGCACGTTAGTCTAAAACGCTCATTGTGCATTTCTTTGAAATACATATTAACAATGTCTGCTCATTGGACAAATCACAGTAACAATAACTGTTCGCACTGTGTCAGGAAAGTTCCGGGAATTGGTCAATGAAACACAAAATATGCATTATTCATCCCATTTTGTTTTATCGCCTTCAAAGTAGGCCCTTCCGAAGATACAGTTATGCCATCGAATAATCCAATTAAAAAAACATTTTTGTATACATTGTTTGAAATCTTTGTCAATTGTCTCCGTGAATTATCTCCTTCATGTCTTTTGTCGACTCAAAACGGGTGCTTCGAAATGATAACTTGAGTTTTGGAAAGAGAAAGAAGTCGGCCGGAGTTTTTCGATGAAATTTGCTGAGTTTTTGGCCAGAAATTCATTCATAGTGATAGCCTTGTGAGCGGGGGAGTTAACGTAGTGCAGATAAGAATTTTTGTTTCAAAAATCTGGTCTTTATCGCCGTATTTGTCCTCTCAAACGCTCCAAAAAGCTTATATAATACCTAGTATTTATTTACCATCTAACCTGGCAAGAATTCCGAATTCACGACACCATGATAATCGAAAAAAGGAAACTCACAACATGATTTTCAGTTTTGATTGAGTTTGGTGTGCCCTTTAGTGTTTCGGTTCAGTTGGAAGGCGACACTCGTAAGCTTGTTGACTGGTTTGCCTGTCAAACTAGTAAACCACCTTTCATCACCAACTACACTGCATTTCATGAATGTTTAGCATTCAAATTATTTAGTGCAATTATTTATCAATCCTTCTGTCATTCCTTTATAAAGCAGTTCAATATTTTCGTTATCAAAATCAACATTGCATTGTTATACGCAATCTTATGTTTTATAACATCTCTATATCATATGCAATTTGTTGTAAGGTATTAATAATTGTCGCACTGTATTAAAGTACTGTACTTTATTCGAAATCAATCAACAAAGTAAAAATTGCAACATACTAAACTTTGGCAAATACATGACATTTAAAAAAGGATAATTGGCTGACATAACAGTGGTTAATTACGAAATCCAGTATCTAAGTACCCAAGGAATTTCAAATCGGCATTGAATATATTATCTCAAAGTGAATTTGAGATGCCTTGTGGTTTCCTAAGACAAATAAATCAGTAAGAGAATTTAGTGACATACCAGATGTTGCTAGCTAAGGTAGTTCAACTGGTTGGAGCAGAGGCAATGGATATCGAAGAATCAGTGGCTTGGTGTCCTAGATATGACATTGTTTTGTTCATTCTAAATCTACATTACTAAAATCACCCACACACATCATGTGCGAAAAAAGAATCAATAATACATTATTGTTGAGTTCTCTAAAGGTGTTCAAATAATTAACCTTGAAGCCTAATGTACTTAAGAATATGTAAGTCACCTTTAGATTTTTTTTTTTATCTAAGAATAAATTTGAGACTGAGTTAAAAGGGAACTATTACTATGATAATACCTGTATTCTCTTGAAGGTTTGATGGCATCACCTCTGCTCTATGTGAGACCTATGTACCAATAATTGGGTGCGGAATTACTGGAAAATGATTGCAGAATGCGGAGGAACATATAGGCATAATAGCACTGCATTGTACGTGAGGATTGTTTACCCCTGATGGTAGCGTTCTCTACACATGGCATACGTAACGATCGTCTGCACAGATCTCACGAGGAGATGTCCATCAGATACTTGCAAATGGTTGCATGTGGCAGTTTCCAGGTTTCAGTTTTGGGCGCTGAGGTTATACTCGCAGCAGAGGTTTAGTGCACATGGTTTATATAGAGCAGATATTATACCATCAAATTTGCATGTGCGTAGTGATAGTTCCCTTGCTAGGTTTTGTCAGATGGATAATCTACTGTCAGTCGCCATATTTGTGGGGGTTCAACTGAATAAAGCAATAACTCAGAAAGCCGAAGATCCATGATTCAGATCATTCCCTTTTCCAGTGTGTGCATAAACAACTATCTAATTAAATATTTATGTATTTACTTATTTAAAATGGGCAATGACTTCTTGCATTTTGGACTCCCACGGTGGACAAAGTATAAGGCAAACAGGAGCGCCTAAACAAGTTGTAAAATACGGCCTGTTGCGGATGTCGTAAAACATCTGGAAGAAACTTCTGTATAATATGGACATAGTTGAATTAAATGAGTAAATATTTAACATAGACCATGAATACATTTAAATTGTTATATAAATGAAATGATCAACAATCCATGTATTATGACGATGCTATGTGATATAATGTGATTGAATGAACGGAGGTAGCACACTTCGCCCACTGCGACCTGACAGCGATTTCCTCTATTGCGGGGCGAACCCCTGACCCAAGAGGAAGGGATCAGGACGGCAATGAGGGACACTAGCGAAGTCGAAATACACAATAAAGCCCCTAAGGGCGGGAGAGATTCTCATCAGGCATACCATCGAAACTACTGCGTACTATCCAGGTAGAAGGCGCAGAAGCGACCATAGCGGTCAGGAGAGCAACATCTAGTTACAAAGCGCACACACCAGTATCATTTGTCCGTTTCCGCCTTCCCCTCCAGTTTGGTGAGGGAGAGCGTTATCTCTCTTGGTACCAATGACTGCATTACTGCATTGTACATTGCTTGTCGGTAGGCTAAAACTTTCCTTTATTAATGAAAACTTTAGTGGCCACCATTTTTCCAATGATTATATCTCGAAGATGATAACAGAATGGAAGAGTGGATATACAAATCTCCTGATTTTATCTGCAAATTTCCTCAAGTTGTCCAAAATGTTTTGATTGCTAGACTTCGCATTTTATAACCCCAATAAGTTTACAGCCTGAGCTTCTCCACCACCCCTTTAAAGGCGTTCGTGTTTTATATTGATGAGGGAAGAATTCTTCCCTGGATATTTTTAGTAGTATGGACCGACCTACACCTCAAACATTACAAGCAGAAAAAGTTGAGCCTTTTCTGGTGAAAAATTAATTTTTCACTATCAAAACTTACCTCAAATAGACTTCCAATAAAAGCTAAAATATACGAAAAGAACATAAAATTGGCGGCGTGGGAAGAAAAGCGACTAATAAAAGCCCAACTTTCGAAGAAGCATTATGGTTATGGTGTTTGTTTTCTGATGACTGTTACTGATTGCCGGCTTTTTCTCATAAACTGGAGCTGACTTTTGGGAACTCAATACATTTTATGCATGGACATTATGTTATGATGTTAAATACAAATACATATTAAGACTACGGCTTGTATGACCTTTGATAAGCTTATGAAGGTTAGGAGGCAGAATTGCACGGTCGCTCTATATCCACGATAGTGCATTTCAATTCACTTTTTAAACCTCACAGTTCTCACAATATATCCGAAAATAACTCTGATAAAAAGGAATGGGAAGCGGCGTGAAAAAGTATAAGTGAAGAGTTTTACCAAAATTAAGGTCAAAAGGTGAAAACTGAAATACCATTTAATAAATTTAATAAATGGTATATACGACAAGCAGATTTGCTAAGTCCATGTTATTTAACATTGTTACCTGTGACTAAAACCATCAAAGAAGGTTACTGGGTCAGAAATGTGAAGATAAATAAATATTTCTACTTTGTTACGTAATATTGACCTCAAAAAAAGTACACAGCTTACAAAAACATTTTCGCTAATCTTTCTTAAATTGTAGGAGAGTTGGTACGGAAGTGTCTACTAAGAAAATCAGTCAATAGCAACATGTAACACATCAATAATTGAAAATAACGTAATGTACATTGCCTTTAAAATATTTAGAGCAAAAATATTAGGAGCAAATCAAATCCTGCTTGCATGGACGATATCATAAGCAAATATAAATATATGTGCGCCAAAACGAAAGAGGAGATCGTGCAACCATATAAACCTCTTCCCACTTAAAACAAACCTGACTCAAAAGTCTCAAAACAAAGGAGTGGGTACGCAAAAAAAAAAAAAAAAAAAAAAAAAAAAAAAAAAAACACTCATGTTATACAGAGCCCGCCAGCACCTCGTTCGATGGACTAACATGCTCATCTCACCGAGCTGAATGGCTCAAGCGGTTTGGTCTGTAGCCCGCATTTGGGAGGCCAGGGTTCGATTCCCGTCACCACCCTACCAGACCCATGGGTTTCTTGGGGTTTTCCCCGAGCTAGGCGAATGTTGGGTAGGTTATCTACCTCCCCCGAAATTCCTGTCCCTCCATTTCATCTTCCCATTATCATTTCACATCGTCTCTCATCTGATGGGCTCTTTCAGGGTAGAAGTGTCGGCGGGTGTCTCGGCGGTGCATGGTGGGATAATATGCTCTGAGGTAAACTACTTACTCCTCCAGTAGGTCGGTTGCTGGTCCCCGCACCTCTGCTAGGACCATTTTGTGACCACCAGCCAAGGACCTTTGGTGCTGGGCTGCTGGCCTCGTCCCGCAGTAGGGGAGCGTGTCCGTTGTCCTGGCCTGTCGGGGGAAGTCTCTAGGTAAACTTTAGGGACACTGCCCTCTGTATTGTCTTAGTTCCTAGGGTAGGCCGCCCACTTTCTCCTTCGCCTTATCAATGCTCCCTTATCCTTGACCCCACTTGGGGCTATAGGCACAATGAGCTCAGTATCACGGCCTATATACCGAATCCCCTCCTTACTGAAATCTTAATCCTTATCCTAAAATGTTCACCTTAAATTAGAGCAGATGATATGAAGACAAATTAATTGAAATAACAGAAGTAAAAACCCCAAGAAAAGCGGAAGGCATACAGAATTTGATAGAAGCCGGTACGAATATTATAGGGTTAATTGCTGAACGAACAAAATCGTGGAATACAGGGCAAATAGGACTTAATTTAATAATCATTTTTCAAGAATGGCATCTGATTTATATAAGTATATAGGGAGACAAATATTCCAGAACGGCGTAAAAGCCAATAATGTCCAAAGAAAATGTACGGAAATATACGTATTAATTCATTATGCCACTCCCAAGTCAGAACAATATCATTCTTAATGTAACTGAAAAATACAGCCGACGTTCCGACTTCTGGTAAACTTTCAGGTTTGTTAGCCTTAGAAGATCTTATAGCGTTGCATTTATAAGATATTGAAAAAGATAATGATGTAATTTATATTCGATAAAACACATTAACTACGCATTCCGTTGCTAAAGTTGGGTATTTGGGATATAAGTGTTTCGATCTGAAGTCATATGACTTGTAACTTAAACAAGGTTAATAACCAATGTAAATAATATCATTAACAAGTATGCAGCTTCATGCATAATCGCGAAGTGAAGTTCATGCTTTCTGATTGAAGGTATGCAGGTCAACCCACTCTTTTGCTTCCTTTCTTAACTCAAAGTGGTCAATGCTGTGCCGTACTGTACTGTTTGAGTCAAATATAACGTATTTTCATACTTTCCCATCCTTTTACTTTCTCTACTGCATTACTGAGTAGTGGAAGTGCTGCATTCTACCCAAAAATGAGATGTCACCGGTAAATCTTACGAACACTTGAACAGAGCAGTTTTAGAAAAGAGGCCGTGTTGGAGTATCTGTGCATGTCTGTGTGAGTATGTGTGAATGGTAGAAGTCAGAAACGAAAAACTTGTGCTTTAAGTTCAGTATCTTATAAGGATTTGACAGGAAGAAAATTCCTTAATTCTTATCATATATATGGAACATTTTTCGAAAAGGTTGGTTTTGTCAGAAACGACCAACAATTTATATTAAAATACCGAAAGTTTAAGATATTTTCTTGATAACTTAAATTTATGTTTTCAATTTTCTGTGAATCTCCCGGGAAATCTTTCTCATTCTGAATGATCCGTAATCGTGAAACCGTAAAAGAAGGAAAAAAAAAACTTTACTACACAATAAAAATGAATAATGAGTTTGTTTCAGAGATGTCGTGAGGCTCCGTATAAGCGGTGAACCTGTATGTACGTCAGAGTGATTGTCAGCAGCATAAGTTAGTGCATGAAACAAAAATATAAACACATACTGAACAGACCTGTTGAAGCTGTGTATTTGTGTAAAACTCAAGGTGATTGTACGTTAGTACATATGGTATCAAATACTTTATATTTTTATTTCTCAGGGGTGAACCACATCGCTTCAGTTTTATTTTCCGGAGTTTTTTAATATTAATTGCTTTCTGAAGTCATTGTTCATTTATTTTCTTCTTACGTAAAACGAATGGAATTCCAAAGCCCTTACATAGCGACACCTTTGAAAATTTGACTATCACTTAAAGCCTACTGTATTACTACATCTCCTTGCACTACAAAAAATTAGCAATAAAGTAATTTCTGCAAATGTTTATCTCGGCTAAAATGAAGTACATAGAGGAACAAGCTTCTGTAAGAAGAGCTCGTACAACAGAACAGAAAATTGAGGCTTTTGTTGATAGTAACAAATGCTCGAGAGGTTTTATGGATAAACATTCCCACGGCCGAGAGCAATAAATTTGCCATGGGTTTGCTATGACGTATACCAACATGAAGTAATGGAGAAAATATCTTATTTAATTTGTGTTTGATAATGTTAAGAATATGTTTAGGGAAATAGCAGAGATAGTAGGCATAATGCAGTTAGTCATATTGTGCTCTGAAAATTAATAAAACGAATACAATTCTCAAGACGCATTATATTTCCTTTTACAGATTTAATCAAATTTATAGTGAATGTTCAACTTTATTATTTATATTTCTGAATGCGAAAGTTTCGATGAAGTTTTAGGCACAACAGAACAGTTTAAAAAGACCAGGTTAATTTATTTGATTAATTTTATGGCAACCGAATTATTATTAACCAAGTACTGTTGCATTTCTTTTTACATTATATGTTTCCTAGCAGTTCTGTGAAAGGTTTAATCTGATAAAACCCGAAGTTTATAATCCATATCGTTTGTACCAAGTATTATTAAAGGAAAGCACAAAGCAATTACAAACGAATCTAGTGAGAAAAACTGTACTTTATATCCAGTATGCACTCATTTATTTTATTTGCTAATGTTTCTATTCCATTCTCAACCTTATATTCGTGACCTGAATCCTTAGACAGGAAGGAAATGCAATAGCTTGTGAAATATTGCATTGCTATCCAGGATTTTCCATTATCTTGGCTGGAAAACTGCGATGTTCCAAATCCATTTAGCGACGCATGTTTGGATAATGCTTTTGGAACATATTCTGAAGGAACCTAACTTGACTTTACCGCCCAATTTGCTGACAAATCCACTTTTATCCCTCAAACCGTTCCTATTTCCATAGGGACTCCTTCATCGTTCCACAGATATCAGAAGCTTAGACAAAGCTCTGACACTGTTTTCTTACCTCCACATCTATGCACCTCAAAACAAAACTAGATGTCTACACAGAGAGTTTCCATCACCCGTGTTTTAGCTTCGTTAAACATGAAACATTTTTAATTGGAAATCATATTGAGCATTGTTTAATGTCAACTCTGTCAGTAAAACGTTAAATAAATGCTGATTAAAAAGATAACAATTCGTGTTAAGCATTAGAGATTATATTTACGGAACGTTCTTCTTTCACGATAAGGGAAAACCTCGAAGAATACCGTACGTGGATAGTTTACCCTGACCGAGATTTGAACTCGGGACCTCTTTAATGCGAAGTAGACAAAGAGGGCGATGAACGACCGATGCAAAAAACAAATGTCTAGTTTCTATGGAGGGCACTCTTTCCTTTGAGCTAGAATCCATGGAGAATCTATCAAATACCACGATTGCAGTAATTGGATGGCGGG
This sequence comes from Mantis religiosa, assembly GCA_030765055.1. NCBI lineage: Eukaryota > Metazoa > Arthropoda > Insecta > Mantodea > Mantidae > Mantis > Mantis religiosa. Next base: position 39,837,606 of record CM060951.1, read on the forward strand.
AATCGAATGGAGAGGCTCCTACGCAGGAATCTCAAGGCTACACCTGAAACATTGCTCTCGTGTTGTAGCGTGTATGTAATAAATTGATTAACATTACTTGAATTAAAACTGTAAAATTATATAAGTAATACAGTGTTCGCTTTTAAATCACATTTCAGTTGTTTAAAAATATCTTACTTCAATATACCTAACTCAAAACCAATAAATCTCTTATAATAAATAATTAAGATGCACATTTTAAGTTATTTACGTCATTGAAACTTTATACCTATAATAGCTAACAAAATATCTACAAAAGATGTTCTTAAGCCTTTAGAAATAACAAAAGAAGAAGAAATCGTAACTTTCAAATATCTTTTTTGTTTTTAAAAAAGCCATAGCTTTCTTTTTGGTAAACTTCATCTCTGTGAAATATATAAAAAGTCATTTTACAGTATCATATGTACCAGATATTGCTGTTATTTGAGGAATTGTTATTATAATACTCATGGTATAACAATGTAGTTAAATGTTCATTAATAAATAGTTACCGTTAACGTATAATTTGGAAACTTAGGGCATGCATGAATGAGGCTTAATTGATAATGGTAAAAATATGTATTTCGAAATTTGGTTTCTAGTTTCGAAGGAGTGTTACAACCTCAAAAAGTTTTTTTCCCCCCTGCTGTGATCAACTATCGGCAGTCCTTGTGGCCAAAAGACCACTCTGGGGTTATATCGCATAGTAAGACATTTGGAGACAGCCGCAATGGAATTTTGCATTTAAAATCCCAGCGATACAAGTAACTGATGTTTCTCATTGTTATTAAGTAAGTACTTATTTTAAATTGCTAATTTATGCATATTTAAAATGTTATCAGCTATAATTCTCCAACAATACTTTTCTTAGTGCTAAAATTTGGAAGCAATTGTTTGAATCTCAAACAATCAACGATGGATTAAAATTCAATTTTAATTTATTAATTACATTTATAAACAAGTCAATTAAATTTATCAACCAGCTTAATCGATGCCTCTTCTCACACCCCACGGTATAAACCGGGAAAAATCTTATAGTTCACCACTATAGCTGCCGTCAGCATATTTATCTAATACGGATATATTAGTGAGGTATAAAAGCGTCCCATAGAAGGAAAGGCAGAGCGGTACCCCTACACCAACGAAACGGTTAATATGAAATGTTCAATTATGTTGAAAACTCTTAATAAAAAAAAATGGCTACTACTTCACGTCAGGCTCCTACCAAGAAAAGATGCACAGCTTAAGAGCTCTCTTTATTTCAGTTGATATATTTTATTTATTAACGTAGATATTTTGAAAACTTTGTATACGACAGTAAAATGTAAAATTTACTGCTAGTACTAGAGTAGGAACGTTACCTTTAATGTATGTATAAGCTGCTTTCAGAGAGATTACAGAATAAACTGCAATAAAACTTTCTGCGTTCTTTCTATCCGCGACAATAAAGCTATTGAAGTAGCATTATTTGAGAATTCTTCTGAACTATGAATTATGCCTGCTTTCTGTAAAATGTTTGACAATATATTGAACATTAAAGAGGAAGCTCTATTCTCAATATAACACACGCCTTGACTCTGCTTCTGTGAGCATACAATACACATTATTTAAACGAGGGTGACGTGTACAGCGTTTGGTGTACATACTATAAATTACTTCTAGAGATATTTATTGCTTGAAGTACCTTATAATTCACTGATATTCTGCAGGAAATTGTTCATGAAAAAGTATTATCTAAAAATACTTATTTTACTCATGAGAAGAAATGACTTAAGCAGCTAAAATAGTACGGTATGAAACCAAGCAAGATTTGGAAGGTCTTGGATTGAAATATACACTCTGACCCATATTATTCATAGTTCTTTTCCGGATCTGGATGCGCTTCCGCGCTGGTTGTGATGGGATTTGTGTAGGCCTCGAATGGACGGAAACATTAAGAATTGCGACTCTGTCGTCATCAGTATCTGGCCCTGCTTGGTCTCTGTCCTCATCCCTCCCACCTACAGGTCACTGTAGTATCCAAAAGAGCAGTTTGGTCTATCTCTGATACTCTGTCATGGTTGTGGCAGAACCATAAGTTCAGAATTAAAACTTATCACCTATTGTATATGATAGAGGACAGTAATTTCTTAGTTGTTAATCTGTATGGGTACTTATGTAATTTATCAATGGATTGCCTAACAATACTTCTGATCAGCCAAGAAATAAATTAAAAAAATTAAAACTAATAATTCTGATTACTGACTTATATCAAAGCTTTCTATATGTGAGATCAGGTTGTTACGAGGACGTCATTAAGCCAGAGTCGTGTCGTACTATTACTGCACAGATACCGTTCTAAAACGTAATTCGAGAATATTCGAAAACTGGCACGAAGCTTCCAAGCCCATGGACTATATCAGAGGTGCCACGAGGCCTGATAGACCAGTGTAGTGTGTTCTAGAGTTCGCTTGCATGTGTTTCGAGCTACGATTTTTAAGAGAGATTGCAAGCTCGAGTCTTGTTCCGTGGTAAAGAGTCGGTGCAGTGAACGAGCTCACGAATCAGTCGGTCAGTTGAGTTCTAATGAGAAGTGTGATACGTTCTAAGCTGCTCCGTAGCGAGGAGCCGGTAGTACGTAAAACGGTGCAATGAAGCAGTTTACCAGTCAGTAAATGCAACTGCGTAAACAGGTTTACGATAAGGTATAATTTTATTTTATTGTATCAGTAGCCTTTTTCTTTGTATAGTAAGGAATCAGTGGACAGTGGAACAAGCAGTAAAGGAGTTCGCGATCGAATATTCGAGTTGGTTTCAAAGTTGTCTTGCTTCTCCGTGTAAGCGGTGAACCTGTGTGAACGTCAGAGTTATTGCCAGTAGCGTAAGCTGGTCTGTGCAGCAAAAATACAAACATTGAACAGACCCATTGAAGCTGTGCATTTGTGTAAAATTGAAGGTGTTTGCATTGCGTTAACGATGCTGATGGCTAGGAAGTGGATTTATAGGCACTAAAAATATGTGAAATAGGCAGGCCAAAAAGCACTAAAATGGGCAAAATAGGCACTAATAAAATACACAAGTTTAGTAATAATGCACTATACATGCACTATAACAAAATAACAATCGTAGCAACGTATGGCGCAGCAAATTCGCTAAACACATACTATTTTGCGGTTCCCTAGGGGAAATAGTTCTACATGTATTCCAAATTTAATAAATGACTCCACAGCAAGTTAAAACAACAGATATTGCCCTATAATTAAAATACATATAAATCCAGTTCACTAAGTAAGAACCATAATGTACAGAAAGGTGTGAAGTAATTAATTATGTTAAAAAACATGGGTTTTGGGAGGTAAACTTTGAAATATCTTAAGCTTTTGTTATATAATAGTTTCAAATTTATCATTATTTATTTTTGTGATCGATCAAGAATGGAATAGTACCAGGCTTCAGCTTTCTAGTTTTAACAGTTTCTGAGGAATTAAAAGTTTATATCTAAATTACAGGCGATTTTCAGAATGTCCCACTTATTGTTAATTTAAAAGTTAATGCTTGGGGTAAAAGTTTCTGCACCCATTTTAACCTATTAATGACATGTACCTATGTGAAATATTTGTCTTCGCCATAACATCCAAGGGAAAACATATCACACCTATTTAACAATTTTTAATTTCCTAAGCGTTTTCAGTAAGAAGTAAGCATTATTATCCCTTTCACTACAAATAACAAAACACAAACAATGTAAATGGGTACAATTAATATTGCAGTCGCTCTTACATGCATGTTTAGAATTTCATACAGATTAATAGAAAACTGCATCCTGTTGAACATTTTGAAGTTAGGAAAATGTATAAAATATGGAATCTGAGAAATCTGGTGTTAAAATTACGTGATAGCAGCTACGATACAGGTGTAGGGTTATTTAAATAGTCATGTGACGTTTTCTGTAGTTCCGCTAGAAAAAAAAACTTTATATTATTGAAGTATGTCTATATTAATTTTACAACAAAAAAAACTAAATTTAGGATTTTTGTAAGTTTTGGGCCAATTTGTACAGATGTGTCTGCTTAATACACCCGTTTTTGTATATCCAATGTGCCGCAGTAAGAAATTTCTCTTTCCTGAAAACTTCACATTGAAACAAACATGTAAAAGCTGTTGTCACAAATTACAAGCAAACGAAATTGGCTAAAAAGGCAGTTGTAGACACTAATAATTAAAATAGGCACAAATGTATGAAATAAGCCTTTGTATGCACTATGAAACTAAGGAATTAAGCTAATAATTGTAGGAAACGTGCTTATAACTTAAAAGCGTCCCTTTCTGAACAAAGGAATAAAATAGGCAAATAGGGCAAAATCCGCCCCCTACTGATAATATATGATGATAATTCTGATATATGCATTTGTTCTGTCATGAAAGTGTATGAACCACCAAGCCATAACTCACTCCAAAATAGCATGTTTAACAGAATTTTAGCTTTATGTATACTGTTTAAATAAACATACCTGAAACATGTTATGTGTGCATTGATCAGCTTGTTCTTCATTTTGAATGTTTGGTTGCCAAATGAAAAGCGATTTGTGGAAAATTCCCTGATTAAAACTGATCATGATGAAGATGCAGAGAAGTGGTTAAACCTACTTACAAGGAATAAAAGGATCTTCATTTTCAATTGCTTTTTATAAGACGTAAAAAATGATCTTTAAATGAGAAATGCACCCATATGGGCGCGTTTGTCTATGTGATGTGATGAGAGGAATGATGGTACAGGTATTTGGGATTCTGTTCGAACAATCTACCTTAATGAGTGGTCCTCAATTTGCATCTATACTCGTGATAGTCAAGCTGTTTGAAGCAACCAGCCTGCGTTTGTTCATTAATACAACTCTAAACAATATGCATTCATAATTTAAAACCAACGGAAGTAGGGAACATCGGAGAGAGATTATTAGAACTGGGGAATATTTGATCAATATGAGGATCTATGAAGCAACATGGGTTTGGAATTTGTCACGAGCAGTCGCCCCCTCATTCCGAAGGAGCAGAAATTCCGTTTCGCACCGGCTCACGTACGCAAACAAAACGGGGAGTGGGCGCTGGATTCAGAAGCTGTCGCTTCGTATTCAGGAATTCCAGACACGTTGTCCTGGAGATGAAGCACAAATTCTAGAGCCGCATTACGGCGCAGAGTTGAACCGGAACCCATAACAAACTACAACAAAACACAATTCTCAACACAAACTCACAAATTCGCATATTACAGAGTCTGTATATTCAGGTACTCCATTCAATTTGATGCCTTCACAGTAATTCACCTGGGTACGTTCAACACAACGTCAAAGCATACTGAACAGCAACTATACACCATGCAAATTATGTTAATATTAGTAGTGACTGATGATCTAACGCCAAAATGTTAAACCAATGAAGAAAATGAAAACAAATATAAATAAAATAAATGTTGATATTATACAATCGTGACATTTCTCCATCCGCTCTCGTTTATTCTTACGTAGCTTCTCGAAATCTTTCTTTGCTTTTCTCTTTATTTTAATATATTTATTCCCCTTTAACTATGTTGTCATATCGCATAGAACTGCCAATAGATGTTGTAACTGCAGTATCAGGCAGCGATTAGGAGGCGGCGAATTAATCGAAATCAGATAATTAAAATAGAAGATAAATTAATTAAAATGTTTTACTAAACTAATATGAAAACCTTGTTATGATAATATGAAATTAGAATGGATAGAGTAATTATTAAAATAGCAGTTGACTTAGAGAATAAGAAGGGAAGAATATAATTTAATATTACATGTATACTAGGCAAGAAACAAAGTATTCTGGTAAAAATTTGTACACATCGGAGAGACAGGAAAGAAGGACCGCTACATTCTTTGTGCCAATCAAAGTTCAATGTCTGAAAGCTATTGTATTCTTTCAGCTAGGAATGTGTTGGGATTTCAAAATGCACTTGAGCATGAACGCTAAAGGGATTTACTTCGCTGATTTGATAACGATGTATACCGTTACAAACAACTTAGGTTAGGCGTTCCCCAACTCAGGGTGGGCTGAACGTCAACGAGTTAGGTGAGTATTGTAAACCAATGCAAAAATTCGAAATAAATGAGAAACCAATAATAATGTAACATTTCAGAAGGGCGAGCTAGTTTGGTCATGTGCTAAAGTTAGAGAGGGGGTCAGAAGAAGGTTCGAATTGAATCGTGAAGTAAGACAAATTTACTTAAAATGTGATACTACGACAAGAAGGACGTGTTCATGGGCATTAAGAAGAGAAGCGAAGATTTATAAGTCTGAAATGTAGGGAAGTTAAGAATAATTCAACCAGTGTAAGTGGAAGCAGCATCAGAAGTTTATTAGAGCAAAATAGTCGTCGTATAATGAACAAATAGAAACCGCGCGGAAGTAACTTTAAAGAAGTAATCCAGGGTTTCAAGTAATATTGAATTTATGTTGGGAATTTTACTAACAGGTGGTCACCGATCCAAGTCGATAAGCAAACTTAGCAGGAATTAAACCAAATAATTGTGCAACAAAGTTTTATTAATACGACTGAGTAGCCAATAACCACCAAAGTCCATTTCCTACAACCATTCACCTGAGCTCCAATTAGAACGCAATCAATTTAACACTGGTATGCGGGTTTGCCGCAATGTCTAGTGGCATCATGCTTATGCAATATGTAGCGATATTTCCGCCTGCCCATTATTTTATAAATTATTATATGTTATTAATTCAAGGATTATTTACTATTACGTAAAAAGCTAACTCAGTAGCAAGTGTCTATGATTTTTATAATCATATTTGTAATAAAATATCGTATGTATAAAAGATGTATAAGATTTTGTAGACAATAATATACATAAGTTTATTTTCTGCGGGATGCCTACTTGGTTTCAGCACAGCTAAAGGGACAGCTACCATTGTTGGTACTCTCTTAGCGTTGACCATAAGGTTTATTGGCCTTCCCTTTTTTATAATCAGAGAAAGGAATTTACAGTTTCTGGGGAGTTTAGAAAAGGGCAGTTTGGAGCAGAATCGGGACAGTCTGGCGAGTCTACAGTAGGGAGAAGTGTAACCCATAGCAGCAGCATCAAGCGACAGTAAGAAACTTGCATCCAGTGAAGCGCGATGTTCATCCGCCGATATCTAAAGTATTCTCAAATTAAGATAAATATTTTAAAGCTTCGAGCATTTAGAGTTAAGAGCACATTCCGCGAGTGCCGCCTAAATTATTAAAGATCTACAGACATCCGAGTAACTTGACGCCGATACAAAAGTATTACAAGACTTTCTGTTCTAGAACCCTGAGAAAAATCCAAATTCCAGTCCTACCATATCACCTACTCATAGATCAGTAGTGATATAGATACTAGTCGAGGCGGACCCTGAGATAATTTCGCCTCCTCAGCCACAAGAGCGACGAGTACGACAAAGTCAACAGACCGTCGCTTCGAAGCCCGACGGAATTGAGGGACCTTCGAGATAATGCGTAAATACCAATGTACGAGGGCTGTTCAATAAAGCATTATCACAGTTTTTTTTTTAACAAGGTACCTTTACTCACCCTCATAATTTTGTTGGTCCTGGCCACGCCGTGGCTCAGTGGTTAGACCGCTTGGCTCTCACCAAGACGGCCCGGGTTCGATCCCAGGCGACAGCAAAGTGAGATATGTGGTGGAAAACAGGCGCTGGAGCGGATTTTCTCCGGGATCTCCGGTTTCCCCCGCCATCTCATTCCACCGGTGCTCCATCTTCATCTCATGTATCATCAGTGCCATCGCCTGCGGTGCCGTATGTAGAGAAAACGGGCGTTAAACACTACACACATCACATCACATTGTTCGTCCTTCTCAAATAAGTCTTTGCTGAATGCGATGCACTTATCTCAGCGTTTCTGCCAGTCTTCAAAGATATGCTGGAAACCATTTTTGAGAGATCATTCAAAATCGCCTGCACATCCTTCACCACTGCCTCTGATGATGGATAATGGCTCCCACGAAGGCGTTTCTTCAAGTTAGGGAATACAAAAAAGTCACATGGAGCTAAATCCGGACTATAGGGAGGGTGAGGGATGCACTTTACGTTTATTTTTGCAAGATATACAGCAACAACATTGGCAATATGCAGCTGAGTATTATCGTGGTGCAGCATCCAGCTTGCTTCATGTAAATGTGGTCTTTTGCGCCTGATATGGACTTGCAATGTTTTCAGGACATCCCTGTAGTATTGTCCAGTTACTGATGTGTGTGCAGGTACAACATGTTGATTAACAATTCCATGAATATCAAAGAATGAGATGACCATAACTTTCCCAGCAAAAGCTACCAGTTTTGCTTTTTGGGGGGTTGGTGATGAAGGAGATTTCCACACTGAGCTTTGCTGTTTGCTCTCAGGATCAAAATGATGTAGCCAAGTTTCATCAGCAGTGATTATGTTTGAAAGAAACTCCGGATCTTCCTCTAACATCAACTTTAAGTGCATGTTATCTCCATTGCAGCTGTAGTCGATACTGAACATGTCTGAACTTACCTGATTCTCACAGGCGAGAATCAGGAGTACCAACAATGAAACTACTACGGCGTGTTTGTTTCACATTATATTAACAGAATATAATAAGATTGAATTTTAGTGCGAAAAATTATTACCGTAAAAATTATGATCATTCTTTATTGAACAGCTCTCGTATATATAAACCGTTTAGCCATAGACAACTGTACATTTGCTTCTATGCTTGCGTTATAGCTTCAATACTTGGCTACAGAAAGTACTAAACAACTCTAGTAGAGCAGAGCAGTTTGTTCTTTGATTTTAATTTCATTTATGGACTCTGGGCGCTGGGTGAGGATACAAGTAAACTGAAAATCAACCAATATTTCTTAGCAAGGAGTTAAACTCTTTGATTACATATTACATTATACAACAAGAAATAATTTTTAAATGTTTCGAGCACTTCATGAGGCAACTCCTACTAACTCTGGGTTGAGAAAAGCAAATATGACAATGAAAAATATGTATTAGCTCTAGTTTCTATGATATACACAAGGTGGAAGTATTGCATATTAACGAATTGAGAAAAAAGGATACTTTTTAATTACGTACATCAGTTCATTTGGTTTTTTTAAAACTGTTAATTACATGCTAAGAGTTCTAAATTGCTGGAAAAATACTTCGCAGAGAGTCGTGTCGGAAGAGATTCATGTAATGGCCTATTGACTTCGTCGTCTTTTAGCTTGCCTCTTGTGATGGAGTTCCGCAGAATCCCTATACAAAGACCAACAGTAATCCGCAAACATTACTTCATTCCAACGGTCCTGATATCTTTGTTCCGTAACAGAAATGTCCTTATGGAATCTCTCCCCATGTTCATCACTAATAGCTCCTAAACTAGGAAATCTAAGTGGGAGTGGAGAAAATGAATCTTAAGGGACATGTTGCATCCAAGTTTACGGTATTTTTAAAGGAGCACAGTCACCAAAGGCTTGTAGTCGTCATCTCTTTTGTTGCCTAAAAATCCATGAACAACACCCTTGAAGGCTTCCCAAGCTCCCTTTTCTTTCCCCTCCAAAATTTGGTCAAACGCAGGATCCTTTACAGGTTCTCTTATTTGTGGTCCGACAAAAATGCCTTCCTCAAATTTTGCATCACTTAATTTCCAAAATGTCTCTCTGATTGTGTTTTATTATTTGACAGGTGTACCAACTTCAAAAAAAATTCCCCGAAATTTAAAATCTTCACTCTAAAAAATGAAATGTCACTTTATCTTCAAAACGAGCTAATATATCGTTTTATGGTGATCTTTTAATTCTGCAGATGGAAATACATGCACATTCACTATCTTTAAGCCCGAAACTTTTTCATTCTTGTCCAGTGTTATTAGCCCTGTCTCTACCGCTTTCTCTCTTTCTTTCGATTAAAAATCCGTTGTTTTTCAACTGTTTCCTGTGTTCATATATTTCCTTGTGTTTATCTAAAATAAAATCTTTTGGCTCCGTTTACTATTTGCTCATGGAGATAATCCTTCTGGTGCTTATTTCAAACAATTTCTGCATTGTTATTTTTTATGTCACTCTATGCTAAAATTTGACTGTATCACTGAAACCTACATTTCAAGCAACGTGCCTCCTACACAGTTGTGCTGGACACCACTGATTTGTTCTTGTTTTATGCTGTAAATTGGATACGCTCTATTTACTCTAATGCAAATTAAATGTTATCAACAGCTGAATAACATGTCCTCGTTAAAAGCATTGATGAAGCTTTATTTCAGATTACCTGTACTAGTCGCTTTCAATACTCGTGCATGCATATCTGCATTAGTTAGGGCCTGTAACTTTGAATGTACGTGTGATCTAATGGACAAAACTTATAGAAAAAACAACGATGAATATATGCGAGTTAATACCATTGCGACAGATATGGCCATCAATGACAGGGTATGTTTCTGTGTATCTCTCTTTCTGAGAAGAGCACGACTCGGGAATTAAAAAAAATTTTTTTTGAACAATTACAATTTATACGCTGTATGTTTAAGTTATTTTAATGAAAAATTAAATATATGTCCTGATTTTTTTAAAAGAGCCTATGGAGCGTTTACTTATTAATAAATGTACATTATAACCAGCTCTTATGAAGTGGATAATTCCATTCTACTTGCTATGTCAAGAAATAAGGACTTCCTATTTGTGGAAATAATACTTATAAGCATTATAGTATCCAAAGTAATAACAAAAGATATATCTCTATTTCTGAGGTAGTCGTTGTCTTTGGTTGCAATGTTGCTAAACTGGCTTTTGCTTACAGAGTTATGGCTATTCATTTGTTTCTTGCAATGTAATGGAAACAATATGGAATTTCACAACCGGTAGTTACAGACCAGCTTTAAAACATCTGATTATCGACTGGATTTCCTCTGTTCTATTTGTGTTTGCAACGAAACTGGAAATGAAATTATTTCTGCAAAGTTTTATTCCGATTAATATAAGGAACAATAAACGTGAGTTTAAATAGGAACAGTTTCCATAAACTATATACAATTAAACAATAGTGCAGAAAAGCATATATAGGTGTAACAGATTCGACTTTTTTTCGTTTGCTCATTTTTGTTCAACATAACCTGAGTACCTACAGCATTGTTGAACCTTAGGAAACTTGTCAAAGGTATACTTTTATATTTAAACTAATTTAAAACATATTTTCAACAGAAAGTGAAAGCTAGGCATTTTATTGAGGGTATTATAAGTAATGGTTGTGTACGCACATTCCTTTGCTAATTATTCTAAATAAAACAATCTAAATAAATATTTTTAAAAACATATTACGCTTGTTTTCTACTTTTTACAATTTCATATCATAATATGCGAATTTTAAAAGTTTCTGGAGCTATGTTACTGCCTTGGATATGTGTGTGGGGATTGGCAAATTTTAAAATTACAAACGATACTAGAATTGTTACCAAGTGCTGAGACGTAAGGGCGTAAGAAAAATATAGATCAAACGTGTTATTATCTTTCTTTCTTGCTTCAGTTTCACGTATTGTGGATGGTCAGACTTTACAGCGAGGCGATACTAAGAGAATAGTTCATTTATTAATGCAATTGTTTATAACAGAGGAGGCGAATACATAAAATGAAATAATAATTAGGAAATAAAGGTTTCTAAATTAAGTTCAGGATACCTGTTTAATATTTTTATGGTATGGGAACTGCAGAAACATGAAACTATCCGCAGTAACGGTGGACGGTTCTGGTGGACCTGTCCGTGCTGATCTAACCTCGCTGTAGGTAAAACGAAGAACAAAACGCGCGGTTAAAACTCGTGTCTTTATCAGTGATAACCCTTATAAGGATTAGTGTGTATGGTTGACATTAACTTTGGGATGTTTTAGTGGATCAGATATTTTCGTGGTATCCTACATGAATATTCAAGAGAGAAAATCTGACAAAAATGCCAGAAAACTCTTAATATATTCATCAAATGTTCTCTTCCACGGCCATTTAAATGTTCAAATAAGCATACACAGTTTTTTTAACTGTTATGGAAATGCACAACAGTCTAAAGTTTCAATAATTTATAACAAAATTGAAGAATGGAACATTTTTTCCTAATGTACAGAAATTGCAACGCGCACGCGCACGCAATGTGTGTGTGTTAAAAGTTATTGGAGATAGAAAAATCATTAGGAAAGAGCTAAAAGTAACCAAATTTATGATAAAGAATCTAATAAAAATAGCTGTAGGATCTTCATGTGATGCAGGGAATTTTTTAAATTAACCTAAAACTTAAAATCCATTTTTCTTCCCTTGCAATTTGTTAACATTTTCGTGTGGTCAAAATGCTCCCGAACTTGCAATTTTCAAAGTATTTGTTTGAAGATTTGCATTCATGTTGCTAAATAAATATTTAATAAAAACTGGTATTTCAATTGTAAGTCGATTAATTTATTTATTCTAAAACTTTGAACCTCAAAACGTCTATAATGTTAAGGCACATTTGAGATATTTACACAGAAATATTTTTTATAAAAATTACTTGACACACATTTATAAGTATACGAACTTTTATAAGTGCTGTTTTAAGAAACGTCAACCTAGTATTTCATTTTTATAGGAAAATTATAGACATAGGGGCATTTTTGTACCATACCTATATAGAAATAACTTTTATTTTTAAAAGAAATTAAAGGTAATATACTATATTCTTTCAGCCCACTTAATGACAGAGTTTCAAACAGTACTTTTGAAAGCTCTGGATTTTTGTAATTTTACAGATGCTTCCACTCAAGTCAAACAAAGATTTGTGGTTATGAGACGGGATATAAGGCACAAAAGGTATTCATACCCGCCAAAAAAAAATGGTTTATCCTGTGTCTAAACCGAGAAATCACCAATTTCAGGGCAAGTGGCAAGGACGTCATGCAAGTTGGTATGTTCACTGATTGCAAATATATCTTGTGTCATGTCGGTCTTGGTTTGAAGCCCAGCTCGGGATGGTAAAGCGACGAAAGTGGGATATGTGCTGGAAGCGGGACATCAGAATCCTGGTAATCTGGCGGGGATGAGCGGCGTGCTGTGGTGGTGGTGTAGTGGTGGTATTAAAGCCATGACGTCACTCGTTGCGGCCATCCTTTTGTTCCAGCCCAAATAGCAAAGCCCATGTCCGTAATGAGTCTATCAGGTCTAGCCTTCCCATGTCCCCACATCTGCCGGCCGGCTCTGTTGAAAACACTCGCAATAAATATCGATAATCGATAGCAGTATGCCGCAAACTTGCACGCACGTCCACATGCGCGGTGCTCTAACCGTGGTCCGTCACCACTCTCAACTAATCGGATCAGGATTTCGGGTCCATTTGGAGGTGGGGGTAAAGTGCATGTGCCGGCTTTTGTGATCAGTTCGAATCCCGAACAGTCAAGGGGTAACAAGTAACTTGGAATGTTCGCAGCAGTCATGCTTTAAAGAAGCCATGCGGTCACTTTTGCCTAGACAATTAATTTTCCTAGAAATAAAATAGTTCTATAAAATTACTTTAACTCTTAACTATATTACAATAATTGGCTTGAAACGAGGAATAAGATAGCAAAAATATAAATTTCACTATTAAAGTTTATTACACGTACGTCATGGAGAATACAAATAGGTACGACTTAGTTTTGAACTATAATCTTTCACGTTCTAAAACTCTGTTAAAATATTTACACATCCAATTATATTAATTCTACAGAGTGATATCATGTAACTATCCCATAAGACTTAAACTCTATTCCTCAAATTTGCTGTAGAAAACTATATAAAAGCGTAGGGAATTCATTTCGGAAAACAAAGCAATGATAAAGAACATCTAAACGACTTTGTTATGTCGATACAAACAAATAACACTATAATTAGCCAGCTTGGATACCAGTGGAAAAGATTGACTATGAGCTGCTGCAGAATCTTTGTTGGAAAAAGGCAGCATCAAGCTCCTCTCTGCTAATTTTAAAAAAGAAAAGGAGCAAAATTGTGTTCACGTATGTACGCGAAAAAAAATCGGCCTATAACTCCTTAAATGCCAGCATTTCTTAACGTTAACTATGGCAAATGATGGATTACGACGATGGCCAGTCTCAGCATCTCATTTGATAATATGAGCAAGAACGGCCTTTAAAAGTAGTTTTAGAAATGTTGCAAGGCTACATCCGTGCCTTCCTATGATAGTGGCATGTGGCAACGAACGCCGAGGTACCGGACAAGCAAAGCACTGCGCAACCAGTTAGGGTGCTTTTGGGTCTCTCGGTAGATATGTAGTATTTACGCTTTGGCTCATGTGACCTCATGCGCATCTTCTAATAGTACTTGTCTGTATAGGTGACTCGTTTAGTTAAACGTTGAGCTACTGATTTCAAGATCGCTGGTTAAAATCCAGTTCGAATTGACGAGTTTTAGTGATAGGCCCCTACCAGTGTATTCTTACTGATGTGCGAAAAGGTATTGGTACAACAATTGCAAGAAGCAAAGAATTTTAAACAAAGAATTAAAAAACAAAAGACAAATGAAAGTACTTCCCAGAAAAAAAAGTTTAAACCCACAAAATTAAGTAAAACTAAACGAAGGCTCCTGTCTCAAAAATTGCAATAGGCAGCGTCAATAAAGAAATAAGGAAAGAAAGAAAGAAAGAAAGAAGGCAACGGAAGGGAAAGAAAGAAAGAAAGAAAGAAAGAAAGAAAAGAAAGAAAGAAAGATGGAAGGAAGGACAGAAAGAAAGAAAGAAAGAAAGGTAGGAAGGAAGGAAGGACAGAAAGAAAGAAAGAAAGGTAGGAAGGAAGGAAGGACAGAAAGAAAGAAAGAAAGAAAGGTAGGAAGGAAGGAAGGAAGGAAGGAAGGAAGGAAGGAAGGAAGGAAGGAAGGAAGGAAGGAAGGAAGGAAGGAAGGAAGGAAGGAAGGAAGGAAGGAAGGAAGGAAGGAACGAACGAAGGAAGGAAGGAAGGAAGAAGGAAGGAAGGAAGGAAGGAAGAAGAAAGAAAGAAAGAAAGAAAGAAAGAAAAGAAGGAACGAAGGAAGGAAGGAACGAAGGAAGGAAGGAGGAACGAAGGAAGGAAGAAGAAGAAAGAAGATGAAGAAGAAGAAAGATGGAAAGAAAGAAAGAAAGATGGAAAGAAAGAAAGAAAGATGGAAAGAAAGAAAGAAAGATGGAAAGAAAGAAAGAAAGATGGAAAGAAAGAAAGAAAGATGGAAAGAAAGAAAGAAAGATGGAAAGAAAGAAAGAAAGATGAAGAAGAAAGAAAGAAAGAAAGAAGAAAGAAAGAAAGAAAGAAAGAAAGAAAGAAAGAAGAAAGAAAGAAAGAAAGAAAGAAAGAAAGAAAGAAAGAAAGAAAGAAAGAAAGAAAGAAAGAAAGAAAGAAAGAAAGAAAGAAGAAAGAAAGAAGAAAGAAAGAAAGAAAGAAAGAAGAAAGAAAGAAAGAAAGAAAGAAAGAAAGAAAGAAGAGAGAGAGAGAAAGAAAGAAAGAAAGAAAGAAAGAAGAAAGAAAGAAGAAAGAAAGAAAGAAGGAAAGAAGGAAAGAAGGAAAGAAGGAAAGAAAGAAGGAAGGAAAGAAGGAAGGAAAGAAGGAAAGAAGAAGAAGAAGGAAAGAAGGAAGGAAAGAAGAAGGAAGGAAAGAAGGAAGAAGAAGGAAGAAGAAAAGAAAGAAGGAAAGAAATAAAGAA
>CM060951.1:39854309-40033375 GCA_030765055.1 Mantis religiosa
GAAAGAAGGAAGGAAGGAAAGAAGGATGGAAGGAAAGAAGGAAGGAAGGAAGGAGGAAGGAAGGAAGGAAGGAAGAAGGAAGGAAGGAAAGAAGGAAGGAAGGAAAGAAGGAAGGAAAGAAGGAAGGAAGGAAAGAAGGAAGGAAGGAAGAAGGAAGGAAGGAAAGAAGGAAGGAAGGAAAGAAGGAAGGAAGGAAAGAAGGAAGGAAGGAAAGAAGGAAGGAAGGAAAGGAAGGAAGGAGAAGGAAAGAAGGAAGGAAAGAAGGAAGGAAAGAAGGAAGGAAGGAAAGAAGGAAGGAAGGAAAGAAGGAAGGAAGGAAGAAGGAAGGAAGGAAAGAAGGAAGGAAGGAAAGAAGGAAGGAAGGAAGGAAGGAAGGAAAGAAGGAAGGAAGGAAGAGGAAGAAGGAAAGAAGGAAGGGAGGAAGAAGGAAGGAAGGAAGGAAGGAAGGAAAGAAGAAAGAAAGAAAGAAAGAAAGAAAGAGAGAAAGAGAGAGAGAGAAGACTGAAAGAGAGAAAGAAAGAGAGAAAGAAAGAGAGAGAAAGAAAGAGAGAAAGAGAGAGAGAAAGAGAGAAAGAAAGAGAGAAAGAAAGAGAGAAAGAAAGAGAGAAAGAAAGAAAGAAAGAAAGAAAGAAAGAAAGAAAGAAAGAAAGAAAGGAAAGAAAGAAAGAAAGAAAGAAAGAAAGAAAGAAAGAAAGAAAGAAAGAAAGAAAGAGAAGAAGAAAGAAAGAAAGAAAGAAGAAAGAAAGAAAGAAGAAAGAAAGAAAGAAAGAAAGAAAGAAAGAAAGAAAAGAAAGAAAGAAAGAAAGAAAGAAAGAAAGAAAGAAAGAAAGAAGAAAGAAAGAAAGAAAGAAAGAAAGAAAGAAAGAAAGAAAGAAAGAAAGAAAGAAAGAAAAGAAAGAAAGAAAGAAAAAAGAAAGGAAAGAAAGAAAGAAAGAAAGAAAGGAAAGAAAGAAAGAAAGAAAGAAAGAAAGAAAGAAAGAAAGAAAGAAAGAAAGAAAGAAAGAAAGAAAGAAAGAAGAAAGAAAGAAAGAAAAGAAAGAAAGAAAGAAAGAAAGAAAGAAAGAAAGAAAGAAAGAAAGAAAGAAAGAAAGAGAAAGAAGGAAAGAAGAAAGAAAGAAAGAAAGAAAGAAAGAAAGAAAGAAAGAAAGAAAGAAAGAAAGAAAGAAAGAAAGAATGAAAGAAAGAAAGAAAGAAAGAAAGAAAGAAAGAAAGAAAGAAAGAAAGAAAGAAAGAAAGAAAGAAAGAAAGAAAGAAAGAAAGAAAGAAAGAAAGAAAGAAAGAAAGAAAGAAAGAAAGAAAGAAAGAAAGAAAGAAAGAAAGAAAGAAAGAAAGAAAGAAAGAAAGAAAGAAAGAAAGAAAGAAAGAAAGAAAGAAAGAAAGAAAGAAAGAAAGAAAGAAAGAAAGAAAGAAAGAAAGAAAGAAAGAAAGAAAGAAAGAAAGAAAGAAAGAAAGAAAGAATCTGTCTAATGGACACATTTTCTAGTAAAAACTGCAGGAGATTTACTTCTGAGACTTTTAGGAAACATTTTGCTGTCTGTATTTTACTCCTAACTCGTGAGTCATAAAACCATTTAACGAAGAAACCGATAAATGCATAAAACTTAATTCCGTGAACAGACATTTCTTAATGGATATATGATATGTCTGCTATGAACACCATACGTTGAAATTATTTCTCTGGATCATAATTACCTTCTTTATTTCTCTTAAAATATGTCGAAAGGTGAGGTAGACATAGAGTGCTGCGTTACACTCATATAAGTTTGTTTTGACTTGACACTTGCTCTCTCTATACTGCTGATCCTGACAACCTACAGTGAAATTGTACCTAATCATTAGTGTCCATGTCCATGTTTCGTATATAATTGACCATCGCTAAAAAAAAATTTGCGCTTCCTATTGCTTAATCCAGACATGTGCATTTTCAGTTGTCTCATTAGATTTACTCCTATTTATAGTTTTATGCAGCCTGTAGGAATCTGCTATATCCCTTGTTTACTCACATTGAGTAAAATAAGTTTGGTGATTTCCTAAATACGTAAACACAGATGACACGTGTGTTTTCTTTCAATTAAACATATAGCTATCATTTGTTTTCTAAGTATTTCACGTCCAGTTACAAAATGATATGCCATTTGCAACTGAAGTTACTTAGCTTTTAATGAGGCTTAATAATTATTTGCCTTAGACTTTATGGCAGTTTATTTACATAGTTACTCTTTGAGCCAAGAGATTAACGGCATTTTCTCCAACAGATATTTTAATACCACAGATGTTTTCTGGTTCTATAAGGCTCTGTAATTAAAATACTATGAAAATTTCTAAAGTGGTCATTGAGTTCCATGACCAGGAGTGCAAGAAATTAAGTAAATAGCTTCAATTAGTTCATGTCCGTGGTAATATCTTCTCACCTGTAGTACGTGATAGGCATTTGTCACACCAAATGAATTCTAAAATATATGTTATTTTTACTTGGATGATTGTTATTTGCAGCTTTAGTACTAGTTAATTTTGTCCAAAACTATTTCTAAGCGTCTTTTATTGAATTTACAAGTGCAGAAGGCACAACGTAGTTCATTTGAGTCGGTTACAACTTTGCCATTCCGGGGTTCCAACTCTCACTGTTTTCCCCTCTCTTTCTAAAAGCCAATATTTGAACTCTGGTTTTTGTAACAGTGAAAATACACTGGCAAAACTAAACTAAATAGCACCAAAAACCACAATACAGCCCAACCAGAACCTAAAGGGAGGGGGCTACATGCGCATTTCTGTGCATATGGAAACTGGTGCAACAAATTCGTAAATACAACTGCCGTTAAAAAACAAATTAAATAAACTGAGGGAAGGGGTGCAAAGATATACTCCATTAGAACTACCGAAATCGGTTGCATGGTTTTCCTCATTTTGTAAAGCTGTATATGATGACGACGAGTTATTGACGCAGTGTAACATACCTAGGACTTCGATGAATCTTTTAGCCATTGCTCCCGTGGCAAACTATTGTTTTCTTTCTCAGAATAACCGTAGTGTCTTTGAGAATGGTTAACCCCAGTAAAGATGACTGAAAAATTTAATGGAGCTAATAGTAATATATTTGAAATTAGTTACCAACCGCAGCGCAACCATTAATTGCAGGGGTATAACTCCCAACTTCTGAAATATTGTGATTTTAATTATTTACTGTTTCCCTAGTAATAAGAAGTTGTGGATAATACTCAAAGGAATCTTTACGGGAGACCAGAAGCGTCGTATTCACTGCGACTGCCTATAATTGATACACTTCTGTTAACATTGTAAAGCCGAAGTGATAGACGCAGCTCATTCTTTATCCACATCTATACATGTTTGCGCTCGTCTCACCATATTCTCTGAAGTTTTACGGAGAGTATCCTCGCCAATGTTACTTATTTCGGTTCGAATGGATTCCTTGAGAACATCAATTGTCATTGGCCTATTCTTGTACACTATTTTCAGGTACCCCCACAAGAAAAGAATCCGGTGAGGTTAGGTCAGGGGATCTGGGGGGGCCACAGACATTTTGCGTTTATTCGACTATCAAAGAAACTGGTTACAAGTTCCATTGTGTCGTTAGATGTATGGCTCTATCTTGCTGGAAGTAACCGTCTCTCAATTCGATATCATCCAGATGCTCCACAAATGTATTGAAGATACCCATATAAACTTCAGTGTCTACAGTCGTAACACAGAAAGTGGGACCAACGATCCATAGATGCTGGTGGAGGACACTTCCAGCATTTTCTCTGAGATGTAAATAGTGTATTGCAATCTCCCGAAGTTGGGCCGCGCCGTGGCTGAGTGGTTAGACCGCTTGGCTCTCACCAAGGCGGCCCGAGTTCGATCACATGCGACTGCACACTGAGATTTGTGGGGGACAACACGGTGCTGGGGCGGGTTTTCTCCGGGATCTCCGATTTACCCCGCCATCTCATTCTACCTGTGGTCCATCTTCATCTCATGTATCATCAGTGTCATCGGCTGCAGTGCCGTATGTAGTAATAACGGTTGTTAAACACTACACAATGTTTCCCCGAAGTTGCACGTGTGTCGTTTTATTGGTTCAAAAGCTATAGCCTATTGAAGTTGTTCAGGTCTATATGGATCCCGCTTAGAAATGATAATCAATTTTAATTACCTTCAGTATCTTCCTTAGTTTTCGAATTAATAAGTTTGAAAATCAAAGTCACGATTTCACGAAATATCAACAACTCTGTGATGTCAGAATTTCCTTTTTCTATATGAAATTCTTGGTAAATGTACACAGAATGCTAAAGTATGGTATTTATAAATTTAAAAATAGCTGGAAGTACTAATCTTTTCAATTTACATTTAAAAACATTACTAATGCACTAAAATAAAGCCAAATAAAATAAAAAACTGCTCTTTCCCATATGCAGATCTACAAAGCATTGGACCCTTCAGAAAACAGAATCAGAGATTATTAACAGACATATAATTTACAATAAATCCTGAAGGAGTCTGTAAAGCATTAGTATCCTTTCCATGAAGCTCTAAGTCGAAGCTTATAGTCGGTAACATAAATGATGTAATAATACCAATACTGATGATGATGATGATAATGA
Organism: Mantis religiosa; assembly: GCA_030765055.1. Taxonomy (NCBI): domain Eukaryota; kingdom Metazoa; phylum Arthropoda; class Insecta; order Mantodea; family Mantidae; genus Mantis; species Mantis religiosa. The sequence goes on from CM060951.1 coordinate 39,858,911, forward strand.
TTATAATAATGGCGATAGTAATAATAAAAAGAATAACCAAAACATTTTTGCTCTATTAACCAAATTGTGACTTAAAAGAGATGCGAAATCAGAGTTCAAATTATAAAACTGAAGGAATGAGAAAATTGGGTAGATTGAAAAATAAATGGCTGTGGCAGAATATGTTAAAGTGACACTGCTCTAATTTACTAAAGTGTAAAGAAGTAAATGATTTTGTAGATGACGTTGAATGGGAAACAAAATGTTAAAAACTGCCAAGGACACTTTTTGTTAATTTTTGAAGTCTTATAATTCCGATTCCCCCCTTTAATTTGATATGGGCATATGGTTTATTCATTATTTTAGGCAAAATCCTTAAGTATAGGAGGTTTTATAAGGTTCTTTCTTAATACGTATGTGCAAGTTTGGCTTCAATTTTTCATTATTGCTTCGAACAGTTTTATATAATTTTTAATGATAGCTCTACATACTATATACTTCTTAGTTTGATATCTTAAAAGTTTTTTTTAAATAATGATTGAAAGTGTGCATGATCAAAGTGCAGTCGAAAGTGCTGAAAACGTATTCCTGGCAAGCAAAGGGGGAACCTGAGTAATACTTCTGATTTCTGAAGTTGAGTTTTGTCTCGCAAATAAAGTATATCAAATTCATTCTAATAAAAGTAAAGTATTAACAAATGAGGGCTTTCACGGCCAGAGAGAAATGAGGAATTCCAGTAAACCATGGTCTTTTAGCCTTTTATTGTAAAACAAAATTAATAAATCCCATCAATATGACAACTTGCTTCTCTTTGCGGATCTATAAGAACATCTATAGACGATAGATTAGATCGGATAGGGTATTTAGGAGTGTTGTTTAATTTGTTTTAATAAGAAAAGCATTAATTACCTCGTTATTTGCAAATAATAATAGTTTGGCTTTCTACCCCTCTGAAATCAGAACATAAACTTCTGATTCTTGACTTAAGTTATTTATTCGCCGCAACATGCTCCATTTCGTCAGTTCTCTGATACTTTCCTAAGATACATTGACAAGGTAATATGAAACACAGCTTCCAACATGCAATGTTATATGCCCCTAGGAAATAGCGGAGAATAGGACTTCTAAAATCAGAATGGAGGGTCAGTCTTCAGCAATGTAATATTATTCAGCTCTCCAGAGAGTCCAGGATGTCGAACTACCTAATTTGAGGCAGTTGAAGAAAGAACAGTAGCTTGCATTGGAAAGACTTTATACTGTCCTCCACAGGAGAGATAGTCTCCGACGCCTGAGACGCAGGGGTTTGGCGAATGTTCCTTCACCCTCCCTGGACAGTTTTATGACACCCCATTTCAGTACAGTTACAGGTCATTCAAAAACATTCTGACAGCTTCTACTCATGTGAACAAATCTTCTTGGTTTTAGTGTACAGAGTGAATACGGCCTATGCTTTTAACTGTTCTGCTCCATGTGTAGCAGGCGTTCTCTGACACACACATTCGCTGTCCTTGTCCCACTGTGTCAGGCAGCACATACCTTTCAGGGACCTTCGGGGATCCGTCCCCATCAGCTGCCGTGGTACGGACGCTGCGTACCCTTAGCACTCGTGGTACACCTGACGTTACTAGAGGAACCTCGGGCCGAACTGCCGGGCCCCTCCCTGAATGGGAGTTGTTCGGATTGGGTTGGACTCGAGGGGGCAGTGTGTTCCCGACACCCACTGGGAATTGGGTACCTCCGGCCAGGCTAAGGCCGCCCGGAGGGGGTACAGGGTTGCCTTAAAGGTCCGGGTACTAGCCTGCAGAGCTAGTAGAAGGTGTGATAGAGCACAAGGCAGCCCCCCCCCCCCCCCGAGGTTTTCGGTAATCTTCCCTGACGAGCGTAAGTGGCGTATCCACTTCCATCCCGTCTTGACGTTGTGCTCAGCGGGGGGATTTTTAAGAAATCAAGTATTGCCCTATGGAAAGAGCCCCGGAGTATCCAACGCTCCCGGGTAGGAGGCCCGGGTCCTCTGGTCCTACGGGTCCAGGACTAATGGGAGTAGAACCCTGCACATAACTAACTGTACTTTTGGATAAACTCTTATCACCCGACTCCAAAGACATTCCGAAAATATCTCAGTCATTCTAGATGTTGCCTCACAAAAGGCAAGTGTGACCCTATACGCGGATTATCCGGAGTCATGGATCAGTAATTAGAAAACCTAAATGCATAAACGTCATCTAGGTATTACGCAAATTGTCAGCAATCCTTTCTGTTCCACCAGAACTTTCAGAGATAATGCCCTCCAGGGAAATTGTTGGACTCCGCGAGGTTTTGCAAAATAGGTGAATTGCTTCGAAAAAAGACACTATGCACAAGATCTGCGATTGCTTATTCCCTGCTTCAGTAAGGATGAGAAAGTTTCAAGCATTTCCCAGCAAGAATTGTTGATACAGTGTCTAATAAAGTATATACTTTAACGTTTATACGAAGCATATGTCCCTTTACTGACCAGCTGTTACAACTTTCCAATTATCGCCCGATCAGTTCGTGGAATACTAATGTTTCTTTGTACATAATTGTACTTTGCATCTCGAAAACTTTAAACTATCAACTTTTAAATTTTCCATTACACCGAAGCAAATTCTAAAAATAGTGCTCAATATGACATTAACATTCATCTTCAGTTATTTCGTTTCCTTCCTTTACTAGCAATTAATGGCAATATTAATTAAATTTAAAACTTTTGTTAGTTATATTAAATGTTCTATTCTGTCTCCTGGATCGCTCTCGTCAACGAGAGTATTTTAAGTTCTTTTTTCATTCGAATTAAGAAGAAAGGTCAGACAAAATTATAATCACAGAATGAAAATGACCACAATATACTGCTCTGTGCATTATATCGGAGTCAAATTGTATTTTCACAATGGTGCGACTGTGAATAATGTCTATAAAAGAATAAACGTCACGTAGAAATTAACATGGAAAAATAAATCACATGTCGACATTATAATATGATTAAGAAAACAGGAACTCTTTCCGTTGCATGATGAATAAGAAAAGAAAAGAAATTATAGATGTAGATATCGCTTGGCATCAATAATAACTAAATAAGGGTAGTTATATAACGCTATTTGCATATGCCGTTTGTAAAGCTTTTCCTTGGAAACAATTGCTTCGTAATAAACATATAATACATAAGGCAATTGCGGTAAATTTCCTGTTTTCATAATGGAACCCTGCCTTATTCTTTTGTTTAAGGTGTTTTATTACTACCGACTAATCTCTGTATGTAGCATGTCGTGTGTTGATCGCTGACCGATATAGCTCCTTAAAGGCATATTGTGGTTTACTTATACATTCATCTTACCCGGCAATCTAATACAAAAATAAACAGTTATAATTAACAACAATTAAGAAAATGTCTTCGTTTTTACTTCCTCTACGCCTCAACTACAGTAAACAGATGAAGTTCTGTACGTCGCACAAAATCCGGACATAGAAATTTTAGTAGAATACTTATTTTAGGGTTTCCTTAATACAAAGAACAGCTTAAGAAAAAATAATGATGTATATATGTGTATGAAGAGCATACCTCAAAACAAAAATCTTAATAAATGCTAACCTCAATAAAAATCCTGCACTAGAAATTATCATAAAAGTGGAGCTGTTTTGTTAATTTCTTATATAAACAGTGCCATATGATCGTGTATTTGTGTCATATATAAAATATATATTTTTTGTAGTAAGCAGAGCTAGAAGTTCGTACCGATTTCCTTGAGCATTGTAAGAGCGGCCAAGCATGGCTATACCACGCAGCGCTACTAGCAGGGGCAAGGTCCGTCGTAGAATGCAACTCATTACTGTAGTTATGCAGTTGTAGACAGTTTTGTAGCTCGCATAAAAATATATTTTTGAAAGCATCTTACAGGATTGCAAAGTTCAGAAAGCTAGCACCAGACATCGCCACCACCAAGGCCAGTTGTTACCAGATATATTGTCGTAAATATTTACTATTGATATTACATTGATTAACTTTGAATTGTTGAATTTTAAAAAGAGAGTATGTTTTAATTTGATTTTAATTTGTTTACGATGAGGAATAATCCTATTTATTGTATCAGAAGTGTTCTTCTTTGTATCATTCTTCTGAACATTTAAAGAAATGTTTAAGTCATTGGGTTAATTTTTAAATTATAATGGGTTTTTAAATTAATATGTTTTATAAGACAAAAATTCAGTGAGAATATAATAAGAACATAATAATATATAATTATTTTATCAATTATAAGATCTTATAAGGAAAGACGGGTAACTTGGCTAGAAGCTGTAATCTATTATATCGAACATCATGACAAAATTGTTTCGCTATTAGCTAATTTAGAAACCGATGGCAGTTCTAGCACAAAAACGTCTAGTAACGGTACAGTTTCGTAGAAATATATATTTTTGATTGCACATTTGTTCAGGAGTTACCCACAACTCTTACAGCCCAGAGGTATGGAGCTGACTGAATCTGAGCGTCAAGTGGAACTGTCAAAACGGATTTACCAAACCTCGAGCATTCTACCTGAAATAAAGATGAAAATGAAAAGTGTAATTGAAAATAATGCAGGGCTCGCTGCGATTTACCGAATACGATGTGCACTTTTGGATCCCAACAAAAGTTATGCTACTGATACGGAACTGATAAAAAATTTCAAGTATGCCCCGATCACATCATGTGAGGTCGAACAAACTTTTCCGCATAACAAATCTTGTTTGGTGGGACGTAGAATGAGCTTTACATTTGAAAAGCTTCAGAAGTACATTATTGTTTTTAGTAATATGGCCGCAGATGAGTAAATATGTAATAAAATTCCCGCTTTGGTATTTTGTCTAGTAAGAGTCTTCAGATATTTAAGAAATTAATTTTATTATTTGGGTATTATTTTATATTCGATCAACAAATATTATAACCCGCATTATAATTGCTTGGGTGTTGCCACAATGTGCCTATTTAAGTAATGAAATCAGCTAGAGACAAGCCCATATGTACTATATAAGAATTTGTGTGTTATAGATAATGATCTAAATAGGTGTGCATTTACGAATGTCTCATAGGACATTTTTGTTCTCTGGGCAAACGGTTTCAATGCCCCTCCGCCGTGCGCTCTTATCTATAACTTCTTTGGATGCCAGGAGAAGGTCGGTCGTAACCTGTATAAGGAACGGAAATCTAGCTTATTGTTGGTACGGGCTCTCTGCCGCACTACGTCCAAAATATGTGGGACTCCGGGGTAGGTGTGAAGGATATGGGACGAGATCCTACGTCCAGTATCGTAGATAATTCGCAGCCCCCTGTTCTGGACGCGCTGAAGTGTGCGAATAGTGATCGGGGCCCCTGATCCCCAGACTTCGCAGCCGTACAGAATCAGGGGCGGGATAATGGCCGGATACAGGCGTAGTTTAAGGTGTGCTGGCAATGAGGATTGAAGACAGGGTACAATTGCCTAAGTGCTGCATGCCCTTGTCTGGACGTGAGGGTCGTAGCTGAGGCCGAGGACGCCAAGGAATTTTGGTGGAGTGAACCCAGGCAGTGCTATTCCCTACACTTCTCAGGGTTTTTTTTATGGCGGAGTTCCTAACTCAGCCACACGTCAATATGGCTCAATACAGTGATGGCGTGCTATTGTTCGCACAGGTTAACACATTCTTAGAGCCTTCAAACCTATTCAGAGGCATATCCGTCTCGTCCAAGAGCGATGCAGTTAATCTGGACGTGAGCCGCTCACATTACTGACCAAGGACCATACCCACACAGACTGTCCCACATTTCAAATTAGATGTGGTAGGATTGAATAGGGGGATTTCGTAATCCATCTGGGAGTAAAGTTGTACAAGTGTCTAACATTTTGCGAGCACATTATTGATCTCTCCGCAAGTGAACAATTGCTTCACTGTGCTACATGTGAAGGTCAGGAACGCCTGTTGGCCTCAAGTGGCACTTAATCCGTCTTTTAAAATTTCCTTCATATTGAATGTCTCTGAGATCTTTAGAATGGCTGCATACAGCTGGCTACTATGGCTATAACGGGCACAGGTTGGAGGCCATCGGACGAGCTACTGTGTTGACCACTCATTTTCTGTGAGACTGCATAATGAAGTTGTCGCCTACCTCGTCTTTTTCCACATTTGAAGGATGAACTAAGCGCTGAGCATCAGTGCATCAAAGCGCCCTGGTTAAGGCTTTTGGGGATTATGACCCCGGAAGGCGACATGACAGATAACACCGTTGCAACTTCAAACGCAACTAAATCACACCAATCGCAATTAAGATTTACAAATTATCCCCAGTAAAATCTGCTGCAATTAGCAAAATGCTTTCTCCTATCTTCACCTGTTTTCTAGAATTAGCAACCCACATAATAAATTAGCTGTTTCTGGAATATTTATCTTTAAAAGAACCCTATTGAGCAAGGCGCGTAAAAATAATTCAGGCTGATCGTCAGCCTGCCAGTAGCTCGAGTCCACAGCGAGTTAACTAGCAGAGTTAATATTGCAGTGTTAAAGAATCAGCAATTCAGGCGAGTGAGGGAATGAGTCTTGCGGATGCGTCAGAGAGCTAATGCGAGTAACAAGAAGTGATGTTCTCCGAGCAAGTTAGCGATGTGCATTCAGTACCATTACTGCACTGATTACAGACGCCTTTTGTTCGAATCCCCAGCGAGTGCACCAATCGAAGAGGAGGCTACGTTGGGCGTGCTTTGTTACACCGTTTATATCGGTAGAAAGATAAGGGACAGTGACCAGTGGAACTAATTCATATAAGTGAAATGACAAGAGAGAGAGAGCTAAGCAACTGTTACCAACAATTGAACTAGGTCATTAAGTGATTGAACCCAGAGTGAAAAACAGTCATAAAAACTGAATGAAATCATAGCATTTAATTTTCTTCTGTTTTCACAGCAACAAATTAACTGTAGGAAATATCTGTCAACTTAAAACTTAAGGCAGCTGTAGTTTTACAACTACTGAGAATGATTTATATCGTGCAAAATGTTTGTCTCTCTTATTTAGATAACCCTCATTTAATTTGCTGTACAACTGTTAAGCAACAATGTATACTGTTTAGGTTTTTGTCAATTTAACTCCAGCAGTGTTTGCTGTTTATTTACGCAGCGCTAATTCATAGAAATCTGTTGCGGGTTGTGATTAATGGAAGGCATTTCCAACAGTTGCTAGCGTAATTACTCGTTAATTTAAACTGAACTGCAATTAGAACAAAACATACTGATTGCGCTAATCGGTATATATTTTCTTTACATTATAGTGCATTTATAACTTTTACAGTTGACTGCGCTTCAACTAATAGTTATGTTAAGTGTATATTCGTCCACACGTTTTCTCAGATTATATAATTAAAATCATACATTTGTGTGCCTATATGTCATCTCGCTACACAATTTCCAAGCCAAAAGTGAACCTCAACTAGTTATACAGCACGCGAGACCTAAATGTTCAAAACAGCGAAAGGATTTGGGATCACTTCAGCTGTACTTCTTTCCTTTTACTTGTTTTTCATGTTGTATGCTTTGTACGCTTTTTAAAGTGCTATTTGTGAGATTTCTTTTTTGCGCCTGTATCAGCTGAAGGCTTTATGCGCAACTGGAGCACTACCTGTTTCTCTTTTGCTTTTCTTTTATACTTGGCGTGTCTGTCCCATGCCCAGGTGAGCAGTGAGGTCAGCTGGCTCTTCTGCTCGGCGAGTTCTTTGTAATAATATATAGCTATTTCCACCCAAAACTGACTTTTGATCAGTTCTTACAGTTTGCTATTTTGCTTTTCGCTCTATATGTAGTTTACATTTTGTGTTTTACAATGCAAGTAGAGTTAAATCTTTATTGTGAACTTGCAACCTGGGAGCAAGCTTTCATTGCAAGGATATACGTTTTAAACATTTTCTCCCGTGCTTTGACTCATTGATTTAATTCTTGCTCGAATGCACTACTGATAAAATGTAAGTCTTTTGAACCTTGGTAACTATAAAATGTAAGTTGGTAGACACCCAACCGAATTTTATGATTAATACATCAATTAATTATAGTGTTAATCAAAAAGCATCAGGATACACATACGGGGGTTGGCTGGTAAGTCCAAAGTCTCACAATTAATGAAAATATTAAAAAGTCCTTTTCCACATATACAAGGATTGGCTGATAAGTCCCAAGTCTCACAATAAATACAAAGTATTAACAACTCATTTTCCACACATACGAGGGTCAGCTGAAAAGTCCCAAGTCTCACAATAAATACAAAGTATTAAAAACTTGTTTTCCACACATACGACGGTCGGCTGATAAGTTCCAAGTCTCACAATAAACACAAAAACGTTAAAAACTTCTTTTCTACACATACGAGGGTCCGCTGATCAGTCCCAAGTCTCACAATAAATAAAAAAGGTAAAAACTTCTTTTTTACACACACGAGGGTCGGCTGATCAGTCCCAAGTCTCACAATAAATAAAAAAATGTAAAAACTTGTTTTCCAAACATACGAGGGTCGGCTGATAAGTGCCAAGTCTCACAATAAATAAACAAAAATTAAAAACTTATTTTCCATACATACGAGCGTCGGCTGATAAGTCCCAAGTCTCACAATAAATAAAATAATTTAAAAACTTCTTTTCCACACATACGAGGGTCGGCTGATAAGTCCCAAGTCTCACATTAAATAAAATAATTTAAAAACTTCTTTTCCACACATACGAGGGTCGGCTGATAAGTCCTAAGTCTCACATTAAATAAAATAATTTAAAAACTTCTTTTCTACACATACGAGGGTCGGCTGATCAGTTCCAAGTCTCACAATAAATAAAAAAAAGTAAAAACTTGTTTTCCACACATACGAGGGTCGGCTGATAAGTGCCAAGTCTCACAATGAGTAAAAAAAATTAAAAACTTATTTTCCACACATACGAGGGTCGGCTGATAAGTCCCAAGTCTCACAATAAATAAAATAATTTAAAAACTTCTTTTCCACACATACGAGTGTCGGCTGATAAGTCCCAAGTCTCACATTAAATAAAATAATTTAAAAACTTCTTTTCCACACATACGAGGGTCGGCTGATAAGTCCCAAGTCTCACAATAAATAAAAAATTAAAAACTTCTTTTCCATACATACGAGGGTCGGCTGATAAGTCCCAAGTCTCACAATAAATAGAAAACAAACCAAAAACTTCCTTTCCACACATACGAGGGTCGGCTGATCAGTCCCAAGTCTCACAATAAATAAAAAAGATTAAAAACTTATTTTCCACACATACGAGGGTCGGCTGATCAGTCCCAAGTCTCACAATAAATAAAATAATTTAAAAACTTATTTTCCACACATACGAGGGTCGGCTGATAAGTCCCAAGTCTCACAATAAATAAAAAATTAAAAACTTCTTTTCCAAACATACGAGGGTCGGCTGATAAGTCCCAAGTCTCACAATAAATAGAAAACAAACCAAAAACTTCTTTTCCACACATACGAGGGTCGGCTGATCAGTCCCAAGTCTCACAATAAATAAAAAAGATTAAAAACTTCTTTTCCACACATACGAGGGTCGGCTGATCAGTCCCAAGTCTCACAATAAATAAAAAAGATTAAAAACTTATTTTCCACACATACGAGGGTCGGCTGATCAGTCCCAAGTCTCACAATAAATAAAAAAGATTAAAAACTTATTTTCTACACATACGAGGGTCGGCTGATCAGTCTCAAGTCTTACAATAAATAAAAAAGATTAAATACTTATTTTCCACACATACGAGGGTCGGCTGATAAGTCCCACTTTAATTCGCACATTTTTCCCCATTGCAATGACTGAACGATGCGCCAGAGATTTCTTTCTTTGCCAAATGAAGTTTTCTTATTTACATCTCATCACTCAAACGTTTCATTAAGTTTGCGTATTAAACACCAGTGATACTTTTACCCTTTTCCAAGTAATCAAAAAAATAATTCTCTGTGCACCCAGAAAAGTCTTGCCATAACCTTGTTAGCTGACAATATTTACTTTGGTTTCTTTGGTGTTGGTTAACTTGCCACAATCCACTGTTTTTACTGTTATTTACTTTCTGGAGTGTAGTGATGTATCCAAGTTTCATCTATAGTAACAAGCCGTCTCAGAAAAATTACTGGGATTTTACGGTAGAGCTGCAAATTCTTAACTAAAACATGTTTTCTTTGCAACTTTTGATCAGGTGTCAACAAATGTGGCACCCATCTTGTACAGAGCTTCTGAAATCCCAAAACATTACTTAAAATATTACCTGCGCATTCTTTTGATATGTATACAGCATCTGCTACCCCAGGCAACTTTAATCTGCGGTTTTCCTGTACGAGACGATACGTGCATTGTGACTTTCACAGTACGTTTAGAGAGAGGCTCATCACTAGTGCTCTTACGTACCATTTTAAGCCCTGCAACCCACCTTTTAATCATTGTACATATATTAATGTGGCACCCATCTTGTACAGTTCTTGTGAAGTCCCAAAACATTACTTAAAATATTACCTGCACGTCCTTTTGATATGTATGCAGCCTCTACTACCTCAGACAACTTTAATCTGCGGTTTTCCAGTAATATACGATAAATGGATTGTGACTTCTACAGCGCGTTTAGAGAGAGGATCATCACTAGTGCTCGTAAGTACCATTTTAGGCCCTGCAACCCACCTTTTAATCATTGTACATATATAAAGGGGCAGAGTCTTTCAATACAATGTCTATTTACTCCTTGATTTCTTTAGGCGTTAAGCCTTTCAACTGGAAGTATTGAGTCACTGCTCGTTTTTCCAAATCCTCCATTTTCGTGAAACCTTTACACTTAAAATGCTATCATTTAGACGCTAAACAAGCTATTGACCTGTAACTATGTATACAAGCTAGTCTAGAGTTAAACTATATGATGCTATCCGTCAAACTGGCCCAGTGGCGTTATCTCCATGTGAGGCCCGGGACTTCTCAGCTGACACCCAGATATTGCAATTGTTTTTCCTAGATATTGCTTTCCATTTTACAAAATATATAAATGATTAACATTGCTTAACGTGGGGAATCTCTGAGCAGTAAGTTGGCCACTATTTGTATGATCTTTACAGTAAATACCATTCATACTGATATTTTACTAGTCATAAGAACATCAGTATGCACTTCAGCTTATGAGACAAACATCGATAAGAAGAAGACTAAACACTTTTTTTTCACATAGCTTCTGCTATTCTACCAGGTAGTAAGTAACATGCATGCGAAGGTCGTTTCATTTATTTATTTCATACGAAAAATTTAATCTCACTATGTACAGGGATTGAAATCACCGTTCATTTTGTACCAATGATAGGAAACTCAAATGAAATTAGGGATGGCAATGTATGTCTTCTCTTGTATCACTACATTACGCGTGATGGTTTGATTCTGTTTAACTTACTTTATTTGAAAGGATTGGTATTGCTGACATTGTCATATGTACCAGGCAAGTCTATTTGGTGTACTGCCATTTAGCTTTGATTATTTTATCGACCTGATATACACTTTGTGTATTAGATATTAAAAATATTTATAATATATTATAATATATGCAATATGAATATTAATGCAATATTATTATGCTTATGAGTTTAATCATGAATCAGACATCTAAGAACGAAATAAAGAGTTACATCTAACAGAAGAAACCCCAATAGAGTGCTCAATCAGACAATTTAACCAAACCGAAACTAACATATGCGCCTTTTTATTTTAAAAACTCATTTTGAGTATCGTAGGAGTAGTCGACTACGTCTCTGATTAAATTTAAATATCATATGTCAAAAATTTACAGGGGTGGTGCCACGGTAGCCCGTGTGGTTCAATTTCGAGACGTCACTAATTCGATTTCTGTTGACCGCCCATACCATCAGGTGTTTCGTGGCTTTTTCCCGGCCTTTCGGTGATTTGTGATTTCATGAATTAACTATTAGCCATTTTCGGCCTTACTCAACTTTGATCTTCCTGTCGATTTTCTTACAACGGTACTGTCTCTGTACCACCTTAACATTTGATGGTTTAGCGCCTGCTGTATATAAAACATGAGCACCAAATATTTGCTTGTGGGCCAGAACCGCAGCGCCCAAAACCAAAGCCTGGAATGCATCGCGTGCGGCCACTTGCAAGTAGCTCTGGACATCCCTCTAAGCTCTGTACCGAGTGTGGAGGACGGCGCTCCTTATATATGCCATGTGTAGACCGCCTCCCGTCAAGAGTGAAAAGTCCCTCCCATACAATGCTGCGTTGTTAAACCTATGCTCCTACGTATTTTGGACTCATTTTCGAGTCCTTCCAGCTATACTCTGCACCCGATTTTTGGTACACAGGCCCCAAATAGAGCAAAGGTGATGCCCTCAAACTCTCAGGTGAATACAGGGATAGTTCCCTCTTTAGGTTTGTATTCCAGTATCTCTTTGGTAGCCTGCTTGAATCCATTCTGTTGAGATGTCTTTCTATTTTTATTATTCTCTATATATCTCTTATAGCACTCAACATTATATCATATCTTATTTCTTCATTAGTTAATCTATCCAAAGTTGTTATTACTTACCTGATCTCAAAGATTTCATCTGAGCTGCTTGAATGTAACTTATCTATCTGTACAAAAACCAAACTTTCACTCCCGTATAAAATTACTGAGGAGGCTATAATTTTATAAAATTTAAGTTGTTTGTTTTCTGTATCTTTAAGTTCTTCTAACTGTTCCACGTATATGTTGGTACTTCCGAATCTTATTGTGTAAATCATTATCACACATATAACTTATATCACATCCAAAATAATTACAATTTTGTACCTGCTTGTTTATTTGATTTTTCACAGTTATTTCGCTACTCTTGATGTTTTTCCATGGAAATTTACTGTCATTTTAATTCATATTCTTCTAATATTTTATCCAACATATATGTGGCCTCTGTAACTTATTTTCACTCTTTTCTATTCCATTTCATTTCCATGCTTTCACTTTTGATACATTTCCTTCTAATCTTTCAGACGTGCTTACACCTATATTTTGTAATGTTTGGGGTGCCCGATAGATGTCGCGGGCGATTGCTCACAGAAAGGAGTACTTCTCAAGGACACTAGAAGGGTGTGAAGTCTTTCATCGTTCTCTGTGGGCAACCATGTGTTCATGGTTCCTTTACTTCATCCTTCCTACTGAGGGTGTTAGCTACAATATATCTATGTAGATCAGAGTGCACCAGGTGCTCCCTGCGTGTATAATCGAACCTAATTTTTTACAGAACCTACAAATTTTCTGCGATTGATGATGGTGGTCGATATATTTATGTGATTTTGAGTAATTCTCGCGAACTTAACAAAGCATGTTACCAAACAACTATGAATCTGCTAATCGCTGCAAGTAAATTCCATAACTCTTTCACATCACATAGCGATAGTTCGCTCTAGGCGAATTAAACCACAATATGATTACCTAAGAGCGAATGAACGTTTAAGAAACTTAAAAACAAAATGGAATTTTAAATCACATAAAACACCAACAGTTCCGAAGTAAGAAAACAATTCTTATGTTTTAAGGGCTTTTATAGACATCCGACCGGATTATGGCTTCATATATAATATTATATTTTCATATACCACAATATTTCATGTTTATCCATTATTCTGAAAAAAATAAATTCTGAATTGCACTTCTGGAATACCTTGTGTGCACAGAAGAAGCTTGAGAATGTATTGCCACGTTCTTCGAGGCATTTTTCACTACCTTTATTCCAGACAAAGTACTGAAGACAGCGAAGAAATCCTCCGAAATTTTTTGCATACAAGGCGTGTGTATAAAGTAAAATAGATGGGAATATATTAGACAGGTGATATACAGCGATGGTACAGGAGACTATCGGCTGTCAGAGGTTCAGAGAAAGTTTTTTTTCCTTCAGTCCATCTATCAGGCATTCTCCATATACATGGTAAGCTTTCCACCTTGTACTGTCAGGCTGAAATGTCCTAAGCCATATATCAAACACTATCTCATAGCTCAGTGGTTAGTATATTAGAGATTCCAAGAACGTTTTTATTTCCCTTTCTCTCTTTTCTTCCTTTTCTCTCGTGATATTACCTTATTTTCATGCTTATACTTTGCTCCTTCTGTTCCGTTTGGATATAGCATACTTGGGTGGGGGGGGGGGGACCTGTACACTGAACTTGGTTTCATAAAGAATCTTGCGTACAGGCCGTATATGAAATTCAATAAAAACGCTGAAATATCTTGAAAATCAGGACCTTCATTACCACTAATAGAAGGGAGACGCTGTCTTCCAATTTAGATTTACGCAACTCTAATCGGTCACTTCTGATTCTGGATAAATAAGTGATAGGATACTCGAGGTGACTAACTTGAATGAGCAGAGCCAGGCTGAAAAAATTCAATGCCATAACCGGGATTTTAAACACGGATCTCCCACTCTCCGTGCGGTTTCTCTCACCCACTGAGCTGCTATGGCCAACATGCCCACCTGACATTAAATTCTCCAACTGACTAGTATATTTCCCGGTAGACCACTAGGGGTTCTCATATACTATGAGACATGCACTTTTTGTCGCGACTTACTATGCTGTAAGTACTTAAGTCCCAGGCTTCATAGTTAAACCACTATATTATTCACGTAAATTGATGGAAAGAAACATTTTTTCCACACTAGGATAAGGTTTGAAGAGCAAAACCAGACTGAAAAATTCACTACCATATCCGGGATTTGAACCACGGATCTCCCGCTCTCCGTGTGGTTGCTCTAAACCACTGAGCTCAGCACGGAGAGCTGGAGATCGTGGTTGAAATCCCGGCTATGGTAGTGAATTTTTCAGTCTGGCTCTATTCATTCATACCTTAGCCTACACACGACTAGTGTGGAAGAAATGAATATTGCCATCAATTATCTTACTAAGCTATGTTCCCTGCATTTGGCAAAAGAGACCCACAACCCCTAATTTTAACACCGATCTGATGTCAATTGTTTGTAATTCTTAAAAATCGGAACTTATGGGTTACCCACTTTTCAACAAGTCATACTTAAAAATGTATTTACTTCATATTAATCGAAAAAAATATAAAATTAATTTATTACATATGTTCTTGTTGTATACTGGGGGTTTTAAATTACGGTGGGCTTTAAATGACAGTACAATTTTTAAAGAAATTTGCTACGTAATGACTTTCAAATTGTGCAAGTGACAAGAGAAACAACAGAGCGGATGTAAAGCCATTTCCAGATTTTACAGTAGTTTACATACATTCCACCATTGTTTGAAAGCATAAGTTGTTTTATTTATTTCTTTTATAGGTACCTTGATCAAGGCAAACATTCTTATCGGTCAGTAAGGCATGACAAAGTGATTTAAAACTATGCTTAAGAGGTCGCAGTATTTCTATACAAGAAATGCCTATAGCAGGGACAAATTACTTGAGAAAGTTTCCCTTCGTCATTCATTCTGCAAACAGTTCCGTCATCAACCTCATCCTCATCTACATAATCAGCCTATCATTCAGTGCTAAGTAGTTAAGTAGTCCGTCGAACGAGGGTGTGCAACTTGGAAATGGATTAGAGAGCTGCCCTCTGCCCCAGCAATGTTTAATTGGCAAAAAGTTGGTAACGGACATCAAAATCATAAAGTAGATGATTTATCGGTTTCATCCCCAAGTTTCCAAAGAGAGGCAGCACTAAGTCGGGCATAAGACAAAACTGTAGGGTATAAGCTTTAAGTCCAATTGAGACTGAGAGATACTGGAATTCTTACTTTTGTTTAAATGGGGAGTCATTATTTACATTTGTATGCCCCTAAAATGCAAAGAGAATGGAATGTTGATTATTATCGCTTATAGCCTATTCCTATTCCCATATATCTACAAGAAAATTAAAAATAAGATAACTGCTGCAAATATTTACATCAATTAGGGTGCAATACGTAGAGTAATAGGCGTTTGAAAGAATAGTTTGCACAAGAGTAGAGAAGGTCATTCGACTGCAGTACAGGCTTATGGCATTTTATGTTCAAGTAAATGGTTAATCTTTTTCTTCTGCTTCCGACATACAATGAAATTTCTGTCTGTAGCATGTTGTTTACATTATAACTTTTTTATGAATTTATGTCCTCCAATGTTAATTCATATCGGACCCTGAATGAAATGGATGAAACGATGCTCTAGGGTCCTTGGAGCTTAGAGCTACCTGACATTTTTCTTTTCAGGATAAGGGAAAACCCTAGAAAAACCTTATCCAGGTAACTCACCATGACCGAGATTCGAATTCCGGACATCTTGAGCGTCAGGCAGACACGCTATCGTCTGCCCGCCTCGGTAGCGTAGATGGTAGCATGTCTGCCTCACGTTCAAGAGGTCCCGAGTTCGTATCTTGATCAGGGTGAGTTACCTGCATAAGCTTTTTCCCGGGGTTTTCCCTTATCCGTAATGTCAGGTAACTCTGAGCTCCATGGACCCTGGGCAAATTTGAGCATCGTTTCACCCACTTCATTCACCGTCCGATATGACAACGTTGGAGGACGTAAAATTAAAACAACAAGAAAACAAAAAACAAAAAACGCTACCGTCTACGCTACCAAAGCGGGCATTATACTTGTGGAACAGTTTATAGTCCCTATTATTTTATAATTCTCTGGACCTGATTTATTCACTTATTTTCATATTTTAACATTTTACCTTTCCAGTTAATCAAATTATTTTCTTATATAGTTATTCCTTTATGGTTTCTTCACTTGTATTCGGTAATTACTTTAAGAACTCCATTTAATTTGGTTCTAGTTGCTTTTTTCTCGGTTATGATTCATGCTTCACTCCTATCAGTAATTTTGACAGAAAATGCTTTACACACTTTAAATATTGTCTTATCTTGATTTGATTTTCAAACCACTACTACAGTGTTATTAAAATAAATGGACTTAAATTTTAATTAAATAACTATTTTATATGATATATTTATATCAATGCTTCTTAGGATTCAAATGAGTATCAATCCATAAAGCTAAGATTTACTCAAAAATTTTCTTAATAGCAAAGAAACCCCTCAGAACAAATCTTAACCAAAATTTGAATTCGGGCTATCCGGAACACTAGGCTGAGATTAATAATTTGGCAATGTACGTATACTTGCAATAAATATAATCCTAAACAAATTATGATGACCTAGTCACAGTAAAAAATGTATCAAAAGGTTGTGAATCACTTCCTGTCATAGTTACACAAATGACGCAAATGGAAGTGAATATTGTGTATCATAATGTTCAAAGGTACATCAACCCACGTGGTATTATTTATTCTGTGTAGGAGGTTCAGATAAGGGTAGAAAGTCTAGCACAGGGTCCAGTCCAGCTCAACTCTAGCAGTTCAGTAGATTGGTGTATCTATGTCGACCGTTAAGATGAACCCAGGCTCGTGGACATGAGATCCGAATTTCTACAACTGTCCAGGTACATATATAAATAAATATTAAGTTATAATGTGAGTTACTTAGTTGGAGCTTGCTAACAGTGGAACTATTGTAATTTCACTTAAATGAAATAAAGTTATATTATTTGTATAGTTAATTATTGTGAGCTGCTTTACCCCTGATCCTACGTTCCCCTCGTGACGTCCTGTAAAAACCCCTAATGTGAATGTGACATTTGTCCATGTCACTTTAGCTGGTTATAGGTGAACAGGGAGTACTTTGGTAGGTAGTCTTTGGTTAATATATTCTGTTGGATTTATTTTTAGCCAGTGACTTGGAAAATGTGATGAAAACCTTTTGTTTCTTATGAACGAGAAACGCCTCCGCCAGGTTTTCTTGAGTTAAAAAGGGTTCGAACCTTTTCATCCGCCACGTCATCTGGTTCCAACGCAATAGGATGGAAATCTACGCTGTGCTCCGCTTATGACTGACGTAAAGAAATGAAGAGGAACTCGGCGGTGTCTGCAAAAGACTGCACCCTTCATGTCCTGTAGGAGACAGGATGAGATTACTTGGAGAGGAGTTGGGGGTTACCTTCAGTCATCATAACTCCACGGGATCGTGCTGCTGAATATTGTAGATTTGTCGCACTAATGAGCAAGCTTCCAAGATAGGGCTGACGTTCACTGTTCCTGGCTCTTATGAAGAAGAAAGTTAGAAGTCTTCAGACAACAGCGATCTTAATCCAGTGTTCTTCGCTACCACAATGTAATATGAAAGCAGCGATCTCATAAGATCAAGAGAAGAATGGAAAATATATACAGAAGAAGGCTGATTATACAGCTGCTGGGCTCAACTTTCTCTTTACTTTTCATAAGCGTTTTTCCTTTGTCCTTGCCACTGCTGTGTATCTTTGGATCTTACAGAGAATGGGTGTTGCCAACATATAATATTATAATAATACCAATTACGCCATTTAAGCAGGTAAATATCTCTGGCTCCTAACCAGCATAAACATATACAGGAAATGGTCTTCATAAATTTAATATTTTAGGTTTTCAAAATAATATGGTCATTAAAAGACAACGTGCTTTATGGACTCTCAGAAACAGTTAATAGTGTAGTTAGCTAAAATTTAGAAAATGGAAAAAATTGCGACGTTGCGATTAACTTCAGTGAGGTAACTTATTATTTTGAAGGTTCATCAGAAATTCGCCAATCTGATGTATGTATTTATTCACTACAATTGGGTACTTACCCGGTAGCAGAGTTAAGAATACAGATCAAATTACAGTAATAGATATACAACAATAACACAATAAACAATACAAACATGATATTTTAACTTTGGTCACTTAAAACTTATCTAATTACTTCTCTATTTACATATTACATATCATTATAATTTTAAATTTAAACTATAACCATCTAGATTTTTTTCTAAATTTCTTCAGCGACAGGGTACAGCCCTGAAAGACTGCTACAGGCAATTCATTCCATTCTTCAATGGTTCTATTAACAAAAGGAAATTTTCCTACGTCGGTTCTGTATCTTCTACCCTTAATTTTATACCTATGATCGTTTCGTCCTTAATAATCCGGATTATCTAACCTTACACTAACGTCCACCCTTGCCTTTACATCAGCTTTAGCTTTAAATAATGCTACCAACCTATGTTTTTACGCCTAATTCTTAATTCCTCCCATTTAGTCTCATCTCCTTTTATAGGCCCAAAATACTTGCCTCTTTTTATGAAATTTATTGCCCTCTTCTGTATTTTTTCTAATGGATCATTTCGTTAGCTCTATACGGGTCCCAGCATGCTACTCCATATTCCATAACCGGCCGCACTAAGACTTTGTAGGCAATTTCCCTGGACCTAGCGCTCCCCTTTTTCAATATTCTCATTACGAAATGTAATGCCTTCCACGCATTCCCAGATGTGGAATTTACTTGTTCGTCCCATCCAGCATTACTTGCCAGGTGCACTCCTAAGTATTTGCAGCTGTCCACCTGTGGAATTTGCACCCCTCCCATGTGATAGTTAACAATAAATTTGCCCTTAGTTCTACTAAAAACAATTGACTTACTTTTCTTGGCATTAATTGACATTTTGTAAGCCGCAGCCCAATTACAGATTTCATTTAAATCATCCTGAAGAGCGGTTTCATGCACTGTATTCCGAATTGAAATTCCGGATGTGAAATATTGCATCGTTTTCGGGTGCCTCGACATGGTAGTTCAACCAAAGTTCCATGATTTCATTCCAGACCACGACAATGATTTTTTTTTTAAATTGGATTCATATTTCGGACCTTACAGTGTTCTAAATACACTGGTATATGAAAGGGATCATTCGTCTATAATGCAGTAATACTTTCTCCTTCCATAAGGATTTCTCTTTCTCTCTTCAATTTCGTACAGACGTACCCTATGCCCGCCTCGGTAGCATGTCTGCCTCACGTTCAAGAGGTCCCGAGTTCGAATCTCGGTCAGGGTGAGTTACCTGGTTAAGGATTTTCCAGGGTTTTCCCTTATCCTTCAAGGCGAATGTCAGGCAACTATATGCTCCATGGACCCTGGACTCATTTGAGCACCATTTCAACCAATTCATTCACCGTCCGATATAACTTAACGTTGGGGCGGACGTAAATTAAAAAAAAAAACGTACCCTACTTAACTGGCCTTAAAGGCAACACAGCTACAAAAGCAAATCAGTATTCTATTATTTAACCACCTTCTGTGTAGAAGAGTTTTGTTACTACGAGTTGCAGTACTCCAGGCTAACACATTACAAAATAATTCGGCTTTCCTCGGCCTCTAAACGAAACGACAGTTACACATTTACAGGAGAGTTTTCATCAGCAACAATGAGATAAGTTTAGATTTACTGCCAGCATTGGTATGTAATAAAAAATACGACATTAAGGAAAGTTACTCCGAAAATACAAAGAATAAGTGCTTTAAAAGATTAATCAACAATATTTCCTAACCTTAGCATTCACTTCCATGTTTTCTGTTTGTTCATGGTTTTATTTCTTGGTATAAGTTAGCTTAACGGTACTCCGCCAGTGAAAATATGAACCACTGACTCGTAATGTTGCATTTCGATGGTTCATGTAGCAAGTAAGTATGCCGTCAATACATACAGCGGCTAGAATTATGCTCGAGGAACAGAACTGATCACCCTGACAGAGGATATGTCAGTAACAATACGCATAATTATAAACCACTTTTTATGATACTCAGTATTACTCATATATCAAAGGAAGTATTTCTCTAGTTCCCAGTGAAATTGGATTTTATGCATTAGAGTTCATTTTTTAAGAGTAGAAGGTAGTTTTGTATTATTGTGCTGCTCAAAACGTTACTCTGGCCTTATCTTTGTTAAAGAAACCTCTCAAATAACTCACTGATTATTATTCTCGGAAGGAAGAGAGGTGCAGGCGCGCCTCTCAGATGTTTGCTTGGCAACAATGAAAGCATCACTTCAGCCAAGAATGAGCAGGAATCACAAATGACAGACAGATTTTATGTCCACGTGGAGTATTCCATGCGTTATATGAGAGGTTTCTGTTAACAAATATAAAGTCAGGGTAACCTGTAGAGGAGCAGGAGAATATCAGTTCCCGCGAGTTATCGATAATATAGGTACAATTTTGGGTTTATTGATTATTCTTATCCCATTTTCATTTTTTTGTTTTATTTAGTTTTATTTTATATAGCTTATTTTAATTTAGTATGCTGTAGTGTATTATGTCTGGCGTCGTGGTGTAGTGAGCGAGAGCGCTATGCTTTAGTTTTCTGCCGCTGGAATGCCCCCGTGTTCAATCCCACCCCTGTGGGGTGCGGTATTTAATTTCCAGCTATAGGACCGGTGCCCACTCAGTATCATGAGGAAATTGAGGAACTCCGTTAGGTAGCGAGTCCTGGTCTAGCAAATCAACTTTCCGGCTGGGAGTAACGTGATGATCATCATCCAAGTATAGGTTGGATGATCGCCCACCTCTACCTAGCGTATGTGGGCGTGAGGTCGGCAGTCGGATTGGCAGGCCTAGCGCCATGAGCTACGTTACATAGGTGTATTACACAAAAAAGTAATTATGAACAGTTAATTATTTGAAATTAATAAACAGGGGGTTTCGATGTTTCCTGATGTAGAGTAATCTAGGTGGTGCGGTTCAAATTTTACTTATTTACTCATTTATTTTAAACATTTTGTTTACAGCAGAAGCATGATTTATTTCCATTCATAAAGTAAGTTTGCATGATGCAAAGAAGCTGTTTATATTATATACATGTTAATGTATAGGGTAAAGTGTAGTCACCAGAAGTGAACACCTCCAGTACTGCGATCTTTATCAAAACTTTTGGGGCTAAAACCCTCCAGGAGAAAGGGATCAAGTGAAGCAGTCGTAGGCAGATTAGCCACAAAGAAACGCACCAAAATGAGATTTAGAATCTGTAAGCATCTATTCCATGAGCCTGAAAAACACGCCCGGAAGATATGGAAACGAAATGAAGGGAAATTATGGAATGAAAATCATGCTAAGCATACCGCAGTTTAAGAGGGGTCTACCGGAAGTCCGAGAACTTTCCCTTTAAAACCATGGAGCGCCGAAGCTCCTTGGGCGAGTACCTTCTATATAAAAAGGCCCCACCTCTCGGATGGAAGTGAATACACCACTTGCGTGCGTCAACCTTCCGGAGAGACTACCGGAAACCTCGTTAGGGCTCCTGGTGATCTGGCACACCATCCTACTAGCTTTGCAGGCAGTATCTCGGGCTCTTTAGACGTCCCTCAACAATTCTGCGCGGCCATGCTAGTCAGACGTACCAATAGCCATGGGTGTTGGCAACCACTGCCCAAACATAATCCAACCCAATCCGAACAGCTCCCATTCGGGAGGGACTTCAAAGTTCGGCTCGAGGTACTTCTATTAACGTCAGAAGTACCATGAGTGTTAGAAGTTCACAGCGTTCGCACACAGCAACTCCCTACGAAGTGAAAAAAGAAACCATGAAAATCCCAATCCAGGTGTACAAAGATCGAACCCGAGGCCTGCGTTACGCGGCACCACATCGCTCGGTTACATATCAGCATGCTGCTGTTTATAATACATTATGGTGCTAAAGTGCAGTTATGCAGCAGGACCACAAAGTTTGTATAAACCACTTTAAAATATCCTAGCAACCGAACTTAGAAGAAAAAATTAATACAATAGTTGAAGTTCGATTTTTATAGATTGGGAAACTGCTCAAACATTTAAAGTCTATTGCTCTCTCCCTTTCTCTCATGGGAACTTACGTTAAAATGCATATACTAGACGTAAAATAGGTTAACAAGGAAATTTAGAAGATGCATTAACTTGGAAAAAGTATTTTTTCTACAGTACAAACGAAAATTATCTAACATCTATATTAAAGGAGCCCATTCCTGTGAAACCGTGTAAGAGGGTATGCAAATAATGCACATACAAATAATGAACATATGGGGAATTTATAAATAATTTATAAAATATGAGACTTTGAAATCATCAGGACAACTGAAATGCAATGTGACATAAAGTCGCGAAACCGTATCTACGACCGCGCGGTTTGTTTACACAAAAGGAACTTATAGGCGGGCAGTGTGAAATCCAAGAGCCTGCAGATAAAGATAACAGTCGGATTGTGGATCACTGAGACAAGACTTACCGACACAGATAAGTGATGTAACTGGAACATTCTAGTGATACCTCGATTGACAGAGAAAAGTTGTTTTTCTTTATTGTTCCGGAAATATTTCAAACTTAGGAATGAGGT
This sequence comes from Mantis religiosa, assembly GCA_030765055.1. Lineage (NCBI taxonomy): Eukaryota > Metazoa > Arthropoda > Insecta > Mantodea > Mantidae > Mantis > Mantis religiosa. Next base: position 39,882,134 of record CM060951.1, read on the forward strand.
ATTTAAGAAAGTGCCGACGCGCCAGGAGTTGCAAGTTGTGAAACAAGAGTAGTTGTAAACAGAGTGAGTAAGCAGAGTCAGCTGTGTTGATGTTGTAATGAGAACTTTTTGTTATTGTCATTGACCTTGGTGCTGTTATGTGATGTAATTCCGCTGCTACGGAGTGTATTTCTACGCAAATAAAGAACATTTAGAATTTCGGCTTATTGGACTTTTTAATTCTACGAACCCTGATACCGAAATTAAGGTTAGCCATAAGTAAAGAATCATGATGGCTGTCAAAGGAATGTTGGTTCTTTGTTACAAAACGGGCAAGGCCAGTTGACTCCAGAAGTTGTGGGGGAAGGTTGTTATAACAAAAACAATGTAAGAAACAGTGACCTTAGAAGATTTCTAAATGGGCTCACTTGACTTGTATGAATAGGGTATTCTTTGAACCATTCATAATGGCAACAAAACAGCTACAAAGGGATCTTTGGTTGAAAAGGAGTTTTCAGAGTGAAAGTGATACACCCACACGCGCATCTGTGGTCATTCAGACAGTCTTCGGCGTGGAGCCGATTAGAGCGGTCCTAGGCGTGAGGGCGATTAGGGCAGTCCTCTTGTTCTGTCTTGGATATTTGTCGGTTCATATATACGTGAGGAACGAAAAAAGTTTATCGAGTAATAAACATTCTGCCGCCAGTAACTCTAAACAGGGATATTGGTAACCCTTGGTCGGCAACTTCAATTTCGATGTTCTAAAAAAAAGAAGCAGTAAATAAATAGGTTGGAAACGGGCATTCCAGTGTCATTAAATATCCTTCTCACACACATCCACGCACACCCTGTGAGAGACCTCATTGTTTTACCCTGAGCTAAAAAAAAAGTGCTTCAAACTGCATTGTCAAGTGGAACATTGTTCGCCACATATATTGTTGCTTCAAATTGGCGTCCCAACTTGGAATTGTGTGCCACCCATAAACATTATTGTATCAAATTGGCGCCTCAACGTAGAACTCTTTGTTTGCCAACTTATTTCCTCGCCATTAAAATTATTGTATCAACCCACAAAGTCACAATATTCTTTGTACCTAAGACTGAAAATTTACCCTCCTTTAGAATATTTTTGAGCTGATACCAATATTTTCTGTTTTACTCGCATTATGTTTCCAGAATACATTTGTTTTCTCTCTTATGAACTTCGCTTGAAAACAATATTCTTTACATTTACGTTTGGAACACGTACTACTTAAGAGATTTTGCATGTTAGCCACTGTACAATTTCATACTGATGTTCTTTTAGGTTACAGAAATATATGGGTTAATTCCTATAGTGTCATGAAAAATAAATCGCAGATCATATTAGACTATAGACTTACTATTGTATAGGTATTTGCTTAAATAAACTAATTCCCAGTGTTCATAAAATGTGACATAACCTAACAGTGACAATGTATAATAAAAGTGAAATTGATAGCCTGTTGTAACTTTGTTACATTAAAAATCCTTGCTCTACATATTTTCATCGCTTTTCGGCGAGTCATATGGGTCGCAATGGCCCATTTGGCTGATTTATTATGCTGCTATTATCTCAATCTGACATCATTTTCTCTTTTGCGTACTTTACCAGTACAATCCAAACAACATTTCAATACTCATTTTTCTGCGTACATCCAGTGTTTTGACGATCTTATTTTCCAAATAAAAAGCGTGTTTTTATAAAGGCACTTGTATGGTATATGTGTATGATTAGGGAAATAAGTCAAAACAAAACGTTGGATAAATACTCATATCTTCCAAAGAAACGTCCTTAAAGTTTTTAAGAAAATGTTTCCGCTCCAAATTACACTTTCTGGAACATGTTTCGAAATTTTGATTTCACAGGAATGCTTATGACGATTTTTACTAAAATATCACCTATTTATTATATTTATATGACATTGTATCTTTAAACGTATGGCACGCCTCGGTAACGTAGATGGTAGAATGTCTGCCTCACGTTCAAGGGGTCCCGAATTTGATTCTCGGTCTGGGTGAGTTACCTGGATAAAATTTTTCCGGATTTATTCCTTATCCTGATAGACAAATCTCAGGTAACTCTAAGCTCCATGGACCCTGGACACATTTGAGCATCATTTCGCCCATTTCATTCATAGTCTGATATGACTTAACGTTGGAGGACGATAGAGTAAAAAAATAAAAAAAATGCATGGAAACAGCCGTAAAGCCTCGATTCCGAAAGACACATGCATAATATTGTATAAGCTCAGAAAAGGAGTATACTACATAAAAATTAATTTTTTTTAAAACCTTAAGCATATTTCAAATAATATTTTTATACAATAAATGTTTCATGTATATTACTCACTATCGATTTGAATTTTAAAACACTTAGTATTTCCAGATTGCCCATGCTATTCAGTAGTTTTTCGATTCATTGATATTGTACACATAATGTTAGGCCGAGGTTATAGAGCGATTAACCTTTACAGATCTGTGATTCAGTTTTCCTATATTCTCTTGTACGTATAAAGCAAAGTGCAATTTTCATTGAGAGGTCTACCCTAACGTCCGATGACTCCGGCCTCTATCCACCCGGGACTGATAGAAGTATCCGGGGCCCTTTCCTTGGGGCAATACCTGGTGTCTAAAGCCCCCCCATCGAAAACGTCAAGATTGGCGGAAGTGGAAACGCCACCCCGACAACCCCGCAGGGAAGACCACCGTATAACCTCGGTGGGGCCGCCTTTGTGTGTGTGTGTGTGTGTGTGTGTGTGTGTGTATGTATGTGCGTGAGAGAGTTTGTATGTGTGTGTAATTTACATCCTCCAACGTTAAGTCATATCGGATGATGAGTGGACCGGATGAAATGATGCTCAAATGAGTCCAGGGTCCATGGAGCTTAGAGTTACCCGACATTCGCTCTTTCAGGATAAGGGAAAACCCCGGGGAAACCTTATCCAGGTAACTCACCTTGACCGAGATTCCAACTCGGGACCTCTTGAATGTAAGGCAGACACGCTACCATCTACGCTACCGAGATGTGGCCTTGGGGCCACCTGGTTATCTAGCACACCTACTAGCTCCGAAGGCTAATCCAGGACTTTTTAGGTGACCCTCTGCCCCCTCTGGGCGGCCGAAGCCTAGCCGGAGCTACCCGATCTCCCGTGGCTATCGGAAACACACTGCCCCCTCAAATCCAACCCAATCCAAACAGGGAGGGGCTTGAATGTTCGGTCCGGGGTTCAAAAGCAAAGTGTAGTGAAATATTTTCTGCAACTACATATGTAATTTACGTAAGAATATGTTAGAAGTTTAAAGTCTCACAGAAACATTCCACACCGTAATCCGGTTTTGAACAAGGGATTTTTGGATTCCGGCCGGTTGTTCTAAGCAACTTAACTACGAAAGTTACATACCGGTTTTCATCGAGCTCTCCATATGTTGTTGCGAAGTTACTCTTCACATCAATTATTTATGCACTAGAAAAGATTGCTGCACGCATTGGTCGCTAGTTGTAAATTTTTGAAGCAGTGTGGCCTATCCTCATGTTGGTTCTAATGACACTGAAATGCAAGTTTAAAACTGGTTTAATGATTGCTCTTTTTATCATCACATCAAACTGGAAGTTGCCGACAAAGTGTTACCAATATATCACTGTTCAGGGTTATAGTATGTTAAATGTTTATTACGCGATAACACTTAATTCGTTATTTACGTAGGAACCGTTAGACACCTTTTCTCCGGTTCTGGTCTGAATTCGCCGAAGACCCAACCAGATATCTTCCTTAATGGACCGCCAGCCACGTTCTGTCTGTCCTCACTGGAGCACTGCAGCTGTATGTCACTTTCACCTCTCGAAGTTTGTCTTTATTCACACCAAAATTCCTTTTGTGACTATTTTGTCCATTGTGATTATTAGTCTCTGTCATGCCATTTATTAAGGGTCCGAACAATGCATTTTCAAACGTAGTCAAGTGTTATCTACTTAGATTCCCTGCTAAGAACCCGCTTTCTTCCGTCTCTTTTGTTTTGTTAAAACTACTCAACCCAGCTACACCTGCACTTGTTTTAACAAATACACAATGTTCCTCTGAAATCCATTGCGATTCTTTATTTATTGCATTCCTTAATTTCGGTATCAATGTCTCGAATTTTTCTCTATAAGCTACAAAAGAATTCAAGGTTTTTAAATGACATAATATGATAGACGATGTCATAGTAGCTCAATTGGTTAGAGCAACTCGACGGAAACAAGAAGATATCTGTTTCAAATCCGGATACTAATGGAATGTTTCTAACGAGTAAGTTTCCTACACACGAAATGTGAAAAGACAAAAAATATAAATTCGTAAGAATAAATTGTGACAACAATGTGAAAATTACTATACGCAGGCAGAGAAATGTAATGAGAATTAACATAATTTTTTCGGGGTTTATTTGACAATGAAGGTATCCGTAAGAAGGAACCATTGTTAGTGATAATGGAAAACTTTGACTGCTTTAGCGATGTACAGCAATACTCCCGCTGCCCTATTTACAAATTCAAGTGATGTTTGGCGCTATCAAAATAAGGAAACATGGTTACCGAAAACAAATGAATACAGCTGGAAACTTGTAATACTACACACATACTGAGTCTATGAAAGGCTGGTTTATTTAAAGGGAACACGCATTACCCCAGCCCTGAGGCTATATAAATAATGCATCCAAAATCCTAAAGCTGGGTGTAACACGGGTGAACTTTGCGTAATCTTTTACGATAATGGAGAAAGTGTGTTTGACCTTAAGGTGAAAAGTATCACAACTGTTTACAACAGCAACACATGGGGCTATTTAGCACTCCTCCGGTTACTTAAGTATGTCTATATAAAGGAGGTTATTTGGTTGTAATTGTTTTACTTCATTCCTTGAATTCATAAGAGAAAAAGAGTGAGGAATTTTAACCTTGTCATAAAGTGAATTTAACGGCCTATTTTACAGTAGTAATTTTTGCACATCACACTTCCAATGCTTAAAAGAACATTATGTTTCACTTTCTACACTATTAGCAGTATGTGCAGGATAATGTCCTCCACATTACAGTCTTATATCGAGACTTCCCAGGAAATGGTACGTTTTGAAATTTTCCATACCTAAAAAAGAGTATTTTAGGAGCATACATGTCTGGATGAGAGAGAAAGGCACTATCCAAATTCGTTCTATTTTGAGTTCAATACCTAAAATAGTTTCCAAAGATGCGACACCAGACTTTCAAGAAGAAGAACCAAACTACCATTTACGAGGGCTGTTCAATAAAGAATGATCATAAATTTTTACAGTCATAATTTTTCGCATTAAAATTCAACCTTATTATACTGTATTAGCTTAATGTGAAACAAACACGCCGTAGTAGTTTCATTGTTGGTACTCCTGGTTCCCGCCTGTATGAAACAGGCAAGTTCAGACATGTTCAGTATCGCCTACTGCTGCAATGGAGGTAACACCCGAGGAACAATATGTTTCTTTGAAATTCTGCTTTCATCTCAACAGATCTTCTGCTGAGGCCTATACAATGTTACAGGGGTCCTATGGAAAGTCTGTTCTTCCGTGCAGCACAGCTCGAAGGTGGTTTAAAATGTTTAAAGAGGGGAGATAATGAATTTCAAAGGAAGGTGGACCCGGTGCTCCAGTTACTGCTCTTACGGAAGAAAACATCAACACTGCTGCTGCCATTGTGAGAGAGGGTCGACGAATTACCTTAAGGTCACTCTCTGAAATTCTGAAAATTTCATTGGGTGACACCAACACGTTGGTGACAGAAACATTACACATGAGACATGTTTGTGCGCGATGGGTTCCAAGACTATTGATTCTCGAACAGAAGGTCCGTATGCAGTTAAAGTTGCTGTTAGAGAAAGATCCGCAGTTTCTTTCAAACGTAATCACTTCTGATGAAACTTGGCTACATCATTTTGATCCTGAGAGCAATCAGAAAAGCTCAGTATGGAAATCTCCTTCATCACCAACCCCCCAAAAAGCAAAAGTGGCTGCTTCTGCTGGGAATGTCATGGTCATCTCATTCTTTGATATTCATGGAATGGTTTATCGGCATGTTGTACCTGCACACACACACACACACACACACACACACACACACACACACACACACACACACACACACACACACACACACTCATCAGTAACTGGACAATACTACAGGGATATCCAGAAAACAGTGCAAGTCCATATCAGGCACAAAAGACCACATTTCTGTGAAGCAGGCTGGAGGCTGCACCACGATAATGCGCGGCCGCATATAGCCAATGTTGTTGCTGAATATATTGCAAAAATCAACGTGAAGTGCATCCCTCACCCTCCCTATATTCCGGATTTAGCCCCATGTGACATTTGTCTATTCCCTGTCTTTGATGCCGTATTTATCAGCCGTATGATTGAATACGATTTTAACAATGAATAAAATGATAATTAAATTATAATGAGGAAGTAAGGTGAAAGAATTTAAGATAATGAATATTACAGATGGATAAGTTCATGAAACGAAGCAACAGCATTTAGATTCAATTACTAGAATGCCAATAAGTATTTTAACCCAGAGCTATATAATAAAGTTGCTGGTCTATATGGATGAAATGTTCCGTCGAAAGGCTGTGGTCACGGGTTGGGTCGCTACCTGGGTAATGAGTAGACCGGTCCAAACCTGGCCCAAACCAGTATTTCGGGGAAACGTCCGCGTGGTTGTAGCTCGCTAACTAGAGTTTTTCAGAGAAATCCAGCTGGAGGCGAGGCTATATCTGTTTTGGTAAGGAATATTAGGTTTTAGCGTTGGTCTTCTAGTCTGAGACGTGATACCGTGTAGACGTGTTTTGTCTGCCGGGGACACAAACGTCGGATTGCGCCGAGAAGTATAATCAGTACTGAGAATCTTATTAAGTGAACAAGATCTCCCAGCAGTTAATTAAGCGGCGAAGTATACTTTCAAAACCGTGTTAGTAATTTATTCCATCGTGATAGATTTCAGCAATTCAGTATAGTTTTAACGTGATAGTGGAAATCTAGAGTAATTCGATCTGAACGCGGCGGCAACTCCTGGTGAACTGTAAGCACGAAACGAACTGAATAGTAAAGCTGATAGTATGAACTGTGTTGTTTTTATTTCGTCAACCTATCTCACGCATACCCTGTAGATAGCGTGGTCTCAGCTCTAATGACTAGCCAGGGCAAAGAATAGTCAAATCATAGAGCAATCTACTAGGCGACCAGACTACCGGGATCCAGGCTGCTAAGGTCACATCCAGAGTGGCTGATACCAGAGACAGAGTATCAGCAGACGTAGCGGGGGAGGAAAAGGCAACAAACTTGGCGAACCAACGTGGCGCTTCGAGAGACGAAAAGCAACCAGCATCAGGATCGTCGGAAGCTCCAGCAGAAAACCAAAGGTACTGAGTGTAACATTTTAGTGTTGTTGTCGTTGCTGCAATGAACTGATGTAGAGTATTTTAAGAAACGGAAAGGTGAAAGGTCGGTCAAATTCACAAATCATGGACGTGCAGGGGAGTACTATACAAATTGTTAAAGAGAAAGTAGCAGAAATAGGAGAAAGTGCTCAGAAGATACAGAATAGATTAGAAAAGACAATGGAAAGTAATAATGATCAGGGTCTAGAAAATAACGTGGGAAGGGATACAGAATGTAGTAGTAACAATCAAATTGTACAGGTTAGTGTAGCTAAGGAAACAACGAATAATAGCCAGGGGGTAGATGTAAATGACTCAGATACGAATATGAGTATGGTAGCCATGATGAAAGCGATAATGGAGAAGTTAGAAAGTAATAACCTAGAATTAAGTCAGAAATTAGAAAGTACGAACCAGAAATTAGAAAGTAATAACCAGGAATTATGTCAGAAATTAGAAAGTACCAACCAAGAATTAACTCAGAGGTTAGAAAGTAATAACCTAGAATTAAGTCAGAAATAGAAAGTACCAACCAAGAATTAACTCAGAAATTAGAAAGTACCAACCAAGAATTAACTCAGAGGTTAGAAAGTAATAACCTAGAATTAAGTCAGAAATTAGAAAGTACTAACCAGAAACTAGAAAGTAATAGTCAGAAATTAGAAAGTACTAGTCAAAAATTAGAGGCAGGACAGCAAGATTTGGTTAGGAAGCTCGAAAGTCAGCAGAAAGCATTAGAAACCTTTCAAGCAGAGGTTAGAGGGGAAATCAATCAAGTTAGAACTGAAGTACGGGGGGAAATAGAAAGTATAAGAATCGAAGTTTGTAATCAAGTAAGTGAGAAGTCAGGCAGAGAATACAAGACATTACGAGAGGACGTAGCAAAGCAATTGGAAAAAGAGAGGGAAATAGTTAGCAAGGAATTAGACCAAATTAGAGAAACGGCTAGCAAAGAATCAGGGGAAAATAGAAGTAGATTAGAACAAGCAGAAAGGGAAATTAGAAGTCAAGGTAGGGGTGTAGACGAAATAAATGAACAAATGAAAGAGGTAGCTACAGAAATTAATGGAATGAAGGAAACATTAGAAAATTTGAGGTTGTGTGTAACTGAACCTAATTCTAATGCTAGTCAGATAAGTGAAAGCTCTGCACGAAACGAAGCGAGACAAAGTGCCTCAGCCGACATTTCGATGCTTAATATGGGTCCAAGTACCTCCAGTTATGAACCCAGAGGTAATAATGTACATGTTGAAAGGAGTGGTGGTCAAATGCAATGGCCAAACCACATCTTAAATGAAATTGTGCCACCAGTGTTTGAACATGAGGATTCTGATAATCCTAAGGATTTTATGAGGAGTCTGCATGAATATTTTTCTGTAAAGTGTATTCCTGAACAGTATTGCATGACAATTGTTAGGAAATGCCTTAAGGGAAATGCAGCTAACTGGTTAGAGGTATCAATGGGAAATAATAATGACTTCAGGACCTTTGAAAGTTTATTCATGAACAGATACTGGGGACATAACAGGCAGTCTAGCATAAGGTTAGAACTGAGTAGTGGAAAGTATGACCCAAGAACTGATCAGTCGATGGTTAATTATTTCACGAAACTTGCTAGGAAATCTAAAATGTTGGACCCACCCATGAGTGAGCAAGAATTAATCGCCATTATCACGACACACTTCCCAGAGGCACTCCAGAACTATTTAATTATAGCTAAACCCACAAACGTCGCCACCATGATCGATTTGCTGTTGGCATTGGAGACAAACAAATCAAAGAGTAAAAATGAAAGTTTCGCTAGGCCTGGAGCGAGCAACGAAAGGGAAATTTCAAATAATTTCGGGCAAGGGGCACATATCAATTACAATCAAAACCAGGATGTCCGAGATAGATACCGAGGTCCCGCACCCAGAGGAGGAAATTCGCAGTGGGAGAACCGAGGCCGAAATAATTTTGACGGCAACCAGAGGAACCGCAACGGGCACGACCGAAACAGAAATGTACGAGTAAATTACGTAAACGCGGCGAGACATGAAAGGAACCGAGGAGGATGGAACGAGAGAAAAAGAAGACATTCAGGAAATGACTACTGGAAAGTCGACAATATACCAGAAGTTAGGCCGAGGTCACCCAGGCAGGGAGAACGGAGCACGGGAAATGGTTACTGGAGGGTCGACAACATTCCAGAATTTAGGCCAAAGTCGCCGCAGCACGGAGAAAGGAGCATGAGCGGTAGAAATTCGCCGATAAATGGAGAAAGGGCCGAAGCCCTACAAGTAACCAGGCAAGTGTTCGAAAACCGCGGCCATCCTTCTCAGGAAGCAAAGTTGGAAGGACAGAATGCAACGAGAATTGGAGCTTACAGCAAGACTCAGGGAAACTGTGCACCCAGTCAAACGCGCCTTCAGTGAAGACTGGGAGGAAACTATGTGAACCGTATGCGAAAAATAAGATCGTCAGAGGGCAAATGATGTTACAGAAGGAAACCAATCTGAGGAACAGAAGTGAAGACAGTGACAAAGTGTTCGAACCACCACGAATAGCAGTTGCCATTAACGGAATTCCGGACACTGCAATAATAGACACTGGAGCTAACAGTACAGTGTGCTCGCAAAAGTTTTATGAAGAACTAATCAACCTGGGTTTGAAGATATTGTCCTTACCAGTAAGCGGTATATTTTGTTTACTAGCTGTAGGGAAGAGGAAAGAAAGAGTGAAATTTCAAGTCATGCTCAACGTAGAAATAAATGGTAGAATTATTGAGGTTTTGTTCCTGGTCGTACCCAGACTCGTTACCGACATAATTATAGGATGTGATTGCCTGTACGAATGAAAAGCCATTGTTAATTTCGAGAATAGATTTGTCAAGTTAGAAACAGGGCAAGAAACAGTAGTGGTGCCATTTGTCGACGATAGCGGTTCAGAGGAAGTTGTACGAGATGAACGTGAAGATGAAATCCGGGGAGAAGTATTCTTTGTTGAGTATATAAAAATTGGGGCAATGGAGCTTGGCGAAATAAATGTCGAAGAATATGCTGCCGAATCGAGTAACAATGGGATGTATGATGAAGATGTTGGAACGATTAGGGAATATGTGGAAGCTGAACCCCGAGAAAATCCCGCCAGGAATTGGAATTATGAGATTACAAATTTGTACCGCAAGGCGGAAAACTACGAAAACTTGGAAGATTTGTTCAGAGAAAAAGTCAGTCAGGCTAACTGCCTGAATACAGCGCAGAAAGAAGAATTATTTAGAATTTTAGTACGACACCAGGAGGTATTTTCGGATAAACCAGGAAGATGCACGAAATATATTCACTCTTTCGAAATGACGCCCATAGAGCCGTTTACACATAAAGCGAGACCCATACCATCCGCTATTCGGGAAGAAGTCGATAAAGTGATAGAAGACATGCTAGAAGACGGGGTTATCGAAATTTCAGACTCCATATACGTGAACCCCTGGGCATAGTAAGCAAATCTAGTGGGAAAATTAGAATAACACTAGACGCAAGAAAGCTAAACAAGCATTGTAAACCAGACAGATTTAGACCCGAGAGCGTGGATGCAACGTTGAGCAAGTTGCACAAAGGAAAATTCTTCTCTACCTTAGATCTGACCGCCTCCTTCTGGCAGATTCCACTTAAGAGAGAATTGAGAAAATTTGCTGCATTTTTACATTCTGGAATTCTTTACCAGTTTACCGTCTGCGCATTTGGAATGAACACAAGCGGAGGCGCATTGTTGAGAGCATTGTATGCTATTTTTGGAGAAACCATAAAGAAATTCGTGGCTCAATATGTGGACGACTTTGTCATATTCTCGTCAGAAATTGGTGAAAATCTGAAGCACCTTGATTACGTTTTAAACCGGTTAAAAGCTGCCAACATGACAATTAAACCAAGTAAAACTGCCTTCTTCGTCAAACAAACCGAGTTCCTAGGATATGTCATCTCCCAGGAAGGTATAAAGATCACAAGTTGTCCTGCGCCGTGAAGAACAGAAACAAGCGCATGGAGTTACTATATAAAGGTCCTGGGGAAATTATTCAAAAATTTGGGGAACATACATATGAAATAGTAGATGCGGTAAATAGAAAACTCATGGGTAGGTGGCACAAACAACTTCTCCGTCCGTACCGGACATAAACAAATAATCATGCAGAGGCATATAGGATAAGGTATAGATGAAAATGTATACAACTCTATTAATGAAAATGAATTCAGACGAACATATTATTATACATTATATAATCTTAATGGTATCCAATCACAAAATATCGAAATTGTGAAAAAAAAAAAAAAAACTTGTGGTGATAAGTACTTTTAAGACTTTAAAGTGAAGTGGAAGTGCAGTGAATCCTATGAAAATAACCAACTTAAAGCAACAAAACTGAGTACCAAAATAATTTACAAATCCAAGAAGGTGCAAGGACTTTTGGCAAATTACACCTTTATATAGAATCAGAAGACAAACAGATTTTGTAAACTAGCTTAAGTTTTATGTAGTTCATAACTAATACGATGTAAACGTTCGTTGTATGACGAAAAAAAAAATGTAAAACTTTCAGAAGTGGGGTGTATATAGCGTATGGTAAACTAATATGTATTGGATTATTTCGGATGGTTATAATGTGAAGTGTTGAAAACAAAAAGAAATTATGTACCATTATTATAAAAATTTTGTCACTATGATTGTATGTAACGCAGCTGAAATGAAAAGAAAATTGTAAAGTGAACCAGAGTTGCCGACGTGTGGAGTTGTTGATAATAATAGTAATGTTATTCGGGCAAGGACGTTCCATTCTTAAATTATGGGATAATTAAATAATGAAACGGGGGCAGTTTGATGCCGTATTTATCAGCCGTATGATTGAATACGATTTTAACAATGAATAAAATGATAATTAAATTATAATGAGGAAGTAAGGTGAAAGAATTTAAGATAATGAATATTACAGATGGATAAGTTCATGAAACGAAGCAACAGCATTTAGATTCAATTACTAGAATGCCAATAAGTATTTTAACCCAGAGCTATATAATAAAGTTGCTGGTCTATATGGATGAAATGTTCCGTCGAAAGGCTGTGGTCACGGGTTGGGTCGCTACCTGGGTAATGAGTAGACCGGTCCAAACCTGGCCCAAACCAGTATTTCGGGGAAACGTCCGCCTGGTTGTAGCTCGCTAACTAGAGTTTTTCAGAGAAATCCAGCTGGAGGCGAGGCTATATCTGTTTTGGTAAGGAATATTAGGTTTTAGCGTTGGTCTTCTAGTCTGAGACGTGATACCGTGTAGACGTGTTTTGTCTGCCGGGGACACAAACGTCGGATTGCGCCGAGAAGTATAATCAGTACTGAGAATCTTATTAAGTGAACAAGATCTCCCAGCAGTTAATTAAGCGGCGAAGTATACTTTCAAAACAGTGTTAGTAATTTGTTCCATCGTGATAGATTTCAGCAATTCAGTATAGTTTTAACGTGATAGTGGAAATCTAGAGTAATTCGATCTGAACGCGGCGGCAACTCCTGGTGAACTGTAAGCACGAAACGAACTGAATAGTAAAGCTGATAGTATGAACTGTGTTGTTTTTATTTCGTCAACCTATCTCACGCATACCCTGTAGATAGCGTGGTCTCAGCTCTAATGACTAGCCAGGGCAAAGAATAGTCAAATCATAGAGCAATCTACTAGGCGACCAGATCACCGGAATCCAGGCTGTTAAGGTCACTTCCAGAGTGGCTGATACCCGAGACAGAGTAGCAGCAGACGAAGCGGGGGAGGAAAAGGCAACATCTTGAAGAGACGCCTTCGTGGAAGGCATTATCCATCATCAGAAGTAGTGGTGAAAGCTGAGAAGACGATTTTGATGTATCTCTCAAAAAGAAAGTTTCCAGCACATCTTTGAAGACTGGCAGAAGCGCTGGGACAAGTTCATGGCATCAAAAGAGACCACCATCAAAATTATGAGGATGAGTAAAGGTACGCTCTCAAAAAAAAAAAAAAAAAAAAAAAAAAAAAAAAAAAGGTTGTGATCATTCTTTATTGAACAGCCTTCGTATTTGAACAACTGTTCGGTACTTCTGACAGCAGCGCTATCGTAATTATGGATTCGTGACAACATGTATATGAATTTAACAAATAAAATTTGTTCAGTTAGATTATAAATTTGGGATCCTAGAACTGCGTAGCAAGAAAGACTCTGTACCTTGCCTCCCCTTAATTTATCCTTTGCTCTCTTTTATGGTGAGTCCACATTTTCCATGGATTTGGTGAATAACACATTGAAAGAGGAAATTGAAAAAGGCGTTACTTTTCATCAATAAGGAACTTGGTTAGACAATGACTTGTACTTCCTCAAACAAACAAAAAATCTTATGGAATCCATTTATTTTATTTGTCCATCCCCATGAATTTTTTAAACTGCTAATCATACCAAAAATATAATAAACAAAAGTGTAATAAAACAAACACAAATAAGTCACGATAATTCCGCAGTTAATCATATAGCCTAACTCAGGTTGCAATAGAAAAACTTCTTATTTCAGCTAAGAACTCATCGCATATAAGAACGTTTTTCAACTGCATTTGAACACATTGTAAATTTGGTATATTCAAATAGTGATGTTTAAATGCTTGGAAGAATTTAAAAACAATGTTTTTCTTAATTTGATATATTTAAACTTTAGTGTAAGTACCTATTTATGATAATATTCGTACTTAACGCATATCAAATGCATCAAAGTTCACTTATGTCGCCACTTAATTAATCTAATATATTTTTTCTTTGAAAATGTAGTATATTGCTGTAATTTGTTACAGTTAGACGTTTGCTATACACTTCAAATTTCTCTGTTTTAAACGTTGCATAAATATCTAAATTAATGAAATATTAAATTTGATTTGGTATTTCACAGTTCTGTGGTATATACGAGATTTGTTTGTTACTGTAAAGCACTATTACGTCGTAATCTAAAATATTCTTATATTAGAGTTCTTCCAGAAGTGCAGATGCAATGTGAAAAGCCTGACTGAAGCACATAATTTAGTTTTATGCCGGCCTCTTTTAATTTGGAAATAAGTAAAATTTATAAAGGTGCAGAATAAAACATGACTTTAAATTTCAATTCTTTATGGAAGTAAGGATAAAATAGTATGCGTCCTTTTTCTGTTAGAGAATTTTGCCAGTTTGTGATTTTTGTGTCAGTTGGACATATTTAATGCTATTTTTGGCACTGTTCGGCAGTATGAGTATAGCAGCTGGTATCGACAGTGAAAATGGCTGTCAGTATCAGGCACTAGAGGGCGTCATCTTGATGCAATTAACAGGCAAAGTGGTGAAGGTGTGGCGGAAGGTCGGGTCGCATTTGTCCTAGCAGACAACAGTTTGAAAGATCACCTGGCTATGCGCCAACAAACAGCTCCTCTACCTGTGGCGTTCAACACTCGTCTCTCAGGTCGCTTTAAATCTTTCACCAGCACTTTCCTCTTTTTAAACTTCCATCTACCACTTTCTTTCCACCAATATATAGGGCACAAGTTCAAATGCCCTTAAAAAGGACAAAAAATAGAGAGGTTTGTTTCTTGGGAGGTATTCGCATAAAATATACTAGCTTTTAACTTTCTTTTTCCTTTCTTTTCTTTCCTTTCTTATTTTCACCAGAATTTCAAGTTGCACATATATTTAATATACCTTTACCTACATGATAGCTATTGTATTTTCTTACAAATTTCAAATCTCCACATAAATAAACTTTAATATAGGGCTGTACGTCCGTAGGAGTACAAATGCTATAAAATATGTTAACAAACTATGAAATATGTGGTCAAAAGTAGATGAAAATAGCTTAGCAAATAAAATAGAAAAATTCTGACCGGAATTTGCTAAATACTGTTTCAATGGAATTAACAGATGACTTCTTAAGTTTATTTAGGCAGTAAAATCAGTCACATAAAGGCGGTTGGGCAGGAGCAAAAATGCATCCCCCCAGAGGTCTCTATGCTTTTCGCGCTATAAACAGGCGTGATTGATGTCACAAATTGCGAAATATTCTAAGTGGATTGATAAGGGTGTAAGTAACCACCAAATACTCGCTCTTTGGCCTCAGAAGGCTAGGTAAACCATGCTCTGTTGTTTAAATCAGACGATCTGTTGCACTGTACATCACTCTATAACTCGAATTTTGCAGAACACCTGCACAAAAATTATTTATTTACTATCCAATTTTTTTATTCCTATTTTACCCAAAGGTATATTAGGAATATAGTTTACAAATTTATGAATATAATACAATTTACAAAAACATAACAAATTTGATATCAAGCTGACAAACAGTAAACATCAAGATGAATCATTTAGCTTAAGAAATATTTTGTTTAAGAAAGCCATGAAATATTGATAAGCTTTGTAATTCATCAGAATATGTGTAAGTGGTTTTGGGAAAGTGTAACCTAAGGATTGAAGCAATAATTCAAGTTCGTATCTTTCAAAACAGAAAAACGGGCAATCAAATAAAATGTGAGGGACATCTTGAAGATGACTTCTACAAATACAATCACCTGTGAATTTGATATTGAATCGAAATAAATAAGCTGAAAATTTGTCATATGCAGTTAAGAATTGAGTGAGAACATAGGAATACCGAATTTACATTTATGCCTTCCAGAAACTGTTGGGAAATATAAATCCTTAGTTAAAGCACCACAATCACTTTTTAACCAGTATTCATTCCAGTCGTTGATGATAATCTCCTTTAATGTTTGCTTCACATAAGAAATGGGGCAGATCTGGAAGATCTGAAGTCGCAGCTCTCTTTGCTAGCTCATCTGCACGTTCATTTCCGGCAATCCCTACGTGTCCTCTGACCCATTTAATACACAGTTGAGAACTACATAATAATTGATTCCTTATTTCAGCTGCAATAGGACTGCTGTTTTTGGTATCTTTCAAAGCTGCAATTGCTGTCTGTGAGTCATCGTAAAGGCGAGCGGTACATTGTAAGCTGTTGCACCATTTCACTGCTTCAGGGATTGCTAACAATTCAGCTTGAAAAACTGAAAACTCCTTGGCAAGTCTGAACATGGAAGAATGGCATTCTATGGAGCGAGAGAATACTACAAACGCACATCCTACTTTAGCACTTTTACTAAGCTCTACAGCTATCCGAGAGCCATCTGTGTAAATGGAGTACTGGTGATATTCTGCTGCACAATCTTCAAGGAGACTAGAGACACCAGTGGCTGGATGAGAAGCTTGTCTAACTGGTTGTTCAAGTTGCAGTTGCGAAATATGTTGTGGCAAGGCTCAGCCATTTCTAATATTGTTGATATTTGCCTTATATCCACCAGTAAGAAAGATGGAATCAATATTAGCAATAATGAGCGCTGCTGGAGTGGAGATGGTGCGGTATCCTCGGATGATTCTTAAGATGTGTCCATGCTGTATCTGTAATAATTTAGTTTGTGCCCATCTCTTCTGAAAAATACTTTGCAATGCCCCTGCACAATAGAGAACCATAGGTTTAACCGCCCCTTTATAAATTAACTTCAATAAAGAAGAGCTTAGGCCCCATGTTGGTCTCGTTAAAGCAGTCAGTGCGGTAAGAAGTTTACTTGGCCCTCATGGCTACATAATCAAGATGATTAATAAAACGATTACTTGGCAAGCAAAGCGGGTTGCTGTGTATCAGCTACGATAGATATGAATGTCAAAATGTAATGCATATACATAAATGTTTCTATCTAAGTGTTCATTTACTAACGAAGTGTAATAATAATAATAATAATAATAATAATAATAATAATAATAATAATAATAATAATAATAATAATAATAATAATAATAATAATAATAATAATAATAATAATAATAATAATAAATAATAATAATAATAAATAATAATAATAATAAATAATAATAATAATAATTAATAATAATAATAATAATTAATAATAATAATAATAATTAATAATAATAATAATTAATAATAATAATAATTAATAATAATAATAATTAATAATAATAATAATAATAATAATAATTAATAATAATAATAATAATAATTAATAATAATAATAATTAATAATAATAATAATAATAATAATTAATAATAATAATAATAATAATAATAATAATAATAATAATAATAATAATAATAATTAATAATAATAATAATAATTAATAATAATAATAATAATAATTAATAATAATAATAATAATTAATAATAATAATAATAATTAATAATAATAATAATTAATAATAATTAATAATAATAATTAATAATAATTAATAATAATAATTAATAATAATAATAATAATAATTAATAATAATAATAATAATTAATAATAATAATAATAATTAATAATAATAATAATAATTAATAATAATAATAATTAATGATAATAATAATAATTAATGATAATAATAATAATTAATGATAATAATAATAATTAATGATAATAATAATAATTAATGATAATAATAATAATTAATGATAATAATAATAATTAATGATAATAATAATAATTAATGATAATAATAATAATTAATGATAATAATAATAATTAATGATAATAATAATAATTAATGATAATAATAATAATTAATGATAATAATAATAATAATGATAATAATAATAATGATAATAATAATAATAATAATAATAATAATAATAATAATAATAATAATAATAATAATAATAATAATAATAATAATAATAATAATAATAATAATAATAATAATAATAATAATAATAATAATAATAATAATAATACTAATAATACTAATAATACTAATAATACTAATAATACTAATAATACTAATAATACTAATAATACTAATAATAATACTAATAATAATACTAATAATAATAATAATAATAATAATAATAATAATAATAATAATAATAATAATAATAATAATAATAATAATAATAATAATAATAATAATAATAATAATAATAATAATAATAATGCTTGTATGTATAATAGAGTGCGTTGTTAGGTAATCAGCAGGCTCGTTTGTTAGTGAAAGGAAGGAAGCAGGCAGGACTTCTTGGTGCCTCTTATGGTAAGAGAGGTGTGTACACGATTAATGAGGCCAGATGCCGCGGTAACCATGTTCAACTAATTGAGAACACATGCAGCTCTAGTGGATACTCTCCCCAGACAAGTGTTGGTTGCTGTGGTTAAGAGCGGACGGACAGTTTGAACCTTGCCCTTCAACGGGTGCGCCTGCCCTAACTATCCATGACATAACAAATCACTATAGCATAACCATTTCCCCTGTTAGTCCCCAGAGAGATTAAGCTCGTGGTTTCACCTAACCGAGGAGATATGTATATGTACGTCTGTATTTCGTTTACATGTCACTGTGACCTTGTGGCTAGTGGTGACAATCTGGTACGGAAGCATTCATGTTGAAGAGAATAGACATTGTCGACAAAATAACTACATTTTAAACTTTGCATTGACTCTGCATTCACGCACAGATAATTTGCAGTTTCAAAATTGCCTCCAATAAGAGCTATTCCAGATTAACAAAAAGTATACAATTCTGTCTTTTGAATAGGAACCTGCCAAACAAATATTACATTAGAAATATCTACCAGGTGACATTGTTCTGAAGACTAATACTGTTTTTAATGTAAACCTAGCTACCTTCATTTTCCTTCCTAACTTCTAACAACAGTAAATTGGATTATCTAAAGGCAGATAGTAAACAAGGAATACTCTGCTTCCCTAAAATGAAAGTATATTAACGATGTATCTAAATATTGGCTATCAGGAAGCAATCATACCATCTGCTGCTACTCCAGAAAACTATTGTCAAAGGTGTCTCCTGTGTGTGAATTTCCGCGCGCTGTTTGTAAAATTCTATCGCCAAATTTTACACAAGTGTAACTAGTAAAGAATACAAAAATTAGTGTATTACTAACAATTAAGGCTTCCCTTTCCTTCTGCTGTTAGTGAAACTTAAAACTGGAAAACTGGAGGATGATGGAACTCAAAAGAAAGGGGTCAAAAGCAGTAAGCACTAGGTAGTGATATTCATACTGTATCGAAAAATGGCTTCACAAATGAAAGATATAAAATCCTTGTTTGTAATTGAAGGTTCCAGGTTTAACATAAACAAAAACTATAAATACGCTATTATTGTTATAAATTACTCTCGTGTTGACTTGGTTAATTAGTTTATACCCAAGGTACACCTCTATATTTTTGGGACAATAAAATGACCGAAGGTGGAAATTGTTCCAATTATTATCATCTTATAACACGTATTGTCAAATTACTGTGCAGTAACAATTGAGTCTTTAAATCAGTAGCTGAGGTAGTAAACAGTATTTCCCAGCATCTTCCAGCTCAACCATCATTCAAACGTCATATGCATTTGAACACCCCTCGTACATTCATCTGTTACTTGGACAGTCCAGTCTCATAATTTAAATAACTTATTTTTTCCTACAAAATCGTGGTATTAGTAAGGTCGGAAAACTAAATTAAAACTGGTGCAGTGGGAACCCGTAAAGTTAAGCTTAAAAGTTTAATATGGTATTAAATAAAACTTATAATGCGTTATTATTAGCTAGCCTAAGCAGTACTTTTCTTGCTAAAACTTCAACACTAAGAATGCTTTTAGTAGTGAACGCATGGTCTAATATTCCTCCCTCTTATGCTGAATTTGTGTTGAAATAAACTAATTATATTCTACCGTAATATGCAGCATGTCATGTATTTTATAATTTAAAATTAATTACATTACATTCAGATGATTTTCTCTGTTCACTAATTAATTATTTACTTATAACCTTTAAAATATTCTTATGCAGTTTTATTTTCCTATCTACTTCGTCTAAAATTAAAATATTGAGACAAACCTTCGTAAAAATAGTTTCACGTGCGAGATTTTTTAACATACAACAGGTATGGCGGAAAGAATCAACAGTCAGCTGTTTCATATCTCGTTGGCATAAGCGGCCTCGCTCTGTGATATCGCAAGAAGCAGCTGAGTAGCGCTTCCACTTTAACAAAGGAATAAACATATTGACAGATCAATAAGTGGTGTTACATAAAGTGGTGTATCGGAATTGACTCAACCACAAAGAAATTTATTTATAGTAAATTGTGTTTTAAAATATGAGCAGTTTATATTTAATACGAATTTGTCCATATACTGACGTTTTCCACATATACAATTACAGTTATGAAAACTCCTTTCGAATGAAGGGCACCAAAGAGGCTATTGCCAGATATTTTAACATAAATATTTTATTTGTGATGTATTTATCTTAACTAATTAAAATAATCCTTAGTCAACTTTCAGAAAATAAAAACCATTTGAAAATTCGTTCATTTAAAGAGAAGTTGGAGATGAAACAATTTTCTTGAGTCTTCATGTCGCATCTGAACTTAAATGCCAAGTTTATATTCATCCAAATTATCCAAATTGAGTTATCTATTCAGAGACAAACAGTAAGACTAACGCGCACGTACACATACGCTCACAAAACATGGACGCCTACACTTTTTCTTCCCTTCTTTTTGATTCAGGGATCCAAAGACATATTTATGATGAAACTCGATATCAATTTATTTCAATGAAATGTAGTAGTTTGTCTGCCTGGCACATGGTGAAAAAATTAAATGAGATGTGTAGTGTTTAACGTCCGCTTTTACTACATACGACACCGCAGGCGGTGATGATACATGAGATGGAAATGAAGCACCGGTGGAATGAGATGGCGGGGGAAATTGGAGATCCCGAAAAAAACCCGCCCCAGCGCCATGTTGTCTAACACAAATCTCACTTTGAAGTCGCCTAGGATCAAACCCAGGCTACTTTGGTGAGAGTCAAGCGCTCTAGCAACTGAGCCACGGAGCGACCGTTGGTAAAAGAGGTAAAACTCAATAGCTAGCTGCTCATCTGGAACCACCTCCATACATCTGTCCATAAAAAGTGTCATATTGAATTTGAAGGCCTTAACTTCAATCACGAGGGAATTGGTTTTACATTTATTTAGTGAAAGTCAATTTTCATCCTAATCCTTACTAATTTGCTTCTGTATGTATTGAATGTTGAGTCTAAACAAACATAGGTACCTATATCTGTCTATTTCATCCCGTGATGACTGCTGATTTTGTAATTCACTAAGGTTATTGCAATTCTAATAGGAAAATACTGCGGCAGCAGGAATTTTAAGGACGTGAGGTAAATTGCATGACCTTAGCCATTAGTTTTTTCTGGCTTCGTCATGAAAAAGTGGATTTCCTTTTTGATCTTTTAAGCTACATCCAATTACGATTAGGTATAGAAAATGTAGCTTCACTAATTTTAAAAGAAGTCGTTGTACATGAAATGAACTTATAAAATTCCAAAGGAACTGTGATACTCTAGGAGCAAATACCTGTTTGTGATTTAATAAAGGTAATTAATTTTCATGGTCTTGCTTTTATTTAATTACACTGGGGAACAAAAAGAAATTATTTTTATATACCCGAAACAAAATAGGCAAATTCTTATGTAAACTGATCTGCCGATTCCAAAAAATCCCCTCATAATGCTGTATCACGTAACGTTTTTTAGGTATTCATAATTTTTTATGAAAATTTACAGAAATGTGATAACTCTTATTTGATTAATTGAAAATAATAGGTATTTTATTGCCAAATAACATTGAAAACAATAATAATAATTATTATTAATTATTATTAAAATAAACACAAGATAATGATGAAAACCAATACCTGAATTATCTCAGAAGTGTTTCACTGTTGGTTTTTTTTATTTTATTTACTCTCCCGTTTGAAGAACCAACAATAGTCTCCGAACATGGCTGAATCCCAGCGATACCCTGGTAACGTCTTTCCATCTCAGAAATGTCCTGGTGAAAACGCTCACCTTGCTCATCACTTATTACAGCTCCTAGGTTTGTAGGGAAACTATCAAGGTGAGAGTGCAAAAAGTGGATTTTATGTGACATACGGCAACCCATTTCTTTGTAGCTCCTTAATAGTTTTGAGACTAAAGTTTCATAATTTTCTTCTTTGTTATTGCCCAGGAAGCCTTCCACCACTGATTTAAATGATTTCCATGCTGCCAGTTCAAAACGTTTAAGCTTTGATTAAAAAACACTGTCTTTAAGAAGTAGTCTTATTTGAGGACCGACAAATATACCTTCCTTCAATTTAGATTCACTTATTTTGGGAAATATACTTCTTAAATGCTCAAATGCACTTCCACTTTTGTCCAAACCTTTAACAAAATTCTTTATTAACCCGAGTTTTATGTGAAGTTGGGGGAGAAGAACTTTGTTTGGGTCTACTGGAGGCACATACTTAACATTGCTTGCTCCAGGGGTATAGTCTTCCCTTTTCCCCCATTCTTTCATTATAAAATGCTTGTCAGTTGCCCTACTGTCCCATAAGCACAAAAAACAGTAATAATTTGTGAAACCTCCCTGCAGTCCCGTTAGCAATGCAACTACCTTGAAGTCACTACAAATTTCCCAGCCATGGTTTTGATAACTAATAGCATCTAAAATTATGGACATGGAATCGTATGTCTCCTTCATTCCTATGGCATGAAATAAAGGTATTGAAGGTATTAAATTGCCATTATGTAGCAACACTGCCTTTAAGCTGTATTTAGAAGAGTCAATGGCTATTATTTTAAATTAAGTCAATATGAGTTGGTATCATACCTCATTTCTGTAATTTTGTATAAAATAATAAGAATATCTCAAAAGCGTTACGTGATACAGCATTTTCAGAGGCAATTTTGGAATCAGCGAGTCATTTTGCATAAGAATTAGCCTATTTTGTTTCGGGTACAAAAAACGTGTTCCCTAGTGTTATTAGTGGCCAACGACAACAAGCTTGCGAAACAAAAATGACCGCTCGATCTTTTAAGTGCTGAATCAGCCAACTGTTTTTTTATATTTGGTCCATTCAACTGCCTTTAACTACAATGGTTATATCGGTGGCCGTTGTCCTTTGGAACATGTCGAAGGTGTTAACTCGTATTCGTTGGGTTTTAAGCCAACTGTTCTTTCGGAAGCATTATAGTTGCAGATATGTGTTGGTCTTTCGCACTAGGCGTGTGTAAGACAAGGACTTAGATAGGTAGAAAGCCTCAAATCATCGACGATTTATGGTTTAAATACAATACCTAATCTGATGTACTATTTGTAGGTGGTAGAGTAAGTAACATGAAATCTAATCAGATTGTCTGAGATATGAGATTTCAACCTATGACCTCTCGGATGTGAGCCATACATGCCATCTAATACATGACAACCAATATACACCAATATACAGATCTTTGGTGGTCATTTGTTCGCCAAAGGGAGGCTGATAATGAGAATGGTGTCGGAGTGAGAAACAGCTTCTATCGTGAACCCGGCATTAAGTTTGGCCATATCATGAGCCAGCCAGTGGTGAAAGCTGGAGCCCGATTCAAGCCACGGACCCTGAGTGCGACGTCTGTGAGCAAAACCGCTGTGCCACCCCTGTTTCTATGTATAGGTATATTCAGAAGCAGCAGGCTTGTCTTGGTAGTTTAGTCTAAGAATTGTTCTCTCACGCATAACGTCGTCACATCAGCTTCTCCCTTCCATGAAGCTTTATCTGCCCGTGCTGAAACAATAGGGAGATAACTGTGTCTATTCTCTTGAGTAACACACGCGTAACACACTCCGTCGTGAGAGAAGGTAGAGATTAGTACTAGAACAGCACCCTCATGTGCAACACACAGCAGGTCGACTCCACCATCCCAAGCTTAGGTATACTTGCCAACCTTTGACCAGTGAAATCATATACCAAATATTTGGAAATAATTGCTACATTCACAAGACTTTATCTTTCCATTCTTCAACAAACATTCCTATAAAAGTTTATTCTAACTTCTGCATTTTAATTGAGATAAAACTTCTACAAATATCTTATTATTCATGTATTTTGTTAATACTGAATGCAGTAGTTTTGGGTGACAGTCAAATCAATTAAGGGTAAGTTATATGATTGCCTTACAATTATTCTTTTGTCTTTATGTTTTATTACATTTCCTTCACTACGATGTTTTCTTTACTAAGTTTTATATTGTTCTAACGGAAGCTGTGCCTAGAAAGTAATCAGATTAAATTTAAAGTAAAGGTTTTCATTTAACGTCCAATATGGGAATATATAGAAATAAAAATATACAAATATTCCATTAGTACGTAAAATGTACTCTTCGCACAAGATAACAATGAATTCTCATTTCACAAAAGAATAAGTATTATAAAATACAAATCAAAAATAAGAAAAATCTCTAAAATGTCTTAATTCCATAAAATATGCATTTGTCTTAAATTGTGATATTTAAAAGATTATATACTTTTGTGGAGGAACATGAAGAACACATTGGTTTATTCCCAGAATATTATAGATGTGCCTTGATTTATTATGAAGCATCTTAAACATAATGGTATTTTAATAAAAATGGTTGCCCATATTTGATTTTTTTTTGGGGGGGGGTGAATCTTTCACCTTAAATATAGTTTGAGATGGGAGCGGTGTCCTAGGAAGACTTGTACTGCTGTCCATACTCACATAAACACACGAAACTGTTTCTAATCACATTTAGGGGAAGGTCCAGGATTCCACAGAGTGCATGAGTTTTTGGGTAAACTAACAACAATTTTCCTAATTCATATACCTAGTTGAGAAGGGCAATATGAATTAGTTACGAATACTTTATTAAAACACCTTTTTCTTGATATGCAGTTGCTATAAAATATTAAGGTATGTTGAGGCTGTGCTGCTCCTAATTGCATATAATGAATAGGACAAACTGAATTCTTTAGGAGAGGAAGTAATTTCTTGGTTTACATTTCATTTAAACTTAGAGTCTACTAACAAAATAAATAGGCGAGTTAGGAGGTCTATGCAGTAAGATACTAATAGTCTAGAATTAGAAATTTTCAATTTCGGTTATAAATTCATTTTATATTTTCACTACAACTATATTTCATTTATTTTATTTATTTATAGGTTTTCCACTTTACAGCAGTTCACCCTTGGTTCCTGCTTTCTAGAGATTCCTGTCATTCCAGTGTCCTTCTTCCAGTCCCTTCTTCTTCATATGACCATTGGTTTCCTAGTACCACGTTCTTCTGGCTCTTCCACGCTTTTTTCTGCCTGGTAGGACTTGTTTGGGTCACCGTTCTTCCGGCATCCGTTTTACATGTCCATACCACTGTAGAGCTCTACTGGACTGGTTTTGCTTACTGAATTCCAGCTTCAGATGCTTAGCATCTTTAACTGTTGAAATACCTCTCATTTCTCTGTTTATATCGTTATCGCGTTGTAGTTTATGCTCCTGTTTCAGGTAATTGGCCAATTTTAAAATGTAATAAAAGAAAAAAATCATTTTATAGTACCTCGAGCCTTTTCGAAAATGTGTGTGGCAACAAAGTAGCTCAAGCATTAAATATAGCAGAACAAACTACTCTGCTATACGTATTTCAAACATACGAGACGAGCATTTTAGTGGTGTTTTCATATTCCCCTCATAGAAGTTTAATGTTATATCATCCTGAATATTATTTAAAATATTTTGATTGACATGTAAGTGCATAATCATCAATATATCTATAATAATGAAACATGATACAATAAGAAGATGGTGGCGAGCAGGGGTTACCACAGCTCCACGTTGTGCACCTGTTTGATACAAAAGTGTTTATGGGTGTCACACAATTCCACGTTGGGACGCCAATTTGAAGCAATAACGTTTATATTTGGCGAATAATGTTCCACTTGACAATACAGTTTGAAGCACTTTTGTTTAGCTCAGGGTAAAACAATGAGGTTTCTCACAGGGTATGCGTGGATGTGTGTGATAAGGATATTTAATGACACTGGAATGCCCGTTTCCAACTTATTTATCTGCTTATTTTTTTTTTAGAACATCGAAATGAAAGTTGCCGACCAAGGGTTACCAATCTCTGTTTAGAGTTACTGACGTCAGAATGTTTATTACTCGATACACTTTATTCGTTCCTCATATATATGAACCGACAAATATCGAAGACAGAACAAGAGGACTGCCCCTAATAGCCCTCACGCCTCAGACTGCTCTCATCGGCCTGACGCCGAAGACTGTTCTGATCGGCTCCACGCCGAAGACTGTTCTGATCGGCCTCACGCCGAAGACTGTTCTGATCGGCCTCACGCCGAAGACTGCTCTCATCGGCCTGACGCCGAAGACTCTTCTGATCGGCCTCACGCCGAAGACTGTTCTGATCGGCTCCACGCCGAAGACTGTTCTGATCGCCCTCACGCCTCAGACTGCTCTCATCGGCCTCACGCCGAAAACTCTTCTGATCGGCCTCACGCCGAAGACTGTTCTGATCGGCTCCACGCCGAAGAATGCCTTAATGGCTTGCAAGCCACGGAGTGCCCTTCTCCACAGCTGCGCGTTGGTGTATCACTTTCACTTACTGAAAGCCCTCTTCATTCAACCAAAAATCTCTTTGTGGCTGTTTTGTCATGCCATTCTAAATAATCCAAAGAATACCCTATTCGACAAGTCAAGTGGGCCCCTTTAGAAAACTGCTAAGGACACTGTTTCTTACATTGCCTTTGTTATAACAATTTTCCCCACAAATCAACTGGCCTTGCCCTTGCCGTAACAAAGAACCAACATTCTTTCGACATCCATCATGATTCTTTACTTATGACAAACCTTAATTTCGGTATCAAACATTACACGATTAGGTAAGGTACAAACAGCTGAACTATGTTTTGGGTGCAGTAGACTTCTGTAGCAGAAATAAAGTAGAGAAAAGTGAAAGGTAGAACCATCTTATAGTAAGGAAACTTATAAAATGCCAGAAGAAAGATTTTCTATACTAACCTATAAAAGCGTATAATAGTATAATTAAAAACGTTTTGATTGAAATAAAGTGTACTTTATTAAACTAAGTAAATATTTATCTACCTCAAAAAATTTGAAATAAAATAAAT
The DNA here is from genome assembly GCA_030765055.1 of Mantis religiosa. NCBI lineage: Eukaryota > Metazoa > Arthropoda > Insecta > Mantodea > Mantidae > Mantis > Mantis religiosa. The sequence continues at coordinate 39,909,584 of CM060951.1, forward strand.
TTGGATACTTTTATTAATTTTTATTACCAATTAGTAATTTGAAATCTTCTGCAATTTGACTAAATATCAAACTTAATATTTAATTTTAGCATTATACTGGAGCGTAACATAAGAAGAAAAATCTTCAACGAAATTTCCATGTTATTTAATTATTTACAATTTATTTAAATAGCATTCAGATGTTGATTGAAATTAGGTAAGTTTAACATACTTTCCTGACAAATGAAGGGCCTATTTTGACAGACTGATAAAACCCTGCTACAATGTGGCTGTCTTTCAAAAACATAATTAATGTAAAATACATTGCTTTGTGTAATTAACGACTTCCTTGTTGCAGATATTCCTGGTTATTGGTTTGAATTTTTAAAAACATAACTTTCCTCAACTGGAAAAAGTTAATTTCTTGACCCTTGCTAAGAGCATTAGATTTCAAAGCCTTCACATGCAGCTCTCTCTTAAAAATGGGACAGTCAATTTACCTACTGTAAATTACAACGAAATGTAAAATGTGTAATAAAGATGTAACTACAGTGAAAGTAGATATAAGTATAATTTGTTTAGCCATAGTTTGTAGAAGAGTTAAAGATTGCCATGAGGCTGGAACAGCACATTTTAATTTCTAGCCAAACTTATCGTCAGGAATATTTATGTTATTACAACACTGCCAAATCTTTCGGGACCGCCAGCCTGAGACCTCTGGGCTCCTTGCCGACCCGCAGTAGGGGAGTGTGTCCGTTGTCCTGTCCTTTCGGTGGAACTCTCTAAGTAAACTGTCCTCTGCACTGTAGTGACTCCTTGGAACGGCCGCCCTCTGTCGCTTCTCGCCTCATCCTTCCTCCTGCGGGTGCCCCACTTGGGGGCATAAGCACAATGGGTACAACATGGTGGCCTAATGGGTACCAAATCCTCTCCGTAGTGTAATCCTAATCCTACTGCTAAGGCAGCGGTAATGATGTTCGGCGAAACAAGTTTGACTAACGAATCTTTAATGTATTTAACGATTCGTTAAATATACATAAGAAACTGTCCATAAACTATACAAGCATCTTTTCACTTTACGTGCATTAAAATAATTTGCGCCTTCAGATGTGAAACCACTATAGCTGTTAAGCTTACATAGCGGCAGGTGGACGTATGTTTCCTCGGCGCTTTGTTTAGCTCTGTGTGTAGCTTGCCTATTGCTACCACCATGTTTCCCTTTCTGATTTCTTTTCTTTTGTTTGCTTCTCTTGCCGAAAATTTATCTTTACAATCTTTCTGTTTTCTGAGCTCTTCTGATGATTAAGATGACCTGAGTCATCATTAAGAGTTGCACGTGGCAAAACCAACACATAGACATACATTGATGTTTTGACGACGTGTTTTACATTCTGCAAGGACAATTAGGTACCCACAAATACGAGTAAGTAAAACCCATCTTTAACTGACAGTAATGACGTTTTTGAAAAATTGCCGTATACTCATCATGTCCGCACTCTCTCATCAGAACACACTGTGTTAGGAACTCTGTTAAATTAGAGATGTCAGATTATAAATCACTATACTGTGAGCTTGCAAATTTGCATGCTGAAATACCTCATAAAACAGTTCCCAATAGTTTACAAACATTTGAGACATTTAGTAAAATTAAGAATGTATAAAATTCGATTATCATAATGTCGGATCTAGTGAAAAAAAAAACCTTCAAATCTGATGATCATTAGACATTATATATATATATATATATATATATATATATATATATATATATATATATATATATATATATATATATAATGCACAGTCACCTAATGCTGAAATCACTCAGTTAGGAGATCGTAGAGTCCCGCAGACACCACGTGTGCCCATTAATGAGCGATTTGCTCCATCCATTGTTAGTGATTTGCTACAGCAGGTGAAAACGCATGTCTCCCGACATAATAGTATCGAAGCAGTCATCTCTATCATTAGACCCCTTCCTGCTCCCTCTTCAGTGCTGAGACAGTAAAGTCTGTGCCCTGCATTCGGAGGTCAAGAGTTCAATTCCCATGGACCTCCTTTCTCACCCATGAGTTGTTCGGGAGTTTTCCATATCTATAGGCGAATTCTGCGAATAATTATTACATTCTACGTAATTCTTGTCCTTCCATTTAACCTCATTTTCATTCAGGCTGGCTATTTCAGAGTTCAGAGGTCAGAGGAGGGGCCTTCGGTGTGTGTGTGTGTGTGTGTGTGTGTGTGTGTGTGTGTGTGTGTGAATGTGTGTGTGGCAGGGAATGTGCTCTCTGATGAATGTCATCCTCCAGATCGTGGAAAGCCTCTGTTTTCCGAGCCCCATAGGGGATGTGTAAGCTCACAGAGGGCAGCCGGTTGCACAAGCCGCCACCGGGAAGTTTCAAACCGTAGCTATTATGAACGCTACCCTTTGCTGTCGCCTCTCTTAATATTCTCTCCTTAACTCCCACGTGGATACCTGCCAAGGGTATAGGCGCTAAGGATCTCTACAGTCTTGTTATAATCATTGGGTTATAATGTAATAAAACACTAAGATATTACGTGTAATGATTTGCACACTTTGGCCCAAGCTACTATGCCAGTGGATAATAAATTATAGGTTAGGATTATGTCACAGCATTCGCTAATATTTCCATGTAGTTGTTATTTATCTGTTCAAAGTAGATTCATCTTTCTCGCTTTTATCAGTGTATTTCTGTTTATTTTTAAATTTTCTAAACATTGCCCTGTATTTCTGTAGCTTTTGTCTGTAATTTTGTTTATTTCAGTTTTCGATTTCTTTTTTGAGCATTTTCTTCACTCTAAAACATGTTCCATGTACCAAAAGCTATAGTTTCTATAATTATCCTTATTAACCTTACATAAAGTGTATTTCTCTAACACTGACTGTCGTGCTCAGTGGTCTAACATACTGGCATGTGGTTCTGAAAGTCACTCGTTCAAATCTGATTTTGTCAGGCATAAAAATACTTAGCATAGCTTCCTTTGGAAGGGAAATAACTCCATGTCATAGATTTACATTACGTAAATGAACCTCAAGCCAGATAGAAAGGCCTCAGTGTAAAATATCCAATGGAGAATGAGACGCTGAGTACTTCTTTCTGACCTTCCTTTAACCTCCACATACCTGCTATAATCATGTCATGTCAATTCTTTATTCACTATTAGTGTCGCCAGTATACCTCTACCTTTACCGTCAATTGACACAGAGAACACAATGACTTCTCTGTACGTTTGCTGAACAATTTGTACATTGTTATATCTCCAAAACTTTCCTTACACCCTTAAAAATCTTTCACAGTTTGTTTCTCTTTTCTTTAAGGTATCTGGGTGGACAGAAGGTAATTTTTCGTCGTATATTCAACACAATACAGCCCTTACGGAAGTAATTATGATTGTAGAATTCATGCGGTAAGGTTTGAGAGGATTTCAATATTATAGTGTCATATAATAATACATGACAGAATACCATAATACATTAAATCTTGTTCTCCACTTCTTGTCTTTCCTTACCTTCTCCTGTGTGTTGGTTCAAAGTAAGTTCAAAATTTGTGTAATGTTTGGGACGGCTAGAAATAATTGGGCCAACAAAGAAATGGGAACTTGCTCTGAATTTCAAAATATTTAGCCTAGAAAAATATTCTTTAAATACATTAGCTCTCCAGCAAAAAGGTAATGGTGTGCATATTTACTTGTATACAAGTACTTGAATATTTCACATCCAACTAAAACTTTAAATTTGTTCCTAAGTCATTTTGAAGACCAGTTCCAATTCTGCAAGTGTGGCATCAACAGAAAGGGATTTAAAGTCATCCTTGCAGTGTGTAGCAAATGTCTGTTTTCCGCAAAACGATGTTTTAGTACACAATGGGTCTCTAGCATTAAACTGTTTACTTTTAACTACCCTCTCGGACTAGCTAACAATATTGAACTAGGCTGTGTGCACTTTCAGTCGCGTTACCTATGTGACTACACACTGATTCACGATAAATGCTTCACCCACCTCTGACCTAAGCCATAATTTTTCTATATTATTTGTTAGATTGATTAGCCAGGGCGACTACACTGTATACTTTAAATTTTATTTGATAAAATATCATCATTTAAATTCGAGGTTCTGTATTTTAATGTCTCCTGCACCATCAATTATTTTCTTGTTACTCTTCCTATTTCAATTTGTGAACCTTCATTTTTAGTTATGCTTATCAATTTCAAAATTGCCTTACAAAACTTCGTATATATAAATGCAGCGCTTACCAGCCCTTTACAAGTCCCAGGACTTTATTTCTTGTGGTAAATGAACCATTTTACCTTCACTATATACCTACATCTCTCACAGCCATAACTGGCACTATCCCTTTTACTAATGTTCATCTCTTGTTTCTTCCTCTTGGCCCCAATTATATTTTTGTTCATGTGTGTAATTATCCACCACTTTATAATCTTTACTCAAATTTTCTTCGAAAGTCAAAGTTTCGAAACATTTCTCAAGTAAAGTATAGCTAGAATAGGGATGCCTTTTGCCTTCATACTTTTCTTTTCTTTCTCTTTCTCTTAATCATTTGGTCTCTTCCAAGTTTCATATTTAACATAATTTTTGTTTGTCCTTTTCACAGATAGGCAAAACTGATGCTGACACACAAACCATTTTCCTACTTTTCCCCTCAATTCAAATTGTGTTACACTATTTATTTTTTGAAAAAGTTTGGAAAAAATGGACACCTCTATTTATTACACGTAGTACAGAAACTAAAATATCGAGTACAGCTGCAACTAGACAACCCATGTACACAAAACCTACTGGCTCCGTAGTAATGTGTCATTATGCAGAGACTGTCTCTTCGGTTCCCTTCTAGCCAAGTTTCTTCGTCACGGTTTCCTAGGTTGGTGGACCTTGGTGGAGTTGTCTGTTTCCTACAATTAATTGTTATCGTATTTCCTGTCAACTTAATCCGTTTAAGAAGCACATGACGACGCTTTGTGTGTTACGGCAGGGCGGTGCAATTTGGGTTCGGGAATGTTTTCTCCCTGACATTTGGTGAACTGCTGGGGTACTCGCTTCCTTTGTGGAAGCTTTCCCGTTTGCATCCCCAAGTTGTGCGGCTCATGTCGCTAGCCAACATTGGCATTTTGAGCAACGGAATCGCTAGATATCCCATCCTTGCTAACGCACATTGCAGCTGGTGACTCCTCGGATCTCTCATTTATCCCTGCCTCCTGGTCATGACATGGACATCACAAAGGAACCACTGTAATTACCAGCAGTGCAATGCTGTCTAATTACGCCTAAACTCATTCCACACATAGGTACGTAGTGGTAAATAATTAAACATTAACTACTTCCTTTACTTCCTTTTCTGGCCCTACTATATTTCTAAAAGTAACTTTTGTAAGGTTAGAAGCTACTGGAATTTCTAAATTAGATGTTTTTCACCAGACCCTAATTTAATGAATTTAAGAAATAGTATAATTTGTATGCTACATAATTACCAAACATCGTTGGGGTGATTTCAAAACTTAATTTTAAGAAATAACCGAATTAAAAGTAATAAAATATTAAGAAATCAAGCAATTACCCCAAAATTTAAGACCATAGACAGCTTTCCTACCTCAGAATTAATTTAGGAGTTACTTTTGAGGAACTGCTGTTGGCTTTTAGTGAAGCTTTAAAAGAGCTGGTGTAAATACAAAATTAATTCCATATTTATAATTTTCTCTTTATACCTAGGGTATTATATGTAAACATCTTTTCTTAAATAGTAGAGGATCAAGGCGTATTTTCATCTATTTATGTGTAATGCAAACATTTGTAAGATTTCATGGATGTGCATATAAAGTTTAGGAAAAATATTTAGTTACGTTACCTGAAAATGCGAATAAAATGCAGTTTAGCGGATAATAAAGCTCAAAGTTATACAAGAGACATAATATAGCAAGCAATATTCTGGAGCTAACTGGCATTCCTTTATATATATTAATATATCTAGGGTGTATATTTAAACACCACGGTCCTACCTAATGAAATTTATAAGCAATTAACATGTAGACAGAAAACACGTGTATTTATTCTATTTACTAAGTAATATATACAAAATTCTATGATTTCACAGAAAACAAGCTATGAAATGTATTGTTAGGTTTACAAATTGACAGCCATAAGACTTATGTACCTCAAACTTATGATTGGCTACAAGGAAAACGAGAAATAAAATTACTACAATAACTTCAAAATGGTGCAAGTTTTCAATAAATAGTAAAATGGAGGTACTTTCAGAAGAAATATCTGGTTAAGCTTCACTCTCTAAATTGCTCATAGATTCGCGCAAGTTCTAGCCGTACATTTCAAAGTTTTCAAAAAATGGTCGTTTTCACTCAAGTCAGTAGGTGTATAATTAACTGCACTTTTATATTTTTGTTCTTTACCAGAATTAGGCCTTAGTGTTGCTACAAATAACCTTTTTTGCGCAGGGTAAAGCAATGAGGTTACTCTCAGGGTATGCGTGGGTATGTATGAGTAAGGATTGTTCTAATGACACTGGAATGCCCGTTTCAAACTGGTTTAAAGACTACTTCTTTTTCTCATAACATCAAACTCGAAGTTGCCGACCAATACATCATGTTTAGAGTCACTGTAGGTGGAATGCTTATTACCGGTTCTGATCTGCCATCGACCAAGACAGAAAAAGAGGGCTGCCTTAATCGGCTTCACGCCGCGGACTGTATGTCCTTACTTGGAACAGCAGCGCGTGGGTTGTAACTTCCACTTCTGAAGCCCTATCTTTTCACACAAAGATTCTCTTTGTGACTATTTTGTCCATTGTGATTGTTAGTCTCAGTCATGCCACTATTAAGGGTCCGAATAATACCTATTCAAACGGAGTCAAGTGTTACTTCTTTACAATCCCTTCCTGCTAAGAAAAACCCATTTCTTACGTTTCTTTTGTTAAAACAACTCAACTCAATTGCACGTGCATGCGTTTCACTAAGCTAGAAGATTTCTTTGAAATCCATCACGATTCTTTACTTATTGTAATCCTTTAATTTCAGTATCACTGTTCTCTCATAAGGAAATGCTTAAATAATGAACTTCAGGGGAATTCCTATATTGTGATAATGGTCTTTGTCTTTTAAATAATAGGCTGACTACACAGTGCTTAATTGTTATGACCACAAGGAAACTAAAGCAGTTGCAACTTAATATCCTGATTTTAAAAATTTTCATTGAATTTTGTAGTTTTGTTTTAAATGACATGTCTTAAGAAAGAATATTCCACATGATCGCTTATCCTGTTTTACTGAAAGGCAGTCCCTCTTCGTAGCTGAGAATGCAACCTAAGTGAACGATGTACAGGACAGAGCAAGAATCCTGGGCGTCTAACGCATAAAGTTCTGGGGTTATTTGCACAAAACATGAAGCAGACGATGTTTTTGTGTCCGAGGATTGTGTAGTTCTAAACACGCTACGTCAGCAAGAGCTTACACAGGAAGTGTTAACAGTGGGTCCTACACCCCGTTTGATTTATGGACATGGGGTGCGCCACAAGAACTGCAGCAACGTGACTTGCCTCAGGACATCGCCAGGCAATTAATAAGGATTCCTTCGATATCCTCACTGTATTGCATTTTGTTGACGCGAGCCAGGAGGAGAGCTTTGTGTGGAACCAGTCGAGAGTATTGTTTTCCTCAGAACAAAGTCGAATATCTTTCTCGAAGGGCTTTTGTTCGATTGGTCTTCATTTAATGGCACTTCCTAAAGAAAGATAAGGACCGACGTTTTATCTATAGTGTATAATATGTAGCTAACAATTTGCAGGAAAACACTGTTGTAAACGCAAGCTAAATATATCTCAGATCATATAATAGCAGCCAAAATAGTTTACGATTTTAGTGCTTTTACTCTGCTTACTTTAGATATCGATTCTGATGGTATATAAATACCTCTCTGCCAAGTTTTAAACGACATTGCGAAGTACCTACTGTATATTTATTTTAATTTGAAACAAGGTATCGATTATTATGATGTGTAATTACTGTTATAAATTCTCAGTTATTACGTATATTATTATCGTCATCATTAAACCTCTATTACAACATAGGTAATCCTAAAGATCTCCTTAGCTTTACCATAAAGAAAAATTAATGCACTTTTGTTGTACCGGAAAAAATGTTGAACAGGTTGAAAATATAACGTCATACAGGAAAGCTGTCATAATAACTTGGTTAGAGTAACCAAAAGAAAACCCAGCGGGATGGCTCACGCGGTTTCGTTTTGGCCTGCATTCGGGAGACCCGGATTCAACCTCCATGACCCATGGGATTTTCGGGGGATTTCCCGGGTCGCCAGGCAAATGCAAGGTAGGATAATTACATCTCCCGAATCTCCTGGCCCTCAATTTCATCTCCACTATCATTTCACAACATCTGTCATCTGGTGGTCTCTTTCAGGGTAGAAGTGTCGGCGGGTGTCTCGGTGGTGCATGGCAGGATGATATCCTCTGAGGAAAACTACTTCCTCCTCCGGCAAGTCGGTTGACGGCCTCAGCTCCTCTGCTGGGAGCATTTCGATACCGCCAGCCAGGGACCTTTGGGGCTTGGATCGCCTGCCTTGGTACCATTAGAGCTCGGCTGCTGGGATCGTTGCCGTCCCGCTGCAGGGGAACGGGTTCGTTGTCCTGGCCTGTCGGGGGAAGTCTATATTCAAGTAAACTGTAGGAACCCTGCCCTCTGTACTGTCGTGGCTCCTTGGGTCAGCCGCCCTCTGTCACCTTCGCCTCATCCTTCCTCCCAGGGGTGCCCCCGCTTGGGGGCATAGGAATAATGGGCCCAACATGGTGGCCTACATACCGAATTCCTTCCGTAATGAAATACCAATCCCAACCAAAAGGAATATCTCAGGTTCATATCACTGCTATAGTTAATTAAGGTTTCGATGAAACCTGGTCGATAGAACAGCATTAGCTCAAGGTGAACCTTGAAACTACATGTCACTACTGGAGAGGTACAATTGCCAGGCACCTAGCGGTAATTCTGAAAATTATAAAGACAGTGAAATTCTTGGAATTTCAGTATGGCTCAAAGTAGTGGAATGTTTCAGATATGAATTTGTAGCTTTAAAATTTGGCAACAGTATATATTTGGTAACCTTAGAATATCTAGTACTGTATTCGGTACTCAAGTTCCGAAAAGAGATGAACTAAAATTCCCTGCTTTTCTTCGGGTTTACAGTCAGAGAGGTGTTTACTGTGATCCATTACGGGCCAACCCAATGCTTAAAACCCGTATTTGTGTCATCTAGATTTGATGAAAACTTCAATTTATCATTTTTGAGACTAACATTAACATATTAAGTCTGGATGCATCAAATGATAGCCGATGTAATTAGTTACCATTTCGATTATTAAGATTCGGAAACTGTTTGTCAGCTTTAGCAGTGGAATTAACAAATGAATTATCAACATTTACTAAATTTATCGCCAAATTAACTGGCACATTTACTCATCATCCACGTATATTTAACAGTTTGTTCGCTGAAACAATTGACAACTGAAACACTGGAAAGGGAGACTGGAGACAGCGTCAAAAGTGACTTAAATTCATTAAGTGATAGCGATTTACTAAAGTACGAATAACTTTAAATTGGTTAAAATTATGAGAATTAGATGGCGAATTAGGTCAGGTGATGTTTTTGTCTCAGATTAAACATTGTTTTTTTTTTTTTTTAAACTGGAACTTCGGGTGGACGGACCTTTTTTGTGTAATTTACGTCCTCCAACGTTACGTCATATCCGACGATGAATGGAATGGGTGAAATGATGCTCAAATGAGCCCAGGGTCCATAGAGCTTAGGGCTACCTGGCATTCGTCTTTCAGGATAAGGGAAAACCCCGTAAAAACCTTATCCAAGTAACTCCTCCTGACCAAGATTAGAACTCGGGACCTCTTGAACGTGGACAGATATTGACAAAGTTTTAGATGTCTGCGTTATTACCGAGCGGGATAGCTCAGGCGGTTTCGTCTGTAGCCTGCACTCGGGAGGCCCGGTTTCGATTGCCGTGGCCGACCTTCTTGACCCATGGGTTTTTCTACGGTTTCCCTGTTCGGTAGGCGAATGTTGGGTGGGTTAATTACATCCTCAGAATTTGGTGTCCTCCATTTCATTTCCATTATCATTTGTTATCATGTCATCTGGTGGTTCCTCTCGGGGTAAAATGTCGGTGGAAGGCGGAAGGCTCGGCAGGGCATGGCAGAATGATATGTCCTGAGTTAACCACTTCCTCCTCTGGTAGGTCGATTGCAGGTCTCCGACATGACTGCTGGGACTATCGCCGAACCACAGTACGGGGGAATGTCCGTTGTCCTGGCCTGTCGAGGGAGGTTTCCATCCAAGTAAAATGTGGGAACCCTGCCCTCTGCACTGTAGTGCCTCCTGGGACGGCCGTCCTCTGTATCCTCTCGCCTCAGCCTTCCTCCCGGGGATGCCCCTCTTGGGGACATAAAGGTACAATAGACCAAGACTGTTCGCAGCGCCAAATCCCCTCCGAAACAAAATGCATTATATCTGCCTCAATCTGATACTTGCTGATGCTGAGACAGGGCTAGGATTCCCGGGTTGGCTGCTGAACTGAAGCAAGTAGCTGAGGTTTGCGGCATATCACGTAAATGAAATATTTTTATAGATTTATTGTGAATATAAACGCCTAAAACAGCTTATATTCAGGAAAAATAAGCAGAGGGGGCGGGTAAATTGCTTCATCATCCGACATGAACCTGGTGGGTTATAGCGGATCTTAAGACATTGCCACCTTGGTGTATGGTTTATATACCTCCTAAAATATTCTAGAAGGCTTTTTGGGTAAAGTGCATCTAATTTCACATGGAGCAGTAACCAACAAGTATTTCTTGCATTTTGACTTCTGGGACGTTATACCCCTTGTGTTATCTCTCAAGAGGTTACAAGTAAACTTCCAGACATTCGCATGCACCACTATAAAAGGCGTCAAGATGGGCCTTTTCCTGCCCAAATTCTTACGCTGTAAACTTAGTATATTAGAACATCGCATATTCAAATCATTGAGATGCAATTATATATTAGTAATAATTAACATATTGTTACCAGTTATTTCCCGGAAATATTACAATTACTCGATACTCCTTATTGCACACAATTAGCAGCATTTCAATGAAATTGTTACTTTATTATGTTTATTAACGGCGTTACATTTTAGAACAACAATTTTACTATTTAAATATTGATGTCTGTTATTTATATTTCATATCAGGTTTATTGTTGTTATTGGACAGAATTTAAAAGCTTGGCTACTTCAATCCTGATGCAAAAATGTGGTCGGAAAGAGAGAGGGAGAGACGGCGATAGTGATACAGTCTTCCTTGATTGTTCGAGGTAAGATAATAAGTGTATTCTTTTATTTGCATAGATACCGTAGTCGCCTCTTTAAAGTGCAGTACTGTGAGGAGCTTCCTCGTCACTGCTCAGTGCGGAATATAAGTTTGTTAAATTAAGTCGAAAACATTCACGGCACTCACCATTTGCTCTACTCGGCCGGCAGTCGCTGGGGAACTTACGCAGGCAGAGGTGTACTAGAACTACCTTATAATAGATTCTGTTAATCTTGACTTTCTGGTCTCAAACAAGCAGCATATCTCATGTAAATATTCTCAGAACCTCAGCAACAGTATTCTTGTGTTTCCTTGCACAGTGTTCCTGAAGTGTATGAGGATTGGAACTATACACGTCTGTTGAAACTCAAACCATATCACTACACACGTGTTCAAACGTTAACGCCAAATGATACCGCTGGAACTTATATGGGGGCGTTTTCGGAAGTTTTGAATATCTCCTTAGCGCTTTGAAAATTTGTATAAACTGCAATATGTTGATGTTATTTTCATGAGAAATAAAACTAAAATGTTGAATTTTCTAGGAATACCCTTAGAGGGAATTTGTTTTAGTTTACTAATGTTAAGTCACATTGGACGCTGCTTACAGACCCGCGTTCACTAACATCTCACTCGCCTAAAACCTCTGAATACTCTAACATTTCCAATTGCTCTACTCATAATTGTACAAAAAGTTCAACAGAATCAAAAACATTCGTATATTATTTAAATTAGAATATGAAATATAATTACAAAAATGTAATACATATATTTCCCTTAGACAACTTCCTACCTAAGAACAATTATGCGTTCTTTAATTGCTGTCTTATTATAAAGTACAGTTACTACCAATTTACATAGAATTAACACAAATTAAACATTATCTACCTTTAAGTCACACAGTTGCAGTTTGTTATTAGTCTTGGTATATAATAGCTTATCCTCCTAAACGCTGTTACATATTACAGGTGGTGCCATCTATGGAGAGCAAGGCAAGGTCGGTAGTTTGAATGTATCTGTTGTGTGTCAACCAAATGTGCCCTGGGTGAGAAGCATTTATGAATAACACAACATTTGTTGTATGAATCATTATTTAAAATGTTACATAATCAAACAAATTTTAACAGCTTCTCAACCCAGTCTTCTTCCAAGACTCCCTTTCCTCTGAATAAGATTATGGTAAACATTGCATACACATTTCCGTCACGCGTTAATATGGTAATGCGAGAGAAGTGTAAACGATTAATATAATAGTTAAATGTTTAAAACGCAGGTCACTCTTTCACGCCTTTCAAATGCCAAAATAGTTCCTTAAGATCACCAGAAAATCAATGGAGCTTAGTGTTTCAAATACATAAAATCTTTGGAAGATAGACGCTAAAACGAATGACTGTCTCGGAAATCTTTAAAGACACGTTAAAGTTGACGTTATTTCAGAGTGAGACTTCGCCGATACCTTAGTCTCTGCCGTGAACAAATACGTTAGAGCAAGGCAACTTAACTTCTCGGTCACAGAAGGTTACCGGATTTGATCCCTTTGTTAATTTTATAGCTATTCTTTGCTTAGAAGGCAGCAATGAGGAAAGTATTACACAAATAAAAATATTTGTAACTTATAATCCACTTATCTTAAGAAGTCGATGTTAAAACTTCTTTTTTCTTTTTCAAATCTATTTCGAAGGCATTTTGCATTCATCTTCAGTGAAAATAAACTCCGTTGTTAAGGAAATCTCGGTTACTATGTTTCCCTTTTGCTATGTCACGTTCCCAGCATCACCAAAATCCGAAGACGAAACAAACCTAAAAACAGAACTAATTGCCGGTATGTCAAAATTCATTAGGCGATGCCTATTTTTTAAAATAAATATTTTAATTTTATTTTCACTGAAGATGAATGCAAAATGCCTTCGGAATCGATTTGAAAAAGAAGAAAGAAGTTTTAACATCAACTTCTTAAGATAAGTGGATTATAAGTTACAAATATTTTTATATGTGTAATATTTATTGCTCCACTGTAACTACCTTCAATTTTCTGTGTAATGAGGAAAGTATTTTAAATAAGGAAGACAATCAAAGCACTAGTGGTTGGCGCTAGAATTACCCCTAACAGCAAATAGCTTTTTTATTCACGAAATTTCAAAATAAATATTTGCGGTGAAACCTCAGTAATTTTGACAGTGATTTGGTCAATAAGGCATAAAAAAGATCGTATTTAACAGCTGACAAGCACTCAAGAATAATCATGCATAATAAATTACAAACAAGATGAACACTTAAGAGAATGAACATTAGTAATAAAATAGGTAAAGAAAAAACGTGCTTGAAACAGCCTGTGCAAACTTTCCTCTCGGCCATAAGCTCTAATTTCACCTCTAAAACGCGATGCCTACTCATTATGTGAAATGGTAAACTTGTGAGCAGGACTTTGTTCGCCATGGTGTATTTGTTAATCGCTGCGCAATTGTTTATACTGGCTTTCCCTCTTACTGCCGGCTGTGTAAACGTCGACAGTGTCAACAAGTGCTCCAGAAGTGAAACAGGCCGCGCCAGCGTCAAAAATAACACGGACTTTGCTGTTAATTATTGACTGACTGACCCCACGTACCTATAGATGTATGTAACAACGGAAACAACCCCTCGTCACTGCCTGCCCGCAACAATCTGCACATTTACGTCCATATGCCAAGCGTTTCTTTCAATGTAGGCGTTTTTATCGCTAAGTGTGTGCCCTTTGAAGTGGGGCAGAAACCGATATGTTCACAAAGGGCTCAATTTCACATGTAAACACGCACAAAGCCATTCTGCACGCGGTAGGTACATATACACGGCGATCTCGTCAGAAATATTTGTACGCATGCGCATTCCAGCCATAGGGCAACAACCAAACACCTCCCCCCAACCCACCCACCCGTGGTCCCTCATAGCGTTTTGATGGATGGCAACCGATTTCCCCGGACCATAAAGCCTCTCTCGGCCGTGATTGAATGTAAACCGTCATCATTTTTGCTTCGTCGAAATTAGCTCAAAGCAGCAAATAATACAACCATGCAATCGGAATGTTTACACACCCCTGGTAATGTGGATTGCGGAGGCCTGTGGCTAGAATTCACTCTTTGTCAAGGGCCCTCGACGTTTGTTTCAAATTCTTTGATGTTTGGTCCACAACGTTGAGAAAATGTTGGAAAAAATGTAAACACTTTTTGATTGTTCCGAACAATATCATTTGCTTCAAGAGAATCTTCCTGTATCAATGATATGTGTAAGAAATCCGTTACTTTATTTCTAATGTTCTTGCACAAATATCTTGTGTCCTGAAAATAGTGGTTATGTCTAGGAGCCAAGTTTGAATCCCAATTGTGCGATTTGCGCAGATAAGGAATTTTCGACGTTTGCGCTTATCTTAAAAAAAAAAAAAAAAAAAAAACAGCTTCAGTCAATGGCCATGTTTCTGTTATTGTTGTTTTCAAATGCTAGGCTTTGTCAATGAAGCCATTAGCTCTCTTGCTCCCCAATATTTCTGTGTAGTGGGTCCGTGGTAGGGCTTCAAACGTTAGAAGATGTTCTTCAGTCATTTCCTTTTCTTTGTAGCACAGAGGACAATTTGGACTTGTATAAATTCCTATTCTGTGTAAGTGTTTGGCCAAATAATCATGTTCCGTAAGTAATGTAAAATTTGCTACTGCAGCTTTACGTGAGATTTCTGAAATAATTTCTGGATTTTTAATTAATATGTTATATTTCTTCTATCTTTGGCTTTGTTAGATATTGATTGCTTTGTTTGTTTTTATACTTCCTTTTGATTAATCTTTGTATGGATGTAAAGGGTAAGTTTTTACTTTTGTTATGAATTAAATTTGTACCTTTTTGGCAAGAAAATCAGCTGATTCATTTCCAGCAAGTCCACAATGTGCAGGTATCCACTGTAATATAATTATTTTCTGTAGTTTTTTAAATCGTTGGATCATTTTGAAACATTCTTTAATTTGGATTGACCCCATTTTATATGAACTTATTGCACATAATGCTGCTTTAGAATCAGAAAGTATGACAGCATTTTTGAATTTATCTATTCTGTATAGAAGGTGCTGGAATGAAACATGACTAGCCGTTACTTCTGCATCAAAATTTGTTGTGTGGTATCCTGCTGGTTGATAGAATGAGAACAGTGCACACTTAATTCCTGCTCCTGAGTTGTTGTCCAAGTTAGATCCATCTGTGTAGATATGTAACCATTCCTCAGGTGGGTATCTATTGTTCACAGTTTCTAATGCTAGTGCTTTTAGTACAGGTTATGACCATGTTTCTAGTCCATGAGAAGTGGACTCTTTACAGTCTCTGAGAAGTAGCTTGTTGCAAAGAACATAACATCACAGTTCTATGTGAAGCATTTCATCTGTTTAGGAGAAAGTCTGGAAGCGTGTGAAAATTGAAAATGCGGAGATATTTTTAAAGTACTTAGTATCATTGTTTATTAAATGTATCAAACATTCTATAAAACGAAGATAAATTCTTTAGTAGTATCTATAAAAAATATGTTTGCCCATGTTTAACAATTTACAGAAATAGCCTTTTCGCGTTTCATTTTTTCAGACAACTTTCAACTTTTTTTTTCTAATCCTATATCTTCCTTAATTTATTACTCTACTTACAAAGGAAATCCAAAGCATAAATGCTGCATTTTAGGTTTTCAGTTAACAGATACAATTATTTCTAAGGCTATATATACTTCATCAGTTTTAATTTCCTTAAATCATTCGATTTTGCTTGTGTGTAATTTACGTCCTCCAATATTAAGTCATATCGGACGATGAATGAAATGGGTGAAATGATGCACAAATGAGTCCGGGGTCCATGGAGCATAGAGTTACCCAACATTCGTCTTTCAGGATAAGGGAAAACTTCGGAAAAAGCCTTATCCAAGTAACTCACCCTGACCGAGCTTCGAACATGGGACCTGTTAATCGTGAGG
Organism: Mantis religiosa; assembly: GCA_030765055.1. Lineage (NCBI taxonomy): Eukaryota > Metazoa > Arthropoda > Insecta > Mantodea > Mantidae > Mantis > Mantis religiosa. Next base: position 39,925,944 of record CM060951.1, read on the forward strand.
CAGACGTGCTACCACCATGCTACCGAGGCGGGCTAAATCATTCAATGATAGCCCTTATCAACTTCAGATTGCTTGGCAGAATTTCCGAAGTATTCATTGAGGTTTACAGCATCCAAAATAATCTGAGTGAACATGAGAAAAATTGTTATAAAAATAATGTAATAAAGAAATTTATTCTTTTCTTAGGTAGCACCTGAATGCTTTTGAAATTGAAATCATCACACAAATCTCTATTATAGGCAAGTAACCACATAATCTGTGATTTTATTTTCAGGAATTTTTATCCTGTCAGCTCATACGAAGCGCTTGTATACATTATCCAGACGAACGAAATGATTCCGATGCAACTTTCGTGAGATTTGTAGTTCGATTACCACCAGGAACTTCCTGTCAAAATGATATTTTTAAACGATTTTTCTCAATCTTTATAACCATCAAATGATATTAACTTGGCCCTGAAAAGCATCCGTACCAAAATGTCGTTTACCAGATATTATTTGGCCGCATATATCATGACTAGGATCCGGAAGTTGTTGACCTAAAAATTCTCTAAAAATGAGCTGTAAAATGCCATTAAAATATAAAAAATGACCTAATAAAGTTAAAAATTTCTTTCCTCATAATAAACTAATAACCGTGTTGTAGTGCACCACCATGGTCATCTTCAAGTTAACAAAAGTAAAGGAACGGCAGTTGTCAGCTAAAACTGCTTTCTACTTTGAGAAACTTCTCTCCACTTCCACAGATGCTATAGGTGCATATTTGAAAAGCACTATATCACTGCACGTTAAATCAAGTTCAAAAATATCAGTTCTGAAGTTTTCTCCTGATAGATATTGGCAATCTGACAAACTGTTTGGTATCCTTTACTTTTGTCCAACACATTTAAAATCCCCTCTTCCGCAATCCTCACTAATTCAATCGACTTATCCAATGCCATGCCACTTTCTCTAAGGCGGGTTATGGTATCCTTAAAAACTGTAAAATTTTATTTAGTGAAAGCTAATTTACTTCGGATTTGAATATCAGAAAACAGATCCTGTGCGCCCTCAATTGCCTTAGGATCTACCCTATCTAAACTATTCACCACTTCTCTCACTATTTGAAAATTGTCACAGTGCAGTTAACCATGTACCTCAGGGTGTTAAAATTGGAGTGGGGCAAAAATCTATACTAGGGGCTTTATCTTTGAAATACATAGTTCGGGTTGGCGCTTTCAAAAATATTTTCTTTACTGTGGAAATTAGTGTATCTACTTCTGGAAATGTTGATGTGACCTGTTCCGCGTCGGTTAGGTAGAGGAACACGTTGTCATGATGTATTCCACTAGGCCACAGGAAACACATAGTTTATCGAACAGTTTGCATATCTGACAGTGGTTAATAGCTTCCATAATCTCTGAGGTTAGAAGAAAATTGTGTCTGGCACTAGTAGCTTCTAGCGTACCATTGGTAACATAACGCCCCTCTCAATTGGTTGTCTCATCAATTAATACATAAGTATTTTTCCCCATTCACACATTCACGTATACGGTTTATCCTGTCTTCATAACTTTTTTGTACGTAACTTTTACGCAAAGTTGATTCATTTCAAATTGTATGACCAGTGTAACGTTCAAGAAAATGTCGCAATTTGGAATCAATTTTCCTAGCGTAATATTTGCACTAACAAACACTTCACATAATTCTTTATAAAAAGGAATATGACTTGTTACTTGACGTCAAACCCGTTTCTTTTAACAGTAACTGAGACGCTTGTCTTTTTTTCACATTTGAAGAGCTCGCAAATGTTTTTCTGTGGGTGCAATCCCCACGTAATCGGCGATTCATCAAACTGATGCGTCATAAATTCACCAGCGCTGTTAGGAAGCTGACCTAGCTCCAGCCATCGTTTCCTGGGTCCGCCCATGGATCTCCTACCTTTAGGATGATACTGTAATGTTTGTTTTGTAAGTCTATTATCAGGCATTCTTTCAACATATTCCTTCCATTTTTGTTTGAGATCTTTTAACCTATCATTCATACTAAAAATGTCCAGCTCTTCTCTTATATTTTCATTTCTTATTAAGTCCCTCTGCGTGCATCCTTTCACACTTCTCAAGAATTTCATTTCTTAAGCCTGTATTTTACTCTGTTGCTTTTTAGTTAACGTCCAAGTCTCACTTACGTATGTCAGTATAGGTACAGACATAACTTTGTAGAACTTTAATTTTTAGTACTCTAAATTTGAAATATAAATCTACAAGTACAATTATTCACATTACTTATTATTACATTTGATTTAAATATGTGCTTGTGATGAAGATAGACGGTATTGTTGTTCTCTTGATATTCTTCAGGAACTGTGCGTTAATTCAACAATGTGTATTATATATAAAATGTGTCAAAACTGATCTTCGCAAGTTTAATATAAAATACACAATTGATTTGCTGGGGAAACGGCAGTTCTTTCGCGATGTAATTTTTACTACTGGAGCAACCATCTTTGCTCAGGAACAGTAAATGCTAGCCTCTATCCATCATCCTTTCAAGGGATCCACCACCACCGTCATCATAAAAAGGAACTCTCCGGAATGTTTCTCGTCATCTGGATGTTAGTCTGACGAATGTACCAGGGAAAGAATGTTTCATGTTGTACTCTGTACGTACACATATAAAGCTCTGACACCTGCACGAGAAGCTTGGATTCATCATGGATAAACAGGTTTTCTTGAGTTTCTTCTTCTATCCTCTGAGCTATCTAGTCTACAGCTTTATCAATGAACATATTTAACCTTTACAGCACTGCTTGCTTCATCAGCAAATATATGTTTGAGACACTTTTCAAGATATAGCTTCAAAACGCATTTATCTTTAACGCAGGTCCACTGGTCGCTACAAAACAGGATCCTTTAGAAGCACTAATCCAGATCTTACTTCCTGTTTCAGGAGAAACAAAGGACTGAAGGGTCATATGATATAAACTTGTCCTCATAAACACAAATATATGGCTGAGCTGCTCCATCAAGCATATTCATATCCTGAAGTGCTATTAAATTATTTATTCTATATACTCTTTGTTGATATGTAATCCTAAAATAACATCTATAGATGAAAACAGTAAGTTTAAATATAATGAAATCGCAATCTAATTTGTAAAGAGGTCTGGTTAGGGAATAACTCACTGATCGGGAGGGCTAAGACGGTTTCGTCTGTGGACCGCCCGCAGTCGGGAGGTTCGAGTTCGATTCTCGTGGCCAACCTACCTAACGCATGGCTTTTTGTGGGTTTTCCGGGTCACCAGGTGAATACTGGGTAGGTTAATTAATCCCCCAAGTTTCCTGTCCCTCCATTTCATCTCCATTATCGTTTCAAAGCATCTCTTCCCTGGTAGTCTCATAGGGTACAAATGTCGGAGGGGGTTGAGACATGCTCTGAGTAAAGCTTACTCCTCGGGTAGGACGATCTCCAATCTCCGAACCCGATCCGGTGGTGGAGCTGTTTCCAAACCACAATAGGGTGGGATGTCCATTGTCCTGGCCTGCCGGGGAGTTTCCAACTGGTAAAGTGCAGGGGCGCTGCTCTCTGCACTGTCGTGGCTCCTTGGGACGACCGCCCTTTGTCTCGTCTTAACTAATCCTTCCTCCCGGGGCATAGGTTCAATAGACCACGTTCAGAGACCTCCCTGAAGTAGTCCAGTCTCACCGTTATTGGTATGTCTCACTCTTTATGTGGGCACTAGTAGCAGAAAGAACAGCTAAAGTTTGTGAAACAGGTTTGTTTTTTTTTTCTTTTTATTTCAGTGCATAAGTAATTAGGTACGTATGACAATGTAATATACCATGTTCACCATATTTTGTTTCATATTAATGATATTAATTTAATTAATATGTTTTTTAAACAAAACGACTTAAATGTTCTCAAAGAATGAGAACACCCTATAGAATTTAATATAGCAGAACATTTTCGTTTATACTTTAAATAAAAAGTCACTGAATTTCAGGTTTTACTAAAACAGAATGTTAAAGCTATGCGTAAAAATCTCTACAACTCAGTAAAATATTTTAGTACATTTAACCTAAACCTTAGTTATTGGGGAGTTTAGTGAATCGCTCTTTATGGCGAATAGGTCAACATAAATTTCAAAATTTCAACCGAGTGTTGCACTATTCATATACCTAAATAATGAAATGCAAAAAAAATGCCGTAATTCATGATATCTTAGAGAAATCCACAAGATGTAGTTGCGAGGAGCACTCTGCTGTCAGTTAAATTCACTGCATTTCGTACTTAGCTATTTCAAATGTAAGGTAATTTATAACAAATTTGCACCTTGCACTTTTCTAAGAACAAGATTTAAAGTTCCAGTGTGAAAGTTTTTGCTTATTTTTGGCTATAAAAGTGGCTCTAATACTTTAGCTAAAAATGGCTATCATAGTGTAAAACATGTATGTGTTGAAGAAAATTTACATAATGTAGGCATTTTATAAAAGTACCTATAATACCTCGTTCATTTTGAATTACTTTTTATAACTGATAAACAGTAATTAAGACAGCCCATCCTTTATATTGCAATATTGGCGAACACGAAGCAATTTGGCGGGGAGGAATAAAGTCTGGCAACTTAACCACCATTGCGAAGGAGCAGGGGTAGATGAAAGACCTCGCATTGCCACTTATTGACTGGTGGGACGAGAGTGGTACGCCATCAAACACTACCGGTGTCTCACATCACAAAAACGTCACGATATAGGAGAGGAACTCTGTAGTTACTGCACAAAAACGTTTGATGCTATTCAAGAATGCACGAGAACATTCGGCTTCTGGAATGATTTATCGCGACCGCCAGGAATATATAAAAGCCAAGGGTGGTGCTTCGAAGGAGTACTAAACTATCTCGAAATCAATCCACCATCCTTAAAACAAAAACAGCCATCCTAAACCATCCCGAAAAGGAAAATCCTATCTGTGGTTAAACCCTATCCTGGGTGGGCACACAGAAACAATCTTCGGGCTACCACAGCCTGCCAGTACCTACGATGCGATGCGAGCTGAGTGCAGCTCCGTATGGAGGAGTTGGCAGGCCGTGGAAATGTGCAGAAAGCAATTTACTTGTAAGGGTGACTCCAGAGTAAGGAATGGGTGGACTGTGAAACAGGCAGAGAAGCAACATTTGTGTGAATATCGGAGTTGTGTTCAGAGTCCGCCTGTAGTTACGTGTAAGAATTGGACCTGTGTGTATATTAGAAAGATTACTAGAGCAAAAAGTGTGCGTACTAAAGAAACAAAGAAACATCGTACAGGCGTTTCGAAGTGTTGCACTTGTGGAACGGAGAGGCTGGGTTGTATGTTAGCTCTGAGTTAAAGATTTTGGTACAAGTAAAGCAGAATGAAGGGGAACATTTTCGTCTTTTGTCACAGTACTATCGAATAAAATCTTATCATTCTAGCCAGTTGTATCATTTAGATTTACCTAAAAGCTGTTTAAATTGAACATTATGGTTTTAAAACGCATTTCGGATCATCATTCATTTCTATATCACACTTCTGTTTTTGTCTACATTGAATATAAATGTAATATCACATTTACAACAAATAAACAGAACAATAAAACCAGCAATATAAGGGGAGTTTAACCACTGAGATTAAGTCCACTGAAAAAGAATACTGACGATTAAAATTATTCCATAATAAACCTTTTAAATAATTCCTTAATACTTAAAGCTGTTGAAAGTAATTCCCAAACTGCTAAATATTACAGAGTCTAATAACAAGAGAAAAATTAAAGCAACGGTAGTATGTGTAAGAAACAGTTGCCTTCTTACTGGATGAAGATTTCCGCTCAACCGGCTGAAGAATTCTGTTTTATTTAGACAACATAATAATGTAGAGAAGGCCATGACAATAAACGTCTGATGTGACAGAGGAAGGTCGTGGCTCTGCTTCTTCCGCCTCATATGTTTCAATAGCGGCCGCCATGTTGACCAGTGCTCGCTCCATTGGCTACGCCATTACGAAACGCAATGAAAGCAGCCATTACACGTCGAGAAGCCCTTTGTGTGAGTGTGTGTGTCGTCTTACTCTAGCAGATTGAAAACCACGGGGATTCTGAGAAGCGCTAGGAATGTCATCATGCCTCTCTACTCATACAAAACATCTATTGACTGCTGTATTTTCTAAATGTGTGTGTAAAGGTTTACACAGTAAAACAGTTTACTTACAGTAAAAAAGCGTTTGTATAAATTGATTTCCTAAAATATGTACTTTGAGAATAATGAATAGAGATAATTTTAAAAAATTGTAAGTGCTATGATCTAAGCAGAGAGGAAATTTTCAGATTCCTAAATGCAAAATTTTATATTTGAATTCAGTACCTTACAGAGATTTCATAAGAACGTTTAAAAACATCTACCATCTGAAATACCCCTTCTTCGCTTTGAATCGCCTTTGCTGAAGGGGATGATAGCTTGTAAACAGTGAAAGACCTACTTGGTATACAAAAATTATATGTAAATTTCACTGGAGCAAACAATTAATGTATGTAAATATTTCGTGTCATTAACCTTCTTCAAAATATTCTTATGAATTGCTTAAATTTGGCGAAAAACTTTATACTAGTCTTAATTAAGTGTCCCTGTTAGTCTTTTATCTACTTTTTCCCCTTATGACCATGCAAAGCAAATGGAACATCACCATAGAAGGCTCCTTCTAGTACTTTTACGTCAACTCTGCTCTTGTACCTACAATTAAATGCGGACTTTGGTGATCTAAAGAATATTAAGGAGTGATGACTTATGGAAGTGGCATGAATTTAGAGCCCGAACTGGCTAAAATCGGCTAAATTGTGTTGGAGAACAATATGAAGACCTAAAAAACTCAAAAAATGAACTCTAAAATTACCTTCACTTTGTAGCCTTTTCCTCCCCCGCTACGTCTGCTGATACTCTGTCTCTGGTATCAGCCACTCTGGATGTGACCTTAGCAGCCTGGATCCCGGTAGTCTGGTCGCCTAGTAGATTGCTCTATGATTTGACTATTCTTTGCCCTGGCTAGTCATTAGAGCTGAGACCACGCTATCTACTGGGTATGCGTGAGATAGGTTGACGAAATAAAAACAACACAGTTCATACTATCAGCTTTACTATTCAGTTCGTTTCGTGCTTACAGTTCACCAGGAGTTGCCGCCGCGTTCAGATCGAATTACTCTAGATTTCCACTATCACATTAAAACTATACTGAATTGCTGAAATCTATCGCGATGGAATAAATTACTAACACTGTTTTGAAAGTATACTTCGCCGCTTAATTCACTGCTGGGAGATCTTGTTCACTTAATAAGATTCTCATTACTGATTGCACTTCTCGGCGCAATCCGACGTTTGTGTCCCCGGCAGGCAAAACACGTCTACACGGTATCACGTCTCAGACTAGAAGGCCGACGCTAAAACCTAATATTCCTTACCAAAACAGATATAGCCTCGCCTCCAGCTGGATTTCTCTGAAAAACTCTAGTTGGCGAGCTACAACCACGCGGACATTTCCCCGAAATACTGGTTTGGGCCAGGTTTGGACCAGTCTACTAATGACCCAGGTAGGGACGCATTCCGTGACCACAGCCTTTCGACGGAACATTTTCATCCATATAGACCAGCAACTTTATTAAATAGCTCTGGGTTAAAATACTTATTCGCATTCTAGTAATTGAATTTAAATGCTGTTGCTTCGTTTCATGAACTTATCCATCTGTAATATTCGTTATCTTAAATTCTTTCACCTTACTTCCTCATTATAATTTAATTATCATTTTATTCATTGTTAAAATCGCATTCAATCATACGGCTGATAAATACGGCATCAACTTTTGGATTTTCTTGTACATTTTACTTTTACTACAATAATGACTGCTGAATTATGAAACAGGAACTTTGGTCCTCGGATAAATTATTCATTTAATTATGTAGTATGTTTAATAATTATACATAAATTTGCGAACTGTAACTATCTATGTTAGTGAAAGTAAAATTGTAGACTTTGATGTAAAATACTGTAACGAACCTGGGCAGAAATACGTGAGAAACACTGCACCCTTGGGCGACAGTCTACAAAAGGGCGGATGTCATACAATAGAATGGAATGCCAGCTATTTTACTGTACCGTTACACACGTCAATAACATCTTAGTTTTTCCTTGTGACGCCGTCCTGTGTGTATATAAGAAGGTAGCAAACCCCATTCAGCCCTCATTTGTTGCTCATTGTTCATTGCAGCCAAGTGTATTGTATACATCCGTCTGTTGTGTCTGGCGACGTGCCGCGTCCAGTAAAATGTATTATAAAATGCCCGCCGAAAGTGCAGTTATTTAAGGGTACCCAGGTTCCACAAGTGCAAGCACAAATTAAAGCACTTCAGAGATTATCTTTGGTTTGTGGTGTCTCAACCTTAACACCCTGAAACCCCGAAAAGGAATCCATACAGGAGACAGCAACTAGAGCCAAGAGTAAAGTAAGCAGCCGACGACGACGTGGAGACCGAGGAAGGAGTCCCGACGTCGACCAAGGTACATCCAGCCTTGAGGCGGAGAGATAGTACTGCCGCAATTACAATGCGTCACAGACACCTTTTGTAAGTTTTCAAATCTGAAGAAGAGTCTTATCAACTACTACGGACTTAAACATAGACGAGCTTCTATCAGTATCAAGATATTGGGGCATGCTTGAAGCAATAAATACTACAGGTTTCCATCTCTTCTAATGAAGTCAATATGCTACAGTTGTAACACTTGTTTTCGTTTGACACTATAAGTGAGTTTTTATTTTAAACAATGTTTAAAAATATTATAATGTTTATCATGAGTGTGTGGAAGTAAGATTCTAGAGGGAAAATTGTACAAGATATGTACAAGGGCTATCCAGAAAGTAGATTACGTTTTGGAATAAAAAGTAAACAAAGTATAGGAAACAAATTTTATTGTATACAGATGAAAGCCACACTCAAATACTACTTTTCGACATAGTCACCATTCAAATTAAGGCATTTATCGTAGCGATGTACGAGCTTGGAAATTCCTTCGTCGAAAAATTCGGCCGCCTGCGCCTTCAACCACTTCGTTACCTCTTCTTGCAGCTGTGCGTCGTCATCAAAACGCTGCATAGCCAGCCACTTCTTCATTGCTGGGAATAGGTGGAAGTCGCTCGGTGCCAGGTCGGGACTGTACGGCGGATGAGGAAACAACTCCCACTTAAAAGATTCAAGAACTTCACGAGTGACATTTGCCGTGTGGGGCCGGGCGTTGTCGTGAATCAACAAGATCTTAGAGCTCAACATTCCTCTGCGCTTGTTTTGAATGGCTCTTCTGAGTTTTTGGAGAGTTTGGCAATACCTTTGAGAGTTTATCGTAGTGCCTCTTTCCAGGAAGTCCACCAAAATCACACCTTTTCTGTCCCAAAAAAACAGTCGCCATCATATTCCTTGCCGACATTGTTTGCATGCATTTCTTGGGTTTTTGGGGAGAACTTGTGTGCCCCCACTGCATTGATTGCAATTTCGTTTCACAGTTCACGTGTTTCACCCATGTTTCGTCACCAGTAACGATGCGATCGAGTAAAGGGTCACCATCCTTATGGTAAACGTCCAAAAAGTTCAACGCTGCAGCCATTCGCTGATTTTTGTGGTCCTCTGTCAAGATTTTTGGAATCCATCTTGCACAAAACTTGTGGTAACCAAGCTTTTCGCTGATGATTTCGTGCAACAAACTTCGCGAAATTTGTGTAAAACTCAAAGAAAGTTCCGTTATTGTGAACCTTCGATTTTCACGGACTTTAGCATCGACTTTTTCGACAAGTTCGGCAGTCACTACGCTGGGTCTCCCACTTCGATCTTCGTCGTGAACATTGGTTCGGCCATTTTTAAATCTGATGACCCACTGACGCACTCCACCTTCAGTGATAATGTTGTCCCCATACACTTCACAAAGCTGCCGATAGATTTCTATCGGTTTACAGTTTTTTGCAGTCAGAAACCTTATTACTGCACGCACCTCGCAGCTCGCGGGATTTTCAATTAACGCAGAAATTTCAAACCGTCACAGTATCTGAACGGAGCACAGCACGAACCTCTCACTAGCACGGCTAGATGCCGACTGAGCTGCGCAACGCTCTGACCCCAAGATGGCCGCGCTAGCGCCGCCTCTAGCGGAAACAGACGAAAACGTAATCTACTTTCTGGATAGCCCTCGTATATTAGTTGGTATAAGTGACGTCAGTATAAAGAAATGATCGGTTGCTATGAAGAGAGAAAATAAATAATCTTCACTGTGGAAAAACAGAACGCGGGAAAGATAAAAGTTTTTATTTCGAGGAGTGGACGTGCAGGAGTACGCAATTTTATGTAATTAACGGAAACTATTTATTAATGAAGTAAGGATTTTCCGGCAAACCCGCATACCAGTGTTAAATTGATTGGGTTCTAATTGAAGCTATGTGTTCTCTTATCCTCAGGTGAATGGTTGTAGGAAATGGATTTTAGTGGTTGTTGGCTACTCAGTCGTATTAATAACACTTTGTTGCAAAATTGTCTGGTTTAATTCCTACTAAGTTTGCTTATCGACTTTGATCGGTGACCACCTGTTAGTAAAATTACTAACATAAATTCAGTTGTACTTGAAACCCTGGATTACTTGTTCAAATTTACTTACGGTTTCTATTTATTCTTTATACGGCGACTACTTTGCTGTAATAAACGTCTAATGCTGCTTCCATTTACGCTGGTTGCGCTATTCTTAACTTCCCTACATTTCAGACTTATAAATCTTCGCTTCTCTTCTTAACGCGCATGAACACGTTCTTCCTGTCGTAGTATCGCTTTTTAAGTAAATTTTTCTTACTTCACGATTCAGTTCGAACCTTATTCTGACCCGCTCTGTAACTTTAACACATGACCAAACTAGCTCACCCTTCTCAAATGTTACATTATTATTGGTTTCTCATTTATTTCGAATTTTCGCATTGGTTTGCAAAATTCATCTAACTCATTGACGTTCAGCCCACCCTGAGTAGGGGAACGCCTACCCTGAGTTGTTTGTAACGGTATACATCGTTATCAAATCAGCGAAGTAAATCTCTTTAGCGTTCATGCTCAACTGCATTTTGAAACCCATTTGTCCCAAAATATTCCTGGCTGAAAGTATACTATAGTTCTCAGACATTGAACTTTTACTAGCACAAAAAGGTAACAGTCCTCCCTTCTTGTCTCTCCGACGTGTGCAGATCTTTACAAGATTATTTTCTCTTTCTTGCTTGGATGCTAGTATGTATGCTATGTTAAATTATATTCTTCCCTTCTTATTCTTTAAGTCAACCGCTATTTTAATCATTACTATATCCATTATAATTTCATATCATTATAACAACATTTTTATATTAGTTTAGCAAAGCATTTTTTACTAATTTATCTTCCTTTTTAATTATCTGAATACGATTAATTCGCCGCCTCCTTAAAACTGCCTGATACTGCGTTTACAATTTATCGATATGCTGGAGGTAACCTGCAATGATTGACTTGGAAAGAAAGTTCGAGTAAAATGTAATCCACGTGATACATTTAAATTATATATTACGATATTTAACTTATCCAAATTTTATTTCTTTCACTCGTAAGCATCCTTGAAAAGAAGAGAACACATGACTCTTAATTAATAAGACACAATGACCAAGAACCAATTCAAACTACACCGAAGAAACTGTTCTACATGTCTACTCAACCTGAGGCTTCGAAATAGTCAACGTGCATCCCAACCTCAACGGAGGAGTCCTGCTACATATTGTGACTTTGTGGGTTCGTGAAATGAAAAGTCCAATTTCACCACTCAAAAATGTTCTTTATTTCCACCGACTTACAGTTAAACACTTGCCAATTACATAAAATTGCGTACTGCACACAATTACAATTCACCAGCTCGTCCGTTACAATTGCACTCGTAATTACGTACGGTCTTCTCACTAGCACTGTGTCCTTACACCAAGAACTGTGTCTGTCTCCTCACTCACTGACTAACTGACTAACTGACTTCACTTCGCTCCGGCAGCCCCTTTTTATAAGAATATCGCCGCCTTCTGGCTTCCACGGGAAGGTTCCAGTAAATGAAAGATCCCGTAATTTCCAGAACACAGGTAGAAGAGAAACAGGCCGCACAATCATGTTTTTCCCCCAGCCATCCCTGTCACCACTATAAGACGGACGAGGGGGAGGCGTGGCTAACACGGACCTCCCCTGTCTTCCGCTCTCAGCTGCTTCCACAGGGTGTTCCAACGCCCGGGTGACAATATGTCGCCACAACGTGGGGACCATAGCATCGTCAATCATAGCATGTGTAGCTGAATAGAAAATCTCGTTATACAGTACATTCTTGTATTGTTCTTGCTGAACATATTCTGCATTGTAACACAGACTAGTCTGGCCTAATTTCACCAAATCTATTTATTTTTTAATACTTATTTTTACTTTCACCTAACAAATAGCTTCTGCTTTGTGAAGTCTCTTGTAACAGCAGGAATTGTGCGACCCTCAGAAGTAGCAGGAAGGTTCACCCCACATTTCTTTAGAGAATAAGTCTGTTTTACGATAGACCACTGGGTAAACATCCTTCTACCAGCCCTGGCATTTTATTGAGACCATGTAAGCCTATTTTACGTTGCAAACGATGAGCTATGTTTGCCGAGTTCCCTGGCAGTCTAAATTCACTGATGCATTCTTTAAATATATTCGGTATAGTACACCTGGATATTGAGCCTTTCTACGTCACATTTTGGTCGCTGACTTTTCTGATATACTTTAAGTTTTAACAAGTTCAACAATGTTTGGAACTGGATCGGTATAAGCTATTGCAATTTTTATTTTTGTAATCTAGATTCAACTACAAGTTAAGCAAATATGGAATTATACAAACCAAAACCTATATAAACAAAAGCAATGTTTCCAGTGCGATTTCAGTAATCACAAATATGCCTAATGACTGCAGTGAGAATTATGGTACCTTTTGAAATGTTTGATACTATATTGAGACTTGAGCTTCATATATTTTGCATACATTAAACATTTACTCTGTCTATCAAACAACACAAAATATTCCAGCTTCCCTGATTGGTGAAGTGGACATCTTTGAATATGACAATGCAAAACATGAACTCACAAAGTTACCGCCACTGTGGCTGAACTTTGTGAAAGCTATCACAAATGCATATACCTGTAATTATTATTAGCAGGCTGGTATACCTGTTAGACATCTCCTCCCACATCGAGGAAGAAGTTCGTATTTCACTAACCGGTATTGTTACGGCTGGGTTTATCTGCAATAGGTATGCGTAATTCTTTCAGCTGGACGTATTATTTTGCTGTTGATGACTCCAAACATTTAACAAACTTTGAAAGTGAAGCCATATTCAGCTGAATTTCCAAGAGTTGTTAAATTTTGCAGTTCAGAAACTTCGTTCTCTTAATTTAAGAATAATGTATCCAAACTCGTAAAAATAACAAACACTTCGGATTTACTTACAACATATAAAAATGTCTAACATTACAGAAAGAATTCCCTTGAAACTAGATTAATTTTACCCAAAATTTTATGAGCGACAAATATTTTTCATATAGCATCGCACTAGCTTAATCAAGAATACAATAGAAAGATATAAAGATGTGCAGAAATATGGACTCTAGAAATGTGTCTAATAAAAGAATTTCTATGAAACTGTATCTAAAGTAGCTAGAAGTCCTATATGAAAAGTATAGCTTATATAAGAGTATAAAATATTATGTTAATGTAACAGAACAAATTTTATATTAACTTATTATTGACATTAAGAAAAGCCCATTATATATTTATAACAAACATGTAACGAGAACTTATAATTTAAAGGTTAACAAATATTGCGAATTAGCATTTATGATGACCTGAATTAAAAATAAATATCTTATCTAGTTATGTATGCATAGGTACCTACTCGAAACTAAAAAATAGCTGAACCAATTACCTACTTAAATTAGATATAGACATGCTCTATGTTATATTTGAAGAATTAAATATCAAATGTACTAAGCGGTATTTTCAAAGAGTGTGGTTCAATGAGACGAAGCAAAAAATGCATAAATCTTTTACTTTAAAAAGCAGTTGCTTTTAAGGTTCTTAAAGCTGTAAAATATTTACACAAACTTTATTTAAACAGTTGTATGATGGACGGCTTCATTAGTTTCGGATATCAGAGGAAATGCTAGATCGGAATGCATTTCAGACTGGATGGGTCAGTTGGATAGATCCTGACCTAATTTTGCCAAGGTTGAACCCTGCCTGGACAAATGAGTTTTAAGCGTGATTAAAAGTGACAGCTGAATATCAACAGATTTACTGGCAGTTACAGGAGCTTGTACGGCGCGAAATTCCATACACGACGGTGCTGATATATCCAAACAGTTGACAGCGTCGTAAACAAAAGAAATGTATTTAAATCATTTGCACCTTCATATTTTCTATAATTAGGTTCTAAATAATAAAATTAACTATATATACTAATAAGTATATGACGCATTAACACCCTGGGTTGTTGACAGAGATCGAACCGCGACTTCCCAAATGCGTGCCTACACGTCACCGCGGCGACAACTCGCTCCGTATCATCTCACTGTTTCTCCTATTCCTTTTCCTTAGGATGACGAGGATGATCATCTCTATTTCCTGAGCCTGTACATATAGAACGCAGTATCTAGAAACCAATATCCAAAGTTTTCCACTAAACAGGAAATGAAGACCATAAACGAATTTGACGGACCATGATGTTTACTCTAAATCCTATTTGGCAGTTTCCTGCTACGAACCATTCGTCAATCCCGCTCAATAAATATTTCGTAATGAAGTGATGGAAGATATGAGCATGTCAAGAGGATGCTAATAACCTTGTCTTTGGTTCACATCTGATCCGGTATGATCCTACATCTTCAGGCTTTGTTAACAATGGAGTGTATTGTTAAAGTTGTTCCAAAGTTAGCCTTTGTAGATTAAACTTTCCACAGCAAGAATCATGTGCTAATAATAGGCCATCAATTTTTTATTTACATAGTGTTCAAGTAGTAATGATGGAAATTTGAATAACCTGCTGTGGCTGCCTAACCTACTTTGGGTTTTGCCTACTTTACCACAACTAGGTATTTACATGAAATATATAAAATCATCTAAGTCTTGTACAGCGTATCCCTTACATTGACAGGCTGCGGATCTTTGCAGATCCTTTGCTCTTATGAGATAACCAAGTCACCTTGTCGCTCTACTCCAACTCTTTCATTGCGTACATGAAGCATTTTCGCTTCACTGATTCAGGTAACCAAACAATAGAAAGGTGATGAGTAAATATGCACAAATTTGCCCTACCCACTTTGGTATAAGGTTCGACATCGTGTTTAAAATACAAGACAAAGTATAATGATGCATTGTTATAACTTATGTGAATCTACAGTGAAACATCCCTGACATTACTCATTATTACGGGTTAAAATCCTTTACTAGTCACTCTGTAGGGTTTCAGTTATAAAAGCCTACTCGCTGTGCAACAGGTCTTATAATTATATACTTATTTTGAGAACATTGGAACGATGCATTAATTTCGTCGTTTTCCTCTGTTGGAGGATTTCAGTTTTACTTCTTAAGTTTAGCAGCCCCGGTGTACTAAACTTATATTGTTGTTGTTGTTGTTGTTGTTTTCAAATGCTAGGCTTCGGCAATGAAGCCATTAGCTCTGTGTAGTAGATCCGGCAGGTAGGGCTTCACAGGCTAGAAGATGTTCTTCAGTCATTTCCTCTTCTTTGTTGCACAGAACACATTTTCGACTTGTATAAATTCCTATTCTGTGTAAGTGTTTGGCCAAATAATAATGTTCCGTAAGTAATCTAAAATTTGCTACTGCAGCTTTACGTGGGATTTCTGGAATATTTTTATTAATTTTTAATTAAAATGTTCCATTTTTTATCTTTGGCTTTGTTAGATATTGATTGGTTTTGTTTGTTTTTATATTTGCTTTTGATCAATCTTTTTATGAATGTAAAGGGTAAGGTTTTACTTTTGTTCTGAATTAAATTTGCAATTCTTTTAGCAAGAAAATCAACTGACTCATTTCCAGCAATTCCAAAATATGCAGGTATCCACTATAATATAATTATATAATATAATTATTTTTTGTTGTTTTTCAAGTTTTTGGATAAACTTAATACTAAACTTATTAACCAGACATCTAAGAGTGTCGCAAGCTACCGGCCCTCGCAGCCGTGGACGGTAGAGTGTATGTGTTGCGAGTTCCCCGCTCAAAGGATTTACACGGCAAAGGCTTTGAACCTCGCCTCGGACATCTGTGTTTCAGTGTATTGTGCATATGTGCTAAAACGAAACAAGAGTAGGACAGCAAAAAGTGGAATAGCAGAAAACAAAGAAAGTAGAACAAAAAAAAAAAAAATGAACTGGAATACCACGAAATTTCTGCTGAAGGTTCTACTCACTTGGCTAGCAACTTCACTTTTAATTTATGTATCGTTTAATATACATACTGGGTGTGTGTATGTGTGTGTGTTTATCGTAAATCTTAAAGCACTTCAGAGCACTAATAAAATAATTTAACTTGAAAATTTCACGGCGAGTGTTATTAATCTTATTAAAAAATATATTTAACTCTCACTCAGTAGAAATATAATGAAAACTTATACTTTAAATAATTAGGGTGCACAATAAACCAAGTTTGGTTTTTACAACTCCAAATAAAGACAGCAACTGATCCATTAACTCTACCACAATTTGAGGGTTCATTCGTTGCTTGTGTGCTGAGGAAAATATGCAACGAGAGGAAACTATGCATGTACACAATTTGCACCTAACTCTAAGTGAAACGTCAGTCATATTAATATTGCAGATGTGGAATATAATTGCATCTAATATTTAAATTTTAGCATTTAGATATTACCTGAGTCACTAATTCATTTTTATTTGCTACCGTTTATGTAAAGTTTACGTAAGCTGAACTGGAAGTTAAACCTGGCGTGGACAATCAATCGCCACTTCACGATATTCTTGGTGAACTTAGAACCACTATGTTCAACACCTGTTTCTAAATTCCTAATTTCGTTTTCCTACGATATGCAATACAAATGATTTAAGTAAATTTGAAAACTTTTGAAGCAGCCAACAGTTCATCTGGTATTTTAAACTCTTCCTTATTTCACCAGCGATGAACTTCAGGCTCTTGTATACCAAGATATTGTTTCAATCCTTTTTTATATAGAACTACACGTACACTTGGGTTATACATCTCGTGCTAGATGTTGAAAGGGGTGAACAAACAAGTACATACCATTACAATACGTTAAGGAAAATGCAGCTTGGATTAAATAGAAGTTTAAGTGATCAAGTTAATCCATAAAACTTATTTCTTTATCCGTGCATCGGAATAGTAAAACCAAGGAATGAAAAATATCCATGTACATTTAAGCTTTGGAACAAGTGAACGTAGACCTCCTGTATGAAATAATTGCAACGTTGATCAAGGAAACGATAGTTTAACATCGCTCTACATTGGAAAGGTGAGAAATTTCAAAACATTGCAATCACATTCAACATTTCATAAATGTCAAAGCCGTTTAATGCCGAGCGAGATGGCTCCTCGTGTTCGCAAGGAGTGACTTCATCTCTTCTGTTTCTTCCGAGGTGTATGCACAGGAGATCAATTGCTAGGTAACCCTCCAAACCTGTAGCAATTTACACGTAAGACAGTTTAATAGAAGTATAGTAATTATCCATATCGAGCGGGATGGTTCAGGTGGGTTCTTCTGTAGCCCGTATTCGGTAGGTCCAAGTTCGCTTCCCGTGGCCGTCCTAACCGACCCATTGGTATTTCGGAGGCTTTTCCGGGTCGCCAGGCGAATGCTTGCGTAGGTTAATTACATCCCCCAAATTCCCTGTCCCTCCATTTCTCCTGCGTCGAACATTAAAGCCCGTCCCTGAATGAGAGTTGTAGGCATTGGGTTGGACTCGAGGGGGCAGTGTGTTTCCGACACCCGCGGGGAATCGGGTACCTCCGGCCAGGCTTGAGCCGCCCGTAGGGCAAAGAGGGTTCCCTAAAATGTCCCGGGTGCTAGCCTGCAGAGGTAGTGGAAGGTGTATGAGATCACCAGGCAGCCCCACCGAGGTTTTCGGTAGCCTTCCCTGCGGGGTTGACGCACGTAATTTGCGTATCCACTTCCATCCATCTTGACGTTGTTGTCGATGGGGGTGGGGGCTTAGACTCAAGGTAATGCCCCATGGAAGGAGCCCCAGAGTTTTCCATCGCTCCCGGGTTGATAGAGGCCAGGGTCTTCGAAACTTTGGGTAGACCTCGCTGCATGTGCCCCTCCATTTCATTTCATCATTTCACATCATCTCTCATCTGGAGGTCTCTGTTAGAGCAGAAGTGACGGCGGGTGTCTCGGCGCTGCATTGCAAGATGATACGCTCCTGGAAAATACTTCCTCCTCCGGTAGGACACTCTCCGTTCTCTGGGCCAGTAATAGTGGGCGTTTCAGGACCACGCTGGGTGGGATACCGGTTATACTGCCTGCCGGGGAGTTTCCTACTGGTCAATAGAGGGACACTGCCTTCTGCGCTGTCATAACTCCTTCGATCGGTGGCCCTCTGTCTCATCTCGCTCATCCTTCCTACTGCACAGGCATAATATATCAGATCCGGTCGACGTACAAAATCCGCTTCGTAATATCCATCCATCCTATGCTATCGTATAACTACGCATATGTATGTCTCATAACTAAATTTTTCCGGAAGTAATGATGTCCAGAGAAGAACATTAATAGGAAATAATCAAACGTTTTTGTGGATACCATATTGATGTTAAAAGCAGAACTTTGATTGTATTAAATAAGAATAATTTCCGTATGTTATTTCTATCTTGGGACTGTCATCTACGAGAAGCAACTGAAATTTAGATAAATCATATATTATATATTAAATGAAATTTATTTATTGATTGATTGATTGACTAACATCCATCCATCCATCCATCCATCCATCCATCCATCCATCCATCCATCCATCCATCCATCCATCCATCCATCCATCCATCCATCCATCCATCCATCCATCCATCCATCCATCCATCCATCCATCCATCCATCCATCCATCCATCCATCCATCCATCCATCCATCCATCCATCCATCCATCCATCCATCCATCCATCCATCCATCCATCCATCCATCCATCCATCCATCCATCCATCCATCCATCCATCCATCCATCCATCCATCCATCCATCCATCCATCCATCCATCCATCCATCCATCCATCCATCCATCCATCCATCCATCCATCCATCCATCCATCCATCCATCCATCCATCCATCCATCCATCCATCCATCCATCCATCCATCCATCCATCCATCCATCCATCCATCCATCCATCCATCCATCCATCCATCCATCCATCCATCCATCCATCCATCCATCCATCCATCCATCCATCCATCCATCCATCCATCCATCCATCCATCCATCCATCCATCCATCCATCCATCCATCCATCCATCCATCCATCCATCCATCCATCCATCCATCCATCCATCCATCCATCCATCCATCCATCCATCCATCCATCCATCCATCCATCCATCCATCCATCCATCCATCCATCCATCCATCCATCCATCCATCCATCCATCCATCCATCCATCCATCCATCCATCCATCCATCCATCCATCCATCCATCCATCCATCCATCCATCCATCCATCCATCCATCCATCCATCCATCCATCCATCCATCCATCCATCCATCCATCCATCCATCCATCCATCCATCCATCCATCCATCCATCCATCCATCCATCCATCCATCCATCCATCCATCCATCCATCCATCCATCCATCCATCCATCCATCCATCCATCCATCCATCCATCCATCCATCCATCCATCCATCCATCCATCCATCCATCCATCGATCCATCCATCCATCCATCCATCCAAATCAGATAATTAAAAAAGAAGATGAATTAATAAAAATGCTTTGCTAAACTAATATAAAAATCTAGTTATGATAATATGAAATTAGAATGGATAAAGTAATGATTAAAATAGCGGTTGACTTCAAGAATAAGATGGGAAGAATATAATTTAATGTAACATATATACTAGCATCCAGGCAAGAAAGAGAAAATATTCTTGTAAAAATTTGTAACGTCGGAGAGACAAGAAGGGAGGGCCGTTACCTTCTTTGTGCTAGTTAAAGTTCGATGTCTGAGAACTATTGTATACTTTCAGTCAGCAATTTTTTTGGGACAAAGGACCTTCAAAATGCAGTTGAGCATGAACGCTAAAGGGATTTACTTCGCTGATTTGATAACGATGTATACCGTTACAAACAACTCAGGGTAGGCGTTCCCCAACTCAGGGTGGGCTGAACGTCAACGAGCTGGATGAGTTTTGCAAACCAAAGCGAAAATTCGAAATAAATGAGAAACCAGTAATAATGTTGCATTTGATAAGGGTGAGCTAGTTTGGTCATGTGATAAAGTTAGAGAGGTGGTCAGAATAAGGTTCGAACTGCATCGTGAAGTAAGAGAAACTTACTTGAAAGATGATACTACGACAGGAAGGACGTGTTCATGCGCGTTAAGAAGAGAAGCGAAGATTTATGAGTCTGAAATGAAGGGAAGTTAAGAATAGCGCAACCAGCGTAAGTGGAATTAGCTTTAGAAGTTTATTAGAGCAAAGTAGTCGCCGTATAAAGTAGAAATAGAAACCGAGCGGAAGCAACTTTAAACAAGTAATCCAGGTTTTCAAGTAAAATTGAATTTATGTTAGGAATTTTACACCGATCCAAGGCGATAAGCAAACTTAGTAGGAATTAAACCAAATAATTCTGCAACAAACCAAGTGTTATTAATACGACTGAGTAGCCAACAACCACCAAAATCCATTTCCTACAACCATTCACCCGAGGATAAGATAACTCATAGCTCCAATTAGAATCCAATCAATTTAACATTGGTATGCGTGTTTGCCGCAGGCTACTTATTGTATAACGTATGCATACAAGGTTTTTCACTTCTATTTGAAATAATGGTATTCTTTTATTTTCCACACAAGCAACAATATACACGCTTGCTTCCATCCGTGACTGCTTGGTACATGGTAGCAGCAGCTTTAACTGTTGTCTTCTTCGGAGAAGATTTTTCCTAAACTGGCTCCATTTATTCTCTAACCGACTTCATGTTAGCGCACTTTAATCAATTTTTATGTTATTTATTGCTTAGGTACGGTAAAATTCCCATGAGATATCTCTTACGTCAGACTTATCTAAGTGAACAGAACCCAGGTCAAGAACCTGTTAGGGAATGAACTTTACATAAGAAACAGCTGAAATGTGCAATTACAAATCATTCATTCAGTTATTATTAATTAACGACTTAATCAGAACCATCCATTTTAAGCAACAACAATCGAGAATTTTTCACTCATTGCAACTTTGAAAAAAGTGGAATTATAATTTGTGTATATCAAATATGCAAAGTAATTTTAAAAGAGACTAGCTGATCCGGCGAACTTCATAATACCAATAAGACTTGTTTGAGCTTTTTTATATAAACAAAACAAACTGGGGTTAGTTAGTTATTTATTCTACAATTTGGGACGGAGTTTAAATACTACACACTTAGAATTAAGTTAATCAACTTAAAGATATCAGATAAACAATACTTTTGTCTTCTTTTATGGTGGGTAAATATATAAAGATAATGGTTTTCGACGCATAAACACGCGAGGTATAATTATTATCCATGAGAGAAATATGCAAACTCCAAATTGATTCCGCAAACTACCAACGACTGTCCTTGCGATTGATTTACGGTCATCGCAAAGGCTACACGTACGGGAAATTGTACACGCTTAAAATCGAAAATAAAATACGTTGGAATCATCGGAATACGCGGGATCAAGATGTCCTCTCCTTTGCAATTTCCCTTGATGATTGTTGCCTCGATGACGTTATTCATTAGCTTTGTCACAGTCTCGTTCCATTGCACAGACTTGGTTGGTTAGTTTCACGCAACATGATCACAACTGTTTCTACTTTTAAGACTAAATTGTGAGTTGGGAGTCCAGGCAAATCTCATGAATTTAAAAACTCTGTGGGATAGTTGACTGCGTCATCTTGGTTTATACCTATGTCAACTGATTTGTAAGAAAACAACTCACCTGGAAGAAACAGACATTCTAGAACGCAACTCTGACATACCAACATGACTATTAGCATAAACTGCGTCTCACTGCTCATCAGTGTTGTCAGCACGTGACGTAGCTTGTCGCACATTTTCTACGGCCTAAGTCAGAGCGTCTTCTCCTTGTGATAGTAAAAATGTTTTCGCGAACTTCAGAAAGTCACAAAGGAATTCAATTAATATTGTGTCAAATCAATTAACATTCATGAACTGACAAATACAAATATTAGAGGTCTCTATGGATTCTACAATATTTGAATTGTCGAAAATAAAAGAAGGTGTATAACTTCCGTAAAAGTTTGCATGCGTACTTTTTTATTTAGTTAAAAACACGGTTCATTATTCCTTTAAACCCTCCTTGGACTTATACAAATATTTCAAATGCTTAGGCAAATGGGTTGTCATTTTATTAATTTCTGGAAACATTTCTACTATAGCTATATATCTTATCTATCTTAAACCTTTTCTTACTGACATACTCTTTTCTTCATATTTCTGTTACATTTTATTTAAAACTTACGTATTTCATTTCTTCGTCTCCACCACATATACGACACTGATTTTATGAAATATGTTTCTTTTAAACGTTTAATCTCCATACTCTGACTCAACCATGCGATACCTTCTCTCTCCTCTTTATTTGTCATGCCTTTATACTTTTTCCTTCATCGTGAACTCTTCATTGGTATATAGAGAGCTAGAGATGCCTCTAAGCAACCTCACTAAATACGTTTTGTATATCTATGTCCGCAAATCCGTTTCTTGTCAATTTCTAGTACTCATTCTCATTATTCTATCTTCTTCTCAATATCTCCCTTAATCTATTATTTCCCAAATTACTTCCAAGACAGTATAACCGCAAGTATTTCTTTAGTTTCTTCTCATGGTGATCCAAAAACTAGGTTCAAAATATCAAACAAAATTTCAAATCTCATTTCATGACATTTCTCTTACTTGCCGCTCTGCTCAGTACTGTTTGGTTCAATATTTATAAAAGCATATATTGGATTGATAGAGTCGACATGAAAAATTCAATGCCACGGTCGGGATTTGACCCACGGATATACTGGTTTCCGTCCAGTCGCTCTTACCTATTGAGCTACCATAACCAACGTGCCGTCATGGCGTTAAATTTTCCAACTGACACATATATTTCTCCGGTAAACCACTAAGAGCTCTCACATCCGAGATACATCGTTTGTGGCGACTTACTCTCATAAGTACCTGAGTTCCAAGCTTCATCATTTAACTCTTATTATTTAAGTTAATTGATGGAAATTATTCATTTCCTCACACTAGCCATATCCAATAAATCCATATCAATCCAATACCTTAGCCTGCTTATGCCTAGTGTGAAGAAATTATAATTTATGTCAATTAAGTTAAACAATAAGCATATATGCTACTATCAAGCTCTTGAAATTTTCTTATTCAAATCTTTTGCTAAAGCCAAAGCTCAGAAGTGAAAGATAAAACTATTTTGAAGATAAATTGTCCTATAAAACGTATTTTCTATCTAAATGAGTATGATAAACTTCAAGCGCTCTTTTAAAATTTTCAAAATTGAATCACGAGGAAGGTATTCTGATGTCTTTGAAAGGTATTCTAATGTATTTGACGCTTTGCTGAAATTAGATGTGAATAAACTGCTACTGTATTAAAGCGGGTAGCAATGAACGATCTTCTAGCCAATAATGGATGTATATAATGAATAAAGTTTTAGCTTTTAGTATAAAGGATATTTCATGATTTTTCAGCCATTCGCGATACAATGTATTTGATATAGGGCAGGTATGTATCCCTTTAACACTTAATGCGGGCACAACGAAAGAAGGTACGTACATAGTTGAGGTAATATTTGTAACATTGGGAGCTTTCTGAATTCAGGAAGGTAACGAGATGAGCGCTGGAGAGGTGGAAGGGAAACGTTTACGAAACGTCAAGCACGGAGTACCCATTCCCAGGCCGGAAGGATTATAGTGGAATTATCTCTGGACAGAGGGTCAGTGTAGACCAGGAAATTGTGAATGCGGCAGGCTGCAAGCTGCCTTGCAAACGTAAAAATAAATGTATTCCTCCCTTGAAACTCCGTCAAGCGATAAATGAATAGATAGTTGAACTGTATCAGGTGTAGAACAGTCCGGCGGTCAGGGAGGGTCGTGACCTCAGTAGCGGTCCCTCCCGCCCCTTCGGTTGACCTCCAGCCAATTATTGACCCTATTAGCTAATACAGCAGACCGAGGGGTGGGAGGCAGAAGAACAAGAAGACGTCTTGCCCCTGCTGCAGCAGCAAGTTTGGGAGGGGTGGTAAGGGTGGAGAGGGCGTCGTGATTGCATTAAGTTCCCCACCCTCTGGCAGACCGCGCCAAATCTCTCCTTCACCAGCCAAACCTAATTTCGAAATCAATTTCGAGACAAAACCGGACTTGCATCGACTGCGCAGAGGAATAAGACTGGACTCCCGTCCATCTTAGTTTACTACTTGGAGTGGTGGTACGTTTGAATTCCACCTTATTGGAAAGTCACATTCGTATGCATGTAGTGGTTAACATATGCACCTGGAAATTAGACAAGACAGCAAACTGAAATGTAACTACATGTCGCGAACGCCTATGTACAATTCGGATGCTATGCTTGGCTCCCTAACGTTTGGTATTTCAAGCCTGGGAGTGTGTGAGTTCGGGTCCCGTCTCGCACATGGGTGTTGGTGTGTACACAAGTGTGGATGTGTGTCTATTAAAATGAAAAACAACCAGAGAAAACAAAAAAAAACTCTGTGAAAATAAACAACAACAAAAATAGAAGATACCCGCTCTAAAATACTTAATTGATGGTTCAAGTTTTCAAGAAAGGTGACAGCTCATTGCTGTAATTTACACTACCGCTCATAAGTTTTTGAACAGCCTGTTTTCCTGCAATTAACAAGTATATAACTCCAAACAAAGCCAGTGTCATGTGATATATGGTAGAAATTCATGGAAATATAATTGTAATTTACTATACTAACTTTTTTGTCAATTACGTGCATTTTGAAAATGTATAACTTGTTGAACCCTACAGCTACACTTACCCTAATTTTGTTTTAGATGTCATAGTATGTGATTCCCTAGATGTCGTTCACATACGTTCTGTAAATAGGTATTGACTGTAACAGCACTTCAATGCTTCATAGGTAGGAAAATTGTACATTTTGTTATTGAGTAGTTGAAAAGTTTAAAATGTATAAAAGAAGGGGGCTTTCAACAGAAAAACGCTTTGCAATAGTTAGTTTAAATAAAGCGGGCCACAGCATGCCTCAAGTTGCCGCAAAATAACAAGTTTCCTTGGGAAGTGTCCATTGCACTGTTAAGAGGGAGCTACAAATAGCAATAAGGATTGCTATTGAAAGGGGAGGCCTAGGGTGACCCCGAAAAGTGAGGATAAACGTTTAACAGTGACCAGCAAACGGGACTGTTTCAAAACAACACCATGCTGACAACGGAACTGAACCAGCTGAGGGATGAATCTGTGTGTGCTTCTACAGCGAAGAGATGACTTCAGAATGTACATCTGAAAGATTACATTGAGACAAACCGCTATTGAGAGCTGCTAATAAACGGAAAAAGTTACATTAGTCCAACCGACATGTAAGCTGGTCTGTTATCATAGGTAATGTCACGAGTGGTTTTGAAATGACTAAGTTCACGAGCGATGAAGTCACGAGGAAGTTCAAAGTAAGTTCAAAACCACGAGTAGAGACTGGTTCACGAAAAAAAAGATGAAATCAATAAAACAAGTTATTAGCAGGTAAATAAAACTTAACCTCACAAGTCATGACATGCAAACCTTCCAGCCATTTTGACATTTGAAAGTCGCGCTAACAGTTGACGATCTGCGAGATGTATAATCCTTTGGCTGTTCGTAAAGATGAGGAATATGTTGTTATTGTGTCTGATGGTGCGATTAAAAAATAGTTATCGCTGTTGTGTATCATTTCATGAATCTGATTGGACGACATTAACACGGTCAATATAGGATGATGTCATATGAGAGAAATAATGTAAAAAAGATGTTGTTTACTGATGAATCGAAGTTTGAGCTGTTGGCTCAAAACGTAGATAGTTTGTTCGACGAGTAAAAGGGGAAAGCATGGCACCTCAGTGCAAATCCCTTACAGTCAAGCGTACAGATAGTTCGGTGCTGGTATCAGGTTGTCTTTGTGGCAATAGGTCAGGTGACGTTGAAAAAATAGAAGGAATTGTGAGGAAGGATCATTATCGCAGCGCCATGCTGAACCATCTGGGATGCAGTTAATTGGAACTCTGCAGCAGGACAATGACCCCCAAGCATACATCGTTACTCTACAGAAGATACACTGAACGAATGGAAGAGGGACAAGACTTGATGATCGTGGTTTGGCTTCCTCAAGGTCCTGACTACAATCCTATTGAACTACTTTGGGATAACGTGGACAGAGAGGTCAGAAAGCAACACCCCACTAATTTAAATATATTGTGGATATATCTGCAAAACAGATGGAGGGATATTTGTGAAGATTCACTGGCGCACTTAAGAGAAAGGTGGCTCATAGTTTGCAAAGCGTAATGAAAGCAAGGGGAAGTTACTTTGAAATAAAGCAAAATTTAACATGTATTGTTGATTTTAATGAAATATATTGTTGTGACTAGTATATATCCTAAAAATGAGGTGTGTTCAAAAACTTTTGAACGGTAGAGTATAAGATTTACAGAACAAATGTGGTTCTTACCGTTATCTCATAAAAGAAAGCTAAATATATTTTTGTGTGCTACTTCCTATATAAGGAAAGGAAACATTGCATCTCATGCTAACATTTTATACTTATATTTCAATGGAAAAACATGTTCTGTGGCTCTCTAAGCACTAAAAGGAGCACTTAAAAACAAGATAATGTATATGTGTGTTTGTGTGTAGATTTGTGTGACGAACATACACAGAAATGAGAACTGATCACCAAATTTGATATTTAAGCTCAGTTTCATTCATGGATGTTATGAAAAACTTTTGATAATGATGCAAACCTTATTGTTAATGAAAGTTATATTGATTTTTTACTGTCTCTAAAACAGCTCAAGCGATTATGGCTAAAATGCTGTATAGTTAGGATTCAGCCAGAACGTAGTATTATCTTAACTTTTCTGCGGATAATTTGTTAAGATTTCTGCTTCCAATACACAATATCTTGCTATACGAAAATGCTTGTCTCGTTAGATGATAAAAATTGTGTTAATCACCCTTTATTGTATCGATAATCCTTTCCTCGACATGTTTTGTTATAATTTTGAATGTTAAAATACCGAAGTTTGATCGTATTTTATATTAAGGACATGTGTTTGTGGAGTTACACATTCCCAGGATACTCCTTATTATTGGTTTGAATTTTCCAATAGTTATACTCAAATGCGAAGTCATTCTCTCAACTTACAAACAGAAATGTTGTCATGCAGCAGGTACCTCCTAATAGCTTTGATCATCGCATAAATATTTTCATATTTCAGCTGTAGCTGTAGGAATATATGTCTTAAATGCCTTTCTACAAGTTATTACCTCGATTGAAATTAAATAATGGAAGAACAAGCCTTTTAACGCAGATATTTGAAATATTGAGTACAGAAACGCATGTCGTTACAGCATATATTTTTCTAAATAGCCTTTTCTGGACAAATATAAGATTCAAATAATCAGGCTGCGTTTTTCATCTAGCATGAATGGTCCAGTTTATGTATATATGTATATATATATGCCCTTCCGGCTTTCACTGTATATTTATAAGCTAAAGAGAAGACGTTTCTCTCTTTGATTTGATACCAGGTAAGAACAAATTTATGGTCAGGTTTAGTTAAAATCGTTTATTCAAAACACGCAAGGGTGCCAGAAGTTTGATAATTGCGTGTAGCTCCTTAAAGATACAAAAATAAGGGGCTGGAGTTCCAAAGCCCAGGGTTTAGCAAAGTCTGGAGAGTGCGTTTATGTAAATTTTTAATATTAACTTAATGGTAAAAACTAGAAATTGAAGTATTTTATAATATTTATAATACGTTTAGCTTTTCAAAGAATACTAGTATCCACTGAAGTAAGGACTATTCTCAGATTTTTCTGGATTATTCGATGTAAAACAACAGCATGAAGTTCAGGAAACAGAATAATATAATGCATTTAAACTTCTATAACGAAATTCCACGAAATACACGTTTAGAGGCTTTCAAAAGAAATCCATGTATCTGTAAACACTACAGCCCGAATAGGAAAAGTAAATTGAAAACAGCTTCTTCCACAATTGCAACGAAGATTTTCTATAAAAGAAAGAATCCCAAACGACCATTTTATCCAAAATTTTCATCACCTCAAAAATGGTACTGACCAATGTTTGAAATGACAAACGAAATGTATATGTAGAATTTTCTGCATCTATGTAGCCTCTGATGTCCTTTTCTACTCAGTGACTTGAATAATTATTAAATCGTCCGACCTAGATCTTAGGTACAAACGCAGATTCTATTAAAGCTCACAATAAATATTGCACAAGACCTGGATCCTGCACCGACAACCTCCTGTGCAATATAAAATAACATTTTATCTAGGTTAACCTTTCTTTATATATACCTTCTTACTGCTTATAGTTATACTTTTATCGAAGATCCAAGGTATTATTTTCCCACTTTCTTCTCCTGATAAACTCTTTCATATAGCGACCTGCTCATAAAAAGATTTGTTTATCTGTTAACGCTGCCCCTCTGAGATAGCTGCATGTTAGTGCAGTAAAGAATTGGGTATAATATTACAAATTGTATTAAGAATATTATCTAACTGCGGCTCATTACTGAGTTGCATTTCAATATTTAATAAACAATAATGCATACATGTGCTGTAAAATAGGTAAAACGGACAGGTTGACAAAAAGCAGGTTGTCACATTTGACGCTATCTTCTAAGTTATTCTGTAGTGAATCTACTACCACCGGCTCCAGTGTTAAAGTATGAGATTTGTATCCCAGAATGAGCTTGGGCAGGTGTGAGGACAAACAACACTGATAAAATTAATGGACTCTAGCAATTGCCTATATGAAGTCACTTGCTATGAGTTCAACTGTGAAGTATCCAGATTTTACGGTTTAAAAAATAATTTCCTGGTAATGATAATGCTAAGCATTCGTTAACGTAGCTCACAAGAAGTATCTCAAGAAATTCCTCAAAAAATGCTAATATTTTAAGCCAAGGATACTCCTCAAGTCGATAATCGATCACAGAAAACACTTCTACAGGTAACGAAAAATATGTTGGGGAAAACGCGAATTTTAGAAATACACGGGTCTTTTATTAACCCGAGTCTCCCAGTTATGTATGTACTGTGTTCTATACAGAGTGTTTGAAAATGACACCTAACGAACTTATCGAAGTAGTTGCTCATCTTCTATGTGACACATTTAGATAGCTTTTACCGCCAATAGAGTCGCATAAAAATGCTCCAGAATGAGTGTGGATCAGGCAGCGTGCCTTACGCTGTGGAGTTCGCAGGTATAGGTCATACGCTGTGCCGCGTGCTTAAGCTGTAGCTTATGAAACCTCAATAATGAAGCAATTGCTAAATTATAGCTCATGAGTGTTTAACGTGTTCCAAATTTCGTTATAATAGTCCATGATGGCAAATAAGCTGGTGGACATATGCAACTCGTATCTTTTAGAGGGAAGTTTATGTAAGTGAAACTGAGGATGGAAGCATTAAATTATACACAGAACTGAGAAAAATATCAAAGAATTGTACGTAAAGTTAAGCAAAACTAAATGTCTTATCAATGAGACAAGCATTTTATTTCACTGTATTTAATAATACCAAATAAAGCATTTGTAACTGAAAAGGAAGGTGCTGATTTTACAGTGAGCGGGTGAAAGCACAGTACAATTAAGATCATAGCAAAATGACTAACCTTGGAACTGTCCGAGTCATTATTCTACTTTTTCCACAAGTAACTGCCCTTTGACTCATTACCTTAAGCCGAGGCTAGGGTCACTGATAAAAGAGCAATGCTTCTTTTTTCGGGCTGGTGCGTCACAATAACGACTTTTGAGGTTCGCAGACCAGTGGTTCCTGCGTTTCCTAATCTTAAAATCATGTATTTAATGCTGCATAAATTCTACCTAACAGAACTTCGAAGCTGCGACACCGAAATTCGGACTGGATAAATTATAAGCTACGCAATGGCTATAATCGTTCGGTGTGTTTTTAATCAACCTGTATATTCCAATATCAAAGGTTAGAAGACGTTTAGTTGACATCTATACTGCACTAAAATAGGCAAAACGTAGTGATAAATTACGTAGGTATTTCATTTATTTGAACCTTGTTTATAGCCGCTAACTACATGGTCATATTGCGACTGTACACAAAGTAATTACATATTATCTATGTTAACACAATGATATGAGGGTGGGTCAAAAAGTAATGCTTCCTGTTTTGTTTTCCTTAAATAAGTAAGTTATGTTAAAACTTTTAATTTGGCGCAATTCCTCAAACCTTCTTCTACAATCCCCTGCAGTAGTAACTTCCTAAGTCAACAGGTGGTAGCACTGCATCGTCTTGCAAAATGGCTGACATCGACATTTGTATTACACAGTGTTCTGTGATTGAATTTTTGACTGCGGAATGTGAAACACCAATTCGTACTTACGAAAGGTTGAAAAATGTGTATGGTAATGCAACGGTGGATGTCAGCACTGTTAGACGATGGGTTCGTCGCTGAAGGGCAAACACCATTGGCAGATGAAAAGCGAAACGGCAGGCCAGTGACTGCAGTAACCCCATGCAGCATTCAGCGAGTCGATGACATCATTCGTGGTGATCGCCGGGTAACAACAGGTGAATTGTGTCGCATTACCTCCCTCAGTAAAGGCAGTGTGATGACGATTATTCAACAACTGGGTTACTCAAACGTTTGTTCACGTTGGATACCAAGTATGTTAACCGCCCAAAACAAAGAAAGAAGGAAAACAATGGCGACGAAACCTGGGTTCATTTTTTGAACCTGAATCAAAGAGGCAGTCAATGGAATGACATCACACTACATCACCGAAGAAAAAAGAATTCAAAACTCAGGGTTCCGCAGGGAAAGTAATGGCGACAGTGTTTTGGGATGCAGAGGGTGTGTTTGTGATTGATTTTTTGGAGCATGGATGCACAATAAATTCTGTCCAAAACATCAGAGCTCTCAAAAAGCTGAAAGCACGTTTTCGCCGAGTTCGCCCAACAAAAAGTATGGCGGATGTTTTTCTTTTGCGTGAAAATGCAAGACCACACACCAGCCGTTACACCACTGTAGACATTGAGAAGTTTGGATGGCAAGCCTTACCTCACCCCTCATACACCCCTGACTTGGCACCATCAGACATCCATCTGTTAGGCCCACTAAAGGAAGTTCATCGTGGGATTCATTTTGAAGATGAGGAGGCTGTGAAAACGTCTGTGCGTCAATGGCTTAGGAAGCAAGACCGTGTGTTTTATCACACTGGAAATCATGGCCAAGTTTAAAGGTGGACCAAAACTGTGGAAAAGGAGGGAGATTATATTGAACAATGACAAATTAATCGTCAATGTTGCTGTTTTCAAGCTATGTAAATTTGATTCAATTTTCTTGGCAATTAAAAGAGAGAAAATAGGAGGCATTACTTTTTGACCCACCCTGGTACATCCTGATAACGTTGTATGAATATACCATTGGTTTAATGTATAACACTAAATATAACATTGGTGTAATACGCAGGTATTGTGAAAGCAGGATATAGAAGTTTCGTCCATGATGGCATGAAAGGGAAGCGAGTTAACGTATCTTATATGTTGCAATCACATAAAATACTTTTAGTAGTACTGACTATTCTTGCAAAGAATTACTCCTGTATCTTTTTATGTTAATTAAAGGAAACATAAAATTGTTAATTCTTTTTAAGTATTATGAGCCATGTGCAAATACAGTGGGCTTTAGATGATATTCAAATCTTTTAAAGCTGGTTATTGTATCATGCCTTTGAACTTCTTTCTCTTTGATTGGCCAGGGAATAACACATTCCTGTTTGAAGTATTAGAACATTTAAACTAATAAACAAGTACATTCCGAAAACCTTACCCCTCACTCAAAAAAAGAGGTATTTCATATAAATGTTGTCCTTTAATGAAACCTATACTTTTAATACATAAAGATTTCATCTATCTTTTACGGCTTACCAGTTGTACACATGTAAGTCACCCAAAAAATAAAGGGCTTCTGAGAATATTCCCTGAGATTTAAGGATATATATTTAATTTGTAACGCAGATATCTTCTGATATTTTAATCAATACTGTTAGGACTACACGGTATCAATAATAACTAAACACTAGTAACACAACTTCACTATTTACTTATCTTATTTAAATCCTGGGACCGGTTTCAAAGCAAAACATCTGCTTCATCCTCAACCACTCAGCTTGAAACTCACCCACTGACTGACTGACCTTGACCACTACCGGAGTTTGAAGAATAGCTGCTTATCTAACTGCCATCTACCGGGGACAACACAAACTTATTGATGACATCTATTGGAGGGATATCAAAATTAATTACGCGATCCTTATTTTTCAAAATAAATATCTCCTCCCAAACCATTAAATATATCGGTTCTTTCAATTGTTTCAATAATTTAACTTCTGCATTTACTTCATGATTATATGACCAAAAATGATCAGCCACTGCCGATTTCTCTGTCTGTCTATATTTAATATTTCTAAAATGTTCCTTCGCTCTGGTTTTTAAATTACGCTCGGTCCTACCAATATAGATCTTATCGCATTCTAAACAGTTAACTTGATAAATACCACATTTTCTGTTGTCTGAAATTCTGTCTTTTTTAGAAAACTGTAGAAAATTCTATATACTGTAATTATTAGGAGGTGCTAGTATTATACCCACTTCTTTGAAACATTTTTGGAAATTTTTATTTGCCCATGGATGATAAGTAAAATTTTTGAACATATAATATTTTTTACCTTTTTAAGAGTGGAAACATCATTAACATTTTTTGAAGCCCTTTAAAGCCGTTAATTAAAGCAGTGTTTATAAAATGTTTATATTTCGCATTAAATTCTTCTTCGTTTAGAGGTATGTTTATCAATCTGTAAAACAAACTATTAACAACAGCAAATTTGTGTGACATAGAGTTAAAACGTTTATGTTTGATATAATTATCCGTGTGAGTTGACTTTCTATAGATGCCAGGATTTAAATAAGATAAGTAAATAGTGAAGTTGTGTTACTAGTGTTTAGTTATTATTGATAGCCTAGTTTACTTCACTGTCAGCAGCTTCAGTTTTTTACATAACACACAGTATGTTTTTAAATACCTGATATGTGAAGGGTAGTCTGAAGTGAGGTGATTTTCAGTACAATATTGCTGTCAAATCCTTGGAAGGTGGTGAATTAAAAAACAAGTATTCAATACACTTGTCGTTGTTCACAGATACACAGAAGCATGACCTCAAAGTGCGTTTCTAAAAGTGCTTTTTAGTTCTTCATATATTTCTGATAAAATATGGGTATGATACACATAACTTTCCTTATGCAGTATAGGAAGGAAAGACACTATCATCTAAACGGAGTAGCTTTGAACTTTTCTCCGTGAGCCAACTGTGATTACATTGCAAGTAGTTTTAACGTGCTGCATATTTTAGTGTTGCCTGTAGTACGTTTGCGGAAGAAGCACTATATGCAGGTTGACAAGATCATACGTTTCCCTTTGCGTGGGACATGAAGGGTAAAGAAAACAAGGTAGTAGCAGCGTGGCCAGGAAAGCTATGCATAGCAAATTCTTGTTTATGTTCGGGGCGCAACTCCCAGAAGTGCAGTAAGTTTGCTATTTTTGTTCATCCGCCTTGTCGCTCGAGTAACCGTGAAAAACGAAACTTGCATTTGCATAATTCATGTGCGGGAGGATCCCTTGGGATGCAACACATTCTCTTTAGGAGGGAGCCTTTCCCAGAAGAACTCTCTCACTCGGTCCGTCCGTAAGCGAGTGGCAGCCCTCCATCATTTGTTTCCATTCACGTGGCTGCCATGGAGACGAGCTAAAGAAACTACCTACCTTGATAATAACCTACTACCTACTCACATTATATTAAAAGAGCCGACGGCAAATATGTTATTACCTTAATGGAGCATTTTGTATACACTACTTTATTGATTAAATGAAGTAGCTATTCGTGTTTTTCCAAGTAATACAATTACCGCAAAACTACTGAGGCCAGTTTGGTCGTTTAGATATTTGTTTTAAAGAACGACAAAAGCTTTCAGAGTAAATTATTATTACGCGGACTTCGATGTGCATATCTCTGCTCATTATTGGTTGCATAAAACACGTTTGTAAAGTTATCAACTAATCATCATCTCTCTGCTATCAGAATATTAAACATAATTGTCCTTTAGCTATTCTTCAACAAATCGAGCGGGAAGGCTTAAGGTATTTTGTCTTTGGCCCGCATTCGGAAGTCCTGGTCGATTCCCATGGCCGGCCTACCTGAGCAATGAGATTTTCGAGGGTTTCTCCATGTTGCTAGGTGAATGCTGATGATGATTTGCATTGGGCACTCAACTAATTGGTCATCAACGCCCTTACAAAACCTTAATCATGGCAATAGTCAGAGATAAATTTGATTAAAATACAAAACTCAAAAAAATAAAATAAATAAACATGTACAACTAGAAAATAGAAAACAATGAAAAATCATACATAAGAATGAAGAAACACCAAAAGGCATTAAATTGCGTAACTTAAAACGAAAAAACAAATTACCTCACCAGCGGTGGTCGAATCAATTTGCCTCTTTTCTTTGGGTTACGTAACCACTAGCACGACAGCTCTAAGTGGGCTAAGGCCTACCTACCCGATTGCCAGCCTCCCGCCCACTTACACACGGCAGAGGTGGGCAATCGTCCAACCGATACGGGGAGGAGATGTGGTAACATCTCGTCATCCCCCAGCCGGAACGTTGCTTTTCGTGACCAGGGTCGCTTACCTAACGTAATCTCCTCAATTTCCTCACGATGCTGAGAGGGCAACGGTCCTATACCCGGGACTGAAAATACCCACCTCATAGGTGGGATCGAACCCGGGCCGCTTTCCATGGCCAGGGACCAGGGCATGTTGCCTTAGCCCGCTAAGCCACGGCGCAGGACTTTGTTTGGGGGTTGGGCTAACATTTTCAGGAGGTTTGTGCTGCTTATTTTTCACTGTGGTTCTGGCAGTGAGGGCAGGATACTCCTCATCTATATCATCTATGGAGGAGGAGTTCTTTTCAACTGATAATTTCGATTCCATTTCCTCGAACCGATCGGAAACTGCAACCGACGAATATGACAGTCGCCGATCTGAGACCTCTACTGATGATTCCTCGGAAGATGATCTAAGAGAGGATGGCCGCGAATTGTTACACTGGTTTACATTGTTTCACTAGTCATCTGGAAGTCAGATGTTTCATAAGAGGCCGAACTTTGCATTATATACTCCTGGTTCAAATGTTCTTGAAGTAGATGCTTTCTGCGGTGACTTGGCTGGAAAGTTCTTCATAGGACTCATCTTAGTAGTTGTGCACACTGTTGTTCGTGCTGGTGTCTTTTGCTTTGGCTGTGACCTTGGTGTAACTGTTTCTTCGGATGTTACTACCCCATTTATGACGCTAGTTTGTGTTGCGATTTCACGTCTAGGTATCGGCTTAGCTGCAACTGCACTATCATTTCATAGGATCTCACCTCTGCTGGTCACTTTGAGGGTAAAAGTCCACAGGTATCTCGGCGCTGCATGGCAGGATGATATGATCTGAGTATAACTTCTCCAGTAGGACGGTCTCCAGTCTCCGAGCCCGATCTGGTGGGGCCGTTTCTGGACAACAGCCAACTGCGCTGCCGGTTGGTACTGGTCTGTCGGGGAGCTTCCAACTGGTAAAGTGCAGGGACCCTGCTATCTGCATTGTCGTGGCTCCTTGGGATGGCCACCCACTTTCTCCTCTCACCTCATTCTTCCTCCCGAGTATATCCCACTTGGAGCTTAGATACAATAGATCAAGTCTGGTCGCAGTGCCTAATTTCCTAAATCCAATTCTTCGACTAACTATTGTCAAAAACGCTCATTTTTTTCTGCTTCAAGTTAATCGTGAACTTATTAAATACCTTCTTGCAGCTCCAATGGGAATATGAGAATACAATTATCTTAAGTGATAATCAAATCTTTTGTAGCTTTAGAAACTCAAAATAAGGGTACTGAAAATCAAACCAATAATAAAAATGACTTTGAAATGTTTAGTTCTACCAAAAATGTATCTCACAAATTGTGCGTGTTCACGAAATTTATATTTTGTGTAGCAAAACTTCCTCTGTCTCTTAACGATTTACAGTTACATAAAAGTCATTCAGAATGAAGAAGAGTTCAGAACATTCAAGATACGCATTTAATTTGTCATGAAAATACCTTAAATGATTTTTTAACACAAATCATTAGAGACGTCTTAGAGAAAATTACAATTTTCAAAATTCTTCGATCTAAAGGACAGTTTGAGGTGAAGATATTTTTTTGAAAATCATGTGACATCCCTGGATGGTGCGAAACTTAAATATCAGTTCGGTAGTCAATCAACCTTTTATAGACAGCACGCACGCGCATGCACACACACAGCACACATATACAGGTGTGACAAATGAATGCAGATGGCCGACAGTGTAAGCTTGCATAAAAAGAGACATAATTTGTATTACGTCACCATTTCCTGTATCATTCGGCAACACTAGAATGCAGCAGCTGAATTGTTTACAGTGGACGCTTCCAATGAAGTCAAAATGCAAACATCGCCGCTAGAAGTCATACGCTCACAAAGTTCAATGCCTGATAGTTTTGTAAAGAATAAAAACGTAAAGGTCCAATTATTCCGTCAAAGAACGTTATGCAAGGGCAGCAAAGGCATTGGAGAACTATACATAATATGTGAAATAGGTTTTAAATTCAAAGCATACGGGAGACAAACTTTGAACACCTGTTAATGAACGCCATCTTGAAAAAAAGCTTCAAACACAATGAGTTGGAAAACTGTGTTGTGCGTAGAACTTCTCTCGAATTTTATGAACAGAGAAGAGAAACTTCGCAAACTCATGAATGCTTTAAAAAAATAAAAAGATCCCTTTTGAATCTGGAAGGACACATAATGTAAAATACTTAATGGCATGGATACAGCAAATAGACACCTGGTTAGTACGCTGTGCGGATGTTTTGACGGTCGGATTGTACTGCACTATACTTCCGCCTTCTCTGATCTCTCTAAACCGATACATGTTACACTAACGCCCTTGCCAAACAACTGTACTCACTTCTCAGACAGGTAATACACAAAAATGCTTTATAATTTATTTTTATTTTCTTCCTCTTTTGGGGGGATTCTTAAAATATTCAGGTGAAATCACACTTTTTATATGAAATGCAATTCTTCCTGCACTTACTGTAAGTACACAATACAAAATGTAATAACTGAGGGAAAAGGATGGCTACTACATGATTCTTACAAACAGCGCGATGCCTTCATTATATTAATGAAAACTGAGAAATAAATAACAAATAAATATTTAAAAAATGGTCAATAGTATAGAAAAACTTTCGAAGTAGTTGTAGAACTGATTAGGAACTTCCAGGTAACTCTGTAACGTTATTCTGTTTATGTAAGATTGCACTTTACAACTGATGTTACTTTCTGAGCAGACGCAATCCTTTCTTAAGGAAGAGCTCTTGAATGTGTAGGTATTGTTAGAATAGTTATATTATTGCATAGTTTCTGTTTAACTCTATGACATAGTCCTGATAAGCATTAATTAGACCTTATAAGCCCACAAAATATCTTACTACGCAGAAACGCAGAAACATTAAAGTAGGGAGTTTGATGTCAACTTGTTTTCTATAGATCACTGTTTCCTAAATTTTCTTTGTCATTGGTTTGAAATTTCAAATATCTATACATTTATTAATTAAAAGATGCCCTTGTTCGCCTTTTTATTTAGTCCGCGCAATTGAAACGGAATTTCATAGCAGTCCAATAGCAACCAGCTGTTAAAAGTATTCAAACATGACTTAAGCTTATTCTGTTCTTTTCTCATTGTATCGACAAATGTGCTACATTGCAGAGAGTAGAGGCGTAAGGAGATAATATGTAAAGGACTTGTTTACGTGAACCCATCGCACATACTGTCCAGTAACGCAAAGAAGGTCCCTGAAAGGAATGCGCTAATTTACACAGTGGGACAAGGTAAGCGAATGTGTGGCAGAGAACGCCTGCTACACAAGAAGTAGAACCGTTAATAAACCATGCGCCCTATTCACTCTGTAGAGTCTGTTTAGTTAACTCATGTGCATGTCGGCCGCTTCCTTTGACGAACCCTTATAATCGTTTTACAGCTTCGGCCCTCCTTCTACCAGTCCGTTCTGCAAGGTTGCCACCTTTCTCGATAAATCATGGGTATCTCACAAGGTTTCGTCTAAATAAATTATCTTATGCCCATTACTATAAATCTTCCTTAGCTATAATATATCGCCAAGCTACAATTCTACTGGATTCCATAATAACCCTTAACTTATTCAAAGTGCGGTATTTGAAACCTAGCTCCTTTAGGAGGCTGCGCAAATTGCAGTGCCCATAAGGAATATCACAAATTTCTTGCAAATGTGCAACCAATTCATCTAAGGTGGGCGCTCTCCTTTTGGCATAGAATCCATAAATTTCTCGGCGAATTAAATCGCATGTGAAATTATCTACTTTAGAGATTTACTTTCACATTTATCGGCGTCTTTGGTATTCCTTTCGTCACAATATTTCTTACTGTATTTCTGTGAATACCCAGAATTTATCACCAGGTTCATTGCATGACCACTTACCAAGATTGTTTTTCAGCAAATATATGTGTGTGTTCAAAACAAGCGCTTGGCATTTGTTTAGAAACAGTGCCCGTTATAACTTTGTTTTTTGAGGCTTTTCCAGTAACATTACTCGGCCCAGCAACACTTTCCAATTTACTCACACTATTGTCATCACTTTGATTATTTTCACTTGATTCAAAGTTATCTACTACTTCATTTGCATTTACCACTGCATATCTCTCCCACGGTCTCCACAACGTGACACACAACGAATTTCTGCACGAAATGAAACAGATCAACTGGAAGTTGGAACTTTTGCAACTGAGACTCCACGTGGAGTAAACATGTGACTGTCACTTCGAGAAAATCAGGGTTGCTATTGGTCCTCAACGAGTGTTCCATTTCTGTAGTGTGAAGATAGATTTATGACGGCCAGTAGTGGGTGGTAGGATGAGTTTCCTTTGAGGTGAAACTGCACCCGCGTTCACTAGACAGACTCTACACTAAAACCGAGAAGATTCATTCACTAAAGTAGAAGCCGTCAGAATGTTTTTGAGTGGTCTGTAACTGAACTGATATGGGGTGCCATAAAGCTGTCCAGGGAGGGTGTGGGAACCTTCGCCAACCCCCCTGTGTCTCAGGTCTCGGAGACTTACTGTCCTGTGGAGGACAGTACACGGTGAGACAGTCACCTGTTCAGATGCAATCATGTCTTCTGGACGGCAACACGTCATACATAGGCAGGTGCGAGAAATCATACATAACGTGACCAAATATTGTGACAAGCAGCAAGAAGTTATTAAGTTCCTTTTTGTCAAGTGAGCAAACGGGTTTTGCAATGCTAATTTACATTTTTGTATAATGAATATTTGCCTAACCTTCTACGAGTATATCCAACACACAACTTACAAGTGCTTTATTTTTGTTTCGCCACTTACTCTATGCCTGGATAGTAAAATATCTGACTCGCGTAGTGAACAAGATAAAAGGCGAATGCAGCGCTCAGTCAGTGAATGAATACTTTGTTGAAAAAGGGAAGAGAAGGTTACATGAATGTCACATAAAATATTGGTTGTATATTTTTCACTTATCAATGTAAAGAGAACAGAAGAGCATCAAATAACGAACCGTTCTTAAAATGGATAGTCAAACTGCAAAATCCAATGCCTTACAAGGGATAACCATGGATCTCCTGGTCTCCATCCAGTTGCTCTTAACCATTGAGCTACTATGGCCAACGTATCGTCATGACATTAAATTCTCCAACTGACTGGTATATTTCCCGGAAAACTACTAGGGTATCTCATGTACAATGGCTTAGTTGCTGTGAGAGAACCCCTAGCGGTTTTACCGGGAAACATACCAGTCAGTGGGAGTATTTGATGTTAAATGTATCTTAAAATGTTTGACTGTCCCTTAGACCTACTGAATTCTCCTAGCCCCGTTGTAAGAGTTAGGACAGTTTCCAAATCTTTATCTCGGTTAAAATGTAGTAGATAGAATAACAAACTGGGTAAAGGGTGGATGGAGAAGATCATGTAAATGTGAAAATTTGGATGATCAAGGTATATTCTATTGCTTAAGCACTAGTGCAGACAGAACAGAGCTTGTGTAGCTCTTATCAAAGCCAAACAAATTCAATCACTTGTTCTTATTTTTAGTCCAGCAGAAGTCTAAAACACGTGTATATTCATTTGTTTTTTTCTTTAAATCACAATATATATGAGACAAATCTAGTTTGGATTTGTCAGTATTTCTTTATTAAACTATTCTGCTGGTTTTCTCCTTTGCTTTCATTTTGCTCTTTTTAAGTACCTGATTTAGAATATATTTTCAATTTTTAAATTACAAGTTCTATATGTATACATTTACTTCATTTTTGTTAAATCTTTGGTAATCTACTAACGTTTAAAGTTGAGTTGCCACTCGCGCAAATATATCCCAAACCGTGGTTATTGATACATTTACTTCCCTCCTAGTCATCAAATTACATAAACCAAGAAACTACATACAGCCTACATAAAATGTAGGTAGCTAACGATATGTTATAATTCTCATATCCTTAATGAACATATAAAATAAAGATAGCATGTACTCTTTAAGAAACATGCAGCCTGGCCCCATCTCCCAGCCCTCCTTTCCTCTCTTTATTGCCCACCC
The DNA here is from genome assembly GCA_030765055.1 of Mantis religiosa. Taxonomy (NCBI): domain Eukaryota; kingdom Metazoa; phylum Arthropoda; class Insecta; order Mantodea; family Mantidae; genus Mantis; species Mantis religiosa. The sequence goes on from CM060951.1 coordinate 39,967,296, forward strand.
TCTCATGAGTGATTTAGGCCGAATGGTTGACAGTAATGCTCCCCAGCTCCAAAGAAGTGGGATGACAAATTTCATTTTCTTTTTGCTGCAAGGGAATGGAAAGTGTTGCAAAATGCATCCCCTTCATATGTGGGAGGAGCTTCAGAGCCAAAAAGAAAGAAAAATAAGCTGCTAACACAGCTTAGTAAGGTGAACAAAATTAGTGTTCACTGCATATTTCAGAAATACCCACAAGGAAATGTATAATACCGCCGTTTTTGCAAAGGTTTATCACATCAGTTAACATAGCGTGAGAATAGTGAATAGAGAATTTACGCATAAGACTTTGCAGTTTGCTATTTTGCTGCCCTCTTACTGTACTTCGTTATTAACTAATCTTTCGTAAGGGATTTAAACTTTTCATGTCAAAAAGACTTTTGCTACCGAGTTCAGTGCAAAAATATAAGTGGAAAGAAAGCTGATGTTCGTGATTTCAGACAATCTGTAACACAACCAGCAGAAGTAAAACCTCTGAGGTAGTTTGTCGGAAACATAAAAGTTAATGATTTATTCACAACCTGTTCCACAAAGTTCCTAATAAGCTTCAGAAAAGGCTTTTAAAATCTCTAACGATGGAAAGAGAGTTCGAATGGCGTCTTATTTTCCTGTTTCTGGTATTATAAGACCTAAAGTAAAGAGGACTTAATAACTGATAGTAAAGTTACAAAGAAGATCAGATCTTTTTAATGCAAAATAAGAGACTTGAGGGAAAGTTTTGGAAAAGAGATAAGTACTTTACTCAAATAGGTTATTTATTTTTAATTTATTCTTTTTCAGGTATTCTTTCTGTTCGTTTCATCACTATAAATCTTCCCAAAAGTTAAAGGCTTATGGAGGCGGGCCGTACTGCAGACTCCAGCCAATCTTAAGCTTGCCCCGCCTAGCAGCGCTGCCGAATGTGGTACACGCATCTCGCTCGCCTGAACTGAGAACATTATATTAATTAATTACTCTCGGATAAGTGTTTGAAAAATGACAGATGCCAATCTTATAATAAGAAAGAATTTTATTTTCTGATCATACCCGTACAAAACGATACTTAAAACAGGAGCGATGCACGTTTTATCTTTCACATTGTCATAGTTAAATATTACGGATAAATATTTGAATATTGCAGACGCTAATCTTATAATAAGAAAGAATGTTATTTTCTGTACAAAAATCCTATCTCTACGATACCTATAACACGAGCGATGCAGTTTTTATCTCCACATGGTTATCATTACACCCAACATCCATCTGCTCAACACAGATAAGCCTGAAAAACAACACCATTCCTTCCTAAAAACATTCGTCTCAAGCATAAATAAATAATGCAGCTACTATTAAAACAGGTGTCACGCAGTTTGAAATAAGAGTTAATTTTCAGTTCGTTTTCAGAGAAGAGATGTCATTTTGCTGAAGTGAATGGCATCGTTAAGTTGTGTGCTGAACTCGAGCTGAAATACTGTTAATATTACAGTAAATTATTATTATACACATATCTCTTTTCCAGTGTCGTGATCCGAGTTCATAAACATGTCCCTTGAAGCTGGAACAAGTGATTTTTCGATCAACAAACGTGAAGTGATTCATTCTCAGGGCAGAAAAATTATCCAAAGTATAAACTTGGAAGAAGCGTAGGGACAGTGAAGCACAAATTAATACAAAAGTGAATCGAGAAGATATTGACACATTGCTTCACTCACACTGTTTATTCACAGGACATGTTTCAAGAGCTCTTGCTCCTATCATCAGCTGATACTCGATTAGTGTAAGTTGTAGTGGTTTCCTCTTTCTCCGTATTGTCAATAGATGGCGTGATGTACTTGTCAAAGATGTCCGGTGGTGGAGTTTCAAAATTCATGACTCTATGACGATTCTTGTTGATGAAGATTTTTTCCCATACGGAAAGATCTATGGGGTGATTAACATATTTTATTAGAGATGTTTCCAAGTTGATGTCATGTCTAGTATTCAAAATATGAAAAGCCACTGCTGATTTTTCTGTTTCACCATTTTTAATGTTTCTTGGATGTTCTTTAGTTCTGATGTTAATATTTCTTTTTGTCTTTCCTATATAAATTTTATGGCAAGTTTCACATTTGATCTCATAGATTCCTGGTTTTTCTTTGGTAGTGATTGAATTTTAGGGAGGACCTTTTAACAAATTTCTGATATTAAACCTATTTTGAGGTGCAAGAGTTATGTTGTGTTTTGAGAACATTTTGTGGAATTTGTTATAGGCTGATGGGTGGAAGGTGAATTTTTTAAAAAAAATTTTTCTCTTTTTCTCCTGTAGGTTCTAGGGTGGTGGTTTCTTTTATTTTCTTAGCTTTGTTGAGTCTGTTAACTGTTTTGTCTACTAAATTTGGGTTGAAACCGTTGGATATAGCTACTTTTTTATGTGTAGGTATTCTTCTTGAAAATCTTCTCTGTTTAGTGGAAAGTTGATCATCCGAAAGATTAAACTGTTGAAAATGGCATGTTGGTGTTGTTTTGGGTTGAAACTGTTGTTCTTGATGTAATTATCTGTGTATGTCGGTTTCCTGTAAATACCAAAGGTGAGTTTGTCGTTCATTTTTTTGATCTTGATGTCCAAAAAGGGGAGCACACCATCACATTTTGGACATCAAGATCAAAAAAATGAACAACAAACTCACTTTGGTATTTACAGGAAACCGACACACACAGATAATTACATCAAGAACAACAGTTTCAACCCAAAACAACACCAACATGCCATTTTCAACAGTTGAATCTTTCGGATGATCAACTTTCCACTAAACAGAGAAGATTATCAAGAAGAATACCTACACATAAAAAAGTAGCTATATCCAACGGTTTCAACCCAAATTTAGTAGACAAAACAGTTAACAGACTCAACAAAGCTAAGAAAATAAAAGAAACCACCACCCTAGAACCTACAGGAGAAAAAGAGAATAAAAACTTTTTTAAAAAATTCACCTTCCACCCATCAGCCTATAACAAATTCAAAAAAATCTTCTCAAAACACAACATAATTCTTGCACCTCAAAATAGGTTTAATATCAGAAATTTGTTAAAAGGCCCTCCCAAAAATTCAATCACTACCAAAGAAAAACCAGGAATCTATGAGATCAAATGTGAAACTTGCCCTAAAATTTATATAGGAAAAACAAAAAGAAATATTAACGTCAGAACTAAAGAACATCTAAGAAACATCAAAAATGGAGAAAGAGAAAAATCAGCAGTGGCTTTTCATTTTTTGAATACTAGACATGATATCAACTTGGAAACATCTCTAATAAAATATGTTAATCACCCCATAGACCTTTCCGTATGGGAAAGGAAAAATCGTCATAGAGTCATGAATTTTGAAACTCCACCACCGGACATCTTTGACAAGTACATCACGCCATCTATTGACAAAACGGAGAAAGAGGAAACCACTACAACTTGCACTAGTCGAGTATCAGCTGATGATAGGAGCAAGAGCTCATGAAACATGTCCTGTGAATAAACAGTGTGAGTGAAGCAATGTGTCAATATCTTCTCGATTCACTTTTGTATTCAGAAAAATTATATTTAATAGGAACAAGTTTTTACGAAAGCTCTCCAATCCAGGATATAGTGAAAGTGCAGATTTTTCAAAACCCCAGCTATTAACTCTGTAATCTTATGGTGTAGGTATTGTGCACACAGTGTCAGGAATTTGTAGTGAAGCAGCTTCATCCGTAGAAAAAGGGAGCGTACCTGTGTTTCAATCTCCGGGAAAGATCCATGGAGTCGGAAAGCGAGTTACTGGATTGGAAACCGTGCTTGCTGTTTCACTTCTGTGACGTCTGTCCAGGTAAGATCTTAATGTTTTAGAAATATTTAATGTGTTGTTTTAAAACTTCTTTTATGTACACGGAACCTCTGCAGGTTCACGTACCACGCTTGGTATGAGCGCTCCGCTTGAGCGTCTGCCAGCGTTCACATACCTTTAACTTTTGCGGCTTTAAAAGTCCATCTTTTCCGTCATGTAATTTTGCAGGCACCAAATATTACAGAGAGAAATAGGGTAACGCGTTGTGTATACAACTCGCGGACGTATTACGCCACTCGCATGACGTGACGTGAGATCTGATATGCCTACCTGCCCCTAGGAGGAAGTGAAGGAAACACACAAGGCTACAGGCCTCAGGCACACAAACTACAGAAGCATACAGAAATCTCTGACAGATCCTAGCTCGAAGAACCGTCTTCCTACTACAGCTCCATAGGGAAGACAATAAACGAACGCTTATGGTACATCTATAGCGTCCACGGGAAATACTCACTCTTTGCTTCTGCACCATCTTGCCCATTAAAACTAAAATCACCCTGAAAGAGACGTCCATGAGGTATAGAAATAACATGCTATACACAACTCCCGAGATCGTAGGTTCAAACCTTATGGAGGTTGGTGGATTTTGCCGTAGTAAAAATGCTTACTGTAGGTACCTTCAGAAGAGAAATATCAGATATATCAGAAGAAAACGACCTAAAATGAAAATGAGCAAAATTAAATGACATTAAATAAAAAATCAGTACGAAATTCGCCTACTGATCAGAAAAAAGCCATCAAAAGTCTAATTTTAGAGTAAGAAGAACATCCTTAAGGTGACCCCTTTAAATTTATCTTGGCGCCAGCTCACTAGGTCACATGCTGTTTTTTTAATTTAACTAAAGGTTGAAAGAAACAATAGAACAGATATAGGAAAACTGATTTTAAGGTGAGAAGGTCCTCTACTTGGGGTTAAAATTCATGGTTCATTTTTATTTTTAAATTCCAAATGCATAGTTAAAAGTTCATTGGAGCAATTTCTTATACCTAATTTGCTTATGATATTAGTGGGCCTTAAGTTTCTTCCATGCCCCTTTACGTAAACTTTCAGAAAAACAATCATAGCGTCTGTGATACTGAACAGATATTTCTGAACTAAGCCTTCTTTTTTAAGGGATCTTTCAAGCTTCCTGCTGGTACCACAGTAACTGACTGATGCTAGTTTTTCTTTAATCTTTCGCTGTGTATGTGAAGTTATTTATTTTGAATGATATTTTGTACTAGTTATTGATGAAATTTTACAGGCAATCGTTTTGCTAAATATAGAATAGTAAATGTAAAAAGTATAAATAAAGTAGACAATGAAACCACAAGTAATATTGAGGTTAGTAGGTCCAATTCATGCAATACATGTGCTAATCATGATAGTAGTGATATACAGAAATTGATGAGCTGCGAGACCTGAAAGCAGATAAAATAGTTGAAGAACTGGTCAAGAAGGCAAGAAAAATGAAGGGGAACTTGAAAAGAGCAAGGGGTGATACAGAGAGTCGCGACTATGCAGCAGGATTTGTTCTGACTCATTTAAGATGTCAGTAATCAGTATAAGAACTTTAAAGCTGTTTTTTCTCAATAAAACCACTTCTAGAACTGTAAAAAGACTTAAGCTCCACTTACATTTAAAATAAGGACATGTTTCAAGGACCCTGCGTCCTCATCGTCAGCTGATGTCCAACTAGTTCTTCAGGTGACCGCCTGCCTCTCCTGGCGCTGTTCAGTGAGTTGAATGACGTCATCTCCTACCGGTATTTCAAAGTTCATGGCTCTCGTTTTATTGTTCAAAATGTGTATATTTTCCCAAACTGTTAATTCCCAATACTTTTTTGCCGGTACCAAAGGTTGTCTTTGGAAATGTTATGATTTTTTACCAGAAATGATGGGCTATGGCTGATTTATCTGTCTGTTTGTATTTTATGCACCTAATGTCTTCTTTCATCCTTGTTTCTAGGTTTATTTTTGTTTTTCCAATATATATTTATTGGCAATCCTCACATAGGATTGTGATACTGTGCAGTATTTCACACTGTAATCCATAGGTTAGTGAACAGTCCATTGACTGTGGAAGAATATAAAAAGGATCAAGTAGATCATAAGTAGATCACATTAAATATGTTGCAATTGTGAATGGCTTTGATAAACAAACATAAAGCTGATGACCCAAAGAATGTATATTGCAAATTCACATATCATCCTAAGGCTTTTAATAAATTTAGAAAATTTTCCGTCAATTTCATATACAACTAGTACCACATGACACATGCAACATAAGAAGCATATTAAATCACCTGCTCAAATACACAAGTTCAACAACAAACTTTCCGGAACTGATAGTATTAAATGTGAGGATTGCCACGAAATATATATTGTAAAAACAAGGATGAAAGAGCACATGAGGTGCATAAAATACAAACAGACAGATAAATCAGGCATAGTCCATTAATTCTGGTCAAAAAATCATAATATTTCCAAAGACACAAAACTTTTGGTACCGGCAAAAAAGTATTGGGAATTAACAGTTTGGGAAAATATGCACATTTTAAAGAATAAAAAGAGAGCCATGAACTTTGAAATACCGATAGTAGATGACGTCATTCAACTCATTGGACAGCGCCAGGAGAGGGAGGCGGTCACCTGAAGAACTAGTTGAACATCAGCTGACGATGAGGAAGCGGGCTCCTTGAAACATGTCCTAATTTTAAACGTAAGTGGAGCTTAAGTGCTTTTAGATTTCGATAAGTGGTCTAAAAAGGTTTTATTGATGAAGCTCCACTATTTATAAATACCTCTATTTATAGTTTTACTGTTTTTCTCAGTTTCACATTTTTCAGGTTCCGGTACACTTCTTTAAAAAACTATTCAACCACAACATATGAACTTGTTTGTGTATATTAAGCAGACTTATAAGAAGAACAATAAGAACGGATTTTTCTCTGAAATTCATAACACTCGTTTAAAATACAAAATCATCTGAAATTTCAGTCCTTTTTTTTAATGAATATGTATATATCAACAATATTTTCTTAGTAATCTGCATCCAAAGATCATGGAAATAGAATTGCGGAGATAGGCAGTATCTTCTCACCAATAGTCCACTGAAACAACTTTGCTGGCTCCAAATTTGTAGTGACAGGCATAAAAGGGTTTAAAAGAATAAATGAGTAGAATTTCTCTCGTATTATATTCATCTTACTGTAACAGATTTTGGTATGTCTTTGAGGCGACTATCTGATAACAAAATATTTATAGATTGCACAGACTAGTAATTTGGTACATACAGAAAAAGCAAGTTACTACCGCTACGTCTATGTGTGTGCTTGATGAATGTCGTATATTGTATTTACTAAGGGACAGCCAGAATTTAACCAGAAATACAGGATAGATACACTATCTCTCCGTGTCTATTCAGTCACTGCGTTCAGTTCACTTTTAAAATAAATATTATCATACAAAGCGCAGTGGAAAGTGGCGCTAGGCCAAGAAATTACGGTCTCTTTCCTCTGCCTTCTTTACCAGTAAAAAAAGCCATGAGGATGACTTATGTAGCGTTTTTATTTCCTTAAAACTTATCTCCTCGTTTATTCCAACGAAAAAGAAGCGACATATTTTAACTGCGGTTCTTTTTCTTTTCTTTCGCTTGCATGTGTTCTGGTTACAAAATTAGCTCACCTCAGCACCGACATTTGTTTCCACGGCAACTAATAAAACTTCAAAGTTTCTTTAAACCTTCTGTACATTATAGCAACTTTGCCCATATACCCCACCAAATTGCGCTTTAAGATGTTGAGCCTCTCATAGTGCAAAAAGAGATTACATTTTCTTACTGATGTGTGCTTCCCGCTAACTACGAGATTACGGAGCAACTCCTGTTATGGCAAGACCAACCTGTTTATCGGAAGTAAGCTCTATGCACCGGTAGTGCTAAAACTTTAGGAGGAAAAAAAGAAACAGAATAATAAGTGGCTTAGGGCTTAGTTACGAGTTTTACTATATTTTATCTTATAAGTTTCCTTATTCGCTTCTTTCGTGCATACGCTGGTATTAGCATAACAAGTGCATCTAGGTTCTTTTGCAAAGCATTACTTTTCAAAGGATTTACGGTCCATGCATTGATATTAGCGCTAGAACGAGCTTATGTAGACTATTTCCCTCATGTGACGTCATGCTATATTGGTCGTGATCAGATTCATGATATACACAACAGCGATGATTATTTTGTTATCGCACCCATATACACGATAACAACACATTCTGCATGTTATACGAACAGGCAAAGTATTATACATCTCACAGATTGTCAAATGTTAGCATGACTTTCAAATGCCTGAATGGCTGACATGTAAGACTTTTTCTTTCATGTGCTAATGTAGACATATGTGATTTAGGGAATCAAATAACTTGTTTTATTTAAGTTAATTGATGGAAATTAATCATTTCTTCACACTAGCCGTATACAGGCTAAGGTTTTGGATAAATAAGTCAACTTGAAAAATTTAATGCCACGGTCGGGATTTGAACCAAGGATCTCCTCTTTTTCCGTCCAGTCGCTGTTACTCCTTGAGCTACTATGGCCAACTTGCCGTCATGACATTAAATTCTCCAATTTGGTGTCATTTAACAATTTTTTTATTCGTGAAATAACCTCTACAATGCAACTCTTGGTTTTGAAGTTCCCTAGATAAATTCAAAGCCACTCGTGACAGTACCTGTAGTCTTTTGTTTGCTGATGACATGGTAAAATCAGTAAAATATTAAATGCTACGTTCAAATGGCTTTCTGTACTCACTCTTGTACAAACTATCTTTATTAGGTCCTTATTCTTCTACCTACTTAAGGAATTGAGATAGATATTTCTAAAACTGGCTTTATTGCATATTTGCTTATAGCTACGACACGATTAGTAGAATACTGTAGACTTAAACGATACTCAAATCCTTGAGCTAGTCGCTATGCAATACCTTTAAATTCTCATGTCTCTGTATACCGGTAAAATACAAAACAGACAGTTAACAAAATGAGTAGCCTTATTTATCTAGCACGTACTGTACACCACAGTTTCTCAGATTACAGAGAAGAAATAACATAACATTGTTCTGATTTTACTGTACTACGTTGCTTTGTTGAGATATTTTGTTCAGTTATTTTCAAGGCCATCGTTCTAAACTGGCACTAATTTCAGACACTGTATTTCCCGTTCAAACTGAGCCAGGGTGTTTCTTGTGTAACATTGGACCCGAAGCTTCACATTTATTAACATCGATCGAGTGATACATATCACTATAATTTAAACATTGGAGTGTGACATGCTAAAAACAAATGAAACCATTTTGTTTAGTGAAACAGTAAGCGGTATGTTGCCTATTTCAGAGCTAAAGATTTTAGCGTTGCTCTGCCGGACTATTTCCCCTGTGACTCTTTCTCTTGTGCAATGGAAAGAGCCCATGAAAAATTAACACAAGTTCTAATGACTCTACACATAGAAGCTAAAATTGATGCAGTCTAATTATAATAATACGAGGGGGTATCAACTGTAAACCTTAAAGCTGTAATTAAAACTTGACATTTCCTTCATTGTACTGTGAGTTACCAGTAGTGTTACAAATTATGTAAAGAATACCCATTACGTAAGTAAACACTGCAGACAAACAAACTCGGCAGCAGTACCATTTCCAAATAGTGTTCTGTCATAAGTTAACGTGGCATGAAAGGTAGGAAACCTATTCAGATCTATTCACGAATGAAGGTCCAGTAGTGTGATGCATGTCTATCACTTCAGCAAGTATGTGAGTAGAATATAAAGAAAATAGCGTGACTCTGCGTCCGGGTCAGGCACACCGCCTTGTGACACCGGAATCTCCTGCAACAGTTGAAGACAGTTGCGACGAAAAATTTCCCTGTGATGGTGGATGAAATAGCTTCAAAATTGATCAATAGTCATGGTTCAGCAAATCATATCGCTCATGATATACTCTGCATCATGCTGGCCACTCCAAAACTTCTTCCATACTCACCAGAGATTACACAGAGCCACGGCCACCACTCAAACAGGTGATGGAAGGAAATATATTCCTTTCCGGTGAAAAAGTCCATCAAGCGAGTGGCTGTACAAATTACCAACAGATTTTGTTTCAGAGGAATTTGTGCACTGCAAACGCGGAGCTGTGTTGAATTAGAGGAGGACCACATGGAAAAATATACACCTTTGTTTCGCTATTGTTTAATAACAGGTTTTCTTTAAATTAAGATTTTCATTTGCCTCCTCGTATTTAATGTACATGATATATGCAAGGTTTACTGATATACACAGAAGGGGAAATCTTGCTCTATGCAATTTACCACTCATCAAAAGGAAGAGATGAAGTGAAAGAAGACTGCGGTCATATAAACATAGAGCTGCAGAGAAGACTCTAACAGCTGTTACATGAAAAACCTGTTTAACCAAGCATCCACGCCATTTTTCCGGCACAATCACGCGCAGTAATGCCTAACTGGACTACTGAAGTATGAGAAATGTATATAGTATGAGAACGAAAACAATAAAGGAAATGAGGCCTAAGAAATTATGTTAAATTCCCAACTTGTAACTGACGTTTATATGGAACATCTAAACTTTTAAAGTTTTCTGCTTCGAGTATTACTAAATCATATATTAACAGCAAATAATATGCAGTTAAATCTTTGAATCTTTTAGAAATAGTATTTAAGTCCTATTCATTTGGAAGATAGTGTTTAGAATATTGTATATCTGGCAAATTAGTAAGCCTTTGACGATAATGTGCTACACCAATAATCTAGACAACTTTAAAACTTACAGCTTATTTAAAAAACCATCATGGCGGGAGCCATTTCCTAGATATCCGTTCTTAATTGTTTGAATACGTTACCATTCCTTAAGTCCTGTGGATATATTTGGCTGTTTCTCGCGAATTTTAAGGCCATCACATAGCCTCCATTTCTTAAATATATGAAGTTGCTATACCTTTGGTATCTCTTAGCAAATATGTAATGTTACTTCTGGAGAGATTGATCTTATTAAATTTGATTAAAGAGAGAAGACACTTAAGTAAGAATAGTTGTATACCTCTAATGGATGATTGTGAAGGTCATGTCAATGTAGCACATAATTGATGTGAGATTTGACTTAAACAGTGTAAGAGATAACGTTTCTCAAATATTTCCTCCAAGTCTGGAAGGAATTATAGCCCACATAGCGCAATTATATTGAGTTCCCCAATATACTTACATTAAATTGTTTGTCATCCTGCGCCGCGGTGTGTAAATCGAATATTTTCTAAATAGAATTAGCATTTATTTCGGGTAGCTGTTCTTTGTATCGTTAGAAAGTTCCGAAATATAGTTAGTCATTCTTTCTAATTCCTCAACAATTAATCAGTCCTGTAAAGTGTTATTGTTATTCAGTGTCCTCTCGTAAGGCTAATTGTAAGTGTGTGATATTTCAAAGGCAACATATAGTGATGCAATTTTAAAACATCTGCCAATTTAACAAATAGGAATGGGAGATATATGGAGATTAGAGGAAAGGAATACATGCGATGCGGGTAAATTAGTAAAATGCAGAATAGAAGATATAGAAAGACAGGAAATATGGTGAAGTCTAGAAAATATGAAACCATTATAATTTTACAAGTAAATAAAGATAAATTGGGGACGTGAAGCAATAGGCAAGAGAGAGAAGGGTTAGCATGGATGAGAACAGAAATATATTTCTAAGAGGGATAAGAGGTAAGGAAAAGGGAATTTGTGAATTGTGTGGGGGAAACGAAAGCATAGAAGACTATGTAACAGAATGCGAGGAGGTTGCAATATGGAGGAAAAGGGTTTGGGAAGGAAAACGAGAGAAAGTAGGGAAGAGGAGAGTAGCTATAAAAATGTTAGCGGGCAGGGAGGAAAAGAAGATAAGAAGTATTGGTGAGTTCTTGCAGAAAGTAAAAGAAAATGGGACAGAAATATAGAGAATATAAGAAAGGAAGATGAGGGGGAAGAAAGGGACTAATTAAGTAATCAGGGAGGTATGGAGTTTAAGAGCTACCTGGCAGAGCAAACGACCAGGGTGTCATGCAAGCCTAGGTAGCAAGAAGGTAAAGACAAATAAATGTAGAAAAAAGTTGTAAATTTTAAAATGTTGGAGTATGCACAATAAATATGTCACATACCATAACTTCCTCTGTTGCCATGTACCTTCAAGGAAATGTATAATTAAACCTTTTGCAAAGTGTTATCTTTATTAAAATGAAATATATTGAAATATAAGTTTTCATAAGGATACTGGAAGCCATATAAACAGAAATGATAGGTGGTGAACAGCTAATAGTGATAGTGAATAGTGATAGGTAGTAAACTCATGTGAACGTTATAAATGAGGATTATGGCAGCTATGCTCTTTGAACAAATAAAACTCAATCATCATTATTTATTATCATTATAATTATAATTATTATTATCATCGTTATTATTAATTATTATAGGCATTTTTATCTAAGTAGTATTTTTTTTTTTTTAACGTTAAGTCATAGCGGACTATGTATGAAATGGATGAAATGATGAAATGGGTCCGGGGTCCATTGCGCTTAGAGTTACCAGATATTAGTCTTTCAGGATAAGGGAAAGCTCCGGAAAAAAGCCTTATTCGGGTAACTCAACCTAACCGAGATACGAACTTGGGACCTCTTGAGCGTGAGACATACACGCCAACATCTAAGTAGTAACTGTTTGCTAATCTGAGTTATTACGAGGGTATGCACAGTAGGTAAAGCAGAATTTGCTATTAAATGTTATTAAGTGTACAACAACATTTGCCTCAACACAGTAACTGTGGATGCAGCATTCGAAGAGAGCCCGCCTCGACAGTGTGGTGGTAGCGTGTCTGCCTCACGTTAAAGAGGTCCCAAGTTCGAACCTCGGCCAGGGTGAGTTGCCTGAATAATGCTTTTTCCGGGGTTTTCCCTTATCCTGAAAGACGAATGTCGGGTAACTCTAAGCTCTATGGAACCTGGGCTCATTTGAACATCATTTCACCCATTCCATTCATCGTCCGATATGAATTTTGGTCAGGGCAAGTTACCAGGATAAGGTTTCTCCTTGGTTTTCCCTTATCCAGAAAGACGAATGTCGGTTAACTCTAAGCTCTATGGACCTCGGACTCATTTGAGCATCATTTCACCCATTCCATTCATCGTCCGATATGATTTAACGTTGGAGCACGTAAAATTACAAAACAACGATATGATTTAACCTTGGAGGACGTAAATTACGAAAAAAGAAGAAGAATTAGAAGCCTTCGAAGACGGTTGTTCGATTTTTTTGGTTAACAAAAGAACTTAGTTCTGGCTTCCTTCCTCTTTCCAAGAAATCTACATATTATATTTTGTAACGTTATCTATTTATAGGAAGAGTTTCCAACTGTGTCTTTACATATGCTTGCCTGGTAAGAGAGTAATGGCTGGTTTCTTTCCACCAGGCAAGGAAGTCTAAGGAGTGCTTGCCAGAAAGACTAAATGTAGCGATACCATTCCGACTTCAAATTGCCCAGAAAATGGCTTCCCTGCCTCCTTGAACACGCTCTTAGAGTTTAGGAAACGATCCTTGTTAATTTGAACATGAAACAGGGTAGGTAATGAAATTGTGCGTTCCGATGAATCTGACTCGCTCACTCAATCTGGCTGTCTCCCTAATTGAGTGACGTTTACGTTCCTGCTAAACTCTCACTCTGCTTAACGCTGGAACGGTATTTAAATGAGTTTCGTAAAGAGAGTCTGCCTCACTCACAGTACGTTCATTACTCAATGTGAGGCACTACTTCATGTTTTTGGAAACAAGCAGGCACCAGCCATTGGGGTGCACACAAAATAAAGCATTAGCAAGTTTACTTCTCAGCTACTTACTGAACGAAATAGCTCTGTGATAACGCATGAGGCTTCCACTCGGTAAGTCCTCTATTCGGTACATCGGCCATGGGTTTTCCATCGGTTTTCCTGCTTCCATTTCACCGCACCTTTCATGTTTCAGTAAGTCATAAGGCAGAGTTGTTCAAACCGTCGATGGTGGATCAACTCCTCAGTTTTGCCAGAGGGAAGCCTTCTCTGTGTCACCCACCGGTGTGAGTAAGTGATAAACCTAGATGTCGCAAACAAACGACCTGGTTGACGTCTGTGCTTAACGCGAATTGGTGAAAAAAAGGTCAAAGCGCGAGAAATTTCCAAAACTGATCATATATTAAATATTTTTATATATAGGCTAATCAATTCCTGGTTGCTCCATCACAACAATACACCCAGTCACATATCGCTAATTGTTAGGGAGGCACTGTCCAAACACAAAGTGTCAACACTGCCCCAAACAAGCTAACGGATATGGTTCCCCAACTTCGTTTTGTTCCTTCGGATAAAACACACCTGAAAGGACAATTATCATGTTTATATGGATGCTCTTTAACTGCTGTGTTTCTTAGCTTGCCATTTTATATTGGGAGTCAAATCACTTACTTTAGCCTCAGGACTGTAAGGTTTTTTCACGTACATTTATTACAGGAGGCCTGAATTTGAACCCGCGACCTCGAGAATTGAAGGGTGGAGATCTATACGCTTTTGATTCACTGCCGAGATATCTTAACACTTGTAGACTTTCAGGGTATGTTCAAAGACTAGGGAAAGCGTTTGGCGTGATGTACTATGGAGGGAGTTTTTTCAACACTATTAATTTAGTGTGCATACAGCTTCCATAAATTTGTTTTTTATAATTTCAATCCCGATATAGAATAAACAAACCTGTGCCAAGCAGGGGGATATTTCGCACATTCAGACCCACATAGATGTGCTGTAACATTCAGGAGGAAGGGATGAGATAAAGTAGTCTATGAAAGTTCTCCGCTCGAGGACACTTTGTACTGCCGGAACCAACAACTCACCGAGCTTTCATTTGAGCAAGCATTCCTGCCATTTGTCCGGCACCGGTATATGTCACAAAACTTAGAAACATACCTGAAGAATAGAAACGAAATAGAAGGAAGGACAATTAATGCCAAATAAATCATGATAAATTTGTTTGTCAGTCAAGGAAAAACTACGAAAATCTCAATGTCAGTGGGTGATCTAAGGAAGTCAAAAACGGAACTTTCCAAATGCGAGTCTAGTTAATGTGGAGCCATCTCTTTCGGTTAATATTGTTACGAGCCTGTACAGCGCTTTTCTCTAATTGGTTCTTTACCAGCTAAAGTCTAAACTGTTACTTAAAAAGTGGATATATTTTTGCGCACAATGTTGTGTAAATTTATAATTTAAACAACTATTGCAGAGAAGTAAGACAAGCGATTTGTGTGCCCCACAGACAAAAAGTTCGAAATTTTGCGAATTGGTTTAGGGAAATGAGATCAATTCTTAATAAAGAAACCAAAATTAAACTGCCGTGCTTCTGCAAAGAAAAACGCCGATGCTATCATAGAACTGTTGCAACAATTTCAAAGCGATCCCTGCGAAATCTCTACAGGAAACAGGTATATGAAATCTCGGTTTGGAATGCTACTAAACTACATAATAAAAGCAATGAACTGTTCCAGGTATGTGATCTCAATATAATGTATAAGCTCAAGTTTGAATTGTATTAGCGATGCCTCTGTTTACCAGCACGATTCATTTTTGTAACGAAAATCGTTACTTTTACAGAGATATTTTTAGAGGTGGCGCGTGACCTTGCTCGGATGTGCGCGAGTGACGTCATGCAAATCAACGGTGGGAGTAAGAGCTATACTATCTCCAGCAGATTTCTGATAAAGCTGGTGAGTTAGCTGACCGATGACTAACCTGACTAACCTAGACTCGACCATAAGTTACTGCTCCACATTACGTCATACGCCACATCTAAAAAATGCAGCTGTACGTCCTCCGGCGTTAAGCTACATCGTAGGATGAATAAAATTGTGAAATTATACTAAAATGAACCTAGTTCCACAGAACTTAGTTACTCGACATTCGTCTTTAAGGATAAGGGAAAGCCCCGGGAGAAGATTTATCCGATACATCGTCCTAACCGAAATTCGGACTCGAGATTTCTTAAAAGTGAGGCAGACACGGAGGTGGGAGATGGGCACGGGAAATTTACTATCTAAAATGAGCATCATTATATATTTATTAAAAGTTGTGAGAGATCTATTGCGGAACGAGCACACTATTTGTATCTTCAAATACGAAATAATGTGATTATTGTAGTTACAATTTCCATGAGAAATTATGCACTTCATTACATAAATATCCGACTCCACCGGTGAACAGTGTGTGCCAGGAAAAATCCATTAGGCGGTCATATGTGCAAACGAACACTCTGGTGCTAGGCTGTTACTTTTATCTCCTTTTCCTAGGTATTTGTTATATAGCTCTTTGCGTAAAATAATGTGGTATTTCAATACTATGGAAAAATTATATACGATTCAGTAGAAACACTTTTTCCCGATGAAGTGTGGTCAGGGCAGATCCGAGTTAACGAAAATTTGGGTTATCCAAAGATTGACGGAAAAACGATAAAAAGTACATCACTGAAATATTTTTAATTGAGTTTAGAAACTACCATCAGCACACTTCCACCTAAAAACACATACCCTGTATGTACTATAATAGTCTATGTGTTTGCAGCATACACAATGTAGGTTATGTTTTATGAGGTGACTTTAATTTAGTACCAATATTTAAATTAAGTGAGGAAAGATGTATATGGAATATTAGGTTTAATGATTTTTGCTGTTTTTTGGTGGAAGTATATTAAATTGAATAATTGTTTTAACTCCTTATTTTATTTGTTTAAACTAGGCGGCAGTAGAAAAGGCAGTGAGCTTTTACTGTCTCAGTTTAGTGTATCGCTTACGAGCAGCGCAATGTTGCATCCGCTTCAACATTAGCGGTTTATTTGGCAATGTTTCGGCTTCACTCTCAAAATAAAGCATCAATTTCTCTGTTTGCTACTGCTTGTGCAAGAGTCAAAACCATAGTTGGTTCATCAACACTGTTTGAATCCGCATACTCTTCATTTTCATTTTCAGTATCACTGCATGATGGAATGCCTTCCTCTGTAATCGGTTTATTACCTCCGTCATTGTCAATGTCTTCTTCATCAACATCGGAACAGTCAACAACAGCCCGCCTAGGTAGCGTAGATGGTAGCGTGTCTGCCTCACGCTCAAGAGGTCCTGAGTTCTAATCTCGGTCAGGGTGAGTTACCTGGATAAGGTTTTTCCGGGGTTTTCCCTTATCCTGAAAGACGAATGTCGGACAACTCTAACCTCTACGACCTAATTGAGTATCATTTAACCAATTTCATTCATCGTCCGATATGACTCAACCTTTTAGGACGTAAATAACAAAAAAGGTCATCAGTTTTTAAAAAATTATATAAAATCTTCTTCTGCTTCTTTAATATTGTTTTCTGGCAAACTGCATACACAAGGCCACAAAATTTCCATGAATTTGTTAAACATTCCCATCCAACCTGATCCAAAGCAGGTGGAGTGAGTGCAATAAATTCGTACGCTGGCAAGAGATTTTGAGTTATGTACATGCAATGCATCGTCTGTTAAACAGGACTTCAATTACTACGTTGAGCAACATATTTATTTTTTCAAAACAACTCCGGGTTAAAGAGGTCTGGGGTAAGGAAGTTTTACTGTATACCAGATATTTTCATTTCATATCACTCAACAAAGGGACTGCTTTAAGAAATCGAAATATAGGAACAAGAATAACGTAAAAATTAAAAAAAAAAAATTAATTTTAATTTCTATAACCCGATGTGCTGTCCACATTGTCCAAGAAACCCTGCTTTGTGAGTTTATTTTGTGAGATTAAAGAATAAGGTCCTTTTATATTATACTCTGTTTCCACTATGAGCTGATTTAATGCACTTATTATGCCTTTGCAACATTAAGCACTTCTGCCTCTGGATAGTATGAGAGTTTAAACATCTACAAACAGTTAAAACACTCCGTTTGAACAAACATACAATCTACGTAATAAATTAAAGTAACAAGTACTGGTAGGCAGTTTTTCATGCCTGCATTAATCGACACAGTTGGTTTTATTCGTTTTATTTGCACCGCTGCCTAATTGTTGCCACAGGAGAATTGTAATGGCATGGATGTTTATGTACGCTATCCCGTTTTCTACTGCACAATGTTCCTTATATTTTAAAAGGCTTCTCTAATTAGTGTTTGTTTAACATACCGCAATACCGCAGAGAGTAAGAGCGGTTTGTGACTTCAAAGTTTTAACTACAACATTATGAAATGGTTTAAAATGCGGTAAATGCTTAGGAAACAAAACGGAGAAAGCTGGAAATTACACAGTGATATTGGTGATGAAAGTTATAACAAACAAATGATACTGACAAGATAAATAAGGGAGACACAAACAGGCATTTGAAACTTAAGAGGGCCTATCTTAGAAAATTGTAGACCATTCTGAAAAATACAGGCTTAATCCAGCAAATTGTTTTTAAACGGGGTAAGTATGATAGCGTAAACATTAAGTGGTTTAAGCGGCAAGGAACAAAGAAGTCATCATCATCGCCTGCCTCGGTAACGTAGATGATAGCGTGTCTGCCTCACGTTCAAGAGTTCTCGAGTTCGAATCTCGGTCAGGGTGAGCTACCTGGATAAGGTTTTTTCACGGGTTTTCCCTTATCCTTAAAGACGAATGTTGAATGGCTTTAAGCTCCATGGACCCTGAACACATTTGAGCATCATTTTACCCAATTCATTCACTATCCGATATGACTTAACGTTGAAGAACTTAAAATTACAAAATATCACCATCATCAACAACTTTTCTCGGTTTAAGCCATCAAGGCTCGTTCCGGCCTCATAAAATTTAAATTAAAATTGCTGTATCCATCTTTTTCTTGGTTTACCAATATTTATTCTTCCTAATGGTGTGTAATCTACAACAAATTTTGGAATGCGGCAATCATTCATTCTGTCGACATGTTCCTTCCAATTATTTCTATATTGTTTTATACTATCTGCTAGCTTAAACATATTCAATTCTTTTCGAATTTACCCACTTCTTTGCTTATTTAGAGGATTATACCCTGCTACATTTCTTATAAACTTAATTTCCGCTGTTTCAATCATTTGTTCTTCTGTGTTGTTAAAGTCCAAAATTTACTACGATATAATAATATAGGAACTGTCCTTACTTTATAAAACTTTAATTTCGTCTCTCTTCTCATACTTTAAGGTTCTCTTTATGGTGCCACATATACAATTAAATTTGTTGATTTTACATAAAATGTCACTATTTTTAAAATAAGAGATTTTGCAACCAAGATAATTAAAGCAGTTGACTTCTTCAACGGGTTTTCCTTCTAATAATAATTTGGCTCTTATGGTATTAGATTCCTTAAAAGCTAAAACTTTAGTTTTGTTTATAGATATTGTTAAACTATATTGACAGTGTTATTTAATATATGTAACACTTTTTGTAGGCGTTTTTTCTGAGCTAGGTATGAGAACTTGATCGTTTGCAAATAATAAAGTATCAAAGTATCTATTTCTAATTACAAAATGCTAATTTAGTTTTGTGTGTCAATTAGACATAGCGTCGTCACTCTAAATATTAAAAAGTGACGGTGAAATTGTTGCCATTAGGCCTGACTTCATTCCAATTTCTATCATGATCTTATTTTCTACAAATAAATTTCTTATTGCTGTTATCAAATGTGGTTACACCTTTCTCTTTCATAATACTCCATAATTTACTCCTATTTACTTGTCAGTGGCATTCTCGAAATCTATAAATGCAATGTAAGTCGGTACATTGAACTTCCTCTGTTTTTCAATTATGTAAATAACAGTAAATATACAGTCGGAACAAGATCTTCGGTTCCTGAGTCCATTTTGCTATTCAAAAATTATATTTTCCATTATTATATTTAAACAACATTTCAGAATAGATGCATAAATTTTATAACATGTATTTAAAATTCTAGGAGTACAAAGGAGTAGTATTCTAAAACCACCTGTCTACTCTTAAAGTGGCTCAGTTTCTTCTTTCTTTAGTTATCATTGAAATAGCTCCTTACAATGGAAACTATTGGTAATTACTTTTACTATTCTTAAAAAGATGTAAGGTAATAATAAAATATAACATTTTCCATGGGAAATCTTAAAGAAATTAAAACGCACGAGGCATGTGTATAGAACAGAGGAAGACAGCTTCGAAAGCTGTGACGTATTTCAGCCAGGAGCAAGGCCTGCAATGCGTGTGACGTCAAGCAAGAGCCCTGTAGCACCGAGTTGTCTATATAAATGGCGCTGGGAGTACATAATCTGAGGGTTCAGTCAGGTGTGGCGCACCCGATGGCATCAATGTAGCTGCTACATACCTAATGAAACTGTTAAATTTTCAATGTGACGATTTTTGAAGGACAAATACACACACAAGAAAGACTTGGTTGATATTTACGAGAATGTCCCCCAAATCAGAGATCCGAGGTTGTAATCACTTGCCGCAGGGACACTGCGTATGTTTGGCTCGACATTATGTGCGAACAATTTTTCTTTTCTGTTATGATATTAGCTAAGTCAAAACCCGAAGTACCTTGTCGGATCACAATGTAACATGCAGATTTCGATTACAAATTTCCCATACATTACGTCCTGACATTGATAAACACGTTAAAGAAAAACGAAACAGAGAGTGTCGGAAAATGCCCACGTAATTTGGTTTTGAGTGGGTCCCCTGTAATTTTCAGAGAAAATTACTTTATGTTTTATTTTATTTACTTAACATATCTGACCTTCAGATAAACTATGAGTTAAAGTTTCATATGTTTTCTCATAGCACAGAGCCAAAATGTAATTGTTTATAAATTGTGACCAATTGTGTAATTAAAGCAGTGAGAATTAATATTACAACACCCAAGATGTAAGTTGTACATATTAATGATGTCGGATACATTTCCTGTCGCGCAGAAATCAGTGCGGTGAAATCACACGCTAACCTGCCTTTTGTTCGGGAGCATATTTGGCGGATAGAGCTGTGGGAGCTGACGTCACATCGCTACTGCCCGCCTTCTCCTACTATAGAGATACTTTGATTAGACAAAAACGAGAAGTCCGTATTTATGTGTTTGAAAAAAGTATATAGTAATGCACGGCAAACCCGCATACCAGTGTTAAATTGATTGGGTTCTAATTGATGCTATCAGTTCTCTTATCTTCAGGTGAATGGTTTTAGGAAATGGATTTTGGTGGTTGTTGGCTACTCAGTCGTATTGTTTGTTGCAGAATTATTTGGTTTAAGTCCTACTAAGTTTTCTTATTGACTAGGATCGGTGACCACCTGTTAGTAAAATTCCAAACATAAATTCAATTTTACTTGAAACCATGGATTACTTCTTTAAAGTTACTTCCGAGCGGTTTCTATTTCTTCTTTATACGACGACTGCTTTGCTCTAATAAACTTCTAATGCTGCTTCCACTTACGCTGGTTGCGCTATTCCTAACTTCCCTACATTTCAGACTTATAAATCTTCGTGTCTCTTCTTAAGGCACATGAACACGTCCTTCCTCTCGTAGTATCACCTTTTAAGTAAGTTTTTCTTACTTCACGATGCAGTTCGAACCTTATTCTGACCCCCTCTCTAACTTTATCACATGACCAAACTAGCTCAGCCTTCTTAAATGTTACATTATTTTTTGGTTTCTCATTTATTGCGAATTTTCGCATTGGTTTGCAAAATTCATTTAACTCACTGACGTTCAGCCCACCCTGAGTTGGGGAACGCCTACCCTGAGTTGTTTGTAACGGTATACATCGTGTCAAATCAGCGAAGTAAATCTCTTAAGCGTTCAAGCTCAACTGCATTTTGAAAGCCCTTTGTCCGAACACATTCCTGGTTGAATGTATACTGTAGTTCTCAGACATTGAACTTTTATTAGCACAAAGAAAATAACGGTCCTCCGTTCATTTCACTCCAACGTGTACAGATTTTTACAAGAAAGCTTTATTTTCCTTGTGTGGATGCCAGTATATATGGTATATTAAATTATATTCTTCCATTCTTATTGTGACTTTGTGGGTTCGTGAAATGAAAAGTCCAATTACACCACTCCAAAATGTTCTTTATTTCCACCGACTTACAGTTAAACCCTTGCCAATTACACAGAATTACTTGCTGCACACAATTACAATTCACCAGTTCGTCCGTTACAATTTCCTTGTACTCGCGGTTACGTAAGCTCCGGTACACCTTCACAGTTACGTACAGTCTTCCGTTGCACAATCTTCTCGTACATTAACACGTCACTGACTAACTCCTACACCAAGAACTGCGACTGTCTCACTAGCTAACTGACCGACCAACTCCCACTCCGTCTGTCTGTAACCCTCTTTATATCGGAATATCCCGCCTTCTGGTGTTTGCAGGATTGTTCTAGTAACAGAAAGATCGAGAACCAGGTGTAAGGAAACATACGGCACAGTCATGTTTTTCCTTCCAACCGCCGCCTTGTCACCACTATAAGACAAACGAGGGGAAGGTGTGGCTAACCGAACCTCCCCTGCCTTCCGCTCCCAGCTGCTTCACAGGGTGTTCCAGCGCTCGCGTTACACTGCTCCCTCCTCAAAGCTGTTCGCCCCGAACAGCCCCATCGTAGCGTGCGAGGCGGTCCAGGTGTACCACCAGCATCTGCCCGGAGTCTGAGCCAGAAGTAGCGCTGCCGTAGTTTGTGAATCATTCGGTTCGCTCCCAGGTGTCCTCCTGAAGTACCGGCGTGCACTTCCTCCAAGACTTCCGGGACCTTGCTCCGGGGAAGTACCAACTGTTCTCTCTGCGCCTTCCCATCGGATGACTCCCATACCCGGAACAGCACGCCCTCTCTGGTCTTCAACGAGTCCCATTGGGCCCAGTGCGACTTGTAGGTGGCGCTCCTCGGTGCGATGTCCTCCCAGGTTGGTCTCGTCCGTGCGTCCACTTCCCTCAAGAGTGGCCCCAAGTCTGCGTCCACCAGCTGCTCCCTCCTCAGGCCTGCGCTGTCCCAGCCTTCAGCGGGCACTGCCACAACTACTCGGACTGCTGCGGCACGCTCCTTCTCTTCCACTCTTGTGCGCTCGTGGCCGTCCTGGATCTGCGGTAGGACACCTCCAATGTAATGGTCGCTAGCGTCGGTGTCCACAATGAAGGCGCCACCCGGTTGTGGGAAACCCAAAATTGGAGCACTGCACAGGGTCCCCTTCGGGTGCTGGAAAGCGTCTTCGGCGTCCTCCGTCCACACATAAGGCCGGTTTTCCTCCGTCAGGCGGGTGAGGGGTTTTGCGATGTTGTCGGCCCTCACGCCGGCCAACCGTTCCTCAAACTTTGCGGCGAGAGCCTCGTTCGCCGCCTTCATTTCCGTTGTCAGTTCGGCCATCTTTGAGGTCATTGTCGTGGCCAAGTTGTTGTTAGCCGTTTCCGTCTTCGCTGTTAATTCGGCCTTCATTTCTTCCATCTTCCCTATGATGTTGTCGTTTGCCGCTTCTGTTTTTGCAGCGAGGTTTTCATTTGCCGTCTTCATTTCTGTCAGTTCCGCCTTCATTTCCATCATCGTCTCCAAAATTTTCTCCAATGCCGCGTCCATGGTTGTAATGCTCGGTGATGTTATCTTCCCGCTTCCTGACACCAGTGTGACTTTGTGGGTTCGTGAAATGAAAAGTCCAATTACACCACTCCAAAATGTTCTTTATTTCCACCGACTTACAGTTAAACCCTTGCCAATTACACAGAATTACTTGCTGCACACAATTACAATTCACCAGTTCGTCCGTTACAATTTCCTTGTACTCGCGGTTACGTAAGCTCCGGTACACCTTCACAGTTACGTACAGTCTTCCGTTGCACAATCTTCTCGTACATTAACACGTCACTGACTAACTCCTAAACCAAGAACTGCGACTGTCTCACTAGCTAACTGACCGACCAACTCCCACTCCGTCTGTCTGTAACCCTCTTTATATCGGAATATCCCGCCTTCTGGTGTTTACAGGATTGTTCTAGTAACAGAAAGATCGAGAACCAGGTGTAAGGAAACATACGGCACAGTCATGTTTTTCCTCCCAACCGCCGCCTTGTCACCACTATAAGACAAACGAGGGGAAGGTGTGGCTAACCGAACCTCCCCTGCCTTCCGCTCCCAGCTGCTTCACAGGGTGTTCCAGCGCTCGCGTTACATTATTCTTTAAGTCAACTGCTATTTTAATCATTATTCTATCCATTCTAATTTCATATTATTATAACAATATTTTTATATTAGTTTAGCAAAGCATTTCTATTAATTTATCTTCTTTCTTTAATTATCTGATTTCGTTTAATTTGCCGCCTCCTAATCGCTGCCTTATACTGCGGTTACAAATGGTTCAATAATTTTGAAAATAGCACTCCAAGGAAACTTCTTATAGACTGATCATTAGAAAGTGATAATTTATTTTCTTTCGGAGAATACACAAGCGACTGATAAGAAACTTTGGAAGTTACTTTGTGAAATATATTGCGAGTTTCAAAATTGACTAATTTGTTTGTGTAATGCACTTTCGTCGATGGTTCATTTGTTTGCCAGTTATACAATAAATACTGTCGCAAACCCGTATCTACGATCGCGCGGCTTGTTTACACAAAAGGAACTGATAGGCGGGCAGTGTGAAAACCAAGACACGGCAAAGATAACAGGCAGATAAGTGTCTGCCGAAACAAACTGAGATAAATGGAAACATCTAGTTTCTTCTTGACTGATAGAGACTGTTCGGTTTCTGGTTTATTTTTGAATAATCTAGAAATTATCATGAGGTATTTAAGGAAGTGATGAGTTGTGAAACGTAAGTGAGTGAGTGAGTGAGTGAGTGAGTGAGTGAGTGAGTGAGTGAGTGAGTGAGTGAGTGAGTGAGTGAGTGACTCAGTCGCGAGAGGTAAGCAGAGAACAGCTGAGAGTGTTGTAAACTGAACGCTGTTTTTGTCATCGACCTTGGAAGATTGTGTTGTGATATGTGATGTAATTTTGCTGCTACGGAGTGTATTTCTACGCAAATTAAGAACATTTAAAATTTCGGCAAATTGGACTTTTAATTCTACGAACCCACAAAGTCACAATACCTACTATTATATTCGGAATAGCATGTTGATTAACGGAAGATAAATATCAATGTATGAAATACACTTACTTGGTGCACGAGGATAATGTAAAGAAATTAGGGAAATTTGTATATAAAAGGATTCAAACGTAAGGAAGTAATAGTACCTGCAGTAGAATTATTTAACTAACCCACATATTGTCACTGGATTGGCTATTTGAATAAATTGGGAGGCGATCATGGAACGTCCTGATTAAAACTCCAAATATTAGCGATAACTGAGATTAATCGGAAAAAGTACAGTTAAAATCATTCGACTTACCACGTAGCTATTGAACAAATTACCGAAAACTTTATGTAGCTTTAATTTGCAAACGTTGACTACGGAAAATATGTCTTAAAAATATTAACTGAACGTAGTTTATGGGTACTACGTTGTTATCTTCTGAGGTGCAGTGTGCCTCTAATGTTCCATCCTGCGTGAATTTATTCTCATTTACCCTCGCCTGTTGAAGCCAGTTTCCAAATTACACAAGCCCTACGGCTTATTTAATTAAACGGCTCTTGTTCCAGTCCAGGTGTACCGACACTAATCTGATAACGAAGCTAGGAAGACTCCCTCCCTTCAAGTTTATTACGTTTTTGAAAGTATTGTGGAGTATTTCTTAGTAAGACCCGATGCAATTACGTCGCTACACAGAAAACCACTACAGTTTTCGGTGCATCGACCAGTGAAATTGATTCTTAATTTTACATTAGCCAACAATTAATTTGGGATGCCTTGGGGATTCTGGTGGTGCTTCGAAACTGCTTGGTTTCATGTATAGGATATTAAAAGGCTGGGCTTCAGCTTAATTTGAAATTCAAATCTTAGTACTGCATTACAGTTTTCCCATACTTGTAACCGTTAAAGCAGTGTTACGTGAAATTATTTGCTCGTTATTGTTTAGCCATACACATTCCAATAATGTTCATAAAATGAAATATAAGCTTGATTGACAAGGCTGATGACTATCTTTAGAAATAACTTATTCATCTTCCACCGTAATAAAACAGGTATTTAAGTCAAAATCTTACATGATATATTTTCATGATCTTCCATGTTGAATCCTTTAGTAACTATACGCATTAAAGCTTATTCCGGAATCCTGTTCTTTATAAACTGTAAAAACCATCATCACACAATGAGGAATATTATTCTTCTAGATATAAGAAAATTGCCTAGGGCGCTCTAGCTCCTCAGAGACCCTAGGTTCGATTCCCAACTGAGGAAATTTTTCTTTTATAGAATCATTCCCTATTCTCTACGAACACAAGAAGTATAGATGTGGGAGTGAACATGTGTGTAAAAGTCTATCTACCCAATGCAAGTGCACGGCGGCCGCTTTCTTTGACAAACCCTCATAATCGTTTTACAACATGGACCCTCCTCCTGACGGTCCTTTCTACAATGTTGCAACATTTTAACATCACCGTCTTGCACCTAATGAAACAGAACAACTGGAAGTTGGAAATTTGGCAACTGATACTCCACGCGGAGTAGACATGCAACTGTCATTTTCAACAAATGGGGGCTGCTATTGGTCCCCAACGTCAGTGTTCCATTTCTGAAGTGTGGAGATAGATTTATGACGGTCATTAGTGGGCGGGGAGGTCCCGTCCTTTGAGGTCCCTTTGACTGGGAACTGCACACACGTTGGCTAAACAGACTTTACGCTTGTGCGTGTCTAATACTAATATGCAATAAAACTAACTCAACAAACCCACAACTCAAAGGATTTATAAGATCATCAGTTAGTTGTTCCTCAAACCATAAACCCCGATATGACTACATAGGGAGTATGAAAACAAAACAAAAATATGGAAAGATGGAGCAAGACTGAAAAATTCAATGCCACAGCCGGGATCTGAACCACGGATCTTCTGTTTTCCTTCCAGCCACTCTAACCATTGAATTATTATGGCCAACGTGCCGATATGACATTAAATTCTCCAAATGAGTCGCGTTTTTTCCGGTAAACCATTTAGGAGTTCTCATAACCATATGAGACAACTACCGTAATGGCGACTTTCAACACGTATGTACTTTAAGGCCCGGGCTTTATAGTTAACCACTATTACGTCAATTAATGGAAATTAATTGTTCTTTCACACTGGTCGTGTGTAGGCTAAACTTTGCAAAGATAGAGCAAGACTGAAAAATTCAATGCCATAGCCGGGATTTGAATTACGGATTTTCTGGTCCCCGTCCAGCCGCTCTAACCATTGAACTACTATGGCCCACGTGCCGACATGACAGTAAGTTCTCCAACTGACTCGTATTTTTCCCGGTAAACCACTTAGGAGTTCTCATAAACACATGAGACAACTACCTCGATGGCGACTTACAACATGTAAGTCTTTTTTTCAGTCTTGCTCTATCTTCCCATACTATAGCCTACACAGGGCCAGTGTGAAAGAACAATTAATTTCCAATAATTGACCTAATAGTCGTTAACTATAAAACCCGGGCCTTAAAGTACTTACATGTTGTAAGTCGCCATTAAGGTAGCTGTCTCGTGTGTTTATGAGAACTCCTAAGTGGTTTACCGGAAAAACCAAGAGTTAATTTAGAATTTAATGTCATATCGGCACATTGGCCATAGTATCTCAATGGTTAGAGCGGCTGGACGGAAACCAGAAGATCCGTAGTTCAAATCCCGGCTATGGCATTGATTTTTTCATCATAATGAAATTTTGGTTCTTTATTGGGTTTATGTTTAATTATTCAAATTATAACAAGGAAAGATGAATAATAGTAAATGGAATATTAGGTTTAATAATTTTTGCTGTTTTGGTGGAAGTATATTAAATTGAATAATTTTTTAACTCCTTATTTTATTTGTCTTGCTCTATCTTTCCATACTTTAGCCTACACACTGCCAGTGTGAAACAATTAATTTCCCAAACAAAAATACATTGGGCTAACATGGTGGTTGAAGTTCCTTCCGTAACCATGCGAAATATGAAAAAACCTTGTCCATCAAGGGTAATTTTATCACTTCAAAAATTTTATTTCATATAGCTTTTTTATTTTATCTAGGTAAACATTTTCTGTATAGTAAATGTCTTTTCTATCCCTTTAACAGTTACATAAGACACTTATATTGAAAATGTCTTCACATTCTACCCTCAAATAATTTAAGAAGTTCAGTGCACTTACGAAACAAATTTTCCTCTGAAAATAGCTTATAATTTGTTAGCTTAACATCTTCAGAAAATCTTAAAGGTCTTAATATCTAAAGGCCTTAAAATGTGAAACTTTGAACAATTTCGATAGAATGTCAGCAAATGTACTTTTTCTCTTAAACTAATAAATGGTAAACAACAAAGTAATATTTTCTGAGTTTAACATATTTTTTTTTAAATATTTTAAACGATTAAATAAGCTTTAAATCTAAAGGAGAATTCCAAATTAACAAGTTACATTTTACCAAGCACAATATTTTAACAACATAACAGCTTCTGAGAATTACTCTAAGCATATAACACGTCAGTTGTTAACAGGAATAAACCATCATGAAATAATGACTCCTGGAAACTTTCCAGACAGGTTAAGGAAACTTTATTTGAAAGCCATGGCGACCTTAGGCTTCCCGGAAAAATATACAAATAGGAAAATGTCCGTGAAAAAGTTGACATATGGCTATTAGGAAAAAGAGAAACAGCTGCAGCGTTGACCTATCTCGCTGGCTTCGAGTAATCGACTGAAGCGGAATGAATAATGGAAAGAGAATTATCTGGTAGCCTGCTTTCTATATCCACTAAATAAATCCTTGTGGTTTAGTAGTGTAACAGATCTAGATTTTTGAATTTTAGGTAAAACATTATTCATCATTTGATGCATTACAAAATGCTGATACTGTTTTTCAGCATTTATTTGCATGTATATATTTTTATTTTAATTATATACTATTTTTGTGTTTCTAAGCCGCTGAAATAGCAACCTCAATACTTTTTTAATGTTTAATGTCCTCCTAAGCAGGTCATATCCGAAGGTAAATGAAATGTGTGAAATGATTCTCAAATGTGTCCAGGTTACATAGAGCTTAGAGCTACCCGATATTTATTTTTCAGGATAAACAAAATCCCAAGAAAGTGTGACTCTTCTTTATAATATGCGAAGAGGCGATTTTTTTCTAATTCCTGCACCCTTCTTGATGTTTTTATACACAACCATGAATTTTAGTATGATTTCCTTACTTTTAGTGCAATTTCGCGTTGGAGGGCGTTCTTTTAACGCTATTGTTTGTTTATTTACTTACTGCGTAATGTAGCCACATTGAAGAATTCAGTGAAGCCAAACTATGCTTGTTTCTCCACGGAAAGCAATGCTGCCAACAGTCTTACTTGTCCCGAAATTACACTATTTAGCAGACTAAATGTATGAGTTCGCGGACTGAATCGGAGTGGTTCGGCTACTACCGCGAAGTGTGTATGATGTCAAATGACACCAGGTATACTGTAAGGGGGAAAATTTGTGGTCCCGGTCACGTCGTTCAAATCGACGAATGCAAAATAGGAAAGCCCCACGGAGGCGCCGGGCGCCCTTTAGGATAACTCGGTAACTTCCTGGACGTCAGAGGAGGATATATATCCCTGATATTTCCTATCATCTATTTCAGGGTTCTAGGACCAGGTGACGGCATTCGGTACGTTGCAGCTAAACGTTTGGGAAAGGTTTCCCACTGATATTGGTTACATTATTGACAGAAGCACTTTCTGAGTGGTACCACTGGTCCTTAGGGTATCCGCAAGCTCTCAGGATTTGTGGGCCCCGTTGGCTGACGTCCGGATGAGTACTAATACGTGAATTAATGGCTAGACTTTGTCGTCCTGCGAATCTTCCCTTTATCGCTCTGCTTCAGTTTCGACTTCTCGTGATCTCAACTTCTACACGCCTCTTTTAATGAACATTGTTACTGTAAAGCAACAAAAGTATATTGTATATTTATTTATTTCTTGAATTTTCTTATTTCTAGCATCTCTATTAATTATATTGACTGAATTTTGAACTTGTACGTTAAACAGATGTTTCATTTTTATAATTGTCAATATGTGCTTTTAAAATTAAAAGTCTAATTCTTGAGTGATTCAAATTTTTGTTTTTTTGGAACCAGTTTATAATTGTAGCAGAATATTTTGTAAGGTGGTAGTTTTTTATTTTACTGTATTAATTGACAGAATTACTTGAAATGTTGGGTAGCATTTTCATAAAGTGAATAAGTATAACTCTGGACTAAGACACTAGGATTGAACTTTCTCTGGCATTAGATGAATTCAAAATTGGTTTAATATAGAGTGAAACGTCGCTACTATTTCCTTAAATCTGCAGAGACCCTCATTTTACGTGATTTAGTTAGGCCTCGAGAGTGAGACTATTCCTTTCTTGAGGAGAGTTAGGAAATGACCAGTAGAAGGATTGGCCATTTTTCTGTAAATCCTTTCGAACCCATGAGATGACTTAGTCGACTCATTGGGAGTATTTCGAGCCAGGTTTTTAAGTTTATCGCTTCTGCAGCTAGGGAAAATATTAGATATTTATGATCTAAGCAACGAGAATGCGTTTGCTACGTTCATTGTTAACGTATATAATTTATAATGATTTATTATACTATGCTGATATTAGGCCAAATCACAGTGCGGATCACCTGCTCATTTCTATCCCGGGGAGGGAGGTATGTGGCTGCCTCGTTTTTTGGTTAAACACGCCAGGAAATAAATAAAACACATGGAGGGAATATAGTATCCATAACATATTAGAACGCTCCCGTTTATTTTAGCCACGGGTGCCAAATATTTCGTACAGTTTATGTTGCAAATTATGCATAAATTGTTGTGAGTGCCTCCCGGATAAATTGCTATAATGGTACATGTCTCACACTATTTATTTCTCTGAGAAGGTTTTATACTACCTATGGAGAGATTGCTGTAATAAATAACACAAAAAATAAGAGTATTTTACAAGAAAATAAACAAATAAACCAGAATATATAACATTTATAAATTATGCATGACTATTTTCTTCACTAAGCCTCTCTATGTATTTCCTGTCAACTGTCAATATGCTTTTAAACGTCAGATGGAAATAATGAAGAGCAATCACCTGTCCACATTCAACAAAACCTTGAAATGTGCAATTAACCTCGATAGGGAACGAGTACTGAACGTCGGTTAATGCGTAGGGCGAGATAAAAGCCATATAGACACAACACTAATTACGTCATTATATCGAGTGAAAACATCAGCATATCGCATCGAGTCGATAACAACATTGTGAATTTATAGCTCTATGAGGCAATCGAAGTTTACTCTCTTTATACGATGCATCATATTCCTTTGTTTTTAAATTTAAATAATAATTGATGTGCTTATCGGGTAGAGGAATTTAAGTGAGTAAATAGTGCTTTCATTGTAAATATATTGCGAGTGTATAGGTATAGATATAGGTATAGAACGGAGGGGGACCACCTCGCGCACATCAGCCTATATAGATCTATTGTAGTGTATACCCCCAGGAGGAAGGGATGAAGTGAAAGAACTACAGGAGGCTAAAAGTCACAGAAACATGCAGAACTCCTTAACAGTAATATACTCAAAGACACATCGCATTGTTGCATCTGGTTAGAGAGGGCAATAAACGACCCGCCGAATAAACAGCCCTCTTGTGTCTACAGAAAGAAATATTCCTTCCTTTGAGTAACTGTCCGGCACCGCCATGCACTACCAAAACTTGAAGAACATCTGAAAGTTAACACTGAAGCAGAATGAAAGGAAACTTATGGAAATAAAATCGGGAAAGGTAAGTAACAACCTCAGTATATCTATACAGACCAAGTAAAATCACGAAGAATACAAGTTTAGAGTGGGCGATCACATGGAACTGAACCCGGGTCCTTCCGAGTATGAGCCTCACACATTATTGCACAGCTGTCCTAATTTCTTAAGTGACTTGTCTTCCGTTATTTCTTCATGTATAACTTTCTTAGAATCAATGTTTTTTTTTTCTTTAATATATTCCCCTGGATTAAAAGAAAGAACGGGAAGGAAAGTAAGGGTACCACAGAATCTTGTTTAGACTAGCGCTGTATACATTATGATTCTAATAGCATCAACTGCACGTCGCTTGGGGCTGCTAATTTATTAGCTGGCTAGTCGCCAATGCACCCCACAACTTCAAGGTTCCCTAATGTATATGCTTTCCTTCTTTCCATGCACAAGTTTGAATCTTGACATTTCTATCTGCTGGACTTTTTCACCAAGGGAACAGAAGAGAGAAGAGAGAACAGGAGCGAAGGGGACGGGGAAGGGGAGGTGAAGTGAGAGAAGGCATGGGATATGAGAGAGGAGAGAAGAGAAAAGGGAAGGGGGTAACACAAAGAATAACAAAAGTGGCAATATAAAATTAATGTGGCTGCTCAGAAAGCGATCTAGAAAGAAAGTTAAACTTTTCGGGCTCCCGCATAAGCACCTCGAATCATCCCGTATTTTTGCAGGAGCTGGCACTCAATAAGCGGGAACAATTAAAGCATTTCTCACGTGTCTGAGGCAACATTCTGTTTTTCTTTTGTTGAATCAGTTAAATAACATCCCATGGTCTTGTACCAATATACAAGATCCATTCTCTAAATTTGTAGCTCTTTTCAGTTGGCGTAATCGGTGAACATTAACTGAATGGATCAGATGTTGGAGTCTGATAAGCAGAACGTGTTTGCAGAAGTCATGGTCAGAGTTTTGGTGAACGCTTGAGCTTATGATTACTAAAAACAATTTGCTTATACTTTAGTCAAAATCAATCAAACCAGGAACATCTTTTCATCTTTTAAAATGTGAAAATGTATGAAAATATATTAATTTTAATGCTGTCATTTATTTTGAGGTGGGAAATGTTAAAACATCCTATTGTTGATATGGTAATATCAACATTGGAACAGGATTTCTTCGTTGTAAAGGTGTTTCCAAATTTGGGAAGCCATATGTAGCATGACGAAACGGTGTGTCACCTCCTTTGCTATTCGGGCGTCGTCTTTCTATCAGCCGTTGACTATTCCACAACTAGTTGTTAATTCTTCTATTGTATCTGCTTAAGTATGAGTCATAAGAACTCTTCTTTTCAAGAGTGGTTACGATTGAAATAAATACAATTTTAATAAGCTAAATTTCGTCATATATAATTTGTTTATTTTCCACAACTTCGATGTTACCAAATGTAATCTAAATTAATTTTACATAATTTTTAATAAAATGATACTTCACAATGCAATATGAATTATTTAACCTCTTCTATTCTCAAATATAACTTAAATATTTAAGAGATTATATTGATGGATTAAAGAAAGAGACGTCTGCTCACTCCTGAGTACGTTGATCGAAAGATGATTTCTGTTAAAGCTTCTTCAGCAAGATTTTTGGCTTTTTATTTAGAATACTGAATATATATTATTACATAATATATTTTCTTTTAGATCACTCTCCTGTACGTCCACTCATCACTACAAAACTTGCATCTTATCCGCGTCGTTTTTCCACCAGGAAGATTATTGATAATCTCTCTCCATAGCAGCCGTTCATTTGCTTATACTAACGTCACTTGTACCAAGCAATATATATATGTTGTTTATTTTTTCTAGAATTTCACTTTCACATACTTAATATAAACATGATAATATTCTTAAACATTTTTAGTTCTAAATAACACTACCAAGTGTATAAATAAAACTCATTTTTGGTGCCAAACCAAAGCAAGTGTTACAACATGCTGACTTATATCACATGCTTTTACATCCCTTATTAAAATATAGATTGAATTAATGTAAAGTTATTGCTCCACACTAAAGCAGTATCAATTCTTAAGAAGACAGATCCACTATAAATATATAAATCTCTTACGTAAGTTTCATACATAAAGCTAGTAATTAATATATATCTTGAAAAGTTTCATTTGAACAATTTTACACTCTTGAGATGCAAATTAAATTATATGAGTTTTATTAATAAAAATCAAACAAAGTAAAAGAAAAACAACAGTTAAAATCCTACTTAGAATTTAGCTTGTCCTTTAAAGATTCAACTAGAACCCCAGTTTTCAAACCACCCTTTACACAGAATACTCGCCAAAAACTTTTACTCCCCCAAAACTGGCTCTAATGTCATTGATTAAATTATCACGCATATAAAATATTTTCAAGACAAGCGAAATGTATACCTTAAATTCTTTGGTAATACTCCCTTAGGTCATCTTCTTTCAGAAATTTTTATGATTGATAATGTGTAAGTAATAAATAAAGTTTTACAGTAGAAAAATGTAGATGTCCTAACAAACACTATGTCTTTTTTGGGAGTGGGGTTGTTGAGGTAGTGGAATCAATCATATCCTGGGCATTCTTTCTCATAGTTATGGTTCACTGTTTTCAAATTTGAAGTTATTATTATCCTTATTTTTATTTTTATTGGTCATGGAAACAGAAAGGTAGTAAAAAGCCATTATATAGTTACCATCTGTTAACACATCTTATTCCTCTGAATAATGTATATACGAATGAGTAAAAAATGTGTTTTAAATGGAACACGTCAGATACTTTAAAATGAGGCATTATTCAAAGTGAAAGTGTAAACAAGTGACTAATCTTCATACAAATTATTTTCAAAATATTACGTAACTTCAAAATCCATTCGATATTTCAGTGCACGAATTCTGAGATCTACTGAGAACTAGTATACTTTAGCTATATATTCTTGGAAATACTCAAAATGTCATAAAGCTGAACTTTCTCACGTAATTAACCTACATGTTTATTATAGGTACGGCAGGTACATTCAGTTTGGTACATTCTACCCTTCTCCTCTTATAGATATTCTACTATTTTTTATGGTTTGGTTACATTTCTAAATTTTGAATTTAGGTTCCGTTTTTTTTATATTTTACTCTTATAGAGGAGCAGGGAAGCAAACTATAAAATTGCTTCTAGGGGAAAATACCGTAAATTTCTGTAAATCTTCTACAGATTTATAGCCAACGCTTAAATCACATCAGTCTCTAATGAACAACACAGGACTATATTTTAGAACACTTCCGACATACAATGTAAAGTAGTGGTTAATTGGTTATATTGTGCTTTGTCCAAGAGTACATAGTAGGTATAAGCTTCTCCATTCCCTTCCCCCAGGGGCCTACTTCGGTAGGTACGGGTTTGGCGCACCCGGGGTCCCGAGCCAACAGTCTCCCTCGTGTGGGCTCCTCTTCGTGGTTGAGGGAGACCGTCAACAGGCCCACCCACGTGTAGGCCGTGCGTGGAGACCCGTGGAGAAGGATTTTAGATTCTTGTCTAGTTTAGAGCTTAGGATTTAGTGAAGGAAATTTTTAGTAGATTTTGAATGATGTTTTTTATGTACGTGTGTTTTTAATAGGTTTTGTTACACTTGTATAGTTTTTAGAAAGTTTTATATTTGGCTTATGCCATGACTAGTTCTTTAAAGGGCGCGGATGACCGCCGTAGTTGAGCGCCCTTTATATATATATATTATTCATCATCATCTCCATTCCCTGTCCGCCTCTATTTTTTTAATATTATGTCCTCCAACGTTACGTCATATTGGACGGTGAATGAAATGGGTGGAATGATGCTCAAATGTGTAAAGGGTTCATGGAGCTTATAGCTACCCGACATTCGTCTGTAAGGATGAGGGAAAACTCCGGAAAAACCTTCTCCAGGTAACTCACCCTTACCGAGATTCGTAGTCGGGACCTCTTGAACGTGAGGCAGGCATGCTACCATCCATGCTACCAAGGCGGGCGGCCCGCCGCTATAGCATAAGTGATAGCGTACCTACTTCACCTTCAAGAGGTCCCGAGTTCAAATCTCGGTCATGGTTATCTGGATGAGGCTCTTTCCAGAGTT
Organism: Mantis religiosa; assembly: GCA_030765055.1. Classification (NCBI taxonomy): domain Eukaryota; kingdom Metazoa; phylum Arthropoda; class Insecta; order Mantodea; family Mantidae; genus Mantis; species Mantis religiosa. The sequence continues at coordinate 40,003,199 of CM060951.1, forward strand.
TACCCTTATCCTTATAGATAAATGTCCGGTAAGTCTAAGCTCTATAGACCCAGAGCTCATTTGAGAATCAATTACCAATTTTATTCATCATCCGACATAATTTCACATTGGAGGGTGCTAAATAATTAATAACTTAAATTTGGCACTGTCTATCATATTCCACAAAACTAGCTGGAAAACGTTATTCTACACAGAGAAAATCTCTTCTCTTATGGATTCAGGGTGACCTGGTCACCTTCAATAAACAGCATTTATATACTGAGCATAAAACTAAATAAAAAAGAGGGATACCTAAAGTTATTAAAGTGGATAACTGTTTTCTTGATAGACATTAATTTCTTCTGAGATTAACTACCAATTAAGTAGAACTGGATTCAAGGTTGTCAGCCGCAAGGGTGACTTAGTTGTCACTGTCACTTCCCTAAATGATCTACTTCAACTTCACGGAACATCATTTGGTACACACGGCCAATTCACTAGCTGCATACTGAAATGTGTATCAAACACACTCTTCTTCAGATGACTCATTTGTTGGAGAATTGGACAGAGCGCATCTCTAATCTCTCGTGAAAGAGAACTCCTGTAATATCATAATACTCTCATAAATTAACTTGTAGAAGCGTACTTTTGAACCCACTTACAAATCCACACACTGACTCATATTACTTTACTTAGGCGCTAGAATTTGTTGCACTCATAGAATGTTCTGGAAGCGAGGGAGAGAAACTTCCCGAATATTTTTATTATCCTTCGACAGCACTTCTGGTGTTCATGTTACGTGGGGGCGATACCACGCCTTTATCTTCACAACTTATGGATAAGTCGCAGTCATTGCCGCTGCGTTAATTTCACTTGAAAGCTACAGCGGTGTTTTAAATTCAACCAAAATTTTCCTATGTACACAACGCTTGTCATCATCATCATCATCATCATCATCATCATCATCATCATCATCATCATCATCATCATCATCATCATCATCATCATCATCATCATCATCATCATCATCATGGTTTGTACAAGAATGTTTTTGAACATTTTTGTAGCATTTAAAGACATTTGAGCTAGCACTTTATATGCCAATCTCATTGGCCTTTACTTTACCTTCTGTACCAGTTTTTTTTTTATTCTTTTATTTTTAATTTTACGTCCTCCAACGTTAAGTCATATCGGACGATGAATGCAATGGGTGAAATACTGCTCAAATGAGTACAGGGTACATAGAGCTTTGAGCTACCCGACATCATTCGTCTTTCAGGATAAGGGAAAACCCCGGAAAAAAATTATCCAGGTAACTCACCCTGACCGAGATTCGAACTTGGTACCTCTTGAACGTGAGGCAGACACGCTACCATCTACGCTACCAAGGCGGGCCTGTAGCAGAATGTTCTGAATTCATTTACAGCTATTTATTATTGTATATGGCATATCAAATAACTTCCGAGAATCCTAATTCAGCGCGTGAGGCTTCCTGATTTAGCAGCAAAGGTTGTAATGCTAAACTTCGTCATTGGAGTCTAAAGCCCTAATGAGAAAGCAAGGAGGCGAATGACTAGTTATTCTGCTGCGCACTGATGTCGAGTAAGTGGCTCTGATAAATGCTGGTAAACGCCCAAGTTGATTGCTTACACAACCAACGTTTTCCTTCCTCTCCAGGAACAGGGAGTTTTACCGCCAATCCTTAAATTACCATGAATTTTGTCGATCTACGTATGCCTCACCAGTAACATAGTGTCCTATAAGCTACATACATATTACTTTATATTTACAAGTATCGTATGAGCTACTCACATTCTATTGTTACAAACAGCGTCTACAATCTTGTACTTGTAACGTTGTTCTTCTGTTTACATAAAATTAATTGAAATATATATATATTTATATAAACAAATAATATACGTATTTCATAATATTTTTAAAAAATAATAGCGATAGTCACATGTTTAGACTTAGGTCGCTATATGATGGGTTTAAAATTATATTCGAGTAGGTAATCCTTCCATGACATAACGACTAAACAACTGAATATCATCAGTGTTTGACACATGACAAAGTGTTGAAACAACCAGTAATGTTATTGAAATAAATCGAGTGCTTTGAGCTAAGCTATATTTTTGTATAGCAACCTTCTAAACATTTGCTAACATCACGTAACGGTGCTTCCCAGGGTGCGATTTCACATACTATTTCCAGAAAGTTCAGGTTTTAAACGGAACTCTCTTCCTCGAGTTGATTTAATTAACTGTTAAGAAACATATAGAAGATTAAATGAATGTTAAAGGAATATATACATGTATTGAAACAAATATTTTTGTGTGCAGTGTCAAGTTTGTTACGGGCTCTGAATCGGTAGGACTTTTTCTCCCCTAGGAAAGCTGACCGCGACTATAAATTTCAAGGATCGCACCTGGCGTTTGCTTTCAAACATAGCTTGACAGGAAGGGGACATTTTGTGTGGTCTAGGGTGAGATTCTCGTAACTGGGACTCCATATATGTTCTACCGACCAACTAATTAAAAATAATGAACTGAAGGGGGAAGCGAAGTGTCATATGACCCTATCTGGGAACAAATACATATCTAAAGTTCAGTCCCTAGCTGGGGGTCGAGCTAGCTCGTCGTGCGAACGCACGCGGTAAGACATCGTGTTCAATTAGAGGTAGTTAGTAGCTGGGTACTAATGCGACGAGTCGTGTTATAGACACGGGGGTGCAACCACGCCAGCGCGAAGCCTACCATTCAGAGTTCGTCTAATTAACATGTATTTCGAGAGTAATTGAAATACAACCGATCGTCATAAGAGAATTAACCTGTGTTTCTTTCCAAGGACCCTAATTGATCCACCCAAACTTCCCGTATCAAGAGATCCTTGCCACAGATCCTATATTCATGAATATTAGGATAACTCCGAGAGCAGCCGAGGACATCAATATTTTTCAAATTTTATTGGCGATGCTGACAACCCTAGGAGTCAAGCTCCTGCCAAATAATTGAGCCGAACTGAGCGGCAATACTCGCTCGACACCCCGACCTGCCACAGATTGTATATTTTATTTACCTTGAATATTTTTTAATTGATAAAATAAAAAATATATATAAAATTTTTAATGTAAATGGCTGATTGGGGTGGTGAAGTTTTATTGAAAGTCATGTCCTATCTTCCCAATACGGAACTTCATACCATTGCTGCTATTTATCGAATATTTACTTTTAGAGTTATCCTATTCACGGGACACAAACACATACACACCACCCAACTCTCACACAAACGTACGCATAGCAAACCATTTCCTAAAAATGATTTTGTGGATTCATATTGTCCAAAACACATATTGCTAATGAAATCTTAATATCGAATTTTAAGTAAAACAAAATAATATATTTTATCTAATATATGAGGTGCATAATTCCCAACCATTATCATATACAGAATCAGGTGCAATAAAATCAAATAAGTGCATACAAATAGTATTATTAAAAATAATTCCTTATATGCTATTTTGACATCTGTTCAAATAGCGTATAATGTACACAAGTCTCTAGGCATTTAGGTACACATTTTCTAAAATATATTGGTAGATAATTACTTGATATATTCAAGTTTACTTAATAGATTCCATATAATTGTTCTGACGATATTTATAACAGATCACAAGTTTGGGTAATATGCGAGGGGGGGGGGGCAAAAGAAACCAGACTCCGAGGGCGCTGGTACTCGTAGACGTAGTGCAGGGTTCTCACGCTATATGGTGTTATTAGAGACCTTGATGAAACAGCTGTGCAGACGGGTCAGTGTAGAGCTGAACGTGCAAGTGTGGTATTGTGTTTCTCTGACTGTTGGCGGATTACCTCTGCGAAGTCGTTATGCCAACTTTAGAAGAAAGAGTGTGTGTCAAATTTTGCTTTCTGCTTAAAAAAATACTGCAACGGAGACACACCAAATGCTTCAGGAAGCTCTCCAGGAGGCCGCTATGAGCCGCACACAGGTTTTCGAGTGGTTTGGGCGCCTTAAACGTGGTGAGATGTGTGTTGAAGACCAAGCTCGTTCTGGACGCCCTTCAACGTCGCGAAATGAGGAGAACATTGAAAACGTACAACAAAAGATCAACGAGGACAGTCGCCAAACGATCGACCAAATTTCAGCAGCGACTGGAATCAGTTGGAGTTCGTGCCAGCGGATTTTGAGGGATGATTTGCACCTGAGACGTGTTGCTGCTAAATTTGTTTCGCACCTTCTCACACAGGAGCACAAAATCATCCGCATATGTGTGTGTCAGGACTTGAAAACAGAGATTGCACGTGATCCAAACTTCTTGAACAAAGTCATTACAGGCGATGAGAGTAGGTGATACGGGTATGACCCAGAAACCAAGCAAGCGTCAAGCCAGTGGAAGACTCCCAACTCTCCCAGACAAAAAAAAAAAAAAAAAAAAAGCAAGGCAAGTGAGGTCAAATGTGAATACGATGATCTTTGTCTTTTTTGATGTTCGTGGAACTGTGCATCGGGAATACGTACGCTCTGGCTAGACTGTTAACCAGCACTTCTACTTGGATGTTTTAAGCTGTCTACGAGAGGATGTGAGGAGGACCGGTTTCTGCATCACGACAACGCTCCAGCACACACGGCCTTACGAGTGACCCAATGTTTGGCATCTCTGAGGTGGTCTGTCGGTACCCACGCTCCGTATTCACCGGAACTAGCCCCGTGCGACTTTTTCCAATTCCCACGAATTTAAAAAACGCCAAAAGGGGTGCGTTATGACGATGTGGAGGCGGTAAAAAAGGCTTCGCAAAGGGCACTGGAAAATATCAAACTTGAAGAGTTCTAAACAACAGTAGCAAAAGAGACTTGACAAGTGCATCGAATGTAATGGAGAGTTTCTTGTAGGTGACTGAAGTAATTTTGTAAAAAGGTTCATCAATACACTTTTTATGACAATCCGGTTTCCTTTGGGTCCCCACTCTCTTTATTCATAACTAGAATAACATGAAGGTTGAAACAGTTATTTTATGTTGTCCCCAAAAAGTTTCAAATATTGTATTATGTGAGGTTATGTAGAGTGGGTCACGCACAGAGAAGCTATGTAAGTGGAAATGACGTCACAAAAGTGTGGAATAACAAACTTATTTGTGATTGGTGTGACGCGTATATCGTAAAACGTGGACCAATCAGATATAGAAGATTTTACGTTGCCATGGAGGATATTCAATATTCCTCTAGAGGGATTGAACTATTAGCGAAATGCTAATGTGTAGAAGAAGCGGAACCGGTCATTCTTCTCCTAACAGTCGCCGTGAACGGATGTAAGGTTCTCTTCTTAAACGCCGTTGTGTGCGGAAGAGTATAAGTTTATTCTCGTAACCATCATCGATTATAACTAGATAATCTTTACATTAAATATCATCGCTAGAAGACACACAATTTAATTATTATACACGGTAGTAAAAAAACGTATAAAACTTTTGATTCTTGCACGCATCCAGATAAACGCGTCACATCAAGTGAATCTTGTGTAAGAATAGTGTTATAAATGTTGTATCATACATCTTGTTCGAACTGGTGTTAATTGAAGTAAGGAAATAAAAGTTTCTACATTATTTAATACAGAGGAAAATGATTACTCATTTTACGTAAAATTTCCTTCCGCCGTACCACCCCTGTAAAAAGAAGATATCTAGCTCAACCGACTGAAGCCACGCCGAGGTAAGCTGGGACTTCAAGAATCATCAATTCCAACCCTGTTCCAAATGATCACCTCAACGAGGGGCATAATTCGTCTTCCTTCTATACGATTCGACATAAAATCCAGTTCCAAAATGGCGCCCAACTGTATGGCTCGAATAGGCAGAAGGAGGATTACACCACAGGAGAATAAATAGTGTAATGGACAGGTAACTTCGAATCAAGAAAGAAGAAAGAAGAAAAGTGAGTACGGAAAATCTTAATAGATAATTAATAGAAAAAGTGACAAAATTATAATTTTCATTTTTTTTATGTTATTAAGAAAGGGAAAAATATTACCTAAAATGGAAGGTAAAAAATTAACAGACAATAAGAATAAAAATGTTGGGGAAGGAGTGGAAAGACTAGTTAGTGATAAGAGAGCAGAAATACAAGAAGTCAGGGAAGTAGTGGAAGGAATGAGTAGTGATGATGCAGGAACAAGTAGAACAGAAATTATGCAGAGTAAAGGTAATGAAACGATAATAGACAGGTTAGAGAAAATGATGAGTAATTTTGATGCTAAAATGGATAGTTTTAGACAGGAAATAAGACAGGAAATAAGACAGAATTCAGATCAAAATTCTGAAAATTTAAATAGTTTTAGACAGGAAATAAGACAGGAAATAAAACAGAATTCAGAAAAGGCAGATCAAAATTTAAGGCAGGAAATGAGTAATTTAAATGCTAAGGTAGATCAAAATTCAGAAAAGGCAGATCAAAATTTAAGGCAGGAAATGAGTAATTTAAATGCTAAGGTAGATCAAAATTCAGAAAAGGTAGATCAAAATTCAGAGAAGTTAGAAGCTAGGATAGATCAAGGTTTAGGTAACCTAAGAAATGAAATTGAGAAAGGAAGAGAAGAGTGTAGAGAAGGCATAAAATCTTTAAAACAGAAAATAGAATCTCATGATGGAGAAATGTCTAAGTTAAAAGAGATGTTTCAGGAAATGAAAATAAGTCAGGAAAATGTAGTAAAAGATATAAGAAGTGAATTGGCTAAGGAGTCAGAAATCCTTAAGCAACAACAAGTAGAATTTGTAGAAAAACAAAAAGTAGAAATAGGGGAATTAGAGAATAGAATAAGACAAGAAATAGATGTAGTCTTATTAGATAATTCACGGAAATACCATGAGGAAAATATTGAAATACAGAATAATTTTGTAAGAGAGGTAAATAGTATCAGAAATGATGTTAAACTAATTGCTACTGAGGTGCAAACACAACAAGATGAACTAAAAGTTAAATATGATGAAGTCAGTAAGTTGAATAGTGAAATGATTACAAGAATAGATTTGGCACAGGAAAGTTTTGAGAGAGAGAAAGAAAACATTAGCAAGCTGAATCAAGTTGTGGTTGCATTACAGGCAAGCAAAATTTCTGAGAACCAGAGGGTAATAAAATCTAAGAATATTACATGTATTGACTCACCTGGTAATTCAGGTAATATTGTACAAAACTTAGAGAATTATTTGGAGAGTGACGATACAGAATCTTTGTCACCTGATTGTGAAGTAAATGGTAATGGACAAATACAAAACATGCACACACATACACAGTTACACAGTCAAGGTAACACAAATTGTACAAATTATTTGTTGCATGACATAAGTCCACCTACTTTCGAAGAAGAATCGGGAGACAATCCCAAAATATTTCTAAAGGAATTAGAAGAATATTTTAAAATTAAAAAGATTCCAAATGAATTTAGGATGATGATTGTTAAAAGGTGTTTGAAGAAAAATGCTTTAGAATGGCTGAGGTTAACACTAGCATCACATGAAACGTATAGTATGTTTAGGAATGTGTTTATAAATAGGTTCTGGGGTCCAGAAAGACAGAGAAGAATTAAAGTCGAACTGGCCACTGGTAAATTCGAGTTCAAGAAGGGTGTGTCCATGACAGAATATTTCCTAAAACTTGCTAACAAAAGTAAACTTGTGAATCCAGATATGTCAGAAACCGAGATCGTGAATATGCTAATACGACATTATCCACCGCACATTAGAAACCACCTAATTGTGGCTAAGCCCGTCGACTTTACTGATATGATTGAGTTATTATCAGAATTTGAGGCTCATAACCTTAATTCTGATTCTACTCATAGTCAAGTTGATCCTGACAAGACTCATATAGAACAAAAGCAAGTAAATAGACAGGAAGTAAGACCAACATTCAGGGAAAATCACAACCATACTAACCAAAACCAAAATAGTTTTAACCAAAATTGGGGCGGGGCACGTTCAAGAGACAACTATGAACGAAGAGAGTACAACCCCAGAAAGACATATGAATCGGTAGTGCCAGGTATAGGAAGGAGAATTCCAAATACTCCTAGGAGGAATTATAATAATGACCAACCTGTGGGAAATGTGAGGAGTAATCAGGTGAATCAACTGAGGTTTTACAGGGGAAATAACTTAAGAACGGGTTATCAAAGTAGAGGAAGGGGAACTAGCATCGAAGACTCTTCATTAAGAGATTTTGGGGGTCCTAGGTTTGAAAGGGCAGACAATAACCTAGAAAGGACACGGACTCAGGGAATAGAAGGAGAAATAAATAACGGTAGTACCAACCCAACTGCTAGTGTAACTACCGACCGCACTAATGCGGAAAACTGAGTACCAAATCATTTTGTGCCTTGGAAAGTGGTTCGGTAAAAATGACACAGGGCAAAATCAAAATTCAAAATTTACCAGAAGATAAGCTCACTCTCTCCAGAAGTAAAGATCGGGAATTAGTAAATCCACCTCAGATTAACCTTCGTATAGGCGATAGCGAATATAAAGTATTGATAGACACAGGAGCTAGTTCATCAGTAATAAGTGAGAACTTATTCAAGGAATTACTATCCAAGTTTAGGATTGAATATTTAAACGTGTGTAATGTATACTGTAGCACAGCTATTGGGAAAAAGAAAGATAAAGTTAAATATCAAGCGTTAATTCCTGCGCGAATAGATGATTTGAATTTCAATTTTATCTTATTGGTAATACCAAACTTAGCTCGTGATATTATTATTGGCAATGATGTATTGTATGGTTGGCAAAGTGTGATAGATTTCGAAAAACATGAAATGAAGGTCAAAGGAGATAATGAAGTAATAAAAATAAATTTGTTAGAAGAAATTATACTAAAAGAGGATGAGAAGGATAGTATAAATAATGATAGGTTTTTTGTAGAAAATATAATATTATACGAAGAAGATATAATTAATAATGAAGAAGATGATAGTGGTAAAGAAAATTTACTTTTAAATAATAAAGAAAATGAGACGTTTGACCTTGGAGATCATTGTTGCCAAATAAACACATTAAATACCGACACCGAGCGAAAACAAGAAGAGGAAGAAATGATATTCCAAAGAACTTTGAAAGAAAAGTTAGGGAAAACATACAATTTAAATCACGCGCAAAGAGAACAATTGAGGTTATGTATACTAAAGAACAGGAACGTTTTTAGTACGAAACCTGGATTGTGTAATAAGTACATACATACATTTAAGGTGAACGACATTGCTCCTTATACTCATAAAAGTAGATCTGTGCCTATCGCTATTAGACAACAAGCATCTGAAGTAATAAACGATATGCTAGAAAATGGAATTATAGAGATTTCTAATTCGCCTTACCTAAATCCTTTGTGCTGGGTACATAAATCGAACGGAACACTGCGTATGACGATTGACGCAAGAAAGATAAACTCACTAACACAACCCGATCACTTCAGACCTCTTGGAGTTGATGAGGTATTATCAAAATTAGGACGTGGAAAATATTTTTCAAAATTAGATTTGGTTTCATCAGAGTGATGCGTGATTTAGGCTTGTATTTCAGAATTCTGTGTCATTCTAACCACCGAGGCTGGTACAAATACTGCCATATTATTGAGAAAATCATTAACAATACCCCAAACTCTACTACCAAATTTTCACCAATCGAATTAATGACTGGACTACAACCTGAACCTCTAGTAATAAAAGCACCAACAACCTTAAAAGTAGATGAAATGGAATTGAATGAAGAAGAAAAGTGTGCTGAAGCATTTCGAAGAATAAAAGAAAAAGCAGAGAAAAGATTATCAAAGATACAAAGAAAAGAAGCGAAATGGAATCCTGAAATAAATGATAAAGTTCTCGTAAAGACATTTAATATCTCCAGTTCTAAAATCAAATCCTATTGGAGAATGAATTTGTTATATAAAGGTCCATATAAAATACTAAGAAAATTTGGGGATCATACGTACGAATTAAGAGACGATGATAATAAAATGATAGGAAAATATCACAAAACACTTTTAAAACCATTCAAAAGCCTTGACACTCACAAGAATAAATGATTTAAAAAAAAAATAATAATAATAATATGTTTATGAATTACTGAAAAATGTTTTGTTTATTATTATTGTGTTCGAATAATTTCTGATTTTATATTGTTATTTTAAATTGTATTGATTGTTCATTGTTGTAATAATGTTTAATTATTGGGGCATTCTTCAGAATATATGGAACAATATTATTGGGAGATTTAAGTTAATTTTCCATATATTCTGAAGAGGGGCATCTGAAACAGTTATTTTATGTTGTCCCCAAAAAGTTTCAAATATTGTATTATGTGAGGTTATGTAGAGTGAGTCACGCACAGAGAAGCTATGTAAGTGGAAATGACGTCACAAAAGTGTGGAATAACAAACTTATTTGTGATTGGTGTGACGCGTATATCGTAAAACGTGGACCAATCAGATATAGAAGATTTTACGTTGCCATGGAGGATATTCAATATTCCTCTAGAGGGATTGAACTATTGGCGAAATGCTAATGTGTAGAAGAAGCGGAACCGGTCATTCTTCTCCTAACAGTCGCCGTGAACGGATGTAAGGTTCTCTTCTTAAACGCCGTTGTGTGCGGAAGAGTATAAGTTTATTCTCGTAACCATCATCGATTATAACTAGATAATCTTTACATTAAATATCATCGCTAGAAGACACACAATTTAATTATTATACACGGTAGTAAAAAAACGTATAAAACTTTTGATTCTTGCACGCATCCAGATAAACGCGTCACATCAAGTGAATCTTGTGTAAGAATAGTGTTATAAATGTTGTATCATACATCTTGTTCGAACTGGTGTTAATTGAAGTAAGGAAATAAAAGTTTCTACATTATTTAATACAGAGGAAAATGATTACTCATTTTACGTAAAATTTCCTTCCGCCGTACCACCCCTGTAAAAAGAAGATATCTAGCTCAACCGACTGAAGCCACGCCGAGGTAAGCTGGGACTTCAAGAATCATCAATTCCAACCCCGTTCCAAATGATCACCTCAACGAGGGGCATAATTCGTCTTCCATCAATACGATACGACTTAAATCCAGTTCCAAGGTCCTGTGAATTGATGTATGTTTTGTTTAAAGTATATTAAGCTGCTATAAACATAAAGTTAAAGTAAGCTCATGGTTTGCAGGAGTAAATAAGTTAACACTCAAAGAAGACAATAAGAATGGAACCTAACTTTCGTAAATTTCTTGAGAATTCTTTTGTTGTCTTTTTAGGCATGTTGTAAATAATTATAGTTCTTTATTTGCTTATTTATTAGTTAAATAAAAGTTTCATATCCTAAAAGTTAATAAAAGTATACTGGTAGAGTCCGAAATAATCTCGAGGGCTCTTTTTGCAAATTAAACCTGAGCTTCGTGACGCTCACGAATTATGAATAAAGACTTAAAGCGTGCTGCAGAAAACAAATTGGACTATAATAGAGACGGGTGGAGACAATGCCTGGTCACGTGGGATTTCCATAGCAACTGCAGCTCCTAGTTCAATGGATAACTCGTTCAAAATGCATATTCATTCACGCATAGGTTGAGCCGCCTGCTAGAATAATCAATTCCTTCTACTGTGGCGCTTTTTCCCGTAGCGCCCAATATACAATCCGTATTCATTAAAACATGCATAGTCTGGTATTCATGTGATACATAGCTTTGTAAATATTTGAACAAAACAACCACATTTACTGCTACCGGAGTTCGTAAATACTTCAATAGGGTATCTGTATTTACCTGTTAACATGATAATAGAAAACCTCACTGCATACTATAAAAGGTAGCTGTGCCGTGGCTTATTGTGAAAGATGCATGAGAAATAATTGTAAAATTGACTACACAAACGAAATAACTGCTTTATTATATGACTAGGTTTAATATATAATACTATATTACACAACATCCAACTGAAAATAACTGAAAAAAATGTGTTTCGCTCAGAGCATATTCTCCATCAATTTTTAAACATAATATTGTAACAAAAGTTGTAAGAAATACAGAAGAAAAATATTCTTATATCTGCTTGGTGTTTATCTTGATAAAACGTTTGTGTAAATGGTTTTATTACTTACATATTTTCTTGTAGTGAAGTACAGTAGACTCCATTATGCTGAAATATTTTTAAGTCTTGCTGACCTGCTTGCCACCCAAACCGAGCGGGATGGCTCAGGAGGTTTCCTCTATGGCCTGCATTCGGGAGAACCGGATTCGACTTCCATGACCCATGGGTATTTCGGCGGTTTTCCTGGGTCGCTAGGCGAATGCTGGGTAGGTTAATTACATCCACCGAATATCCTGTCCCTCCATTTCATCTACATTATCATTTCCTTTCATCTCACATCCGGCGGATGTCTCGGCGGTTTATGTCAGGGTGATATGCTCTGAGTGAACAACTTCCTCCTCCGGTAGGTTGATTGCCGGTCTCCGCTCCTCTGCTGGGATCATTTTGGAACCGCCAGCCAGGGTCCATCGCGGCTCGGATCGCCTGCCTTGGGCCATTAAAGCTCAGCTGCTCGGCTCGTTGCCGTCCCGCAGTAGGGGAACGACTTCGTTGTCCTGGCCTGTCGGGAGAAGTCTCTATCCAAGTAAATTGTAGGGACCCGCCTTCTGTACTATTGTGGCTCATTGGTTCAGCCACCCCCTCTCTCCTCTGCCTCATTCTTCATCCTGGGTGTGCTCCCACTTGGGAGCATAGGAACAATGAGCCCAGCATGGTGGCCTACGTACCGAATCCCCTCCATTATGAAATCCCAATCCCCCAATCCCAATTACCACCCAACGCCTACCATCATTATCATTATCATCATCATCATTATTGTTGTTATTATTAGTTTGTATTTCTTAAGCTTTGTCAACCTTGATGGATAGAGTCAACATGAAAAATTCAATGCCATGGCCGGGATTTGAACCACGGATCTCCTGGTTTCCGTCCAGTCGCTCTTAACCTTTGAGCTACCATGGTCAGCGTGCCGTCCTGACATCAAATTCTCCAGTTGACTCATATAGTTCCCCGGTAGACCAGTAAGGGCTCTCGCATCCGAGATACACCGTTTGTGGCGACCTACTATTGTAAGTACTTAAGTCCCAGGCTTCATCATTTAACTCTCGGATGCGAGAGCCCTTACTGGTCTACCGGGGAAGTATATGAGTCAACTGGAGAATTTGATGTCAGGACGGCACGTTGACCATGGTAGCTCAAAAGTTAAGAGCAACTGGACGGAAACCAGGAGATCCGTGGTTCAAATCACGGCCATGGCCATGGCAATTTGTCAACCTTTTTAATAAATAATCCTTTAAAATAACAATTATTTTCTGAACTACAATAAAATGTGGCTAAGTGGCAGAATAGGAAATGAATTACCTCCTGGAAGAATAAGCAAGTTTAAAAATGAAAGCAAATCTTTGGTTAATAAGTCATGGCTATTATTTCTGGTAGCCTACACTTTATTAGTACACTATTAATATTCTCTCTCACTTCCTCTCTTTCTCCCTGTCTTTCTTGAGTTTCGTTCCACATAGTCGAAATGTTTAACTTTTAGACAGTGTTTGACATATGCACCGATTTCTTAATTTAGGTGTAAAAATCTTCCTCTGCGATAAGTGTAAACAAATTCCCAGTAAGGCATTGATAACAAACGATTTCCAGGCATATTTCAAGCAAGCAGTTTCTTCTTATGAGAGTTCTAAAGCATTTACCTGGCTATTCATCTGTTTCCTAAATATTTTAAAGGCCCGCACGGTAAAGATATTATGTAAACATAATTTATTAAAAATACGTTGTACTCCCCTAGATTTACGGAGCAAACGTTTGTCAAAAGCTTTATTAATTTTTCATGACACTCTTCCCCGTATTTGGTTTATGTTTAATGGAAAAGATGAAAATCACAGAACAAATATTACTTTGTGACCTTTACTGTGGGAAATCATGACCACATCTTCAGCTTGTCATCGTTTACTCAGTATTCGTAATGCGTGACGCCGTCACTCCAAAATTCATAACCGCAAGACCAGCCAACATACTCAATAAATAATGAGGGATAATCGCCAACAAGAAAGAAGGGGAGGGAAATCAAAGCCTGTGATCTTTTGCCTGCCAAGTCGATTATTTCACTGACATCCGACCATTATAGTCAATGAATTTTTATGAGCTGAGGACACGAACTTGGCTGCGTGTATGTTAGACTTAAAAGGCGATATCATCGCCCTCACTCATGAAAACTAGCTAAAAGTACCTCTCGTTAAACATGTGAAAGCTTAGTTTTACAAACAGGATCGGTAGATTTCACGTACAAGCGTTAGCAAATTAAATTACCGCCTTTAATGTTGCTTAGAGGGGTAATCAAATAATTGCATTACAAGCGCGAATGCGTTCTCTTTAAAGCAGCTCTCGGTAGCAATTGTAATTCCAAAGTCTGTTTTGGAAACATGTACGATGATGCAGTCACATGGCTTTGTCCTTCATTGTGACCTTACAACAGCTTTACAAACAAGTATTTTATTCATGATCATCATTTAAATTATATACTAAGCCTGCGTGAGCCAGAGAAAACATCAATTGTGAAAATAAGACATGAAGCTTTCCTCGAAAGGAATACGCTCACTTTCTTCTCGTGTAGACAGCCAGGTGAAAAGATGATTAGATATCAACGTTTCGGGAGTGTACATCTCTCCCCTCATCAGGATATTTATAAAATGTTATAACCTCAAATGAAATACTGGATATAACACAACTATAAACAAAAACAAAACACTATCAAAATTCGCATTACTGAACAAAAGACTGTTTTCAGTAAATTAAATGCCAGGTCAGAAGATGGCGTGAGTATAGAAAATTGTGTCAAAGAAACGTAACTACTTAACTTGATTATCAAGCTGTATTGATCTCTGCTTCTTAATTCAACGGATTTACACTTTTAAGGCCGGTTTCCAATACGAGCTGAACTGAAATCTAGCATCACGATTAAGCGAGCTCCTTTCAGAGGAAATCGCCAAAGCCTCCTTAATTCTCCGCACCCAGTACTTAGAAGCTCACTACTAGGATATTTTAAAATGTAATTTAAAAGTTACCTGTACTTCAGGAGCAACATATATTTCAGTTTACATCGTGTGACCTGAAATCCTCCACAGGAAATAAATCTTTGATCACTCACATAAAAATTGTTATTGACATGACCTTATGGACATCACCTACAAACAATTGCTGTAGAATGTCTGATCTAGATGACTGCAATAGCTGACATTCTACGATGTATACAATTATGGACACCATCTACAAACGTTTGCTGTAGAATTAGGTATCTGCTGATCTAGATGACAGCAACCGCTGACATTCTACGATGTATACAATTATGGACACCACCTCCAAACGTTTGCTGTAGAATTAGGTATCTGCTGATTTAGATGACTGCAATAGGTGACATTCTACGATGTATACAATTATGGACACCACCTACAAAATAATGCTGTAGAATTAGGTATCTGCTGATTTAGATGACTACAACCGCTGACATTCTACGATGTATATAATTATGGACACCACCTACAAAATAATGCTGTAGAATTAGGTATCTGCTGATCTAGATGACAGCAACCGCTGACATTCTACGATGTATATAATTATGGACACCACCTACAAACGTTTGCTGTAGAATTAGGTATCTGCTGATCTAGATGACAGCAACCGCTGACATTCTACGATGTATACAATTATGGACACCACCTCCAAACGTTTGCTGTAGAATTAGGTATCTGCTGATTTAGATGACTGCAATAGGTGACATTCTACGATGTATACAATTATGGACACCACCTACAAAATAATGCTGTAGAATTAGGTATCTGCTGATTTAGATGACTACAACCGCTGACATTCTACGATGTATATAATTATGGACACCACCTACAAAATAATGCTGTAGAATTAGGTATCTGCTGATCTAGATGACGGCAACCGCTGACATTCTACGATGTATATAATTATGGACACCACCTACAAACGTTTGCTGTAGAATTAGGTATCTGCTGATCTAGATGACTACAACCACTGACATTCTACGATGTATATAATTATGGACACCACCTACAAAATAATGCTGTAGAATCAGGTATCTGCTGATCTAGATGACGGCAACCGCTGACATTCTACGATGTATATAATTATGGACACCACCTCCAAACGTTTGCTGTAGAATCAGGTATCTGCTGATCTAGATGACTACAACCGCTGACATTCTACGATGTATACAATTATGGACACAACCTCCAAACGTTTGCTGTAGAATTAGGTATCTGCTGATCTAGATGACAGCAACCGCTGACATTCTACGATGTATATAATTATGGACACCACCTCCAAACGTTTGCTGTAGAATTAGGTATCTGCTGATCTAGATGACTACAACCGCTGACATTCTACGATGTATAAAATTATGGACACCACCTACAAACGTTTGCTGTAGAATTAGGTATCTTCTGATCTAGATGACTACAACCGCTGACATTCTACGATGTATACATTTATGAACACTACCTACAAACGTTGCTGTAGAATTAGGTATCTTCTGATCTAGATGACTACAACCGCTGACATTCTACGATGTATACAATTACGGACACCACCTACAAACGTTGTTGTAGAATTAGGTATCTTCTGATCTAGATGACTACAACCGCTGACATTCTACGATGTATACAATTATGGACACCACCTCCAAACGTTGCTGTAGAATTAGGTATCTTCTGATCTAGATGACTACAACCGCTGACATTCTACGATGTATACATTTATGAGCACTACCTACAAACGTTGTTGTAGAATTAGGTATCTTCTGATCTAGATGACTACAACCGCTGACATTCTACGATGTATACATTTATGAACACTGCCTACAAACGTTGTTGTAGAATTAGGTATCTTCTGATCTAGATGACATCAACCGCTGACATTCTACGATGTATACATTTATGAACACCACCTACAGACGTTGTTGTAGAATTAGGTATCTTCTGATCTAGATGACTACAACCGCTGACATTCTACGATGTATACATTTATGGACACCACCTACAGACGTTGTTGTAGAATTAGGTATCTTCTGATCTAGATGACTACAACCGCTGACATTCTACGATGTATACATTTATGGACACCACCTACAGACGTTGTTGTAGAATTAGGTATCTTCTGATCTAGATGACTACAACCGCTGACATTCTACGATGTATACATTTATGAGCACTACCTACAAACGTTGTTGTAGAATTAGGTATCTTCTGGTCTAGATGACTACAACCGCTGACATTCTACGATGTATACATTTATGAACACTACCTACAAACGTTGTTGTAGAATTAGGTATCTGCTGATCTAGATGACTACAACCGCTGACATTCTACGATGTATACATTTATGGACACCACCTCCAAACGTTTGCTGTAGAATTAGGTATCTGCTGATCTAGATGACTACAACCGCTGACATTCTACGATGTATATAATTATGGACACCACCTCCAAACGTTTGCTGTAGAATTAGGTATCTGCTGATCTAGATGTCGGTAACCGCTGACATTCTACGATGTATATAATTATGGACACCACCTCCAAACGTTTGCTGTAGAATTAGGTATCTGCTGATCTAGATGTCGGAAACCGCTGACATTCTACGATGTATACAATTATGGACACCACCTACAAAATAATGCTGTAGAATTAGGTATCTGCTGATTTAGATGACTGCAACCGCTGACATTCTACGATGTATACAATTACGGACACCACCTACAAACGTTGCTGTAGTATTAGGTATCTTCTGATCTAGATGACTGCAACTGCTGGCATTTTGCGGTGTTATTATGTACATCTCCTATAAACGTGGTTTTAGAATTAGGTTTGTGCTCATCTAGATGACTGCAGCCGCTGATAGCCCATGGTGCGTATTATTATGGATGCATCCTGCAGTTTCTTATTTAGATGCCTGCAACCGTCAACAGCTAATGGTGCATGTTATTGTGGCGTAATATTCCAAATGATCCCTGTTAGATATAACGTTGCAGGTGTACTGCTTAAACGACCTTCTGAAGTGTCATATTACCGTACACACAGCACTTTATTACTTCTGGATAATTTGTATGAAGATTAGAGTGCCTCACATAAATCCTTCTGCATCCTCGCAGCTTGTTGCAATAGTTAACTTTTCTTCTGGAAGTCCGTTCCATCTTACTTTATTCAAAGGCACTTATTTCTAGTTAACTATTCCAAGTTCATTAACTTCCGAGCCACAGTATCCACCAATATGAATTTAAACCTATAACACGTTTAGTTCCACATTGTAGGATTAAGAGTTTCTTCGCCAGAGCAACGCCAAAGGAATCTATTTATCAAAAACACCTCACTAATGTCTCTCATTAATTTCAATGATTAACATCTACTGTTTCAAACTAGGAGGATTAGGAAAATAACTCACTTTATATTAATTGAAACTGTGTGATATCTTAACATGTTCTATCTTTGAACGTTATTTAAGTACGTTAAAAGTATGGAACGTTTGTCGAAAACACGTCAAAGTGTTTTTTGAAGGGGCAAAATGATTTATTATTGAATTCATTACTTGACGGATCAGCAGTATTGCTATGCAAGCCATTGATAAATTATATAGCTACTATGTACAGATTAACAACTGAGGAATTACTATCCTCTAACATACACAATAGGCGATAAGTATGTAATATTTACAAATATATAACAATTAAGTAACCATTTGAATAAAATAGAATAATAGGTAAAGCATGAAACAGGATAACACATATAAGAAAACTTAATAAGCTGGATAACGGCTGAAAACAAATGTTAGATGAGTGAGGTTAGATTATATTCAGTGGTGTTATGACAAAATAGAGAATAGAGTTTGAATTAATCAGAAAAGTTACTATCTTCTGAATCGGTGAGCAGAACGTCTTGAGACAGTTTTCTTTTTAAACTGGTCCTTTCTAAGCTTCTCCATCCTAATACAGATATTAATATGTCGAGTGCCAGAACGATGTTAATCTTATTTATTCATTTATGGTTAATATTGATATGATTAAAATGATGAGAGTTTTGTTTTGAATTGGTATGAGTTATAGATAGCTATGACCGAATAAAATAGGTCACAAACAGGTGAAAATGAATGTTAATATCCAATCTATATAAATGGTGAATATGATAAATTAAATAGAAGTATTAAAATTATAAAAGAATATTTGGAAAATATATTTGGAAAATCATAAAATTATGCAATTCAAAATTAATGTATTCGCCACAGGAAAAGTGAGGTATACTATAATAATTAGTTAACATGGTAATAAAGAAAAAGTCAATAACTGAATAGGACAAGATAGCTTCTATCGTGTCGAGATCGAAGAGCGAGCTGAAGCGTGTGCTAATCATTGCATGAGCTGTACTAATCATTCAACAACGATATAATGAAGTTTCGATATAGTGCAACCCTATTTTCCGAAAACTAATGTTTGAAAAGCGAAGGAATTGTGTGTGTGTGTGTGTGTGTGTGTGTGTGTGTGTGTGTGTGTGTGTGTGTGTGTGTGTGTGTGTGTGTGTGTAAAGACAACAGAAATCTAATAAAATAAAATAAAAGTAATTTATTAAAAAATTGATAATGAATTACAGAATAACTTGCTATAATCATAAGAACACAAATTCAAAATCTTAATATAACTTAACCGTATGATAAATAATCATATCCAAATATATATCTTAAATTTGTTCAAAATAATCAATATTAATTAAATATAAGGATTATAGTAATAAGAATTGTATGAGAATATGTTTGATCACTGTAGACGTTGTGAATTGCAGCTTGTTTAAATTAAAGCAGAACTTGCAACCATTTTGTATTCCCTTATCATTAATTTCCACAATCCAAATATCTGAGACCACGATCAAGAGATGATCCCATGCAAACCGGAGCTACAAAAGACGCCACAACGAGAACATCATCACTACGATTACATCTTCATCTCCCACCATGAACGCTTTTGTAGTATGCTACAAACAGAACTTCGAGAACACCATCCCACCGTCGTCCCATCGTCGGACATAATTGCTGTTGCAGTCCAATGTGCTAGGTTACAGCGCCTGGTACTTTGGATAATCTAACAAAGAAAGTCTTTGATAGCAGTGTGAAGTATAGATGCATGGGAAGAATCTAAGTTACTGATGGAGCTGATAGTTTCTAATGAACCATCGAGCCTTTGTAATAGTGCGGAAAAATATATTTTATATAACCTGGAGTCGATGAATGAGAGTCTTGCAGGCTGCAGCCCATACAGCAGCAGCGTATAGGGGCGCATAATAGACTTGTAAATCGGTCAGGCCAAGCTGTGATTACTTCTGTAGCAAAGGATACAGCGTTTTTATTATCGAAGTGGATATTGTGAAAATGTAACATATGTGAGAATTCCAGGTTAATTTAGTGTCTAGCCTTACTCCTAAATATTTGACTAATGTTTCTGGAAGCTTGCAGTTTAGTTTTCTCTGCAGTTCCAGTGGGGATGAGTCTTCTTAGGATCTTAAGTACAATAAGCTGTTGTAATCATGCAACATTTTAAAACTACTTTGAAGTTGTTTATTTACCCATGTTATTTGCGAATTTGCTGAAAAAGTACACCTCCGTTGTCCAAATCTGCTTGGCATCTCTTTAGGAGTGAGTGTATACTTGAGACTGAGAATCAGTGAACAGCAGAAATAAAAAATAAAATTCGGTGAAGTACCATATGTTTTCCATCATGCAAAGATACCACATGATGATTTTCAAGAAAATCTCATATCCCAAGTACTCCTTACACGGAAAAGTTTCCGTAAAGTATGGTTTTTCCAACCAAAAGCCATAAAATTTTGATTAAAATAAAATATTTTTAGATATTTTCATAAAAAACGAAATGTATATCTTGAGATATATGGGTATCCCTGTGATTTTCTCATCATTTATGATGAATTTTGTATAAGTGTTATTTGGTAAGCGCCTAAAATCTTACTACACAAAAATGTAGATGGATTCCATGAATTTTCAAAACTGGATTAACATATCTATTGTATTTAATCATATCATTTATACATTTATTTTATTTTCTTGAGCGTCTTTCTAAATTTTCATTGCTTTGGTTGAAATCTTCCGATACTACATAATACTCTTCTCAAACTGGAAGTCTTCATTCTTCTGTTTCTTACCTGGTGGTGCAAACAATACGAAATTTCACCCCTTAAAAGTTTTACTATATATAGCCTAAGTCTAGTATATTCCCGTATACCCGTTGTATCTACAAAAGTGCATGTAATAAACATATTTTTAACAATTCTTGATCTCGAAGGACATGGAAGAATATACCTTTGTAATAATATTCTGTTGCAGAATGGCTAGAAAATGGCATGTGAATGCAACATATATTTTTTTAGCCTTCTATTTGTAGGTTTATCGCGACACCAAGGCTGAGTGTCTAGACTGCTTGACTCTCAGCAAGGTGGTCCGAATTCGATCCCAGGTGACTGCAAAGTGAGATTTGTGGTGCTGGAAGGGTTTTTCTCCGGGGTCTCGTTCCACCGGTACTCCATCTTCATCTTATGTATCATCAGTGTCACCGGTGTCCTATGTAGTAAAAGTGGGGTTAAAAACCACATTATTCATTTGTAAGGTTATGATACCTATATAGATTCTCCCATTGATGCATAAAACATTCAACCTTTAATGAAATTCTCACTGACTGTTATAATTATCCAAATTTTTCCCTCAGTATTTCTAAATTCAGGCCCCTGTGTCGATTCTCAAGTGGGTGATTCCACTCCCTGTGCTTTGGCATGAGCGCTAAATATGTTCAGTATACCCTGATCCTTGGTAGTGTCTGGAACATATTTTTAATAACGATGGTTCGGTTTGAGTTGGACTGGGCTGAAGGATATCGGATAACTGTGACGTATATGCCCGATTTCAATAACAGAAGTTAAGATTTAACTCGGCCGTTAGTCTGTTTAACAATAGTTATAACAAAAATTGCATTTCACAAACAAGTGTTAGCTTTTCACTCATGTTAATTCTCTTGTTAACTAACAATCCATATTTCTGCTGCTAAGCCGTTAACAACTGTAAAATTGTCAACATATCGGGTGTTAACATAGCTTTTGGTGTCAATTTGCTATATTTAGACCGTTTAAATGGCATTCATAATAGAGTACGATCTAAGAGGAGAAATTATCTTTGAGGAGCTAACAAAATGTTCCTACAGTTATAGACTGTCAAAACAAGTTATTATTAAGGATACTGCGGAAGAAAAAGAGAGGTTAGAAAATGCGTAAAAAGGAATATGCCAATCTGGCCTTTGCTTCAAATATTAATAATTTTCAGATTTTATAAGTCACAAAAATCTGTGGATAATACACTGTCAACTTCTAGTCTTGAAACGTTCAAGTCACTCGTCACTTCTGCCCTTCTTCACCTGTCGTTTAAATTTACGTATTACTGACGAAGTTTCTTTGTACTTCTGGGTGTGACATTTGCATTGGATTTAAACTCATTTCCAACCTTTACCCACGTCACATGTTTCTCTTTCACATTTACCGCATCCATCCTGTTATTTTCCATAATATCCTTATAATTTGATACTAATTCACTAACAGTACTTTCTCCATTGATGATAAATTTGTCCGCGGCTTCTCTTCTGATTTTGTTAACCTGCCATTTTTCAGCTGCTTGTAAACGAAAATAAAAACAAAATCGCATAGCAGTATGTTTAGAAAATAATAAGATTCGTCCACAGTCTTCTATATCTGTAATACAAGCCTGTCGGCGTTAACACATGTTTGT
This sequence comes from Mantis religiosa, assembly GCA_030765055.1. Classification (NCBI taxonomy): domain Eukaryota; kingdom Metazoa; phylum Arthropoda; class Insecta; order Mantodea; family Mantidae; genus Mantis; species Mantis religiosa. Next base: position 40,026,094 of record CM060951.1, read on the forward strand.
TAACATTTTCAGAAAACCTGTTGGTGAAATGCAAGAATTTTAGCACATCTGTTAACTCTGTAACAATTGTTATGTTACTTTTGTTACCGTTGATTTTAACATCTGTTGGTGAAATCGGGCATTAGAGTTGTAAATTAGTCGGTAAGAGGCAAAACTGGCCAAACTTTAGATCTATCTAAGTTAAACTCAGATTAGAAATATAGATGTCAAATTATTTAAATAATAACCAAAGAGGTTCCAATACCAGTATTTGAAAATCCTGTTCACCTATCTGTTTTTACGTATTGCTAACTTAGTTACATGTCTAATTTCCTAATGCTAATGCACATACACGTAATGTATACTTGTTTATTTATTTGTTTGTTTATTTATTCCCTAAAATACGATCTATAAATGAAGTTATTTAATTTCATGTTTGGCAACTTCATCGACTATAAAGCTAATAAAAGCACATAAATTAGTTGATTAAAATCAGTGGCTCGTCTGTTTGGAAGCTTTATGGTTGACTGAACAGAATCCATAAACAGAATTCCATTTCTAATGTAAATAAATAATTAAAACTAAACCTGGCATAAATTACGATAGGCACAAACGTAATATTAGTAGGTGCATTAGCTTGCAGCAACCAGATGAGTGTATGTGATGTATTTACCGGGTTCATTGGTCACAATTAGCCAAATGTCGGTCTCATCAGAGAAAAGCTACTAAAACAGTTTTGTTCACGGGGCATTAAACAGCTCTGCAGTTCAGTGAGAAATAATTACTTTATGCATCTCTTATGAAAGGTTAAGTAATTATACATATGCACTGGAATCGAATTAAACTTATTAACTAACCAAAGTAGTTTTGAAATAAACATTCTCATGCATTACACTGACATGACCATTTATTCATCTGCAAACTACTCTTACTGATACCAAATAGGGCATTCCATTGTTTCCAACGTCTTCGTCTTTTTTTGTTATACTTCTGCAATGTGTGACTCTCATGAGCTATATAGGTTATTTCTCTCAGAGAGCGTGATTCATGTGAGATTAAACACCAGTTGAGCTGGATGATAGGTTTAATGGTAAATGAACTGTAAGAAAAGAAAAGCAGACCGTGAGGATGTAGAACTAAAGTGTTTTTCTTTTTTAAAAATCTTAGAACTACTGATTTTTTGTGTGTAATTTATAAGTCATATCGGACGACGGATGGAATGGGTGAAATGATGCTCAAATGGGCCCAGGGTACATGGAGCTTAGAGTTACCCGACATTCGTCTTTTAGGATACGGGGAACCCCAGAAAAAAACTTTTCCAGGTAACTCACCCTGACCGAGATTCGAACTCGGCACCTCTTGAACGTGAGGCAGACATGCTACCATCTACGCTATCGAGGCGGGAACTGAAGTATTATATCTGCCGATTCATAGGGTATCAATAATTTTACGGTTTAAAATAACTATTTTCGTAAACAAATGGGAAAGAAAATTGCCATGAATACCTGCAGTGCTAAATGACATTTCCTTGTGACTAATACCAAATATGTACTGACCCTAACACGGTCTTAAGCACTATGGGTGGCAGGTAATCGAACACAGTAAGCACTTCTGTGTGATACTAATGCTGCAAGATTCTAAGAAATGAGAAACAAAGTTTCAAGAGAAAGTTTGTAGGTGGCTTTGATTCGAATTTAACGTTGAATTACACATGTGTGAAACAAACTAGGCTCCTTGTATGTAAATGTAAAATAAAACTCAAACGATTTTTTATTCTGAGGAAATGAATTTTGAGGGAGAATTCTGTACTTACAAAAATGTATGGTAATAAAGTAAAAAGTGAAGCTAATAGATTATCTATAATAGGATACGCACCTAGATGTTTGGTAATTTTCGAGAATTTTCTATTATTCACATTTAAAATGATATAGTACAAATAAGGAATTTTCTACAAAAGCAATAGCAGACCTTTCGCAGACTTAGCACGACAGTGTTTATTTAGGACAGGGTTAATGCAACTGTAGCAGGCAATGATGCGCAAAGTGAGAAGAATGATCAGAATAGTGATGAAAATGTACACAACAATGTAAAACCGATATTTCTTACGTGATGCCCATTGTTGATTATAGCTTTTTGAACTGTATCGGACAGCTTTCCTTGTTTCCTTTTTTATTTTCTCTTTCTCTTTCCCTGGAATTGCACCGTTCATCACTTACGTCACCCAACACGAGACTATCATAACAAATGACTGCGACAGGCGCATCCTTCATGAGATTTTTTTTCTACGTTAAAATCCCTTTCCATTCCAACTTTTTGTTTCTTTTCTTTTCGAGTCCCGTTTTATTCTTTTTATGTGACGTTATTCTCTTCGCTCGTGGTTCAGTTTATTTTTTTCGCCTCTCTTCTGGATAATGGATTTGATGGTTATCGAACGTAGGTCCTCTGTGAAACAGTGATCAAAAAAGATAGTAGGAGTATTCCAAAACAAAATGTGAACAAAAATTACTCAGAGATTTTTGCCTTGCAAGTATTGAAGGGATGATTTATAGATGTATGGTTGAATGATTTAGAGAGTTAATTTTCTGTGTATTCAATTTGAATACGCAATAATTCTGTACAATGTTGTCAGAAATAAACTTGAAGCACCATGAATGAACTCACCAAAGAAGGCATGCATATCTTCTTGTGCTGGGAATTCATGGTAAAACATGACATATTTAACCTCCGGTCTATGTTTAAAATAGCTATAATAATTAATCAGGAGTAGCTCATCAAATGACGCTTGATTTGTAATTATCTATTGTATTTCAACGAAAAATAAGAGAACATAGCTTTATGTTTACTAGTTGTTTACTAAAGTGAAAACGTTTCAATATGGAACAATAATTACTGGAATTAAAATGTGATGAAGTAAATAACTGCACCCGTGATAATGCTGGGAAGTGAGGCTTGGATAGACAAAAATAGGACAAAGTCAGTGGAAATGAAACTTTTGCATGAAGTAAAAGATTCCAGCAGAATCATTTCATAACTTACAAGAAGATTGAAGGCATGAGAATAAAGAGGCAAAAAGGAGACCAAAGACAACTGAACAGCAAACTAGAGCAAACGAACAATTTCCAGTTTCGGGAATGTCCATTTGCATCAAGGTAGAAGATTTCTTGGATGTCCGAGTAAGAACTGCAATTTATATATGTTCTCCAACGTTAAGTCATATCGGACGATGAATGAAATGGGTGAAATGATGCTCAAACGAGTCCAGGTTCCATAGAGCTTAGAGCTACCTGACATTTGTCTATCAGGGTAAAGGAAAACCCCGGAAACAACATTATTCGTGTAACTCACTTTGCCAGAGATTCGAACTTGGGACCTCTTGAACCTGAGGAAGACCCGCTACCATCTACGCTACCGAGGCGGGCGTGTCCGTGTAAGAAATGCTATAGGCAGTTTGAAGGCTGAGTAGTACCTATTCCTTACGATGATGACGGTGCTATTTTTAGTGATTCCGTTTTTTCTTACATAAAGTGGCATAGGTGGTACCTCAAATGAAAATATTATTGAAGAAGTAAAGTTTTAGGGAAGAACATTTTCTCGATCTGGTTGGACTAAATACCAACAGTAAAATTAAGAATAATCGGAAGATTATCACTCTAAATTTACCATTGGTCTTCCTTGTAGTATAATTGTTAAACCTCTATTTTATAATTATGTAAATCTTGTTGAAAATAACTTTGAAATCTTTTGCTCTGTATTTAAATATTTAATTCCAATCAGAAATTTAATACCGATTTATGGCTTTAAAATTTCCATAAACCAAAAGCGGGGAAAGCTTTCAGGATAATAGAATCTTTTTGAAAGAGATAAAAAGAGCGAGAAATAGCAAAACATAAACCAAAGGCTGGACAAACTGCAAGGTTCATTTTATAAAACACTGAAAACAATTGTCTACTTTTTAGAAACTTCAAAGTTCGAGCACACACCTTAATGGGGTACAGAACGATAGGAGAATGTTGAAAACGGTACTTATGGTTTGGGGGTTCAGATTTTCCTGAAATTAATCAAATCTTAATTAGGGTACCATGCTGAAAATTCCTCAGCCAATCAATTTCCAAGATCAAAGTGGGGAAGCGCGCTCGTTGTTACTACATATCGATGAGCCTAAATTTAGGAGCACAGGATAATCAAGGATTCGGGCCATGAAGAGTGTATTCTTCATTTATTTTTCCTTATTCTCGTTTAGTTATGATTTATTAACTTTCTGAAGTGATTGTGAGGCTTTGATTATTTGAATTTTATTTTCATTAATTTGTGTGCCAGCATTATGAAAGACTTCCAAAAGTTTGAAGAGATAAATTAAGCAAAATAGAGGTTTGCAGCTAATAAAAGTAGATTAATCTCTTTTGAGAATTAAACAATTAAAATACAGTATGTTCTAAAAAGCACGGCAATATTAGCAGTTAAAAGTTAGTGAAAATATTAAAAATAAATTGTACAGTAAACGCATATAATATTTTTGCAATGGAAAGAAAACGAATTGTTGTAGTTTAGCAAATGAAGAAGTAATAAAAAAAGTCAACGATTTTTCAAGTTATTAAAAATACCATTTTAGTTAAAAGCAAATGTCCTACCTTAACATGCGAATGTGATTTTTATTGTATTTCTCCAAGTAGCTCAGTGACGTGCGCGCCTTACCTGAAAATAAATAGACCAGACCTTAGACACTGCTGTTCCTATTTCAGATAATACACATAGACACATACGAAATATATAATTTGCAATTATAAACTAGTAATTTTTCTAAAGTAAAGAAAAATGTTAAAAGTAAATTTTTTAAAGTAAAGTAAAGTTTTTCTAGAATACAAAGAAAGATGTGCGTATTATCATGAAAGCAGATTCTTATTGTTACTATACGATAGCTTCGTTTACTTCTAGGAAGATAAAAGCTTTTTAGAGTTTTAGGCCATTTTCATCACAATATTAGTATAAATTTGTTCATATGTTTCTTTATGTGAAAATGTTTATCTTTATTATTATTTTTAACGGCAACATTTAATAAGAGAAATGAGGCTGGCCCATAGCTCAGTGGTAGAGCACCTGCCTACCGTGCTAGGGGTCCCGGGGTCGATTCCCGGCGGTAGGGGTGGGGATTTTTCTCCGTCCAAGATAATTCCCCATCTTACACAGAGTCTGGAAGTATGAATGAGATTGTGAATGTGTGCGTGATGTAATGATTAAAAACCAAAAGATCGTTAACACCTTCGGTATGTCCCAAAGGAGAACGGCCGCCGATATGACCATAGTAGTTAAAGGCGGAGTATAAATGGAGCAAAAAAAAAAAAGTGTTTCATTTACATAATTTTCAATTTTCTCGTTTAAGGAAAAATCGGCAGATTTATTGACTTTTCAAAATAAGATACGATTCAAAAGTGAAAACTCTGTTCTTGTCCATCTTGGTACATATTGTGACCTTGGTGGGTTCGTGAAATTAAAAAGAGTTCAATTATTTCCACCTTATTCCAATTACAATTACAATTTACACAATTACAATCTTGCCAGTTCGTCTTTACACGTACGCTCAACTCAACTACACGTCCGCCCGGCTCACACTCACTCAACTACACGTCCGCCCGCCGCGACTTACTCAACTCGACTAACTCTCGCCTCGCTTGTATCGATCGCCCCGAAGCCTCTCGAATCTTCCGTTATGGAGGGGGAAAACATTCTCGAAGCTTCGTTCATCTTCGCGCGGTAGGAGGAGGGGCCACCCCTTGCGTCTCCCCGCCACCGCCAGTCCGCATTATCGATCGGCAACGCGAGTTCGCCGTTTGCGTGACACTATCCAAATAAAAATATTGATAGTTATCTCTACCATATTCATTTCATATTTCTTAATTATGCATATAAATTAAATATTACATTTCTACGTTACTGCAAAAGCTATAAGAATGGCGATTCAATCAGCCAATTTTCAAATTTGCCAAGAATAAATTTAATAATATCATTATTATATTTGTTATTTTATTTTATTTTTTATAATTCTTATTATTTACACGAATTCCAGAAAGAATAACTAAATAAGCGTGCTTTCAAATTTTCTGGAGTGGTTCAAGAAAAATGATTGCACTAAAAGTATGAAGAAGCTGTTGACAAGCAGAAAATAGGTATCTAAACTGTACGCATTTCGCCATGCATGGAACATGCAATCTGACAAACTGATTTTATCAGTTCCAGGTTTACATTTAAAATATGTCACTCACAACATTCTCTGTACTCTTATTCTACCAACTAGCTTACAAAATTTACACATTATTTTCACAACATTTTTTTATCACTTTTCTATAAACTGCATATAAATTTTTCACAGTACACTTATAACATATTTGCTTATTTTGTTGATAAGAAGAGTACGCTAAGCTAAAATGATAGTGAAATCTTAAGAAAGTCGGTCACTATTGGTGTCTTTAAATTCTCTTCTCTTTGTAAACATTAAAAAAGAGAAAAAATCCAATGTATATTTATTTTACCACTACGTATCCAACAAAAGTATTATTGCATAAGCATATTGCTCTACATACTTCATGCTAATCCAGATAAACTTTGCATAAAGCTTTATTAAGTATTTTCTTTTTATTCCAATGGGAGTAAAGGGATACAATGAACGAAAGCGTTAATGAAATATATTAAGCCATGTTGCTATGTGAATATTTTAAATTCTGTTTTCTTGGCATTAAAACCAGAAAGGAAATAAACGAGTAGCGATGTCAGCTGTTAAAGAATGGGTACTCCGACAAAGCAAACTTATAATAAACAATTACAAATCGTTCTTGACTGAACAAGTTCTGCATATTTATCTGTTAGTTTTACTCCATTACATGAAAAGTACAAGTTATAAAAATACATTTAAAAATAGACAACCACACAGGCTATTTTTATAGGATTTAACATATATATTTTATTTGCCATGATGATAACTTGTTTAGAACACATTATTTTAGTTAAAAGGTTTGCAGGCATTTAAAAATATTTACTTATCACTATGTGAAAAATAATTTGGTTAACACAGATATTTATGGTACCTTTGGAAGATGTAAAGTTTTTATGGAAGTTTGTTATGTAACCAAATTTTTGTATATTTGAGTTGTGTTCACGGCATAGTTTCTAATTATTATTCAGGGGACCTAAAGATTCACGTTTCCGTACAATCTGTGTGTTATATTTTTGGGTGACATCCAGTACTTTCGTTACTTAATACAGGAAGGCACTATATAAATAAAAGAGAAGGTATCTACATGTGTAAAACAAA
>CM060951.1:40034375-40054375 GCA_030765055.1 Mantis religiosa
AACATTCAGAGAAACACAATACCACACTTGAACGTTCAGCTCTACACTGACGCCATTTGCACAGCTGTATCATGAAGGTCTCTAGTAACACCATCTAGCGTGAGAACCATGCACTACGTCTACGAGTGGCAGCGCCCCCGGGGTCCGGTTCCTTTAGGGTGCCCCCTCGTATGTGTAGCACATGAGCCGATTAGTAGGCATTTTGCTCGCCAAATGGAATAGTATATCGAAAATGACTTGCTAAGGATATCAATGTTGCATAACGAGTTGAGGACACCAGTTCCCGATAAGCGATATCAGTGTGCATGCAGTGAAGAATGTAAAACTTGGTAACCATTAACAAGATAACTATTCATTTGGTAATAGTTAGAGGGTGGTTAATTAATTTATATCTTTACTTTTGTAAACATTTACAGTTACCGAGTTACATCCTGTCTGCATCAGATCAGTAACCGTGAAAATGTAACCATTACTTATTTCATGTCCATCTCTAAAAATCGCGTTCCTTTTCTAAAAGTGGTTCTTTTGGATTCAGGTCTCCAATAGTTTTTAAACTTTCTATAGGTAACTAGTACAGAAAGCAGGAAAACGTTTCCCTCTGCTGGCTAATTTAGAAAACTGAAAATTAATAGTACGCAAAAAACTCAATCTACGCAACATTCTACATCCATATAAATAATAAAACACACTGATTGTACGTAATCAACAAAACCTCTGCATCTGTGTAATATTTTTAATTTATAAGAGCATGTTTACAGAGTAAATTACTAATAAAAATTAACATGCTGCTATTATACGTTACTAAAAACACCGTTTTGCCAATCCCTCTGCGATGTTGTTATCTAATTATGTTGTCAATAATGGAAAAACAGTAGATAGAGCAAAAAGAAGAAACATATTTGCAGCTACCTCCAAAGAACTACCTATATTTTGAATATTATCAATACATATACATTATACTGCGTTTCCATCTAGATAATTATAAACTTTTTAATTAGTACTTACAGTTGACATTGTGACATTATCATTTTTTAAAAAAGTAAATTTGTATGATGAGTGAACAAATACGTATTTGCTGTTTATGACAGAATTAAAAGAAGTAAAATGTGTCATCTCTTTCAACGATAAAATTAATTTAGAATGCTTGGCTAAGGTCACGACTTCGTTGAGAAAATTCGTCATAAGTAGGTTACCTTCAATAGGGAAGCCTGATTTAATGTTGAAATGTTTATCAAAAACTATATTTGTAACAAAATTTTAACAATAAAATAGTGAAATCTTAGGGAAAAAAGGTATTCAGATCAGAAGTAAATTTTATATAACTGAACATAGGTTAATATTTAAGGCAACAGAAAAAAATGACAATAGTTCAGCAGATAATTACTCAGAACTAAAACGTAAATGTTTGAAATGACGTGATAGAAGAATTACGTTGAATAATCCAATTCGAGCGAGATGAAACAATAAATTTCCTGCTGCCCTGGCAGAACGTGTCTGCTCACATTATATCTTTGTTTATGAATGGTTCGTAATATTTATTTACTCTAGAGAGTTCAACGTGGTTGGTGTGTATGTATGTACATATACTTTCAATTACTCAGAACCGAAATTTCATCTACTGACATGACGGATAAAAGAAATACTGTGAATAAGTCAAGGTGTTAAATTCGAGAAAGAGCAAACACTTCATTTCCTATTAGCCGGTGGAATGCTGTATGCTTATGTTTACGAATAAATGCTGGATAAGAAGTGTTTATTTACTGCGGAGAGTTCAGATCAATATCATTCAGATGTTTTTTTCACAACAGTAGAGTAAGTGTTAAATAGTGCAATGGCTTCTTATGGTGAATTTAGTGGCGAGTCAAAGAGGGCAGGTTATCAACAGGACTAGGAAAACTGCGTGAGGCATGCAGAAAATCTTCAAGACGATTTTAAGAAACCAAATAGCACGTGACGAGATTTTGGAACCTTTAATCATAAATTTGCAAGACTCAGACGATAAAGACAATGACAATGACGATTTGCCTCTTGACGGAAGTGACATTGACAGGGATATGGATGAGCGACTGGCAGTTCTATTGGATTAAAAAAACAGGTAATTCATAAACTATAATTATAGTTATAGTATTTAAAAATATACAAAATTTTGGCAACTGCATCATTATAAAAGTTGGTAAAATATAATTTGCTGACCCTTTCATCTGCGCCAAACAGACCTGAACGTTGAATGAGTGTGCGAGAGACAGAGAGAGAAAAATATAAAAGGATTGGGGTAACAAGCTGGCATAGCTGAGTGTGATACGGCATCTGAAAAGCTGGACTCCAGAACTCTTCCCATTTGAAACTAATTGTTCACAGTTTCTAAGGTAAGGAAAAAAGGTACATTGTTATATTTAGAACTTTGTCAGTAAAAAGAATTAGCTGAAAACAACCAACATTTAAAGTTTTTGCCTCTGTTTCCTTAAACATCCTATTTGGACCTTTTTTTCAATTTAGGGCTTTCTTATCCTTATTGATTTCCAAACATATGTCAGTGAGACCATGCTTATAGTATGCTTCCACGTGTTAAATCATTCAGAGGAAACGCTACAGGACTTCCCGAATGCAGGTCACAAAACTAACTGTCTGAGCTATTCCGCTAGGTAATATTAATGGAAATAGGCCCCTTTTGAGGAAAATACGAGGGCTGTTCGATAAAGAATGATCACTTTTATTTGGACAACGTACCTTTACTCATCCTCATAATTTTGATGGTCCTTCTCAACAAAGTCACCCCCGAATGCGATGCACATGTCCCAGCGTTTCTGCCAGTTTTCAAAGACATGCTGGGGACCATTTTTGAGAGAACCTTCAAAATCGCCTCCGCAGAGTCCACCACTGATTTTGATGATGGATAATGCCTCCCTTGAAGGCGATTCTTCAAGTTACGGAATAGCAAAATGTTACATGGGGCTAAATCCGGACTATAGGGAGGGTAAGGGATGCGCTTCACGTTGATTTTTGCAAGATATTCAGCAATAACATTGGCAATATGCGGCCGCGCATTATCGTGGTGCAGCATGCAGCCTGCTTCACGGAAATGTGGTCTTTTGGGCCTGATATGGAATTGCCATGATTTCAGGATATTCCTGTAGTACTGTCCAGTTACTGATGTGTGTGCAGATACAGCATGCTGATAAACCATTCCATGAATATCAAAGAATAAGATGACCATTGCTTTTCCAGCAGAAGCAACCACTTTTGCTTTTGGGGGGTTGGTGATGAAGGAGATTTCCACTCTGAGTTTCGCTGTTTGCTCTCAGGATCAAAATGATATAGCCAAGTTTCGTCAGCACTGATTACGTTTGAAAGAAACTCCGGATCTTCCTCTAACATCAATTTTAACTGCATGTTACCTCCATTGCAGTGGTAGGCGATACTGAACATGTCTGAACTTGTCTGCTTCTCACAGGCAGGAACCAGGAGTGCCAACAATGAAACTACTACGGCGTGTTTACTTCACATTAAGCTAACAGAATATATTAAGATTGAATTTTAGTGCGAAAAATTATGACCGTAAAAAATTATGAACATTCTTTATTGAACAACCCTCGTAATAAGAAAATCCATGTAAGGGGCACTTGGTGATGAAGGCATTTTCTTGAATCATTTTGAGTTGTGACATTCGCAGAAATGCATTCCATAATCCACTGTTTTCAGTTAAGCGAACTTCAAAACCTGTATTTCGCTAAAACCTCGAAACCGAATTTTTGGTGGAATACAGGACTTCATCACCCAATTCTCTATGGCAGAGCTAAGAGAAAAGGACAATTAAAAAGTTCATTTCTGGTACAACTTTTTTGATGAGCTGCTAAACATTGATTTTGATTATCATTTTTTGAGTTTATATAATTAAAGTGAATGGGAACGCAAGTCATATAGAACACTGTTGCCCCATGCAACATGTTATGGTGTGTACACCGAGAGCCGCGTAGAAGAGCGGGTTTAATTATTAACTCTTCCTCCTTTGTGAGCGTGGAAGCCCTGTTTCAATTAATTATTTGCCAACTGATGGCCAGCGTTGCAGGGCTGCCTACGATTTAACGGTTTGCCTCAGGCTTAACATATAATATCACGTCCGTCCGGAGTGACGTACCAACTTACACTGTCCGCAACTTGCAGTTTTAATGCTCTGCATTACTTCTACCGTGTATTCCATTTGGCTTTTCTGGTTTACCTGCTGCTGCCCGTTTTGCTATCCTTGTCACATCTTTTCTCTGTAATAACTTTTTCTTATACTTATTTTCTTTCCCGCGTCTCGCTCGTATTTACGCTCGTTTAAAACTGTTACTTCCCCTTCCAGTACCTACAGAATTATTAATCACTCATGTTTTCAAAAACGTCGTACCTAACTTGTTTTATTTTTTCTAGCGTGGAATTACATTTTCCTCTACCATTTTCCATTCTCCGCTTTTATAACGTTCTTCCTTAGTTTTATTCTTAACTGTCATTTCCCTTTTCTTTTATATAATATTTTCTATTCATTCTTTGTCCCAATTTTTCTTTATTTTTCCCCTTGCTGGTGTCTCATTAAAACATATCTTTTTTATTTCATAGTCCTTTGCTAACGTCAAGCTATTACATTTTAAAAGTTATACATCTTACATCTACCATGTGTTATTATTATTCTGAAATTGAAGTTAGAGGATTGGGATTTTACATATTGGTAGCAGTAATATTTGACAGAAATCTCCTAAACTTGTTAAAATCGTAGCACCTATACTAATTGCCAACTAAGTTTTATAAAAAATTACTATTGTTTCGAAAACAGCGTTACATTATTTGTTGACGAAAATAACTATAAAAAATTACAAGTACTATTGCATATATTGATTCTAACCACAACTTTATCATTAATCGCAACGACAATGGCTATTGTAACGAAGAAATTTAACTTAGTTATGTCATAAAGGAGAAAGAAACCAATAGTCTTTTTCAAGAGAGAACTTATGTGATGCTGGATAACTGCTCTGCAGTTGAAAATGTCAGCTGGGTAATAGCTGGACTATGTACAGGGTTTATATAAATCAATATTGGGGTTTTAACTCTTTGTAATGTTTATTGCGTTAAACTTAGTTGTAAATAATATGTCATATGTCAAAGCAACTCAGTTTTGGTTAATGGCACCAGTGCGCATGTGCGTGCAATGTTTCTGGCGACTAGTAAACAGAAAGGGTTTTGTGTTTTGCAGTTTGCAAAGACCGAATCTGTAGTTATTGTACAACTGCGTTCCGCATTAAGTTCGGTTGTGATCCTCCTAGTGATAATAACATTCGTAGATGGTATCATCAGTTTGAAGATACCGACTGCCTTTGTAAAGGGAAGAGCACGGGACGACCAAGAGTAAGTGAAGAGACTGTTGAGAGAGTGAGAGAGTCGTTCACTCGTAGCCGAAGGAAATCAGTCCGGAAGGCTAGTCGTGAATTACAAGTTCCTCTGTCGACTGTTTGGAAAGTTGTAAGAAAAAGTTTACGGCTACGCCCTTACCGTTTACAGTTATTACAGCCTCTAAAGCCGACAGGCCACGGATTACGTGCCAACTTCGCAAACGATATTCACCTTAGTGGACATACTAACGCTCATAATTTGCGCATTTGGGGCCCAGAAAATCTTCAAGAGATGTTACAAATGCAACGAGATTCCCCTAAAGAGAATATTTTTGGGCGGTTTTCCGGCGAAAAGTTTATGGGCCTTTCATTTTTTGGTGAACCTATTGTAACTGGCACTTCTTACCTTGATACACTAGAGCAATGGCTCCTCCCTCAGATGGAAGAAATTGTGCCAGAGAACTTCATTTTCCAGCAAGATGATGTGCCACCTCACTGGCATAACGAAGCACGCGATTGGTTGTACGTCACTGTACCCGAGCGCTGGATAGGTCACAAAGGGTCCAATGACAGGGCTTGCTATGTATGACCTCCACGTTTTCCTGACCTAATGCTATGCGATTTTTACATTTGGGGCTTCATCAAGGATCGCGTGTACGTGGCTCCGCTACCAGCTGGCCTCCCTGAATTAAGAAACCGGTTGAAGCGGCTGTTGCTACAATTGCTGAATACATACTTATCAACGTTTGGGAAGAACTCCGCTCAGGCAACTTTACCCCATTTTCCACTCTCCAGCGCCCATCAGACTTAAACCGCGGCTGTATCGTGCGATCGTTCCGCTCTGATCCTGTACGGATGCGAGGTCTGGGGTTCGGTGGCTCATACCACCCTCCGCAGGCTACAGGCCATGCAGAACAGGGCTTTAAGGATGACATACTGCACAGATCACAGTTTCCCATTACACTTCCCACACACACAGTCTGGCATACCCTACGTTGAGGACGTCGTGCGTGAACGAACGCACCCGTTGTATGCCAAGATCACCCTCACCCAAACCAGCGGTTGAACACACTGGGTCAATATGACCACCGTCTCCCAGGAGATGAAGGAGCTGCCACCTCCCCAAGTATGCCCTTGGATGGTAAAGTCTGCCTCTCCTCCATTCCTAAACACCTCCAAGTCACGCTTACCGTGCTTGGTAGTGGCTGGAAGGGTGACACCTGCAGCTGCACCCGAGAGTTTGGGGCCGACCTGGACTCATGAACTCCTAACACCGAATTCCATCTGGCCTATCGCTTCTTGTTCCCCCTCTGCTTGACGGATCACCAGCGACCGTCCTAAGCGAGGCGGATCAGGCACTGTCCCCCTTCATCGGAGGCACATACGGCCACCAGAAGCATCAGATGAGACTAACCGCGCCTTCTAATACAACGACACGCAAGCTAGCGCAAATGACAATACCTTTTATATCGCACGGGTAAATCCGCACAGCGGACAGGTGGGAGAACCCGGGCGACCTGCTCTTGGCCAATGTGCAGTGAGAGCTGCTAGATAGCGGGTCAGTTTTCATGCAGTGTGTATGTATGTGTGTGTGTGTGTGTGTGTGTGTGTGTGTGTGTGTGTGTGTGTGTGTGTGTGTGTGTGTGTGTGTGTGTGTGTGTGTGTGTGTGTGTGTGTGTGTGTGTGTGTGTGTGTGTGTGTGTGATTGCGAACACTAAATTCTCTCTGGTAGGCTCTTGGAGTAGCTGTAATTTGAATTCGTAATCCAGTATTGCTTCACCAGGAAGAGTCCTTGATTTAATGTATACTGCATTTTGACGTAGACTAGAACAAAATATCGAAAACAGCTGCCAACAACAGCAATTAGGAATGAAGCAAACATCTGCGCATCTAGTGAGAAGGAATCGAAATTCCAGAACATTCTGTTTAACTTGGTGCTAAAATTGGGTCATTGAATGAATTTTCAAAGGAATAATTAAAGAAAGAAATGTGCCAGTTCTATATAAATCATTCTGTATAATGTGTCTTATGAATCAGTTGTCTTGGAGGACTATATACAATGAGCTGGTAGAGTGAAGAAGATAATTCCAGTATCCGACGTTAGAGGTTCACTATACCTAGAGAAAGTATTAACTGATAGTATCTGTATGAAAGCCGCGATAATCGACTGAAACAGAGAGGTAACTGAGTGGGCGTCTACGTGGACGTAGGCAGTACAGGTGTCAGGAATGGCTCTTACCAGGATAATTACTACGTAAATCCATTTTTTAATTTGTAACATTATAATTGGAGAGTACCAACCAGCTTAAGCACTTCAATACTGGAAGCTAATAATAACTGGCATTCACATTGGTGTATGATTTTATGAGGTTTAATATGGAAAAGGGTGGATTAGCGCAAATGTTAAAATTATAGTTAAAATGGATTATATGCTCTGCGGAAAAATAGTTTAAAAATACTACAGTATGAGGTGTCCTCTCTGAAATGGATAAATAATACATTTTTGTGTAGTAGTGCTTCTGAGCTAATAAGCTTAATTAATTAATTCAAATAACGCACGTTAATGACACAAAGCAAAGAGTTTTGAAGTAATCTGTTTGCTCTTAAACTTGTTGAATGATTCATGACAAATCTTGTGTTCAAGAATTCATGTGTAAGAGGATTATTTCACGGTGAGATTTAAAAAATTATGTGTTAGTTGAGAAAGACCGAGCGTAGCGTTTTAGTCACTATTTAGTGAGTTCTCTTAAAGCCTTTCATAATTAATCTGAAATGCCAAAATATTGTCTTGGAAACTATAGGAAATTTTGATATGTTTGGAGTGTATGGATATACGAATGAATAAACAAGCACCTTCTCTGTCTACCTCGGATTAAATTATGTGGATATATATTAGATGTTCACGATTACTCTGAATGAGCACGAATGTAATTGTGAACTGCACATTTACTCTGAAGTTACGAACCTTTATAAAGGCTGAAGTAAGGAATGTAAGCATTTGGTTAATATACATCAAGGTTCCAACAAGAAAATGTAGTACAATGTTGGTAGCGGAATGTTTGACCACTGTTTCTTCTCCCAGCAAA
Source organism: Mantis religiosa (assembly GCA_030765055.1). Classification (NCBI taxonomy): domain Eukaryota; kingdom Metazoa; phylum Arthropoda; class Insecta; order Mantodea; family Mantidae; genus Mantis; species Mantis religiosa. The sequence goes on from CM060951.1 coordinate 40,042,828, forward strand.
CTATTCTAAAATTATACTTTATAATTCGTCCCATAAAATTGATTTTAGAACCCAATATTCCCAATTCATAAGACTAGTTTTCTCATAACCTTATAACTAACAGAGCATGCTCCATATTGTCAACATTATATAAGCCACATGCGGTATAAATAATGTGAATGAAATCTAACAAATAATATCTAGTTATACTGGCAATCTATAAGCATATTTCACACAAACATGTTACCTATAGTTTCTTGTAGTTTTTATTACGGTTTGGATTGAACATATTAACATTTAAAGTACAAATATTTCCCCAGTTTACTCAAGCTATAAAAATAATGTTTCCAACTATTAATACAAAATACGTAAACAGCCTAAGAGATAGTGTCATAAATTTCAATTATATTTTTCTATCTCACGCCACGTTGTTTGGAATACATGGATTACCTATCAGTAGTTGAGGTAAGATGAAAATTATTTTATTAATGGTCATTATTTATGTCCGTTTCGTAAAAACGTTATGTTGAGGGATTGTTCGTGAATTCATTTTAATAATTCTAAGCCACACAGCATTGTGCTGCTTCATAAGATTATTACACAAAATGTGTAATGTCAAATGTTAGACTTAATGAGTGAGTGAGTGAGTGAGTGAGTGACTGAGTGAGTGAGTGAGTGAGTGAGTGAGTGAATGAGTGAGTTTAAAATTAAATTCCTCCAAGTTGTCACATCGGACGATGAATGAAATAATTGAAATTATATTCAAATGTGTTCACGTTCCATAGAGCTTAGAGTTACACAACATTCATCTTTAGAGTAAAGAAATTTTTTATTCAAATAACTTACCGAGGTTCCAACTCGACGTGTCTTGAACTTGAGGCACATATCGTATCACCTAATGTATGTGCATTTATTATTAATTACTATTAATTATTATTGTTATTATTATCAACATTATCATTATTATCATTATCAATATCATCTTTTTACCATTATCTTCATTTTATCATTACCATTATCATAATTATTATTTATTTTTATTATCATTAATTTATGTTTTAAGAAACCAAATGAAAAGTGATCCCTATTATAAAATAACTGTTTATTTTTCAAAGCTTTCATTTTTAATTGCCGTTTTGAAGGTCTGTTGCCGGCTTAATAATGCCTTCTCCTGTATATGGTGATCTATCTACTGATCTTAGTTATTGTATAGATAAGATGGAATCTAATGACTATGTAAAGTATAATATAATGGTGGGAAATAAGTACAGTAAAACGTCGATAACCCGGACCTCTTTAACTAGGACTAATTTATAAATATATTTTTTTCAACGTAGTAGATTTAGACGCGTTTTACAGACGATAAAATAATTCTCGGTAGGTATATACCTAGAATTCTCTTGCCAGGGGGTGAATTCATTGTACTCACCCCAAAGTTAACTCATATCACCCGATGAATGAAATGGGTGAAATGAGGTCCAAATGATTTCAGGGTCCATAGAGCTTAGAGTTACATAACATTCACCTTTCAGAATAAGGGAAAACCACGTAAAACGTTATTCAGGCACTCACCCTACCTACTTGGGACCAGACTGGAAGAGAAACTTCGATAAAGTTATGGAAAACGTTTGTGGTCTGGTGAGTGTAACTTGCCAGAAAAAAAAGTGATTGAAGTAGAAAGTAAAAAATGTGAAAGAAAATTTCATAAAAAATGTTAAAAATATGGATGGCTCTTCCAATGTTGATGAAGAAGACATTTGACAATTGGTTGCAAATCAACGATGGAGGTTATAAACCCATTACGGAGGGAGGCATTATTGCATCTGAAAATGAAAATGAAGGGTATTCCAAATCAAAGTGTTGATGAAGCAGCTTTGCTTATGACACACACGCACACAAACACACACACAAGCAGCAGTAACTAAAGAAATTGATGCTTTATTTCGAGTGTCGAGCAAAAACATAGTCAAATGGACTTCTACTGTTAAAGCGGATGCGAGATCTTGCTGCTCGTAGGCGATAAACTAAACTGAGACAGCAGTAAGCGCAATGCCCTCTTTACCAGCGACGAGTTTGTAGCTATATTGTGTACAGTGCAAATGCATCGGCATGCATAGAGTGCATGTGGTTTTAAATGAAATATGCCGATAGTAATTTCTAAAATCCATTACAAATATTTCGATGATCCTGTGATGTATATGTTTTTTAAACGTTTTTCCTCATTCTCTCTGGTTAACCCGGACTTTCGTTAATTCGGATCGGCCCTGGTCCAAGTTGATCCAGATACGAGGTTCTAGCATCTTCGCTCACAGTAACTGGTGCAACAGTTGCAGAGAATTAAGGAGGCTTTGGCGATTTCCTCTTAAAGGAGCACGCTTAATCGTGATGCTGCATTTCAGTTCAGCTCCTCTTAGAAACCGGCCCAAAAATGGAAATCCATCGAATTAAGAAGCAAAGATCAACACAGCTTGATAATCAAGTTAAGTAGTTACGTTTCTTTGACACAATTTTCTATACTCACGCCATCTCCTGACCTGGCATTTAATTTACTGCAAACAGTCTTTTGTTCAGTAATGCGAATTTTGATAATGTTTTGTCTTTGTTTATATTGGTGTTATATCGAGCATTTTATTTATGATTATAACATTTTATAAATATCCTGATGATGGGAGAGATGCACACTCCCGAAACATTGATATCTGATCTTTTCACCTGGCTGGCTGCCCGAGAAGAAAGCGAGCGTACTCAAAACATTTTTTTTAATATAAATGACACGTTTTATCTGAAATTACATGGTGTATCTGTATTAAACTATTACTACAACTAGTCCCATGATTATGTGGAATTGCTTCAGTAGAAATTGTTAAAGTACTTTATTTAAAAAAAAAAGAATAAAATGTTAGAAAATGCATTGAAAACTTCAAAGATTAACAAAAGCACATAATTATTTTTTTTTTCAAATCAGTATTTTAACATTAAAACGAATCAGTACTGAAGGAATGAATCAAAATCAGGCAAAAGTTTCACATTTTTATGTTTAGTGGGTTCCAAGAAAATGGGTCATCAACATAGCTAACTTAACATTAGCGAGATAAAGTGACGGGTCCCCTTAAGATGAGGGTATAATTGGGTTTCAGTACCTCCAAAGGAGGTACTCTCTCCAAGGGAGACCACAGCTGTTAGCTACAGACGCAGTGTAGATGAGGGATTTGGAGAAGATAAAATACTGCCCCCGCTCACTACAGGAGCACCACGTGACTGTTTCCTAAGTAAACGGGCATAGGAAGAAGTAGATTGAAAACGCCCCTATGCTCCATCACATTTGTAGAACATGTACATCAGAGCATTGTTTATTCCCCCACTGCATATCCCTTTCTATGACGATATTTCTCGCATGCATTTACCTAACGGAACTTCGATTCCTGTCCATGCCTGAAGGGCGAGGTACAGTGTAAGATGACGGAAACTTGGGGAAACTTGATGGGGAGGAAAAAGTTCTTGTTGCGATGTGACGTGGGAGAAAGTGGTGCCCGAAGCGGAAATAGAAGTGGGTCGGGCTTTTAATGGCATGTACAAGGAATGCGCTGTGCCTCACAGAATGACAGCATCTGATTCTGTGAGTTATTAAAAGAGTACCCAGAAGCGTACAGAACAGAGGAAAGAAAACGCGAGAAAAGACGATACACGATAAAAGATTCAGATATGACATGAAAGAGTGTATTAAAGCAGAAAGGAGAATTAGAAATGTAGTTAAAGCAGCTGTTAAGATGTGGAAGCTAATAATTAGTAAACTGTTGCCTAGAGCCGGGGCTGCTATTTTTGTTTTTGTGTCGCAGGCTAATCGCATCCTCATGTATTCCCGTCATGTCATGACGCCGTTATAAACACACGATGGCGGGGATATTGAAGATAATGAATAAAAAAGCCTTCATAAAGCATTTAAGCTGCTTCAGTCACTTTGGTGGTAGGATTTAACCAGCTGCATATTCCAAAACAGCTTGCTGTCCCCATGCTATCAATTTAGTACCTAGTACACAAATGTGCTGTAAAATAGAAAATGACGACCACCCCGCTGCACGTTACACGAATAACGGCTGTCACAAGTACGATACATATACATAATTAAATTCTAGGGACCAGGTCACACGATGCAATGCACGACCCTTCCACAAGAATATAATTTGACTGGAAAATTGCTATGGAGCATCGGTTGTACAGTTGTTTTGTACTTATAAGGTTGCCAAATCGGAACACCAAATACTAATGCTAATAATGATAAAGTACCAACAGTATTTTACATAAATAATATAACATCGTTCCTAGAGTCTCGCCTTAGGGAAACCGGGATTCCTTCACCGTCGACTGCCCACTCTGACCTAGGATTTTTCGTGGTTTCCTATGGTCGATAGACGAATGCTAGAATAATTTAAGCACTCAGATATAGAAGTTGTTAAGTCAATGTTTTTGAGAAATCCTATTAAACACACTGAATACCAGTTCTGTAATAGTGCTAAAAGATTTGCGGATCAAAATACGTTAGGTTGCACATATTATGACCCTGACATGTTGAATGGGCATCAATTTCAGAAACAAAAGTTGTTAAGTTAGCCTTTTCGAGTTAGAAGTTGTTAAGTCAAGTAGTTGCCGCATTAGCCGTTTGGTGGTGCATCTACACTGTGCCACCCAAGCTCTTTGATATCAGCTGTTGATACATTTTATATCAGAAATTTAGACATTAGATATTTTTAGACATTCCTTAAGTGCACTTTCAGAAAGTTCATCTGTACTTCAAAATAGGAGGGTACTCTTTCATTCCTATTGATAGAACTTTTGATAATATTAATAAGAAGAAACGATCAATGGATAGTCTTAGTCCGTTCCACATGGGTGAAACTGATGAAAGATTCACTACAGAAGAAGCCCATTGATGTTGTCCATGTCAAACGTCCACTGACGATAACGGCGAACATGATGGCACTTAAGTTGTTGAAGTTGTTGACTTCAAAGATGTCCTTGACCATGTCTTTGTAAGAAGTATTCCTGAATTCACTTTAATCCGGGGTGTATATTTCCAAAGAGTATCTATACCAGACAATGTCTTCCTCACTTTATCGTCCTCAGTCTCTTTTAAGGAGAGTAGAAAGGTTGCAAGCCTTACACAAGGTATGGGATAGAGCAAAAAAGAACACACCGGATAGGCTTCGAAAGATTAAGAAGGCTAATATTATGAAGTTCGTTCACTATTGGAACATGTCACTGTGCCAGATGATATCACATTTTATAACGCAATGACATAAGGAAGTGATGTTAAAGATGATATAATACAGATGGAGTGATGTTTTGATGACAATATTGTGTGTCAATCCTTGAAGTGAATTACTCCATAGTAGAGGTGTATTGGTGAAAATAAAGTAATAGTTTATCCATGGCTACATAACATAATATTGTATAATAGAAAATATAGCGTTGAGAATCAGAAGCTCTTAAGTCAAGAGACTCAACAACTTTTCATCCATTTTATATTAAAAGCTGTTAAGTGATAGTAATAAAATATCCTGTCTCACATGCTACATTTCTCAAACCGCGAGGAGCACTTCCGCATAGTATTTTGTGCCTCCAAATGGACCCACAACATAAAATTTTTTCATTTGTATTACTATTTTGGTATTTAAAATTACTTTTGAAAACTTTGATCAGCTCTCCTGCACTATTTTGAAACCGTGATTAGCAACTGCTTCCGACCGCTGCATTTTTCTCTTCTACCACAATTTCCTTTACACCCCATTTCCTACTCATCTCTCACGTGTGCTTGCAGTTTTCGGCATAAGGGTCTGATAGATAGTTCGGATGCTTACAGAACATTATTCTCCATGGACACTAGAAGCTAGTGATCGACGGCTTTTTCCCCTACCCCCTAACAATGGCACAAGTGTTCAAGCCAGGAACCTTAACACACTTCTGCGCGTCTTGTTGGACTTTCTACCTGCGGCCTACAAACTGCTGTAGTACTTTCATCCCACTCTTTCCTCCTGGGAGTATTTGGCCTAAATAGGTCTATACAGAGTGCAGTCCACGAGGTGTCCCTCAAAATTGTATAATTTATGACCTAATATATATTTCCTAATTGACAGTATGGTACTTCTATAACGGTTAAACGCCACTAAGTATGTGGAGGTTGTAAAATGTGCTTACATACAGCAAGTAAAAAAGTAATGTCATCAGCAGCTGTAAATTAGTTCGTTACATCGACTAACAAAGTAAAACGTTTGGAAATAAAAATTATATCTACATGTTATGGTTCGAAGCTTGAAGCCTCGTACCTCTTACCAAAACCAACGTTTTTGTTATTACTCTATACTTAATTTGTATCTGTTCACTCAGATCTGAAAAGCATGTATTATTGCCGGCCGATCTAATAAATATATTAAAAACAAAAGAAATGTAGATTGAGGTGTAGGATTTTCTTCAACATCGCCATGTCACATTCTTGGATGGCATCACATTTAAATTAGAAGTTTGTTTATTTAACCTCTTTAGTTTCTTGATGTTCACACTTGGGCGCTAATCTACATTGCTCACTGGATTCAAGGCTTTTCAAAACGTGCCTTCTTAATGCATGAATTTTTGTATGGAATGCAGTGCTTCCTGCATATACTACGGTTACCTAAGTAGTGAGAAAGTAATGTCATTATTCACAGGATTAAAACATGCAAAAATTTAAACAGTTACTTAGCATTAAGCTAAGTGAAACGGGTACCGCTTTTTGTAGAGCAGTAAACGTGAGAAGCATCAGCAGCGGCATCTGTTCGCTCCGGCCGATCCTTTGATAATACACAATCGTACAGAGAAGCCTTGCTAAACAAAATGGTTGCCTAGAGGGTTGGGGTTTTCCGTTGAGAGGAAGGAAATGCGAACTAGATCTCTCTCCAGAGTCCTTCAGCCACCATCAGTCAACGTCAGCTGACCAACACTAGATCAATAGGTAGACAGAAAAGAAAGCAAGTTACTATCATCACACAGTTATCCGGAAGAACACACTCAGTGCCGATAACAAAGTACTTTAAGAAACTGAAATACGGTGCACTGTGTTAAGAACAAAAAATAAAATTAAAGGGTGTTTACACTAACCAAATATTGACTCTGATGTTGTACAAAGGTCATAAAAGCCATAAGCGGTACCATATTAAAATATTAGTAGGTATCTATATGGGCTTGTGGTGTATTTTTTCTTCCATTTTTTAAATTAATGTCCTCCGATGTTAAGTCATATTGGACGATGGATGAAATGGGTGAAATAATGCTCATATGAGCCCGGGATCTATATAAGAGTTACCTGACATTCATCCTTCAGGATAAGGCTATACTCCGAAATGAACCCTTATGCAGATAACTCATGCTGCCAGAGATTGTGATGCTTAAGGGAGAAGTCAAACGAGACCCCCATATTAAAATCTATAAGTAAATATATAAAAATACGTTTAAGTATTTAGGAATAGAATTAAATGGAAAACTACTTCTAAACAGCCAAATGAAGTAACAGAAAAGGAAGTAAATGTTACGAAATTAGCGTCCATTTTACAAAAGAGCTATAGAATTCCATTCACGGCAACAAGGATATACCATATGAGTTTTGTAATAGGTGTAATAGGATTTGGTGCAAGTACATGGATACATAGGTTAAGCGTCAAATCCTGGTCAAATTTAATACGAAAAACTCAAAGCTAAAGACTACCTCGCAGCAGCGGAATTACAAAAACAACTACTTTGACCCCACTAATAGTAGTGGGAATTTGGCCTATTGACTATATAATTGGCCGCGCCATGGTTGAGTAGTTAGACCGCTTGGCTCTCACCAAGGCGGTCCTGGTTCAATCCCAGGTGATCACAAATTGCGATTTGTTGTGGACAACATGGTGCTGGGACGGGTTTTCTACGGGTCATCCGGTTTCCCCCGTCAGAGTTCCACCAATTTCTCCATCATCCTTCCTATCCTTCATCTCGCCCTCATATATATCACCCACTTCCTTTACCTTCACACAGATATTGGGCTGATCACCTATCTTGTTCTCTAGTGGATCCAAAGCCTCGGATCTTCAGGCCCGACCTTAAAAAGTGATAGAGGAATAAGAATGCTCTAATACCACGAAATTGGTACACTAGGGAATTTAAAAAAGAAGGAAAACAATAAGAAGATTACATAATTAGTTAAGGGGTGCAAATTACTGGCTAGAGAAGGAAGAATATGCGAATATTTTTTAAAATTGTGGGAAAAAATGCGGTACTAAGAAATAAGTGAAAACGTTCAAGATCTTCTGATGAAAATACCAATAGAAATAGAGTTTAGGGAGCGATGTACATCTTTTTACTTGGCTGGTTTCCCGAGATCTTGTACATATTCACGCCAGGAAAGCTTCAGATCTTATTTAAAGTGAAAAATCATTTACCACAGGAATGGCAAGAAGAGGAAGTAGGAAGAACAATACATAATTTGTTTCCAGAAATTAAAGAGAGGCTAAAGTAGGAACACATAAAAGCTAGAAAATGATTTGTTCACTATGTTACAGAGCATGGTCCATTTAATAATGCATATCTAGAAAGAAAAGGATAGAAGAACTCAGATTTATGTGAGCAATGTAACTGCTTAGATTCGCGTGAACATGTCATTTTTGAATGCAATGAATGTAGTGAACTAGTAGAAGACGGTTGAAGAAAACTTCAAGGAAAATGTTTATGGAACATCAGAGAAGCAGAAGATTATGCACATTTATAAAATATGTCTCTGATTACATCCGCTAAGGCGTTAGAGAAATATATGACCCGGGACAATAGAGCTGAACATTTCAACCTACGAGAAAAGAATACTATTTAAGAGATAGTCGGAGACAAATATTAGGACCAAGAGAGACTGAAGAGAACATTAAGACATGAGTGGGACCTAATTTAAGACGCACGACTGATGAATAGAATGGAAAACGCTAGTTCTGGATATCGGAAAGAAGAGCTGAAGCCACCGAAAGAAGGAGAATTTCAGGAGAGCTGGATGAGGTATATGGAAAGAATCAGAGCGGGCGGACATAAATGATTATGTAGAAGAGGGAAGATAACATCTCGAGTATCTGGAACTGACGAACCAGCTCCATCTACTGATGCCAGTCCCTTTAGGAGATGGATACCAGTAGAAGGAAGCTTTGGATACCACTTGCAGAAGAGGAAATTTAAAATTGTGGAAACCTATCTTTCGTAGTTTGTTACAGAAGTTAAAGCTGTAGTAGAAATGGAAATTTGAACTATATTGTTGGAGTAGAACTAAAGTAAAAGAAAAATTGTTTTACATGGATTAGATTAGAATATTTGTAAAGTTACTGTAAGCTTAGTTAATTCCTTAAGGCAGCAAACATATTTGTAAAATTTGTAATTTGTTTTGTGTAATTTGATTTAAAAATGAATAAAGTTAAAAATAAATTTTGCATAATAAGGCCTGCTATAGATTCCAGAAACCCGAAATTAGATATGCAGATTTTATGTTTTATTTTGAGCGAGGTTCAAACTCGGGATCTCCTGATTGTGACGCATGTTACAGAAGCGGGCAATTGCGATATGAACTACAAATTAATTAATTATTAATTTTTATCGCTTTATCTGGTTTATTTACAGTGTAATTTGAACTCAGAAACTGAATTTGGATTTACATATTGAGAAAATATTAATCATTTATCTTTATCCTAACTACCACATAAATAGAGGTATAAAAGGTATTGCATTGTCCAAAATGTTTTACCCAGATTTTTTTTATCATAAGGGCACATTTTAGCTCTCCAGAACCCCGCAAAAAGTAATTCTTAGAAATGGGTGGTCATATGAGTGTGTGTTTGTGAACAGCATTATTGGAAAACTAAAATACCAAGGTTGATATTTAAGTCCAACTACTTCCAACGATTCAACATGAACATTGCTAAGAAGATCTTGACGCAAATCTACTTTTCACACAGAAATTCTTTAGAATATGTGTAGATTTTCAAAAGCTCGTCCACTGATTTTGATTAAAATGATGTACGTTGAAGATATTTTAATCATTAATGAAGTGCACAAGTAGAGTTTTTCTGGATGGACTCATACCATCCTCATTTTGGATTATTCTTGAATATCTAATGAAAGTAGAAAAATTGGGTTTATTATTATCGCTTTTATCTAAGTGGGAGTGATTTTTGTATTGTGTTTTTCGTTTATTTTAAATATGCCTAAAACGGTTCTGATACCTCTATGTTTTCCTATCGATTTATTTGTAGCCTTCTACAGATCTGTGAATATAATCTTTATGTTAATTTTCAGGTTACAGAGGCGCAGTGCAAAACAGAAAGCGCTGTAAGTTTTTAAAAAGTCAGATTTTTTTTGTGGTAATTTTACGTCCTCCAATGTTAAGTCATATAGGACGGTGAATGAAATGGATGAAATGATGCTCAAATGTGCCCAGGGTATAGTATAGCAACGCAAAGAAAATCCCTGTAAGGAATGTGCTGTGGGACAAGGACAGCGAATGTGTGTGGCAGAGAACGCCTGCTATAAAAGGAGCAGACCGTTAAAAAAACATGCGCCCTATTCACTCTGTACATTAAAGCCGAGAAGATTCATTCACAAATGTAGAAGCCATCAGAATGTTTTTGAATGGTCTGTAACTGTACTGACATTGGGTGTCATAAACCTGTCCAGGGAGGGTGTGGGGACCTCAGCCAACCCCCCTGCGTCTCGTCCCACGAAGACCTTCTCTCCTGTGGAGGAGTATACATGGAGCTTAGAACTACCCGACATTCGTCTGTAAGGATAAGGGAAAACCCCGGAAAAAACCTTATCCAGGTAACTCACCCTGACCGAGATTCGAACTCGGGACCTCTTGAACGTGAGGCAGACGTGCTACCATCTACGCTACCGAGGCGGGCCAAAATAAAACTTCAGAAGTATATGCTTCTTTTTTCTGTTTGAGTATTCTTACAATACTGCCATAGATTGTTCTAACTAGTTCTCTTCTTTATCCTAGTTAAAATTATAATGGATACAACATCCTAAACGGTTAAAACTATTACGCACTTCCACACTTTTTCTAAATTTAAGTAAAGTGAGTTAGCTCAGAAAATATTGTTTTATATATTTAAATAAAGATTTCCAAACAGAAACTCATTTACATAATGATTATGATTTTTCTCATTTTATAGCAGCTATAGTTACATTTGAGATAGCATTTTGCCCTTTTTTTCTTTTTTAGAAAACTAGAAACTACTAAAATTAAAACCCTCAACACATGTGAATTCAAATAAAACTTTGTTAAACAGGCAATAGAGGATAAATAATCCCCATTAGCACATTGCTGGGAACGTTGCTTTAAGCGAGACTAAGCTATTAACCAGAGTGGCGTTAAGCAGATCGCTTAAAAGGTGTACGGTAATACTCAGAGGATAGAAATGTGGAACAGATGTAAACCAATTAACTAAAACTATCAGTGAAAATGCTAACGAGTTTCGAAATGTAATTTCGTAATGGAAGCTGTTGTCGATTAACTTCCCAGTATATTCCTTGC
>CM060951.1:40059375-40289375 GCA_030765055.1 Mantis religiosa
CGCACATCCTTTACACATAGAATGCAATATATGTATAAATTATGGTCCAAAATGGGTCGTAATGACCTGTTTTGTTGTTAGCATAACTTTAATCACTACTGTTGCTGTTTTCATACTACACTTCCAGGTTAAGAGCGATTTGGTTATTGCCCTTCGTTAAGGTTTAAACCTTCTTGTCTTCATCTACACGTTGCCAATGACATTTCACATTGTTGTCCAGTTTAATAAATATGCAAACAATTCCTCATCCCTTCCTTTACGGGCCTTGATTATGTTGTAATTTATTCTTGTTTACCACTCTTATTGAAGCCGATTTATGGCGGTGGTATCCCAAAATAGTCTTTCATTGCTTTTTTGGGATAAGGAGGGAATTTGAATTGTTTTTCAGTCGAGCCACATTGCTGATACAGCCTGGGTGGAATCAAATGTTGATTAACCTGAAGGAGAAAAAGTTGGAGAGGGAAAATAATGATTGTGATCTACAAGAACAGAACCGTTTTTATCTATTTGAGAGTAATACACAAAAGGGGAAGAAAACAGAGCATTACATATCGCCTTTTATGGGCTCCACAACATTTCTACCTCTAACTTAAGGGAGGAACGGATGAAGTGAAGGAATCGCAGAAGAGGGTATGGAACTGGTAAATTCTTTAAGTCGTCTGTAAATCACATCAAAGTCTTTCCAGATACTTCCAGAGTATTATTTTCCCAACGTTCAACTTCAATCATAAACCTGAAGTTGTTAAAATGTTTGATTGTAATTACTAATTTTTTTGATTTGTATTGCCTAAAATGTATTTCTTATATATTACTTAATCCTCAAAATGCCTGAGTATGTGTCAGGAGCGCTCTGTTGCGGTGCTCTTCCTGCTTTCTCCATTGTAACTAAGGTGTAGGAATCAGGCTCAAGCTGTGGTAATGTTCGCTGTTGGTCGCGCGCTTCAATTATTACTGTCAATGTCACAGAAGTAAATCATGATCAAATCTCTTTTATTATTTATCTCACAACGCTGGTAACGTTCATACGCTGGTAACGTATCTCATCTGAATGGCTTAGTTTTATTACTCAGATGCAGTGGGGCAGTAATGATGTAGGTTGGTTATAAGTTAGTAAAATGCTATGACTATTTCTGAAATGGGAGAAAGTTTTGGAATGTAAAAATGGAACATTTTCCTGAAGTGGCTAATTCCTGTAGCGAAGAAGAAGAAAAATAAGAAACAGCTTTGACTCTGTCGTGCCTTTTATGTATTGTACATGTGTTTTACTGCTATGGATTATCTATTTACTCTACCACGTATACTGTAGAAATAGAAGACATTTGATTACAAAAAATACTCAGACTATAGAGTACAAATATAGGTTTAGAGGTTCAATGAATCCTAAACACATTTTTAGAAAAAGGTGTGTATGTGTGTGCATCAGTGAACAATAGAATTAAAACACAAAAGGTTGGTAAAATATCATACGGGGTACTTAAGCTCAGCATCTTCCAAGAGCACAAAGATTTTCGAGAAAATCGTACCTATCCAAAAATACCTTTTATATGTGGTGTTATTAGAGTATTTTGATTTTCTCAGAAACGACTAACAATTTTGATCAAATCATTAAAATATTTTCATAAAGAATGACATGTTACATCTTGAATTTTTTGGGAATGTCTTGAGACGTATTCATAACTGATAAACCATAAAGAATAGTGACTATCCTATTTCACAAACATTGTAGATCACTTTTTTTTAAAGAAGACATTGTCAAGTTGTTAAAAGTGAGATATCTTTTATATAGAATATGAGTAGTTGTCAAGCAGTTTTTGAGATTACTCACTCAGATAAGATGTTCTCCATATCTCCATAAGCGCTTTTCGGTCTAGTTTAGCACCCACTGAAGATGGTCTAAACTAGACCGAAAAGCGCTTATGGAGATATGGAGAACATCTTATCTGAGTGAGTAATCTCAAAAACTGCTTGACAACAACTCATATTCTATATTGTAGATCACATTAAAGTGCACAATTTACGTCAAATACATTTTTGGTGGTGCCGAATAATTTAACAGAATAATATTACTTTAAAAAAGAAACTAACATAAGTATGTTTGTTTTTACTACTTGCCTTTTATCAAACGCGATGCACTAAAGCTCAGCACATTCACATTTTATCTCCAGGAATTTCCCAACAGTCCGTTTTTTTTTCTTTTAATTTGCGATAATAGCAAATGAAGTCCCTCTGGCAGCAACATTTTGCAACTCAGTACCACCAAGTTAAATTTAGAGGCATACCACTTCGTTTTTCTCTTGTTTTATCTTCATGTTTGCTGGTCTATAATACCGGATGCCGTTTTACGCTTCAGTAAGCACATTCTCTTTGTACGTCTGCCCACAATGATGAAAGCAGAAACAACATACAGTAAACAGAAAGAATATCTCATAAAGCCTTTTGATACCATCGATAGCTCGACTTCAACTTTGCCATTTTCTGCATTTATTGTAGTCTCCCCAGTTCCTCACTCTCTCTTTCCTCTCTCTCTCTCTCTCTCTCTCTCTCTCTCTCTCTCTCTCTCTCTCTCTCTCTCTCTCTCTCTCTCTCTCTCTCTCTCTCTCACGGCTGTGTTTAAAATGAATCTGTTTGAGCGTTCATTTCCAGTAAATAATAATATTAAATAAAAGCAACGTTAATATTTTATTTTATAAATTAACAATAAGGAGGCACTGAGTTCTGTGTTTGAGGCCATATTCTCCGTTCACCGTAACCACAATTATAAAGAGTAATAATAAATCATTAACCGTAACCAAATAATATTAATAGCAATTAAATATAAATATGTGAGTTGTGAGTAGTATATCGACGAAAATATGTAAATTGAAAACACCTTTAGAACTCAATCCTTGAGGGAAAAGGAGTAGTGTTGTTACTCAAGATGGTATTTCTTGTGTCCTTTTTAGCACAAGTCCCGGAGAGAGTAACGTTTTCCTTGCGTTGTTAAATCGAAGTATAGGTATAGGAAAACACAGTTCAACACTGACAGCGACTTGACACTGACATTGCGTGTGTTGGATATGAAAGAGAGGCAATTAATTATCATACGTAACACGAGTACATAATACGTAAAATACTCTAATTGTGCTAAATGTATTTAAATATGTACCTACATAATTTGTTGTAATGTTTTTCAAAGTATGAAAATTAGGCTAAACAGTCGTATGTTTATCAATCCTCATTATGGAAAAAAATGACAGGCACAAAATAAATTGATCAATGCAACTTTCTTATTAAATAGTTTTTCCGGTCAATCGCTACAGCAGGAATAGTTGCTAAATTAAACTGACTTACTCAGCTGGCAAAGGCAAAAATTTCATCGGTAACGTCTTCTCACTCAAAGATGTCTCACTGTTGAAAGATGTCATTGTCAGTTTGGCAGTAAAAAAAGCTTTTACTAGTCACTACAAATTTGTAGTTAAATAATTTATGTAAGTACAAGAAGTGTGTGTTGATATAACTGTAATGTTATTTAGCGAACGTCACTTATGATTCAGTTAGTAATTAATGGCATTGGAAGCATCTGACAAAGGCAATTAAATTAAATTAAACCTGAATATCATACCCCAGAATCAACTTATTCGAGGGCTGTTCAGTAAAGCGTGACCATTTTTTTGACAACTTACCTTTACTCATCCTCATAATTTTGATGGCCCTTCTCAAAATAGTCTCCCCTGAATGCGGTGCACTTGTCCCAGCGTTTCTGCCAGTCTTCAACGACATGCTGGAAACCATTTTTGAGAGATCCTTTAAAATCACCTCCGCAGCCTTCATCACTGCTTCTGATGATGGATAAATCCTCCCAGGAAGGCGTTTCTTCAAGTTAGGAAATATAAAAATGTCACATGGGGATAAGTCCGGACTATAGGGAGGGAGAGGGATGCACCTCACGCTGCTTTTTGCAAAATATTCGGCAACAACATTGTTAATATGCGGCCGCGCATTATTGTGGTGTGGCATCCAACCTGCCTAACGGAAATGTAGTCTTTTGCCACTAATATGGACTTGCAATGTTTTCAGGACATCCCTATAGTATTGTCCAGTTACTGATGTGTGTGCAGGTACAACATGGTGATAAACCATTCAATGAATATCAAAGAATCAGAAGACCATAGCTTTCCCAGCAGAAGCAAACACTTTTGCTTTTTTGGAGGTTGGTGATGAAGGAGATTTCCACACTGAGCTTTGCTGTTTTCTCTCAGAATCAAAATGATGTAGCCAAGTTTCATTAACAGTAATTACGTTTGAAAGAAACTCCGGATGTTCCTCTAACATCAACTTTAACTGCAAGTACATCTTCAAGTGAATGTCCTTTTGTTAAAGAAGCAACAGTCTTGGAACCCATCGCGCACAAACACGTCTCATGTGTAATGTTTCTGTCACCAACATGTGGGTAGCACCAAATGAAATGTTCAGTATTTCAGAAAGTAGTTTTAAGGTAATTCGTCGATTCTTCCGTAAGAGCAGTAACTGAAGCACCGGGTCCTCCTACCTTTGAAATTGATTGTCTCCCATCTTTAAAGATTTTAAACCATCTTTGAACTGTGCTGCAGGGAAGATTCTCTATAGACCGCCTGTAACATTATATAGGCCTCAACTGAATATTTGTTGAGAATTTCTAAGCCGCATATTGTCCTCGCGTGCTACCTCCATTGCAGCGGTAGGCGATACTGAGTGTATCGTGCAAGGGTTGGACACATACTGAATGTACAGGGCAAGAGAACATTGATTCTTACAGACTTGATCACTGTGTTTAAAAAAATGTTTCATTAGTTTTAAGACATTCTATTTTGTTGTGATAATTTCTGGAGAACGTTTTGAAAAATATATTATCATATTACCGTGTTCTGTTTTTATCTCAAAAATACGAAAATTATGATAGGAATAATAATATATTTTGATTTATTATGTAGTTCCTCTTACTTTATTTAGACATATGTATTTATTTACGTCTGTCCGGTACTGGGATGCGCAGTTATAACTAATACTTACTTTAGTTATTAACAGTCAACACGACTCGCGTTCATGAAAGTTCATTACTGATGCTTTTTCTGTATAATATTACCTTCCTGATAATAGTAACACGCTACTTTTTCTCCATTGTATTTTCTTTAAATTTTGCAAAACTCTTAGGTGTGCGGTACCGGGCCCATCTCCGCTAGTAAATTTTGATTTCGTAAGTAATCAACAATAATTATCTCATTAACTGTTGTGCCACTCTATATGTCGAGCATTTGCACATGATTACTCTGGTTAAACAAGCACAAATTTATTTCGAAAAGATACACGTGTAAATAACTACAGCGGATGTGTCGATAGGGCGTACAAAAATATGTACAATGTTTACGTTATTATTATTATTATTATTATTATTATTATTATTATTATTATTATTATTATTATTATTATTATTATTATTATTATTATTATTATTATTATTATTATTATTATTATTATTATTATTATTATTATTATTATTATTATTATTATTATTATTATTATTATTATTATTATTATTATTATTATTATTATTATTATTATTATTATTATTATTATTATTATTATTATTATTATTATTATTATTATTATTATTATTATTATTATTATTATTATTATTATTATTATTATTATTATTATTATTATTATTATTATTATTATTATTATTATTATTATTATTATTATTATTATTATTATTATTGTTATTGTTATTATTATTGTTATTATTATTGTTATTATTATTGTTATTATTATTGTTATTATTATTGTTATTATTATTATTATTATTGTTATTATTATTATTATTATTATTATTATTATTATTATTATTATTATTATTATTATTATTATTATTATTATTATTATTATTATTATTATTATTATTATTATTATTATTATTATTATTATTATTATTATTATTATTATTATTATTATTATTATTATTATTATTACTATTACCATTATTATCATCATCATTATCATTATTATTAATCATTATTAGGCCACGCCGTGGCTCAGTGGTTAGACCGCTTGGCTCTCAGCAAGGCGGCCCGGGTTCGATCCCAGGCGACCGCAAAGAGAGATTTGTCGTGGACAACACGGAGTTGGGGCGGTTTTTCTCCGGGATCTCCGGTTTCCCCCGTCATCTCATTCCACCGGTGCTCCATCATCTCATGCATCATCAGTGTCACCGCCTGTGGTGCCGTATGTAGTAAAAGCGGGCGTTAAACACTACACATTTCATTTAATCATTATTGTCATTAAAACACTTTTAACTTCACTAATAATCGTTCGTTATAAGAACTGTTTTTGTATCAACAAATACGTATGTCCAATACCAAGTGAGTGTAGGCTCATAGCATCAACAGAGCAAAATATTTTCTAATCACGTCCGCCACTGCATAAACAAACTTCTGTTAGAGCAATCCGTAATGAAATCGAATCTAGAATTCTCCATTAGACATTTGTAATATGCTGTCGGTCAGTCAGTCAGTCAGGTATGTCACAAACCGCAACAGGGGGTAGCATTAATACCGATATTTCACATTCCAAACTGCCCATCAGCATTCCACAATCCCCTTCCAACGAGGGCTCACTAAAACCGCTGAATTCATAGGAATTTGTCATACGAACTGTCCCTGTTATTGCTAGGAAAGATTACATAACCGCAATGACTGCCTGAAAATATACTATTCAAAAACAGGCTTGGTGTATTGGGTTGCAAAATTTGTATAATGTTTTATAAAGTTACTACACCATTACATCACTAGTCGGAAATATTACCTAGGTGCTCATGGTACTTTTTTCATCGATAAACTAGGGCAGTCATAGTACAAATACTCTGCGTGACTCCTGTCGATATATTTCATACAAAGTAGCGCACCATTCAGTGAATATATAAAACAGGATTGACATTTTGAACATATTGGTCTTTAATGGAACAACAAGTTGAGAAAATTCTTTGTTCCACTACATATTTCGTAAGGCTAGGTAAGTGCATAACGTTTCCAAATAACGGGTCGTTAAATAAGTAATTATTTGAATTAAAATAACAGTATTACATAGTAGTTAGCACCATATTATCAATAATATTTGAAAACCAACTATCTTATTATTACATAAAATAATCACTAAACAGTTCTCTGAAGGTAATTTTTGGGATTCTGAACTGTAAATGTTCTTCAAGAGGACTCTATGCGTATCAAACTTAAACCTTTTAGACTCAGCCCTTAAAATATAAAAATACAGGTAAGTACATCCCGTCATAATTATAACTCTTATAACTGTCATAACTCTTGCTCTCCTCCCTTTCCTACAAACATCTATTTCCATTTATTAACGTTGGTGACAGAAACATTTCATATTAGATATGTTTGTGCGCGATGGGTTCCAAGACTGTTAATTCCCGAACAAAAGGACATTCGTATGTAGGACTGCATGCAGTTAAAGTTGATGTTAAAGAAAATCCGGAGTAATCACTGCTGATGAAACTTGGCTACATCATTTAGCTCCTGAGAGCAAACAGCAAAGCTCATTGTGGAAATCTCCTTCATCACCAACCCCCAAGAAGTAAAAGTGGTTGCTTATGCTGGGAATATTATGGTCATCTCATTCTTTGATATTCATGGAATGGTTTATCAGCATGTTGTACCTGCATACACATCAGTAACTGGACAATACTGCAGGGATATCTTGAAAATATTGCAAGTCCATATCCCGCCCAAAAGACCACATTTCCGTGAAGCATCCTGGATGCTGCATCACGATAATGCACGGCCGCATATTGCCAATGTTGTTGCTGAATATCTTACAAAACTCAACGTGAAGTACATCGCTCACCCTCCCTATAGTCCGGATTTAGTCTCATGTGACTTTTTTATATTCCCTAACTTGAAGAAACGCCTTCGTGGGAGGCATTGTCTATCATCAGAAGCAGTGGTGAAGGCTGCGGAGGAGATTTTGAAGGATCTCTCAAAAGTGGTTTCCAGAAAACCGGCAGAAATTCTGGGACAGGTGCATCGCATTCAGGGCAGACTATTTGGAGAAGGACCATCAAAATTATGAGGATGAGCAAAGGTACGTTGTCAAAAAAAATAAATATCATTCTCTGCTGAACAGTCCTCGTAAACATTATTTAACATTATATTTGTGGCGTCAACCCTTTTTGACATATTCGTTACTATTAGTTTTTTTTTATCTAGGGAAGTGTATGGCATTTTAAGGCCAGTATATAGCTAATAGTTTCCAAAATATCGAACATCCACCCTCCCTTATATCTTGAGCTTTATGGAAATAGACTCTAAAGTCCTTTTCTTTCAGAAGGAGCTTTGTATAGTTCTATGTAAATGCTGAATGTTAAGTGAAAGTTGTATTGCATTACATAAAACAAGTTTAGATATCTTAAAAACACACAATTTATTTCAAATAGCCTTTTGAGGCACATCCTAATAAGCGACATCATTGTAAATAACTAGATTTGTTCAGTACTTTGTCCTTTTGACAATTTTGTGACTAGAAGGAAACGCTATGATTTCTTTACTTCTTTCATTTGTACTACACCTTTAAGTACAATGGTCATAACGACAGCCTTTAGCTTTTGAAACTTGTGGCCCATCGTCAATGGCATTTTGATAGTTATTTTAATCCTTAGAGTTTTATACGTGGGTCAATCACACATTCATAGTTCCATTCAAACCAGATACTTCTGAGGAGGGTTTCTACAGAACAATTTTCACCGCCCTGCTGGGAAATGAACCCGGGACCTCTGACATATTATGTTGGTGTTCTACCATGAAATACAAAACTAATCATAATAAAATGTGCAGATTGCTAGATGTATAGCTTCCCATTCTTAAACAATTGTTTAATATTGTCTTTGTATCTATAAGGAGGTGTGCAATGGAGCTCTTTGAATAAAAGGTTATACGGGTAAACCTCCCCAATGCAAATTGTTCACATACCGCGGCACCACCTTGGGCGGTAAATATTACAGAATAGAAACACTTCAGCTACTTTGAAATTTACTGGTGACATCTGAAGTATAGATCAACCAACTACTCCATAATATATGTTACACAATGATAATTTGCAGTTTCCCTAGTTATGTACTGTAACACGACAGATTTACAGTTCTCGCACCGCCGCCCTCGTACCTCGTTATTAGGAAATGTTACCATAATAACCCTGCCCAAGTCCTCTCTCCCACAACTTATATAAACATACCACGCATTTCTTAATTACTATCCTTTGTCTTAATAAACTTATATTAATTAACATCTCAAGCCTCTACAAGGGTCTGCCATCTAGTAGGCGAGGTTGAAACATTATTGATATTTGCCTGGATATTCCATTTAAGTAACTGTATCACTACTTGTAATAAACATTTGTCAAATTCCGATTACAGTCTCAAAGCTAATAAATAGATTATGTTTCCAAGCGTTAAATCTAATTATGTCGTTGTTTAAAACACTGTACGTCAGGTCACAAACCGAGAAAGAGGATCGCTAAACAGTTCCTGGACTACCCCTCTATCGGAACAACGGCGTATGTGATCCTTGCCATCATGATTAAGCACCTGGGATTGGGATAGGGGTTTTCATTACGGAGGGGATTCGGGACGTAGATCACCATGCTGGGCCCATTATTCCTATGCCCCAAGTGGGGGCACCCCCGGCAGGAAGGATGAGGCGAAGGAGACAGAGGGCAGCCGACCCAAGGAACCAGGAGGGTACAGAGAGCAGGGTCCCTACAGTTTACTTAGATAGAGACTTCCCCCGACAGGCCAGAACAACGAATCCGCTCCCCTGCAGCTGGACGGCAACGAGCCGAGCAGCCGAACCCTAATGGTTCCCAGGTACGCGATCCGAGCCCCAAAGGTCTTTGGTTGGCGGTCCCGAAATGGTCCCGCAGAGGATCTTAGGCCGGCAACCGACCTACCGGAGGAGGAAGTAGTTCTCCTCAAGGCATATCATCCTGCCATGCATTACCGAGACACCCGCAGACACTTCTACCCTGAAAGAGGCCACCAGATGAGAGATGATATGAAATGGTAATGGAGATAAAATGGAGGGACAGGAAATTCGGGGGATGTAATTAACCTACCCAGCATTTGCCTAGCGATCCGGGAGAGCCCCTGAGAAAACCCATGGGTCAGGTAGGTTGGCTACGGGAACGAACCCGGGCCTCCCCAATGCGGACCAAAGACGAAACCGCCTGAGCTATCCCGCTGGGACCAATGAAATGTAACTGTGCCGGTAGGGAAGGAAGGGCGATAGAGGGGATACTAGGAGTGATCGGAAGAGGACAGCAGAGGGCATCTTAACAATTAAGATTAGAACTATTCTGTGGCGGGTCACATAACTGGGTCATCACGCTCCCCCTCGAGGTTTCACAGCTCCTGGATGGCCAGGTGCCAGGGATGAGTGTGATTCTTAGTTCTGCAAAGCTTCCCGTAGGGGAGGGGATCCGTCCCCTTCAGCTGCCGTGGTGCGGAAGCTGCGGACCCTTAGCACTCGTGGTACCTCTGACGTTACTAGAGGAACCTCGGGCCGAACTGCCGAGCCCCTCCCGTCGATGAGTTGTTCGGATTGGGTTGGATTCGAGAGGGCAGTGTGTTCCCGACCCTCACGGGGACTTGGGTACCTCCGGCCAGGCTGCGGCCGCCCGGAGGGGGTAGAGGGTGGCCTAATAAGTCCCGTGTACTAGCCTGCAGAGCTAGCAGAAGTTGTGCTAGATCTCCAGGCGGCCCCACCAAGGTTTTCGGTAGTCTTCCCTGCGGGGTTGACGCGCGTAAGTGGCGTATCCACTTCCATCCCGTCTTGACGTTGTGCTCAGCGGAAATCAGGTATTGCCCTATGGAAAGAGCCCCGCAGCATCCATCGCTCCCGGCTAGAAGGAGGCCCAGGCCCTTGCCCCTACGGGTTCAGGACTAATGGGAGTAGAACCTCTGCACACAACTGTTCTGCAAAGCTAGATAATCTATTTATTAAACTAAATGACACAACGAAATTACGTAGCACCCCTCTGCAGCTAGGTGATAACGTGTCTGCCTCATGCTCAAGAGGTTCCAAATTGGAATATCGGTCAGAGGGATTTATTGGATGAGGCATTTCCGATAACTCTAAGCTCTACGGACCCTGGACTCATTTGAGCATCTTTCAACCATTTCTTTCATCGTCCGATATTATGTAAAGTTGGAGGCCGTTCATTTAAGTAATATCACGTATTTTATTTTTCATGCCTAAAGATTAAAATTCTCGATATTTCTTACTTCTTGATTATTATCATTATGATTATCATCATCATCATTGGTGCTTACAACGTTCAAAACCAAG
The DNA here is from genome assembly GCA_030765055.1 of Mantis religiosa. Taxonomy (NCBI): domain Eukaryota; kingdom Metazoa; phylum Arthropoda; class Insecta; order Mantodea; family Mantidae; genus Mantis; species Mantis religiosa. The sequence continues at coordinate 40,070,742 of CM060951.1, forward strand.
CGTACAAATTGTTTCAAGTTTTTGTTTTTAATATGATCTAATAAAATTATAAGATTTCTAATAATTATTATAATCATTTACTCCTCAATATTTTCGCATTTAAAGAGTCTACGCTGCCGATTAAATGATGCGCACCCATTAGTCTTGGTCCTCGTCATCATAAACACGTCTTTTCAAGTAAAGAAATATATAGAAATGTTTTGGTTTCTCTAAAGTATCTAAAGTAAGCACTGTTGTATTCGACAACTCACGTGGACGACAAACTCCATTACATATGCGTCCAGCAAAGTTTCAGTCCTGAAAGGATATTACAGCAACTGGTAGATCCTTACCCTATAGATACTGTGAAGAAAATGTTGTTATGCGTGCTGCATACGCTACCTGGCGTAGGTAGAATTAGATTAACTATTTCCCTCATATGACGTCATTTTATATTGACCGTGTTAAGTCAACCAATTAAATGAGTGAAATCATTTAGAATCATGTAGAAAAGTAAGGTGAGTGCAACACAGGAGAGTTTTATATTTAGAATTCTGTAACCCAAAAGTATACATTATACAACGGAGAGGTACTGGCCCACATTATTTGGTGAGAGTAATAGGTGACTATAAAGTATGCATTTATTCGAAAAGTCGGCATACTTATCATAATCTAATACCATTGCTTTCAAAGCAATACTGTGATATTTTAACGTTTCGCTTTCCTCAGCTGTCCTCACAGCTCACTTATAGAACAACATGTGATAATCTTCAACTCACTACTTATCTCAGAGATCTCTAGTTTTTGTAGTTTTTGTAAATTACCTCAGAGTTCGGGAGGATAACTTCTGTAAGGTTCTGGTTATCTCTCGACAGCATTTCCAGTGTTTACGTTTGGCAAGAGCGTCTGTATAAAACATGCATATAGACTTGTCATTCAATAAATTACCTATAGTTCATTTCTCATTGGTTACTTATACGACGGCGGTTCAATAAGTAATGCAACACATTTTTTTCTTCTGTAAAAGGATTTATTTTATTCAGCATTCAAATACACAGTGTTATTCCCCAATCCTTTAGTTACACAACATTAGTCTTCAACGTAATCACCGTTCAATGCTACAGCTTTACGCCACCTTGAAATGAGGGTCTGAATGCCTGCACGGTACCATTCTACTGGTCGATGTCGGAGCCTACGTCGTACTGCATCAATAACTTCTTTATCATCCGCGTAGTGCGTCTCACGGATTGCATCCTTCATTGAGCTAACAAACATTGAAATCCGAGAGGTGCTAAATCGGGGCTGTAGGGAGGATGCGGAAGAATAGTCCACTGAAGTTTTGAGAGCTCCTCTCGGGTGCGAAGACTTGTGTGAGGTCTTGCGTTGTCATGCAGAAGAAGAAGAAGAAGAAGAAGAAGAAGAAGAAGAAGAAGAAGAAGAAGAAGAAGAAGAAGAAGAAGAAGAAGAAGAAGAAGAAGAAGAAGAAGAAGTTCGGATTTGTTCGTACGAACACGCTGAAGTAGTTTCTTTAATTTTCGAAGAGTAGCACTATATACTTCAGAGTTGATCGTTTGACCATGGGGAAGGGCATCCAGCAGAATAACCCCTTCAGCGTCCCAGAAGACTTTAGTCATGACTTTACAGGCAGAGAATAGGCTTTAAACTTTTTCTTGGTAGGGGTTCAAATCCCGGCTATAGCATTGAATTTTTCAGTCTGGTTCTACCCTTTCATAGTGCGTCCTACACACGGATATTGTGAAAGAACAATTAATTTCCATTAATTGTACCTAATAGTGGTTAGCTATAAAGCCCGGGCCTTAAAGTACTTACAGCATAGTAAGTCGCCATTAAGGTAGTTGTCTCATGTGTTTATGAGAACTCCTAAGTGGTTTACCGGGAAAAACACGAAACAGTTGGAGAATTTAATGTCATTTCGGCATGTTGGCCATAGTAGCTCAAATGGTTAGAGCGGTTGGACGGAAACTAGAAGATCCGTGGTTCAAATTCCGGCCATGGCATTGAATTTCTCAGTCTGGCTCTACCCATTCATAAACCTTTGAATATCCGAACTGGTGAACAATTGTGACAGCAGGACCAACAGAGACGTCAAGTGGAGCACTGAGGTGTTTGACTGAGATGCGGCGATCATCTAGAATGAGAGTGTTCGCACGCTCCAACGTTGCAGAAGTCACAGCTGTGCACGGCCACCCAGGACACGGGAGATCAGACAGTTTTACTTGAACTTGCGGTGATGATGACACACGTCTTGCCCAACGACTCACCATGCTTTTGTCCACTGCCAGATCACCGTAGACATTCTGCGAGTGCCTATGAATATCGGAGATGTCTTGATTTTCCGCAAAAGAAACTCAGTCGGAGCTCTTAGCAATTAAAGAAGCTATAAAATGGTGTACTGTTAATGGAAACAGTGCCGGTATTCTTAGTGACTCACAATCAGCTCTACTCGCTATTAATGATAAATACAACTTAAATTCATTAGCACATGAAATCAGAACCTTGCTTCAAAACCATCCAGGACCTATTTGCATGGGATGGCTTAAAGGACACAGTGGAATTTTAGGTAACGAGAGAGCTGATTGCTTGGCTAGGAAGGCTGCAGAATCCAATCTTTCTGTGACATACTCTTTATGTCCTATTTCTACTGTAAGGAGGATAATACATCAACATATTCTTGAAGAATGGAATAAACAATGGCTAACAACTCCAAATGGAAGTTTAACAAAAACAGTATTTTTCCCTAGTGTATATGACAGAGGAAAATGTGAAACTTTTGTACCAAATTTTGTTTTGACACAATTTTTAAGTGGACATGGTAAATTTGGTGAATACCTATCACGCTTTCACTTAACATCCAACCCCGAGTGCATGTGTGGTGAAGAATTTCAAACTGTGGTTCATCTCCTTTTCTGTTGTCCAATTTTCTGGAGAGAAAAACAAGAATTAATATTCAAGCTAGACTCTCTAGGAACTGAACTTTCTGCTCCGCTCACATGTGTGGTAATGAAGCCACAACAGTATAAGTACTTCATGATGTTTATAAACTCAGCGTCTAAACGTCTGAAATAGTTTAAATTAATATGCATCGGAATAAAACATAATTTCTTCCTTCTAGTATTTAAAATATTTTTGTTAAAATTGTATATTTTTATGTATCAACTCTAACCCTAATATACCACTGTGTAAAATAGGGTTCAATAAATCTGGATAAATAAAAAAAAGAAGCTCAATCACTGCCCATTGTTTGGAACGCAGCTCCGTTACAGATGCCATTTTAAAACCTCCATATAGCGCTGTCACCTATCGGAAGTCAATGAAACTTTACGAAATGAAGTGAGAATGTTTGAATATGTTCCACAAGAAATGTCAGATTTTGTCAGTCAAAATTGGCCGAGAAAAAGCATGTGTTTCAATACTTATTGAACTCCACTCGTATCTATAGAACAGTATGAGTCAAGGTGTTTGACACAGTAATAAAGTGATTACTTGATTGAGATGCCAAAGTGTGAATCAGAGGATTATATTGAAATTAAAGATACAAATAAGGCATATTTTAAACAATATCTGGATCAAATTAAGATCCTTTAGCTGGAAGAGAACTAAGACCTCTGGTGGCATTAATATTTACGTAGAAAACTATTGGTACCAGCTCAACACCACGAAAAATAAGTAATCAAAGCTATAAGTTAAAATCAATACAAAATAAGGTCACATATTATTCAAGGGCCTAGTATATTATAAAATTCGCATCAATTGATTTTACATTAATTATAAACACCATTTTCAAATATGAAGGTCGAAGGATTTTGCTGATTTTCAGTAATGAAAAGCGAAGTGGGTCGCACTGAAATGGATGTTGAGGTAATAGGATTTCTTCCGGACTGAAGAGCGTAGCAGATATTAATTCAGGAACGTTGGCGTGAACTGTTATTTGTAAATTCTTGCTCCTGTGTTCCAATCCGTAAAATGTTGGATTCTGCTGTCAAAGTGGATAAAGTATACTATTAATCACAACATACTGATTCTATTAGGGTTCAGCAAACAACTGGCGTTTTCTTGGGTAGCATTGCAATCTTGCTAGCATATTATATGATAAACGACCGTGAGTATTAGATATCCGAGGCATCTCTAAACCTTATTGGGTCAATGTAAAATATGCAGACAATGTAGTAATAGACTTTAACTTTAATGTATCAAAGAATAAATTTATTTTTCTAAAATATAGGGAAGTTTTTAAATACTAAATTTTAATCAATGAAATTGTTATGGTAATAATGCCAGGATCAAAAGGCTTTCTTTTTTGTAATTTACGTCCTCCAACATAACATTAAGTCATATGGACGTTGAATGGAGTGGGTGAAATGATGCTCAAATGAGTCCATGGTCCATAGAGCTTAGAGTTACCCGACATTCGTCCTTCAGGATAACAGAAAACTCCGGAAAAAATCCTTATGCAGGTAACTCATCCTGACCGAGATTCGAACTCGTGACACCTCTTGAACGTGAGGCAGACGCGCTACCACCACGCTTCCGAGGCGGGCTCAAAACGCTTTGGTCAACCTGTAAGGAAACCTCTGTAATATATAATTCTTCTCTCATCCGGTTGAAGTCAGAAATGATTTTAGTTACAGCAGAGCCCAAATTACTTGTTTAAAAATGTGCTTCATTGTCAGAACACGTAATGGAAGATCTACCTACATCGGAAGAACAGGTCCTAAATCGAGAAACCCACCGGATATAGGTATTATGTCACCAGTGTTTTTCTCCTTAATCTTCTTCCTCAAGAAAAAGGAATTACATGAATCTGACTGTTCGGAATTGTGAACTTCTGCCTCTATACTACCACTTATTGAACAAAGTAGATGTCTGTTGGTCATAGTAGCTCATGAGTCCATGGTCTCATGGACTGTACGGAGCGGCTGTACGGAGACCAGAAGATACGTGGTTCAAATCCCGGCTATGCATTGAAGTTTTCAGTATGACTCTACCCCTTCATAGTGCGTCCTGCACACGGCTAGTGTGAAAGAACAATTAATTTCCATTAATTGTACCCAATAGTGTTCCGAAGTATAAAGCCCGGGCCTTAAAGTACTTACAGCATAGTAGTCGCCATTAAGGTAATTTATTTTTTTTTTATTTTTTTTAGTTATCTTTTTTTTTTTTTTTTTTTTTTTTTTTTTTTGTAATTTACGTCCTCCAACGTTGTCGTATCGGACGATGAATGAAAAGGGTGAATGATGTTCAAATGAGTCCGGGGTCCATGGACCTTAGAGCTACCGGACATTCGTCTTTCAGGATGAGGAAAACCCCCGCAAAAACTTGTCCAGGAAACTCACCCTAACCGAGATTCGAACTCGAGACCTCTTGAACGTGAGGCAGACGCGCTACCATCTACGCTACCGAGGCGGGCCATGTGTTTATGAGATTTCCGAGTGGTTTACCGGGAAAAACACGAGTCAGTTGGAGAATTTAATGTCAAGTTGGCACGTTGGCCATAGTATAGTTTCAGAGCGGCTGGATGGAGACCAGAAGATCCGTGGTTCAAATCCTGGCTATGGCATTGGATTTTTCAGTCTGGCTCTACTCCTTCAAATCATATGTTTATTTGCAAATTCTATTAAATTATTGAGCAACGTTGATTTGATTAGAAAGAAAGCCTTGAAATGTTCTCACATTTGACTCAATGTTTGTAGTTAGGATTCCAGGGTACAATCATGACAGATAATCTGAAGGAAGTTAATTGTTCTCTCACACTAGCCGTGTGTAGGACGCACTATGAAAGGGTAGAGTCAGACTGAAAAATTCAATACCATAGCCGGGATTTGAACCGGAAGAAACACGAGTCAGTTGGAGAATTTAATGTCATGTTGGCATCTTGGCCATAGTAGCTCAAATGGTTAGAGTGGCTGGACGGAAATCAGAAGTTGCGTGGTTCAAATCCCGGCTATGGCATTGAATTTTTCAGTCTGGCTCTACCCTTTCAGAGATAATCTGAAATTCAAAAAGTTGAAACATTTTTCTAACGTATCTCTAACTATAGTTTGGGTAAATAATGACCTTATACATTACATACATTATACTGATCTTCAAACAGAATCAATTTTTATAAACATTTGCAGTTCCATTGGCAAATGGGAAGCAAATGGCCAGCTTTACCTTATCAAATCGTCCACAAGAATAGCTTCGAGAAGAGCTTTCTGAATGTATAAATCAAGCACACCAATGAGAGGCACAGATTAATAAAAAAGGTGGGGAAATATTGCAGTTAACCATAGGGAAATGTCAATTAGGTAAATGCTATCTTTCAAAGAATGGGCTCCGGTGTAAGTTGCTAGCTACGAGACTAAATGACACATCTGTACCGAAATTACAGCCATTTAGCATATAGCCATGCACAAGCTCCATTTGAACACAGTGTGTTAATGTATAGTGCTGCTATTTAACAGCCAATAGAATATTAATTTTATGTTATATGAGCTGGTCTGAATGCCCGCTGCATAAATGTGCAGTTTATTTCCTCTACGAGTTTTTGTACCTTGCAATATCTCCTCTTCCTTTCCCTCAAGATGTTTCTGCAGTCGCTTTAACATAACCGATGTCTATTTCTCCAGAAAGGGAAACACACAAATTGAGCGAAGTACATATTTCACCACATCTCCGGTACATCCAGTGCACATTAACCCAGATTCTGTCTTTCTGTTTGCTTTCCTTTTAAACTCACACATTTTCTGAATCCGCTTCCCTTAAATCTTCTTGCTGTTCATCGATTACTTCGTCCTCAAAACACTTTGCCCTACATACTTTGCGCTTTACACATTTCCGCTTGTTCCATATTTTACCATTTGCTTCTCCCTTGCAGCGGCATTGTATCCATCTTAAACACACAGTTCCTCGCGCCTTTTAAAATGAACCTTCCCTTTCATTGAGGTGGTATAGTCCACGTTTAGAAGTGAAAATCACATAGTGCAGTGTTTGTATCGCTCCCCAGGTTCCCTTTAAAGAGGGAGAGAGTAAAAGCCTTGAGCCGCCAATATTAAATGTGCGATGTTCATGAGGCATTATCTCAGAAACCACTTAACATACCAGAGCCATATTTTTATATAATGTAGTTGCGTGTTTTCTTAATTCACTGACCTACTTGTAAACAACAATGCGATACACTGCGTAAAATATGCCTTATTAGTTGCATATATTTTTATAACAATGTATTAGCAATTAAGGTTCAGAATGTAAATTTCACATTTGCCCCCCCCCCCCCCCCATTTACTGCTGGTCACTAACTTTCAAAACGAGAGCACTGTATTCCTTCACAAGCGTTAGCCCCTGAGAATAACGGCAGTAAGGTCACGAGAGAGGCAAAACGCCATGTGCTCCATTAGCTGTTAAATGAAGAACTGTATATAAAGATTGCAAACTGCTTATTTCGATTACAGAGTTACATAATAAGTTCTAAATAACAATTGCAAACTACAAGCCATCAAACTACAAACACTGGTGCTTGCTGTTCACATTATAATGAACCGTAATAGCAAAACATCTTTTGGTTTGCCGTTACTTGCCTCCAAAGTTTCTTTTGCATCACTTCCGTTCCATCAGTTCCTCCAACTCTTTCAGTCAATTTTACAATACTTAAATATTGTATGAAATGTTGCTTTTAAGCTGAAAATATATAGTAGCTGTAATTCACACTACAGTTTCGTAATTTTTCGGAATAAAAAGAAATAAAGGTCCTACAGTTGTGGTTCTATGCCAGGGCATATTGCTTTCAGACACTCGATGACATTTTGAAGAAAAATCAGATAAATAACACCACTGATAGGTGTTTTCATCATATAAAGTTTTCATATACCTAACTCTAATATTTCTAAGGTCATTTATGTCAGGGAATGACACTGAGAGAACACACAGTTCAAAGTCATGATAGAGAAAAACAGCTCTTAGATATTCGAAAATAAAAATTAAATTTCTGGATCTACAATCTGTTATATTTATTAATGGTATGTTGTGGTACTAATTATAAAGCAAATCTTCCCTTAGAAGATAAGTTAAAATATACTCCAAATGAATTCTTCGTTCTAAAGATTATATAAGTTCTTACCTTGAAATGGTGCGGAGATCAGATTAGAAAATGGCAGTTGCTGTCCATGTTGGAACTAAATTTAAACTGTGTGTACGAATAAAATAGAAACTTTCAGTTTTTAAGACCACAAAAATGTTAACTTTTAGCACTTTCCGTCTCCTATGTCAACAAATAATCCCTGATGCAACTTGAGGGTATTTCTTCACCTGCTAGATTTATCGAAAATGACACACCGACATGTAGGGTTTTGGAATCTTGCCCCATTCCAACCCTCCTTTGTATCTCCTAGAATTCTGCTCCGGGACTGCATCCCCTTTTTACGGCCACGAACCAGGAATAGCACTTCACAAGATAACCGTGTCGGAGTTGGAGATGGGGTTGGGGAGGTCAGCGGATTTTTTCCCTACTTTACGTTACAAAACCAACAGTCACATCAGTGGCACTCTCACACTCTACCCAAGACGAGGTAAAGTGACAGCACGAAATGCATGTATGCTTTCATGTTCTGTGTCGTTGCAAGATGCTGCCTATTTGTTGATGTCTCAGATCAGCAGCCGGCTATACTGGTCTTTTCACATTTTTATAAACAATCTTTAATACGTTTATCTTAACCTAAAATCCAGGATATTATCGGCGAATTTTTATTAAAAAATGAATTTGGATATCCCGTTGCCGAAAGCTTTTGGTTATCGAAAACCCCAATGAATTTCAAGTTGCGATTTTTTAAGATGTGAAATGGCAAAGTATACTCAGAAGTACTTGCACAGAAAAGTGGGGACCCTAATCAGAGAGATACTGTGAACGACGTTTCACGAAAAGCTAAAAGCAGATATTTATTATTAAATACTTAAGGAATAATACAATGTGGCTTAGAAATTTGGTGAATAAAAGTTGAAATGAGAGAAAATTATTAACAACCAAAGTAATACTTCGGAAGTAATTGCAAATTAAATGATTCTGGAACATACTGTAATAGCCAAATTTAAACACAAACTTATGTTAGGAAGAGAGGGGAGGAAATATTTTCCAGATATACACCTCCGGGCAGAACGAAATAAAGCAGACACAAAACGACATAGTTTTGAACAAGTGAAGGGAAAAACATCCATAAGAACCCGTATGGAGTACACGTAGATATATTAAGGCATCTGATGCCTGCTCGTACGAATTAATCTTACTAACGCTAATTCCTGTACATACTTCATAATATTATCAGATAAAAATGTGCAGATATTACTTTATTGCAAATATTATTATAGGTGCAAGGTAAACATGTGAATACAATAGGCTTCACGCAATTGTAAGATTTTTTGAAACATGACCGCTAGGCTATGGTTTTGAAACTGCGTTCTCTTTACATGGTCCAGAAATAGAAACTGAATAACCACTTTAAATTTTATAAAGGAATTAAAACATGACAATTGAGAAAAATGACAAGGAGTTTGTCAGGTATGGCTCCCATACTAAAAAATGCATGACAAATTTTGTTTGTGTTTCACGAAATCTACATCTATTTTGTGTGGTAACATGTTGTCTATTTGTTATGGATTACGCGTTATGCAAAATTAACCTGAACGATGAGACCTTCTGAGGCTATTTGCAGAAAAGTTAAATACATACACCCTTTGACAAAAAGATGAGCAGACTCTGAGGACGTATTTTTTTCTAAGTCCACATTGTGTCCACAGCCGCTTTAAAAGGTATCAAGGAACGCGTTTTCTTAGCTTCGTCCAACTAAATCCTCTCTAATTATAATGATAATGAGAATGATCACACATTGTGTATTTTTTTTAAACTTACATCCTCCAAATTTTTATTTGACTTGCAACAATATATGAATCAAAAGTAGTTTATAGACCAGCATCTACATGGGCTCTAGGATTTATTTTCCTTTCACGGTAGGTAGATTAACAGGAGCAATTTTAGGTAATTCAGAAATTGAATATACTTTTAGGTAATTTTCTGAATATAATATTAATTAATATTTCAAGTCAATGTGCAGTAATATATAAGTTGAATAATGGATTACAATACATTTTATTTATATGGATTTTTATTTAAATATAATTTGATGGTGGATTTAATTGTAATTTTATTAAGATTACTAAAATATTTTATAGCTATATAATATGCACATATCGTCCGTCGCTCTCGATATTAAGATAAGATAAGTCGTAGCAAAGTAAAAATAAAAAATAAAATAAAAAATTCAACAAAAAATCAGTATTAATCAGATATATTAAAGAAACAAAAAATAATCAATTTTGAATTAATCATCATCTATTATTTAAAAACATAAAAAAACTAAAATTTGAGTCATATCAGACGATTGGTGAAATGGATGAAATGATGCTGAAATGAGCCCAGGTTCCACAGAGCTTAGAGTTACCCAACATTCATTATTCAGGATAAGGGAAAACAGCAGAAAATCCTTTTCCAGGAAGGTCATCCTGACCGTGACATTGTATAATTGTTTCGTACGTTTCATGCATATCCACATAGAGAATTCCTCCTTTCTTCGCAAAGAATTGAGTTTCATAATTGACTCATAATTGAGGTTCAGTTACTAAAGGGCCACTAATAGTCGAGCGGTTATAGATAATTACGAGGGTGGGTCAAAAGGTAATGCCACCTATTTTTTTATTTTAATTGCCAAGAAAATTGAATCCAATTTACATAGCTTAAAACTACAACATTGAGGATTAATTTGTCACTATTCAGTATAATCTCTGTCGTTTTCTACAGTTTAGGTCCAACTTTTAACTAGGGCATGTATTCCATTGTGGTAAAACACACGGTCTTGCTTCCTAAGCCATTGACGCTCGGACGTTTTCACAGCCTCCTCATCTTCAAAATGAATCCCACGATGAGCTGTCAGGGCTGTATGGGAGAGGGGGGGTCAGCTAAGACTTGCCGTCCCAATTTCTCAATATATGCAGTGGTGTAACTGTTGGTGTGTGGTCTTGCATTGTCATGCAAAAGAAGAACATCCGCCATAGCTTTTGTTGGGCGAACACGGCAAGGACGTGCTTTCAGATTTTTGAGAGTTCTGATGTATTGGATAGAATTTATTGTGCATTCCTGCTGCAAAAAAATTAATCATAAGCACACCCTCTGCATCTCAAATCACTGTCGCCATAACTTTCCCTGCCGACCGCTGAGTTTTGATTTTTTTTTTTTTTCCTTCGGTGACGATATGTGATGCCATTCCACTGACTGTCTCTTTGATTCAGGTTCAAGAAAAGGAACCCACGTTTCATCTCCAGTAACAATTTTTTACAGAAACTCCTCTTCCTCCAAACTGAAGCGCTGCAAGTGTTCGGAGGCTGTTGTTTTCCTTGTTTTGGGCGGTTAACAATCTTGGTACCCAACGTGATCAAACTTTTGAATAATCGTCATCCCACTGCCTTTACTGAGGGTGGAAATGCGACAAAATTCACCTGTTGTTACCAGGCAATCACCACGAATGATATCATCGACTCACTGAATATTGCATGGAGTCACTGTAGTCACCAGCCTGCCGCTTCGCTTTTCATCTGCCAATGGCGTTTGCCCTTCAGCTTCGTTACAGCGAAGAACCCATCGTCTAACAGTGCTGACATCCACCGTTGCACCACCATACACATTTTTTAGCCTTTCGTGAATGCGAATTGGCGTTTCACCATCCGCAGTCAAAAATTCAATCACAGAACGTTGTCTAATACGAATGTCGATGTCAGATATTTTGCAAGAGGATGCAGTGCTGCCACCTGTTGACTTAGGAAGTTACTACTGCGGGGATTGGAGAACAAGGTTTGGGGAATTGTGCCAAATTCAAAGTTTTCGCATAACTTACTTATTTAAGGGGAAAAATAGGAGGCATTACTTTTTGACCCACCCTCGTATGTGGAACTTAGGCCTACAAAGGCTTGAGTTTTTACTGTGGAAATGCAAAAAGTGTATTATACACATTGTTATATAACTTCCAATTACTACGGTTTGCTTGATATTATTCTATTTATTCTCACACATAAAAACTGAAACACTTTACCCTGCTTTCAAACTAACTGAAATAAATGTTTTACCTATGTAAAATCCAATAAAAACGGAAATTAAGTTAGTATCGTTTGTATAAACCTTCTGCTTCTGTCACTCTGCCTCATTCTAAGCGGCATGCATGAAACCAAATGCCTATTGAAATTTTCACGAGAGGATATTTCGCATTATATAAACATGGACTTCATCTAAAGAATGGCTTTGAATCAATGTGTCTAAACACGTACATCTAATGAAATATCGGCATAAGCAGGATGTAAAATAGAACCCTTTTTCCATGGTATCTGAGTTCATTCAGCAGGAAAGTAGAGCTTTTAAGATTGAAAAAAAGCGAAATGAATTCATTCGGGAATAAATGGAAGGTAACACAGTACAAGAAAGTTGAAACAAAATAAAGACTTTTCTATGCTACGTCATGTGAGAAGGATCAGGAAGAAGATGCTCAGATGGAATCCTCCGGGCAGTAAGAAAGAGAGATATGATGTTTGAGATTGCAAGAAGATATGAAGAAGAAAAATGTTACTCAGAACCAACGGGAGGACTGAAGTTTAGAGATTGTGAGTACGGGAGATATATACACATATAAAAGAGCCGTAGTAATCATTCAAAAATAAGAATTTAACATACACATTTTTAAGTTTCCTATGGAAACTACCTCCAAAATTAATAGTCTATAAATTGTTCACATTGGCTATATCCATAAAACATAAACATAGACATTTACAAGCTCTACGCTTTCTTGTTTGGCTTCATTCAAACTTAAAGCAGCTAGCCAATCAGAGACCCATTCTCGACTCATTTATCACATGTATGAACCTCTAGTAATAATTCTTTGGTAAAGATTGGCTGCAATCATAACTTTTCATACAATAACTTAAACCGAAAAACAGTATTGTGACTAGAGTTTGGAATGTGTGATTCCTTGCGGTTTAGCTCAGAAGTGAACGGGAAGGAAACCTCTAATTAAACAATGTGTTATTAATTATTTGCTCATTCTTTGAATATTCTCAAAATTAAAATTGAGCGTTGTACTTACATAGTAAGTAATCCCCCAAACGTATATTCATGTTTCATATTGTTTGAGATATAAACATTTCCCCAAATTATGTTATTAGTAATTTTCATGCAGGTGCAAGCGAAGTAAGGGAATACAGTAGGCTGTAAACGATAGTCAAACCTTCAAACCTGACTGTTATATTTGGTTTTCTTCCCAGTTTGTGTTAAATAAAACTTCATTTATTTATAAACAGATTTACAATGTAAAATGTTTCCCTGTATCATAGTCCAAGCGTTCATCCTCCTCCATTTCTTTTCTCTATCCTCGCGATAAAGTGCTTCACATATAATTCCTCTTTCAATATGCATATTCATGCATTTAGGCCTATGTTGACCAGGTCTTCCTTTTTTTTTTTTTTTTTTTTTTTTTTTGTAGTTTTACGTCCTCCAACGTTAAGTCATATCGGACGATGAATGGAATGGGCGAAATGATGCTCAATGACCCCAGAGTCCATAGAGCTTAGAGTTACCCGACATTCGTCTTTCAGAATGAGGGAAAACCCCGGAAAAAACCTTATCCAGGTAACTCACCCTGACCGAGATTTGAACTCGGGACCTCTTGAACGTGAGGCAGACACTCTACCACCACGCTACCGAGGCGGGCCGTCTTCCTCTTCCAGGTGGGTTCCATACCAAAACTTGATTTCGGTCATCTTATCTCAGGCATTCTGTGGACATGCTTCTACCATTCTAGCTCTTTATATCCTATAAAACCTAAAATTGGTGTTTTTTAATTTTCATTTTTTTCTGGTCACATTCTTAGAGATATTTTTTTTAATTTAGAGTGTTTAGTGGATCTCCTGAAACAGTCTATTTTGTATAACTCATATTCAGCGTCCTAGTTTCTGCCCCATAAGTTAATGTGCCTCTATTTATATATTTGTAATTTTGTTTCTAAATTTATATTCCTGCAATTATTGATATATAATAAACGTGTAACGTCACCAAGCTTACCCAGATTTGGAAAGTGTAATTTTCGTGCCAGTATGAAAATGATTAATTTATTTATTTAATAATTAATTAACTTAAAAGCATATTTCTTAGCAAACTTATTTTTACATTCTCTACTAGTATAGTAATCGGGAAAATATTGCATTCAACCAAACATTCGCTACCAGGATTTCACTAGAAATATGTTTTGGAACCAACTGAGAATAAGCAAAGCATTTTTAGAAAAAGGCGTGTGTGGGGGTGTGGGTGTGTGTGTGTGTGGGGGGGAAGTATGTATGTGTGTGTGTGTGGGAGTGTTTGTGTGTTGGGAGTTGTATGCGTGTGGGAGTGTGTGTGTGGGTGTGTGTGGGTGTGTATGTGTGTGGGTGTGTATGTGTGTGGGAGAGTTCTGTGTGTGTATGGGAGTGTTTGTGTGTGTGTGTGTGTGTGTGTGTGTGTGTGTGTGAGTGCTAGTGTGCGTGTGTGGGTGTGGGTGGTGTGGGTGTGTGTATGTGTGGAGGAGTTTTGTGTGTGTGGCAGTGTGTGTGTGGGTGTGTGGTTGGGTGTGTGGGGGTGTGTATGTGTGTGGGGGAGTTGTATGTGTGTATGGGAGTGTTTGTGTGTGTGTGTGTGTGTGTGCGCGCGCGCGCGCGTGCGTGAGTGTGTAAACATCATAGCTCTTAAACGAAAACTCGGTTAGCTACCAATTTTTTTTTAACTATGTTGTGTTTATGATATTCTCATGACAACTAAAATGTATCTGTTGAGTTTTCTCTGAATGGCCTCTGAATTCCTCTTTCCGGATAGATCTTTTATGACTAGTAAACCCTGAGAGTTAGACAAAATCTTAATACAAAAGTAACATACCCTTTATACATATTTTTAACCACTTAGGATCTATTGCTTGTTATTGGTTTTACTGTATGAACACTTAATACTTTTCTCAAATGGGAAAGCGTATTTGATTTCTCTCCTCGTCGTGCAAAGACGACCAAATTTCAAAGCTATCCCATTACGGTAGGTTGTTAAGTGTTTGAATATCATATAAACTGCTATTTCTACTTAATTTATAAGGCTATTTTAATAAATACATGTCCACAAACCTATGTACAGTAGATAGCAGAATACGTTTGAAATTAATTGTTCTTTCCACACTAGGACATTTAACCACTCTAACCACAGCAATATGCCAGCAGTTGCAGTGGTTAGAGCAACCGAATGGAGAAAGAACATACCCGAGGTTCAAATTCCGGTTATGGCATTGAATTTTTCAGTCTGAATGTATCATTCCAGAAGAATGTTTACGTTATTTTTTCCTCCTTCAAATATTTCACATTATGAATGAAAGGAAAGCATTACTGAAGATTATCCATTTTTAATTTCTAGCTAATGTGTAAAACTAACTGTCTTATTTGTGACGGGCCTTTTGGTCCTGAAGCGAGTAGGCCTCACAGGTTCTTTCCAAAGCCACTTGCTTTAAAGGAGTGGAAGATATTTTTGTTTGTTTAAAGGGATATAAAGAGCAAAGTTTGGTATGGTTCAGAGAGATTGGAGTGGAGAAGTTGGGCTTAGGATGGAAACCTTTGTTTATTGGATAAAAAGGAAAGCCAATAGCGAGCGGTCTCATGGGAATGTTGAGGGGAGTTGGGAGGATGGCAGTAGAGTGACTGGGACTGCTCTGGGGGAAACAGCGACATATGTGGAGTACGCACCAGGCGGAACAAGGCACAAGAAGCGGGTGCAAAATTCAACACATACATACGTGGTTGGGGGCAGCAACATTTTTGCAAAAAAGTGGTGAGCTCCCTTAGTGGAAGGTGTTAAAGTTAAATATAGATAGTAAAAAGTCGTAAACCTTCTGGAATTTACGGATAGCTCCATAGCCTCTATATAAACCTACCAATGATGAGCTACCTCAGAAACTGTTTAATATATCGCAATGACATTTGTGCAGTACGTAAAAACACTTGTTCTAAGTTCACTCATCCAGTAAGTTTGTTTCTTATGGGATACAGAACTAAATGACCCACGTTTCTAATTTTAAGGCTATTTACTTGAAAACTGGCTGCCTTAATATGTTTAAATAAAGAAATGACAGCGCAGAAACACAATTTGAGTGTAATATGGGTTTCTCATATAATAAGAGTAGGAAGTGGGAATAAAAATTGTATAAAACTGTTTCCTCAATCACATTTGTTAGAGAAGCATAATCGTGAAGTTTTAACATATTTTAGTACAGCTAAAATAAATGTAAGCATTTGATTGAAGTTGATATTGTTATGTGTAGAAAAGAACAACATTTGTTTTTCATGAAGTTGTCGGTGTTAAGCGTGTCCTTGCTTTTCACCATAAAATAATTGTTGTAAAGCAACCAATAAAGCAATCATAAATTGTACACTTCATTATTTATATGGTGCCTTACATTATGTATTTAAAATTGCATACAAAACAGAGAAAAACTGCAATGTAGTATATTTGTTTCTGTGCTAAGACTATGAAAACAAAAATAATACAGAATGTGTACAGAGGAAGTAAAAGTTAATTTAAACATGCCGCTGGGATTTTAAAGCTTGTAGATAGTGAGCTATGTTTTGCCGACATGTTAAATAGCTGTCTTCACGTATCTATAGGTACAATATTAATATAATACAGGTTGTTACAAAACGACACCGAACGATTATAGCCGTTGCGTAGTTTATAACTTAACTAGTCCGAATATCGGTGTCGGAGCTTCAAAATTAGGCTGCATTAAATATTACATGATTTTGTGATTAGGCAGTGCAGGAACCACTGGTGTCCGAAAATCAAAAGTTGTTAATGGGACGCATCGGCTATGAAAACAAAATCATTGCTCCTTGCTCTTTATTAGTGACTCTAGGCTACCTTTCAGGTAATGCGGCAAAGGGCAGTTACTTGTGCAAAAGTCGACTAATAATTCGCACAGTTGCAAGGTTGCTCTTTAGTGTAAAACTACACATTCCGTGCCAACAGGGAGGGTTTTGCGCGTACTTAGATAGAAAATGTAAGCAATATGGAGCGCCGAAATGACGGATATGGTTTTGATATATGGAAGAGCTGAAGGGAGTTCAACGATCGCACGATTAATTTACTTTCACTAAAAATATGAATTGCAAAACTAGTTACATCAATGACAATATTTATCTGGTTAACTTCAGAGCATTTTATTATGATCTTAATTGTAATACTACAACTACTTAATATAAATATCAACAGCTTCCCTTTCAGTTACAAATGATTTATTTAGCATTATCAAACACGTGAAAAAGAATGCTCGTTTTATAAGGCATTTGGTTTTGATTAATTTATCTGCTACATGACAAAGCCAGAAGGCGTATCGGAAAAAATTCGCAACAATAGATGTTTGCCTGAGTTTATCGCACATACACGGCGAGTCCATTGTATGTATACTCTGTTCAGATATAATCATGTCTTCTGGACAGCAATGTGTCATACATCAGCAGGCGCGACAAAACATATCATATAGACACACGCGGCTTCCAATCTCTCTATTTGTGTTTCGTATCTAACTGTACGTCAACTTACTAATATTTCACACTACTAATAGACCAGATAAGACCCGATGAGAGACGATAACAGCGCTGGTCACCTGAAAGTCAATACTTCTCAACGCTCTGTCGAGTAATACGAGTTCTGTTTATCATTTAAAGCTTCCAACCTAAACCTCACTAACATTAACTTCCCTCTAAAAAGTATTAGTTGCATATATCCAACAGCTTAGTTGCCATCATGGACTGCTATAACGGGATTTTGAAACACGTTAAACACTCAAGTAATAATTAACCAATAGCTTCTTTTTAATGTACATTTATATTGAGGAATTAATCCTTAAAGAATTAATCCTTTTAAATACATTACTCCGGTGTATGGGTGATTTTTAATTAAAGTAGTAAGTTGCCACAAATGGTTATCTCAAATATGAGAACCCTAAGTGGTCTTTCGGGAAATGTAATGAGTCAATTGGAGAATTTAATGTCAGGAAGGCACGTTGGCCATGGCACCTCAAGGGGTTAGAGCGACTGGATGGAAACCAGGAGATCCGTGGTTCAAATCCCGGCCATGGCATTGAATTTTTGAGTTGGCTCTAATTAATTAAATATCTTATTTATTGCGGTTTCGTAAGCCAAAGAAATTCTTAATAGTAGCCAGCTACTGCGGAGTATGCCAGTATGTTTACAAACAGCTACAGCACGCGTCACGGCGTGTGACCCATACCAGCGAACTCCGACAATAATTCGGCTTGACTCTTGAAATAAAGCAGTATTTTCTCTATGTTTATTACTGCCTGTGCGTGGGTCATAACCACAGCTGATTTATCAACACTGAATCTGATTACTCTTCTTTTTCACGTTCAGTAACACATCATGATGCAATAATGCCTTCTTCTGTGATAGATGTATCACCTCCGTCATTGTCCTTGTATTCTCCAACAACATCGGAAATGCCATCAATATTTTTACAGAAATGTCTATGAAATGCCTTCCTCACTTATCTTTTCTTTTTCTTCAATCTTGTTTTCTAGAAAGTTACACATACCAGACCACAACTTCTTCCATGACTTTATCAAAGTCTCTCTTCCAGCCTGGTCCCAAGAAGGTAGGATGAGTGTTTAGTTAAGGTTTTTCCGGGGGTTTTCCTTATTCTGAAAGACAAATGTTTGGTAACTCTAAGCTGCACTCATTTGAGCCTCATTTCACACTTTTCATTCATCATCCGATATGACTTAACGTTGGGGTGAGTGCAATGAATTCGACCGCTGTAAGAGAATTCTATTAATATACCTACCCATAATAGCAATTTATGGTCTGTAAAACAAGTCTTCATTTAATATGCTAGACAATTTTTTCCCCCAAATCTAGTCCGGGTAATAGTGATCCGGGTTAAAGAGATTTTACTGTAGATACACTTTAAGCTTTTATCAGTTTATTTATCTTGAGGTTTGCAGTTTGTAGTAAAATGGGTAATTTACACCAAAATATATCATTCCCAGGAAGAGCTATTTATAGCAAAATGAAAAAAAAGGTTGCATGCGTTTGCGAAGAACAAAGAAATCATGGCTTGAGCGCACAGAAGCTCTCGCACTTAAATATTCCCCCAAAACATGGGAAATTCCAACGTGTGTGGTAATTATTGCCAATATATCTATGTGAAGTGCTACAGAAGTAAAAAATGTCAATGCATGAGAGACTAGTTATAAAATATATATTTTATACAAAATAATGCAATTAATTATTATATAGCGAACAAAGTTTAAATAAAATTAAATAGAAAATATCAAATGATATGCTTAAAATAACTAAAAAGGTTACCTGATGTTAGAATCCTCGAAAATGTATTTTCTTTCATAATTGCAAAAGTATAACGTTTTAATAAATTTAATTTTACCATCAACAGGCTCCTTAATATCAACCTCCAACTCTTAACCTATTGTATTTAGTAAAATAGACCAATGTGCTTTTGAGAAATCATATTCAAAATTACCTTTTGTAATTTATCGTATATAGAAAATCAAATTCGACATTTCGATGCAAAGAAATACCTTAAAACTCTTTTAAAATGTGTTCATGTTCAGTAAACTTTGATATGTATGTTCGAAATTGTATAATCATGAACCGAAATGTGGTAGAATATGAACTACACAATTTACTAAAGCACCTTAAATGTTTGTGACAGTTCCGCTGTCCCGGAATTAATTTCTTGAATGTTTTAACACAGCATTCAGGAGCATTTGGGTGGAAGTTATTTTCTTTTTATGTTACGGTTATTATCTATGCTTTTTAACGCATAATACCTAATTCGAAAACGATTATTATTATTTCTGCATGGGACTCAGAGCAGTACGAACTGGTTTTATTTAGCAGTGCTCATTAAAGGTTTTAAAATCTGTACTAATGAGGGAGGTGTTTGCTAATTGCATAGGACTGCGATTGAAATGCAATGAAATGGATTAGTTTTTCTTAATGCATTCCTGTATAACGATGCCAAAAACAAACAAAACTTGCACCGCACGCATTTGTTTTTTCAATGTTAATATAGGTAGTAATGGTTCTTAAGTGTTTTGTATGTACTTTGTCATGATTGTAATGTACGAGATTTAACTTGCCACTTTTTGCACTATCCTTGTCTAGCACGGGCGCTGGGTTTCTTTCCTTGAAAGGGTCAGTCTCTTTTAAAGCGCTACTGTATTCCCTAATCACACTGGACAACAATTAAAATGTTACGGGCTCAAAAATGGTAAATTTACATGTATTTACATCTGCTGAAATCAAAAATCACCATAAAATGATAGATTAGCTCTTGTTTTGAAGATAAAGTGACATTTCATTTTTAGAGTGAAGTTTTTAAATTTGTGGGAATTTTCTTTTGGGGGGGGGGGGAGTTGGCATACCTGTCAAATAACAAAACACACTCAGAGAGAAATTTTGGAAATTAAGTGATGCAAAAGTTAAGGAAGGCATTTTTGTCGGACCACAAATAAGAGAACTTGTAAAGGATCCTGCATTTGACCAAATTTTAGAGGGAAAAGAAAAGGAAGTTTGGGAAGCCTTCAAGGGTATGCTTCATGGATTTTTAGGTAACAAAAGAGATGACAACTACAAGCATTTTGTGACAGTGCTCATGCAAAAGTAACGTAACCTTGGATGCAACATGTCCCTTAATATCCATTTTCTGCACTACCACCTAGACTTTTTCCCGCCTAATTGTGGAGCTGTTAGTGATGAACATGGGGAGAGATTCCATCAAGATTTTTCTGTTATGGAACAAAGATATCAGGGTCATTGGAATGAAGCAATTCTTGCGCATTACTGTTGGTCTTTGTATAGGGATTCTGCGGAACTCCATCACAAGAGGCAAGCTAAAAGATGACGAAGTCAATAGGCCAACACATGATTCTCTTCAGACACGACTATCTGCGAAGTATTTTTCCAGCAATTTAGAACGCTTAGCATGTAATTACCGGTTAAAAAATCAAATGCACTTTCATTGTTGTTAGCATGTATGTAATTAAGAAGTATCCTTTTGTCTCAATCCGTTAATATTTAATACTTCCACCTTGTGTATATCATTGAACTAGAGCTAATAAAAATGTTTCATTGTAATATTTGTTTTCTCAATACAAAATTAGTAGGAATTGCCTCGGAAGTGCCCGAAAAATTCAAAAATTATTTTTGTCGCCCAGTGTTACTCGCTGTATTATTGTTATTGGTATTGGTATTAATTGTTAATGTCGTCTTCGTCGGCGTCGCCGTCGCGTCGCCGTTGATGTCGCTGTTATCGTCGTCGTCGTCGTCGTCATCGTCATCATCATCATCATCATCATCATCATCATCATCATCATCATCATCATCATCATCATCATCATCATCATCATCATCATCATCATCATCATCATCATCATCATCATCATCATCATCATCATCATCATCATCATCATCATCATCATCATCATCATC
Source organism: Mantis religiosa (assembly GCA_030765055.1). Taxonomy (NCBI): domain Eukaryota; kingdom Metazoa; phylum Arthropoda; class Insecta; order Mantodea; family Mantidae; genus Mantis; species Mantis religiosa. The sequence continues at coordinate 40,092,333 of CM060951.1, forward strand.
ATTATTATTATTATTATTATTATTATTATTATTATTATTATTATTATTATTATATGAACTGCATGTAGGTGTTTAAACTAGTACAAAATTAGATAGAAAGTTTTCATATTTTTTGACAATGCACTCCAAATAAATACACGTATATATGATAAGTTGCACCACAAAGGACTTGAATAACCTTTCTCAACCAGTTTCATATTTAGGTGAAAGTGCTACAATCTGAAGAGTAGATAACTTAAAAGAAGAGCCTCCTCAAAATTTGGGTGAACTGTCCCATATGGAACCGAAATTTTATGCACAACACACAAGACTTAATTTTTGGATTTACCTGCTGTTCATATTATTATAAGAAAATTATTATATTACCTTAGCAAAGCATTTTTATTAATTTATCTTCTTTTTTAATTATCTGATTTCGATTAATTCGCCGCCTCCTAATCGCTCCCTGATACCGCAGTCACATAAGGCTGTGCATGCGGAGAACATAACTATGTAAATAAATACTTCGAATGACCCCCCCCCCCCCACTATACTACTTAATACTGTTACAGCCATATACTGTTACACTGTATATTGCTATTCCAGCCATTAAATTTATTTTAATAATCACGCATGTGTTTCCTTTGAAACGAATGTTTGTATTGGATTTCTAAATTTCCTTCCATATAAGTATGGCCGAGAAGGTGTTGAAAATACACATTGTGATAAAATACATATACATATTTATCATTTCTGGCCCACAGCGGTGCTTGTGAAATAAAATGACAACTGCCAGTCGGTGAGGATGGTGACGCATGACGGTGTGAAGGTGTTGTGCCAGTTGGGTCCACAGGGTCCACATCCGGAACAAACTGGCGTGACATTTGAAACAGAAAAATTGCGCTAAATCGGATTGATACCAGGTGAGCATCGATCCAACAGCGGTCACACTGACGCAGATCCGCAGCTGTTGCAACAAGAGGATGGCAGAATCTTCAGTGCCAGAGAGATATATTGTAACCACCAAGTTTGTATTTCCCTTAGACAAGAGTGTGGTGTAACTTCCCAATCTTGTTAAACAGCTACGAAATGAACTAATTTGGTGTTTCAATACTTGGGGCATAGGTAACACAGATCATGTCTGGTCACAGTTCCGAATCCCTACGTAAGACTCTATAGTATCCCATATTTAAAAAATATACAATGCATTACATTCATATATGTTTTTCTACTCTGGGTTTCATAAACTATTCTTCCATTTGCCTCATCGTAAGATAAAAATTTGTTTAAATGTTTTCACCACATATTCCTTATAATCACAATGGGAATAGGAGAAATAGTAGGTTTTAAGCGATGTCCAAAACTTTTAAGCACTGATCGCTGTGTGATGACTTGAACATTTTGTTTTCTTTGCCCTTTTAGAAAATGGATAAAACAAATGTCTTCCCATTTGAGCAAAATATAAACATGTGAACATAGTGCATCAGTTTTTATTGATCATACATAGCGTATTTGAACATTTTTAGCTTTAGTACTATTTTGGCTAAACATAAATAGCACACCTTTGGCAATTTTTATACAGTATTTTAACATTTTAACAGGTATATTCTACAGTCTTCGCTTGTTGGTAGTGCAAATTACAGAATGTGGTGTTACAGTCTGCGGTTTCTATTACCTGGAACTACATGAGCTAGTTTAAGACATCGGAATTATGACTCACGTTCGTGAATAAGAATCAGTTACTCTATCTCTCTCTCTCCTCTCTCCTCTCTCTCCCTCTCTGTCTCTGTTTTCTCCATTGTAGCAGTTGCAAAAGTCAAGCTTCATGTGGCTGAAAGGAATCTACTAGATTTACATTAAATAAAAATGATACATGAGAGCGCTTAGGAGAGTACGTGGCCAGACAACCAGTGGCGTATGTCTGTGACAGTAGAACTGTATATGCATAAGAGAATGTCAAAAGTGACCGCACCAACACTGGAGTAATGAGCCGGGGACAATAATAGTGCAAAGTGATATTTGCTGCCTAAGCACTGCAGTATGTCATAGATTTACCCCCTAACTGTTTTCCCTGCAGCCCGCAACTTCACAGAGCTTGGGCTCTGTAGATCTTCACTTTTCTTTTTTCTTCGGCACGAGCAACCACTGGTTTCAAGATGTCTAAAATGTTAGGCTACAAGGCTTTGTTACAGACTTCGTTGAAAGGTATTTTATTTTATAAACTGTATGAGGTGAAAATTAAGGCTGTGAAATGTTTTACAGCGCAAGAACATTGCAGTAGTTAAACGCAAAAGTTGTATAAACTGAGCTTTATCCGTGGAAAGCAGGCAGCAGAAACCATAGAGAAGTTCGGACAATGTCTGTTCTCAGTTTCCCAAGGATATTTGTGAGATGGTGCTTTCACTTAACATTGCTGTACTTCCTAGAGAAGTACCCACTTATCGAATTTCCTCCGAGCCAATGTTAAGAAAGAACTTGACTTCTTGTTACGAAATACAAAGAAGAAAATATGAAACAGTGTCGGCAATAACTAAATATGGGTCTTCATACATGACTCCGCCGAGGTACATGATAGACAGACACTGGCAATTACGTATTATTGTAGACACTCTTAAACATGGCCAGCGGCTGGCCCCGTAGCTCAGTCGGTAGAGCGCCTGGCTGCTGTGCAAGGAGTCCTGAGTCCCGAGTCCTGTCTGGGGTTGTTGATTCTTCCAACCAAACGATTCCCTATGTTCCTCAGACCGAGCGGGATGGCTCATGCGGTTTCGTCTGTGGCTCCAGATTTAGGAGGCCCGAGTTCGATTGTCATGGCCGAACTACCTGCCCCATGGTTTCTTCGGGGGATTTCCCGGATCGCTAAGTGAATGCTGGGTTAATTACATCCCTCCATTTCATCTCCATTATCATTTCACATCATCTCTCATCCGATGGTCTGTTTCATGGTACAAGTGTCGTCGGGTGTCTCGGCGGTGCATGGCAGGATGATATGAGGAAAACTACTTCTTCCTCCAGTAGGTCGGTTGCCGGTCTCCGCGACTCGGCTGGGACCATTTCGTAACTAACAGCCAGGGACCTTTGGGGCTCGGCTGCTGGGCTAGTTGCTGTCCTGCAGTAGGGGAGCGTGTCCGTTGTCCTGCACTGTCGTGACTCCACTTCTTCCTTCCTCCCAGGGGTGCTTCACTTAGGGCATAGGCACAATGGGCCCAGCATGGTGGCCTACGGACCGAATCCCCTCTGTAGTGAAATCCTAATACTATCTTCCTCGGAGTCTGAAAGTATGAATCAGAGTGTGAATGTGTGCATGATCTAATTATTAAAATATAATTTACAAGCAACCCAACTATACGAGTATACATATAACTGAATAAAACAATAGTCAGTCTGGAGAGATATTTCTGTTGATGTGTGACATGTTGGTTAGAATGAAACTACTTCTCCATCGCTGCTGTTTTCGACACTGTTGTGGCCAGCTAAAGTAGAACGAGAGAATGTGCTCATCTGCTTTACGGATGCCGCTCCTTACATAAACGTGTAGTGTTTAACGCCCGCTTTTACTACATACGGCACCGCAGGCGATGACACTGAAGATACATGAGATGTAGATGGAGCACAGGTGGAATGAGATGGCGGGGGGACCGGAGATCCCGGAGAAAACCCGCCCCAGCGCCGTGTTGTCCACCACAAATCTCACTTTGCGGTCGCCTGGGATCGAACCCGGAACGCCTTGGTGAGAGTCAAGCGGTATAACCACTGAGCCACCGCGCGACCCTGCTGCTTACATAGCAAAAGATTTACAGACTTTATTGCCGAAAATGGTGTACGTATCTTGTCCTAAACATTACTTACATAGAGTGATTGAACAGGACAAAATTAATTGCAAATACCAAGAAGGTTTACTCTAAAGATCCGCTTCGACTGTTAAAGTTTAAAGAAGTACCGTCTTGCCTTTCCACCTTAACCATTATTTTGGGGACTAACGTTGGTGAACTTGACTTGCTCCTGTCAACTACTATTATAAAAACTACACTGAGATTCAGAAGATCGTCAATAATGAAAGTAATTCATCTTCAAACAAAAATGTACGATTGTTTTGATTTATCAATCGAAAAATTTTAGCCAAAAAAAGAATTCAAAATTTTCTGTGATATCAAAGTACATCATGAGCTCTGGAACTATTGGCATGATTGAGGATTGTAAAGAAACCTGAAGGTTTATTTATCCATCGAAGTAACCGACAAGGTATTTCCTGTTACGAAGTGTGCTTAAATATGCTGAATATAAGAACATTGAGTAAAATTGTTTTTATTCTTTGTGGCAAGAAGCAGAATTCTATGAAAATGAGCCGGAACTTTCCACTAGTGATGTTCCTTATTTCATGTATTCCTCCATTACGTCATGTGATACAGAAACAAGTTTCTCCAAGTACAAGGTTCTATTTGCTGACCACCGAAGATCCTACGAGTTTTATCATCTAAAAATGGATATCGTCATTCAGTATAACTCCACTTAAAATTAAGGTTAAAGAGGTATGGATAATTTAATCTGGAACTATAAAGAATAAATTATAAATTATTTGTTTCCTTTTTAAGTTACAGTCCTTTTTTGTAGGATTTTAGGTCATACTTTGGTAATTTTTGTGACAGAATTCATGCATATTTTAAGAGTTTTTTTCAGTAATAAATTTCGAAACCTAATTATAAATAGGTATCAGAGAAAGTAAAAATATTATGTTAACATTCTGCGGCCATGTGAGAGTGAGTATAGCAAATCTGTATGAATAGAGTCAGACTGAAAGATTAGATGTCATAGCCGGGATATGAACCACGGATCATCCGCTCTCCATACGGCTGCTCTAACCAACTGAGCTACTATGGCAAACATGCCGACATGACATTAACTTCTCCAACTGACTCGCATATTTCCCGGTAGACCACTAGGGGTTCACATATGCTATGAGACACACATTTTGTGGTGACTTACTATGATGTAAGTACATAAGTCCCAAGCTCAATAGTTAAATTACCGTTTTATTCAGGTCAATTGGTGGAAATAATCATTTTTGCCACATTCGCCGTGTGTAGGCTAAGGTTTGAGTGAATAGAGCCAGACTGAAAAATTAAATCATCAAAATCATCTGAAGTTAGGCCACGCAGTTGCGATCCATGTTAGGCTCCCGGTCCATAGTTTGCAAACCGTGATTTAGTCGACAAAACACTCAGTGCAAGATTTTAATCGTTCACCTGCTGGAAGGTGCATTCGGTTCCTATGTATCTGTTTACAGGAAATGATTGCACTCAGTCACATCGAGTCAACCTCGCACGTTTTAACTGCTAAACGGTATTCCATTACTAAACACATGAATGGGGTGGGAAGAGAGCTTCACGTCATCCCTCTCGTGTACTCACCTGACGGCACAGAGCATTGTTATCGACTGAGAAAGCACCCTCACATCCAGGCAAGACATTACATGCTTCTGGCCAACCTAATCTTAACCAGTTTTAAAGGTTGCAGTGATCTTTAAAACTTAACAATTAGTCACTCCTTTCCAATCATATGATTTAAAATATAACATTCTGGATTATTCATTTCCAGATCACACGCTTTTTCTACTCTTATTCAAACTATTTTTAAAAACGCTTATATTAAGTTAGAAAAAAATGCAGAAATTGGTTTGTTGCATATTTCCTTGTCTATACATTTGGATTACTAGAATGCAGTAGCGCTTTGTGATATTCAAATATTTTAAGATCTCCATGCTATATGACGACTTCGAAGTTGTGTTTGAAGCCCAAATAAAAAGCCACGTGTCTTTTATTTTGATAAATTTTACTAAGTATGTCCTTTATTTAGGACGTCGTAGGTAAAATTACCGCAGCCGTTTTTGAGAAATGTTTTGATTCGAAAACTGCTTAATATAAACGATAGATAGATTATAGTGTTTGTTTTCAAATCCTCGTTTCGTATCCATTATAAAATACCAAATAAGCTATTTAACTAATTTTTACTTTAATTAATGCTGTTCATAGACACAGACGTACAAACACACATACTTCTTTTTCTTCTTCTTTTAACTGCCCTCTACCACTGCATAACAATAAACCCTGGTGCGATAGGGTACTAAGAGGGTCAAGGCCTACCAACCCGACTGCCGGCCTCACGCCCACTTACGCACGGCAGAGGTGGGCGATCATCCAACCGATACGGGGAGGAGATGTGGTCAGCATCTCGGCATTCCCCAGACGAAAAGTTGGTTTTCGTGACCGGGGCGGCTTACCTAGCGTAAGGTCCTCACTTTCCTCACGATGCTGAGTGGGCACCGGTCCTATACCCGGGGCTTAAAATTTGCACACCATGGTTGTGGTCGAACCCGGACCGCTTTCCGTGGCCAGGGACCAAGACATGCTTCCTTAGCCTGCTACGCCACGGCGCATACCTCTTAAACCTTATGCGGGTGAAGTAACGGAGTCTCTGGATCAGAGAGGGAGAACCCAGGATGGTTATGAGCCCGATGTCTGGTATGAGAGTGAGGGAAGTGGATGACAGGTTGAGGTCGAGATACGATGATAGGAAAGACGATGATGGAGAATTGGTGGAATACTGGTGGGGGTAACCGAGAATCCGGAGAAAAGCCGCCCAGCGACGTGTTGTCTAATACAAATCTCACTTTGCGGTCGCTTGGGATCGAACCCGGACCAGCTTGGCGAGAGCCAAAGGGCCGAACCACTCGACCACAGTGCGGGCCAGACGCACATACCATCCTTTAAAATATTGTTTTTTATTTGAAGGAAATACTTGACAGAATGTAAAAGGAAAAACAAAAATAAATACAAAATCCATTCTCTTATACTAAATATAAAAGAAAACATTACATGATATCATATACGAGAATAGGTTTTAGTGTTTGCAAGCGTAACGTTCAAGAAATGCTTCAATTCAACTTCACACTTTGATTTAATAGTTTATATTAAAAAGAAAAAGGAAAATTAGATAGAAATTAATGTTTATGCAGAATGTGGCTTATATTTATCCGTTACAATGCTTTAGGTTCCAAATATGTGCCACGCTTTGATGCCTATGTCCATGTTTTGTTCTTTTGGTTGATAAGTGGATATGCATATTGCAGAGAAGTTAAGCTCAGTTTTGTATATAAACAAGTTATATTCAGACTGTAAACATATTTAAATTGTTTTGATTCATTTTCTGAATACTTCTGATCTTGTTTCAAGAATTCATGGTGAGAAATAGTGATAAAACTATCTCTTTAAAATTGACGAAATTAAATGTAACAAGTCACATTCTAGACTTCGGGTTTTTATTTATTACTGGAAATTAATGCGTCATAGTGCGTCCTACACACGGCTAGTGTGAAAGAACAATTAGTTTCCATTAATTGTACCTAATAGTGCTCCGAACTATAAAGCCCGGGCCTTAAAGCACCTACAGCATAGTAAGTCGTCATTAAGGTAGTTGTCTCATGTGTTTATGAGAACTCCTAGTGGTTTACCGGGAAAAACACGAGTCAGTTGGGGAATTTAATGTCATGTTAGCCGTAGTAAGTCAATGGTTTAGAGCGGCTGGACGGAGACCAGAAGATCCACGGTTCAAATCCCGGCTGTGGCATTGAATTTTTTAGTCTGGCTCTACCCTTTTATCTATTTATTACGTTAGATTTTTGAGAATTAGATGTTTTATAAATCTGAAAAGGAAAGCTGACAGGTATGTTACGGACATCATTTGGGTTCCTCCTTCCAGTAAAAGTTTGGAAGACTGAAATATCCTCTCTCTCCCTCACTCTCTCTGTCTCTCTCTCTCTCTCTCTCTCTCTCTCTCTCTCTCTCTCTCTCTCTCTCTCTCTCTCTCTCTCTCTCTCGCTTTGCTAACTCTTGTAAATAGTCATTTAGGTTCATTTAACAGAGAGTTCATTCACTAGCTTGTCCTTGCACTCTGCGAACCATGTTTGTGTTTTATGTGTGCATTTTTTTGTTTACGCGTGTTAGCGTAATTTTTATATGCCTCAAATTAAATATTTCAAAAGTGTAAATGGAATTTTATTAAATTAATGGAGAGATATTCTACGATTGTTGCAGTAATATGCTAGGCACTGCTGTTCTCCCTTCATATATTTTCTGGGGTGGTTATTCTTTGTAAAATTTTACAAAACCCCTTTAAAATGGTGAATCTTATTATATTAGGTAGTTTTAAGGTACATACAATTTGAAGTCGAGCACTACTTCACATATCTTTTACACTAAACCAAGGAAAAATTAAAAAAAAATTAAATTCACATTTTGATGGTGTTTTTGCTCAGTACATGTTTCATAGTATGCTAAAGCATGCATATTTCGGCATATTTATAGTCCATGAAATTCTGATCCCAATTCCCGAGCTTAGTTTCAAACTACATAGAACGTCTTACATTAAAATAAATAGAGCACGACTGAATCATGGAGCATAAACAGTTCATGTAAGACGCATCCTGGAAACTTTGATATTTCACAGCAGTTGACTACTGCATCCAGATCTCATATGCATGCAAGCGTTCAATCTAGTGTGTGGTAGTCATCAGCCTTGACGCCACTAGGGAATAGAGAAGCACTGCATAGACAAGCAAGGCAAATAATCTGCAATGTAATTAAGTTTTGCGATGAGGAGAAAATAAACACTGTAACTGAACCTTTAACAAAGGTTACAGAGCGCAATGCAGAACTCAACAAGCTATTCGCTCTATGAAACTAAAAGACAAGGTAAGGCAACAAAAGAAAAGGGACATAAAATTACTGGAAGCTAAAATAAAGAAACATCGCACACAATTACTTATTACAAAACGATTGCAACTAACGAACATTTATAACACAAATGTATGAACATTTCTCATAACTTGGAAAACAAGTTACTTTCCATAATATGTCGTTTATTTCCTTAACAACATTAACAATAATAATAGTAATAATAACGTTTGCTTTTATTATTAATATTTAGCTCCAATGAAGGCCAAATGAACGAGAAGAAATATAATGGAATAACTCGAGCGATAGCAGAGATCCGGAGAAAATCCATTCCTGCACTATGTTGTTCACTAAAAGTTCAATATTGGTCGCCCGGGATGGATCCCGGGTTGTTTTGGTAAGAATCAAGTGGTCTAACAATTGGACTACAGCACAACCTCATGTTTAATAAGAGAGGTGAATTCTATATAAATGGTATACATTTATAGCGAGCGGTAGTTTTTCTGCAGTAAACTTTCACAGTGAGAGTTTAAAAAAGGAGGAAATTAGTGTTTTACACTTTGTGATTCCGATTATAAACGCAAAGCTAGTTTCAGATATTAAAAATTAAACAGGACTTAACATATGTGTAGTTTTTTAATGATGGAATGTATATAAATATGACATTCCACCTGAAATCACAATAGCTTCTTTTATGAAACGTAAATGCAAGTGTAATTTAATTTTATATTTGCCAGTCTTTAACTGTTCTCTTTTTGTCCCATTTATACCCCGCCTCTAACTACAGTGGTCATATCGGCGGCCGTTCTCCTTTGGAACATATCTAAGGTGTTAACTCGTATTCGTTAGGTTTCAATCATTAGATCACGCATACATTCGCACTCTCATTCATACTTCCAGACAATTATCTTGGTCGGAGAACAATCCCCACCCCCACTGAAGGAATCCAACCCGGTACCTCTATCTCGGCAGGCAGGTGCTCTATTGACTGAACTATGGGGCCAGACACTTTAACTGTTCTTAACTCTTTTTCACGCTTGTTATTTTACGGGCCTTAAATCCACGCGGAGACTACCTGCTTTACTTTCCTCCGGAAAAAAATTCCATCGCCCTTCATCGGGTTTCAATCTTTTTTATAATTTCTTTTATTGGTCGATCAGCAGTACAATGTTTTACAGATCAGAGTGAAAAGAAGGTAACAGTACAATGAGAACAATAACACTCAGGGGTAGGCTAACAGGCCGCCCCCTAATTACATTAAGTTAGAACTCCAATACTACTCTCTGAGAAATTATGTCAATATTGAAGATGTAAGACAGACATCAAGCTTTAGAATCACTCGAATCAGATGTATCACTTAGAAGCAGGTCCTGTGGTCGTCTCCTCTTCAAGCGTGAGGGCTGGCGCGTGCGGACGTCGATGTTATAATGCACAGCTCCTGGAACTTCTTGCAGTGTGGAAAAGAAACGACGAGCGATCCTGCGAATGTAGTCGCGAAGAGGTAACAGTCGTAGTTCGTGATGGAGCTGCTGATTACGGATGAACCATGGAGCGTTGGTAGCGATGCGCATGAAGCTATTCTGTATGACCTGAAGACGACATGTGTGTGCGGTCCCCCACACTTGGCAGGCATATGTAATAAGCGGACGAACGAGTGATTTGTAGAGTAACAATGAAGACTGTAGGCCGAGGCTGTAACGGCGATGCAACAGAGGTGAGAGTTTTGAAAGTCGCCCGGAGGCCAGTGATATAAGACTATCGAGGGTTTCAATCTGTAAACTAGGGGATCAGAGGGGAAGCATGTTAACTCTGTCCACTGAAGACGACAATGTGAATATCCATATTTTAACTTCCCGGCTAACTGGCACTTAATATGAAAGTATAGAAAATGATCACGGCCTCTATGTATAAGACATGATTACTGGAAATACATCGAATTAAGAAGCAAAGATCAATAATACAGCTTGATAATCAAGTTAAGTAGTTGCATTTATTTGACACAATTTTCTATACTCACGACATCTCCTGACCTGGCATTTAATTTACTGAAAACAGTCTTTTGTTCAGTAATGAGAATTTTGATAGTGTTTTGTCTTTGTTTATATTTGTGTTGTATCTTGTGTTTCATTTGTGAATGTTTTTATTTGCATAGATAATAAACAACTGATTGACGTTTTGTTCTTTGTAATGCGTATACAAGAGATAACCAAGATCTTAACAGGAATACATCAAGAGTAGGTGCAAATATAAGCCGCATCATATTATATATAGCTAAATTAATTTGCAACTGTCTTTTTCACTTAAGATAAACTTTTAATTCCACGTCTACTTAATGTTCTACTCGATAGGGTCACATGTGTAAATTATCTTCCAGTTTTGCAGTCCTGGAGCATTCCTCTGACTGTATTTAACTAATGATATCCATTTGCGTAATAACAATCATATGATGACGTCTGTGACGGTGAGGAATGGCTAACTGCACGTGTTACGCTTTGTCTACGTCGAGCAGCTGAAATCCCGGCTAATGTCGACTAAAGCCGGAATGAGATAACAAATAGCTTTCCGATGAAGGCAGTTAGACTCGAAACAAGGACCTGGTAACATTAATGGCGATGCCACGGCTTTCTGAGTGATAGATGAGGATTAACATAGTACCCACATAGTGAAACGGTATCGGAGAGGTTCTGCCTTGCTGAGTGCTGCAATGTACCAGAATAGACGTCAGGCGGGATAGCAGACCTTTCGGGGGTATCTGTAGCTGAGACAGTAATATCGACAGTGAAATATAGGCTATACGGATAGTCAGAAGAATATCTCATATACGCAATAATGTCATATAGGTAAAAATTTATGTTTACTAACATGTAATAAGGATTGTAAAAATTTTGTGTGGCACTTACATGGAAAAAACAAGGGGAAAAATGAACAGACTGGAAGCGTATATATTGTGACGTTGTGGGTTTGTAGAATTAAAACTCCAATTTGCCGAAATTCTAAATGTCATTTATTTCTGTAGAGATACACTGTTCAATTCTCACGTAACAGCATTACATCGCCTATACAATACAGTCTTCAAAGGTCGATGGCTATGACAAATAGTGACAGCTCTCGTTACAACACTCTTGTTACACAACTGTCTTAACAACACTCTCATCTCTTTTCTGCTTACTCTGTTTACAACTAACTAACTTTGCGAGCCATCACGTCCTTAAATACCTAATCCGTAATTCTAGATTTTTCTAAAATAAACCAGAACCCGAACAATCTCTATCAGTCCAGAAATTTCCGGAAGAGTAAAGAAACCAAATATTTTATTACATTCCAGAAGCGTAACTTAATCTATGCCGGCAAGACCTTTACATCAGTTATCGCTGCCCGCCGGCACTTGTTTACAATAGCCGCGCTATCATTAACTGCTCAGCAAGGCTCATTATTACCATGAAACTTTACCCGCCGACTGTTTTCTTATTTGTGCCGAAACTTTTATGCCTGTTGTCGTGACAATATTTCTAAGTTCATATTGTTTTCACAGCCGGTTTACAATGGTGTCACGGAAAGCTTCATTTTACTGAATCCTCTCATAATTGAGTCTAGGTTACTAAACGTTCACTTATAGCCAAGCCGTTATAGACCAGTGTGTAAGAGCTAGACCTACAAAGCTTCGTATCCCGGACATGATTTTGATTTTATTACAGAAATACGAAATGCGTATTATGCACATTATATAACTTGCAATTGCTAAGGTTTACTTGATTATATGGCATTTATGCTCACACATAAAAAGTGAAACACTCCACTCTGTTATTTTAGTTAATTGATGGAAATTAATCATTTCTCTACACTAGCCGTATATAGGCTAAGGTGTTTGATAGAATTTAATGTCAGGACGGCACGTTGGCCATGGTAGCTCAAAGGTCAAGAGCGACTGGACGGAAACCAGGAGATCCGTGGTTCAAATCCCGGCCATGGCATTGAATTTTTCATGTTGACTCTACCTATCAAACACCTTAGCTTATATACGGCTAGTGTAGAGAAATGATTAATTTCCATCAATTAACTAAAATAATAAGAGTTAAATTATGAAGCCTGGGACTTAAGTACTTACGATAGTAAGTCGCCACAAACGGTGTATCTCGAATGCGAGAGTCCCTAGTGGTGTACCGGGGAAATATATGAGTCAACTGGAGAATTTAATGTCAGGACGGCACGTTGGCCATGGTAGCTCAAAGGTCAAGAGCGACTGGATGGAAACCAGGAGATCCGTGGTTCAAAACCCGGCCATGGCATTGAATTTTTCATTGTGACTCTATCTATCAAACTCCACTCTGTTTTTAAACTAAGTGAAATAAATACTTTATTCCTCTATGTAAAATCAAATAAATGTGGAAATTAACTTAGTATCGGGTGTGTAAACCCTCCGCTTCTATTACTGCGTTCATTCTGCAGGGCACTGATGAGACCGAATGTGTATTGAAATTTTAACGAGAGGATACTTCCTCCAAAGAATCCTGTATTTCGTGTAACTGCCAGCACATCATGCAGAACTTCAAGGCTAGAGGTGCGTGCGCATTATGTGCCAGCATGATTTATAACAAATGAACGAGCCCGAGTATTTACATAACCAATATTAAGGCAATTTTCTAATAACATCGCATTTATTTTGATATAAGAACATGTTAATGTCATGTCGGCATGTTGGTCATGGTAGCTCAATGGTTAAAAGCAACCGGACGGAGACCTGGAGATCCGTGGTTCAAATCCCAGCTATAGGATTGAATTTTTCAGTCTGGCTCTACTCATCCAAATCTTAGTCTATACACGGCTAGTGTGGAAGAAATGATTATTTATATCAATTTACCTGAATAACATAGTGGTTTAACTATGAAGCTTGGGACTTAAGTACTTACAGCATAGTAAGTCGCCACAAAAGGTGTGTGTCTCATAGCATATGAAAACCCCTAGTGGTTTAAAAGGAAACATATGAGTCAGTTGGAGAATTTAATTCATGTTGGCCGTAGTAACTCAGTGGTTTAGAGCAACCGCAGGGAGAGCGGGAGATCCGTGGTTCAAATCCCGGCTATGACATTGAATTTTTCAGTCAGGCTCTACTCATTCATAATTTATAATTACCACGCTAGATTGCTGCTCCCTCTATAGCAGCGCTTGATAAAGTGCATAGCTTTGGTGTTTCAAGACGTGGGGGTTTGTAAGTTCGAGTCCCGCCAATCAGGACTATAGATAAAAATAATAGTACATTTCCATTTTAGATTAAGATTTGCTTACCAGCTGAATTTATGTTTAATTGTATCGCCAAGAATTCTTGTAACCATCATTGCGGACTGTTCTTTTAACAGATATCTCTCGCAGACTTCTTGAACATTCCATTCATGGAACTCATTTAGACGCATTCTATGCGTTATAATATATCTTCTGTCTACATAAATTAAAATAATTGAATGTGTTCATCGGCAAATCTTCAGGTACAAACGAAATTTATTAGCTTATATCGCAGTTCAGTACATTTTAACGTAAAACACATGTAAGCTCGGCTTATCATTTGCATCATGCATTTTTTTATTTTAACAAATTATTTACAACTCGTGATTCCCCTATAGGTATATAACAGAAATTTATACTTGTTGTACAATTTATATATTGTTATTCAAGTATGCGGTAGATGCAACCTTCAATCTGATGAAATGACAGGCGGTACTGAACTTCTAGTCGATCTCTTGAGTACAGAATGCGTTCTGTCATCAGATGTTGGGTCGCCTGTGGAGATCTTCCAGGCCAGCTGACGAGGCTTTTATGTTCATTTTGTGCAGGTAGGATTGAAAATGGCCATGATTTGCAAGAAATTGGATTGTTAAGTGATTGGGCCAGAGAGATGGACCATCTGAGAAATACGTTGGGAGTGAAATGTTTGTTGTGGAAGGCTTCATTGGATTTAGTACAGACGTAATTCCAAATCGTAGTGTAAGTGCTCTTTTAAAGGCTGTTTGTTCTAGGTATAGGGATTTTTTTTATTATATAGTTATCTAGTGGAGACAACCATACTTGAACCTAATTCGTAGAGTGTACTTTAAACCATGAAACTGGGCCTAAGTTTTGAAGATATATTCACAGATAGACCACGAACAAAGTGCGGTCGGTGTGCGCATGTGCGAGCACAGTCATTTTTTGTTGTTGTTGTAATTTAAGTCCTTCAAAGTTAAGTCATATCGGATGATGAATGAAATGGTTGAAATAATGCTCAAATGAGTGCGGGGTCCTTAGAGCTTATAGTTACCTGACATTCGTCTTTCAGGATAAGGGAAAACCCAGGAAAAATCTTATCCATTAACTAACCCTGACCGAGATTAGAACCCGGGACCTCTTGAACGTGAGGCAGACATGCTACCACCACGCTACCGAGGCGGGCTAGCACAGTCGTCTCCCATCCTCAACATCCAAGCGTTACATAGCTCCCTACCCCCAATACGTTGACCAGTGCGTGCAGCTTGGGCTATGGAGGAGAGTTAAGCGCAGAGGTTCTACTCCTATTAGTCCTGGACCCGTAGGACCAAGGACCCGGGCCTCCTTCTACCCGGGAGCAATGGATACTCCGGGGTTCTTTCCATAGGGCAATACCTGATTTCTTAAAAGCCCCCCCCCCCCACGCTGAGCACAACTTTAAACGGGATGGAAGTGGATACGCCTCTTACGCACGTCAACCCCGCAGGGAAGACTACCGAAAACCTCGGTGGGGCCACCTGGTGATCTAGCACACCTTCTACTTGCCCTGCAGGCTGGTATCCGGGACTTATGACGCAACCCTCTACCCCCTCCGGGCGGCCGTAGCCTCGCCGGAGGTATCCAATTCCCCGTGGGTGTCGGGAACACTCTGCCCCTCGAGTCCAACCCAAACCGAACAACTCCCCTACGGGAGGGGCTCGGCACTTCGGCCCGAGGTTCCTCTAGTATCGTCAGAGGTACCACGAGTGCTAAGGGTCCGCAGCGCCCGCATCTCGGTAGCTGAAGGTGACGGATCCCCGGCTATGGAGGAAAGGAGAGGCAGCCTAAAATGACGGTAGAGGGGGAAAGCTGTAGAGCTTCAGTTTTGGTAAATAACACCTCCAGTTGGATTTCGTTCGCGGTTTACCTATAGTTGGGTTTTGTATTGTATCGGCATATTGCCATTATATCTACTGTCAAGCCATAGCCCGCTCACATCCCTTACAGCCACGGCACTCAGTCGGATTCCTACGCATTTAAGCGACCGAGCGCTGTTTGCCTTTTTTGCCGCTTGGAGCACTCAAAGCTGACCCCTAAGTGGCCTTGCCGACATTTGATTTTGTGGTGACAGTTGAACAAATTTTATGGTTTCAATTAGTATTGAAAGTGAACGTTACATAAAGTGCTGTTGACACCAATCTAAAGTAAGCGAACAAGAAAACTGGGCATAAATAAGAGACAATAAGAAATCTGGGTATAAATAAGAGATAATATAAGTAATCATAATGAGCACAAAAAGCCATTGTTTATTATTATTACTTTTACCTTTGTGCCGTAAATGGTGGCAGTTCATTAATTTAGAAGGTAGGTTTTCCATGACAGCTTTATAGTACAAACATTTACAATAGACAGCACTATATTTCAAAGCTCTCCGTTTTTCCAAAGTCTAGGTCTCCGAACCATACATAGCAATGCTCCAAATGTAAGAATTACGTATTATATTATATTATTTTTATTATTATTTTATCATCATTATCATCATCATTATAACAGCAGTAGTAGCAATAATTACAACAAACAGCATAGCAGTAATTATGTGAGCGGGCTATGGTCAAGCTAAGCCAAAGTTCCGAGTTTTATATTCAGCTATGACATTACACCTTTCAGTCTGTTTTTGTCTTTTTAACGTTAAAGTTAATTGGGTCTGAGCCTATACGTTGATGTACGTTTTAGTATCTATTAATCTTTATAGCCACCTTTAGAATCCATCTTTGATGAATCTGTTACTACCTGCTACAAAGACAATCTGTGATCATTTTGTCAGGGCTTGAGTAGGTGCGTGAGGAAAGCAGCTAATCGATGAATTTAATCGAGACTAATAAGCCATTTGAAGCGTTTTTCGAACTCTATGTGGGTGTCAAATGAAGTATTTATGAATCATAACGCTATAAATATTAACTGTTGCGGTGTTCCATAAATTGAAGTGAACTTACTTTTTTATTTATTTAGCTCTTTAACTGTTGCAATTCGTCATGTCCATTTCAATACTGAGAGTGAAAGACCGATTTATTTCGCTCTTATTAGCCTCTTTATCAGGATTGAGGTACTTTTACGTTTGGTAAATTTACGATACTGTACCACCAACTTTACATCCCTTCCGAACGAAGCCATGTTAATGATTTTTACGCCCATCGATGTCTGCCGAGTTTGAACTCGCAACCTCGGAACCAGGGCTAGTAGGTATGTTACCCTTAAACCCTGGAACATGACGAGGGATATTCTTTGTGCTAATTTTCAGCACATCAATAACCTTGCTGTTTAAAATAAGTATCTCCATAGTAACAATAGAAACGTAAACTGCAGTAAGTTGCTGAAGTGTAAGCGCAATGGACTATCTGTAATCGAATACAGCAAGAAAGAAAATACAACAACAAAGGGAAGGAAGTTTTTATTTATCAACGTAAGTTACACCCTTTCCACAACCACCTCACTTAAGGTTCTACCTCAAAAGTATATAAAACTTAATTTCTTATTCATATCCGAAACTTCTTTACTAATTGATTTTTTGAATCATAACAATTATTTTTCTTTCCTTAGATTAAAGCTTTGTATTTACGCTCAATTCTCCCTTCTGAATTTCAGGTACAGAAACCTTGAGTTAATTAATTTTTGTTGACTGATTTCCAGGAATCTACAATTGCCTTAGCTATTCTGGTTTTCAAATAATTGCATTTTCCAACCAATAAATCGACTAATGACCTGACAATACGGTTGCATATATTTACATTATGATTACAATAATTTGTCTCTATCATTTATTTACAAAATTATTAATATAACCAGCCAAAAAATTGGTATCATCAATATGAATATGGTTTATGAAAGTTTAAGTTTTGTCTTCGCTTCTTCAGCAACAAACAGTGTTTCGTTATTCTTTTGTTTGTATCCAAGTCGAATGTAACTTAAATATGTAGACAGGATTAAGTTTAAAGCTAGCGCGTACGCATTGCAGCTTGCCAAATTCCAGTGCAGGGTTGCAATATTGCGCCCGCTCGAAGTGTAATATGTATGAGATTGTGGGATGACTCACAATATGGCTAGCGTGCCGGTGCCCATATAAAAGGGGTGATAACGTTATGTGACAGAAGGAGAGAGAGAGAGAGGCAAAGCGTGAAAATATACGGCGAAATATAAAACATGGAGCAACTTTAAAGCAAACAAAAATTTAATCCCTCCTCGATTTTCATTGTTGGAGGTGGGAGCAAAAAAGTGACTAACGCTACGCATGATTAAGGACTGTAATTATTTTTAGGTTAGAGACGCGCTTCCTACTTTTCTCGTCGCCTAGATTCATATTATATTCATACTATTTCATTCCGAGAGACGAATTTTAAAAACGTGATTTGCCTTTATGACAGCATATCACGGCTTGCAATATGGCTTTAATATCATCCCCGGGATATTAACCGCTGCCATTAATGTCGCTGCAAACAGGATAGAGGAAGAAGGCATGCAATCTGTGGAATTGGGACCCGATGGTATTATAATTAGCTATTCTACACTATTCATGCAACTTTACATATGCAATATTTCGTTTCTGTGTTAGATGTTACCGGCAAACAATTCCAGGGTTTCAACGCTCCAATGAAATTTACAGTAAGCATTGCTCTGAGTTTCTGAAATATATTCAAAAATAATATGTAAATCCACACAAAATATTTTACAATGGTGTTTAGTATGACCTTTTAAACTCGTCTTTATTACTAAATAGTCAATATCTGTCTTATTAACAATTCTCACAATTTTGGATCATAATGTAAGAAGCGTGAACTGGCCATTGTCTATGACAGTGTAAGTCCTGCGGAAAGGGCAGTTAATATAAATCAGGGCTCCTAAAGTAATTAAATTACGATGGAATCAAGTCAATAAGGAAGCTATTTGTCCATTACGGCTCTGGAATCTCAGTACGTTAAGAAGTATTTGTATTTGTATTTATTTCTCATCTTCCATCTACATATAATTTCATTGATACATTGACATTTGTAACACTTCTTTCACACAATAACAAAATGACTTATTCACATCTAACGTTCCCTTCCTACCTGCTTCCCCAAGTCTCGGTCTCACTACACATAACCCCTGGTTTTCCGTGTATTGATGACCCTCCTTTTCCTTATATCCCTAGTTCTAGTTTTCCAGCCCTTAATTGTTATTTATTCTTCATCAATCTTAACCATTTCTCCCTAACTTTTCCCCTTTTACCAATAACATTTTCTTTATCATTAATACCTCACCCCCATCCCTAAAACTGTCTCACTCTTTGCCAAATTTATTCTCTCCATATCTTTGTTTGTTTGCAATAAAGTATACTATGCCACTCTGTATCCTCTTCTCCATACATTGGGCATTTCCCTGTATCCTTTTCATATCTAATACCTTTCAAATTTCTAACTCCTCTCCTTGCCCAGGCAAATGCTTCTCGCCCTGACTTATTACATACATCTATGTACTTCTCCCTCCCCCACACTACTTTTATTTCCCTATATGTCCTCAATGATCTTTTCTCCCTTACACTGGTAAATTTAACTTGGCTATCTAAATCTTCCAGACTTAATTCTACCTATTTCCAAAAGCCCCTATAATAATACTCTTCGTTTCTCCAAAAACGTCTCATTCCAATCTGTTCCATCAGGTCCCTCACTTTTTGTGCCCAAGACCCTCCCCATTTGCTTCTCATCTGCAAAAGAAAACATTCCTTGATAATATTGTTTTCCTCAAAATTGGCAACTCTGTATCGATATTTCAATACCCTTGAGACAATTTTAACCCTTGTAATTGTGCTGCCCCATTGGGTGAACCTACCAGTAAGCCCAAAATATATTTACAGAAGGATCTGTTAATAACATTCACCTCTTCCCATGTTTCATCCACTCCAAAGCAAATACACACGTAGGCCAATTCTGAATATTAGAGAGGGAACAAGATATTCAGAATGACAAATTGTATTCATAGGTGAATATATAAGAAGTTTCGAAAGTAGCAACTTAATGTATGAACTTTGTTGGGGTAGCGGTGATTTGCGGGGGACTCAATTTGATAAAGGTGCATTTCCAACTGTCTTTTCTTCGTAATTTTCGTACCCTACAGAAGTGTTTCACGGCATCAATGTTCAACAATGTGCGCCTAAAGACTTGGCGGTCACCGTAAGAGGGCACTACAATTTTTTTTTTTTTTTTTAATTTACGTTCTCTAACAGTAAGTCATATAGAACGTTGAACGAAATGGGTGAAATAATGCTAAAAAGACTTAAGAATCCATAGAGCTTACAGTTACCCAACATTCGTCTTTCAAGATAAGGAAAAACTCGGAATAAAAACTTATCCAGAAAATTCACTCTGATCGTAATTCGAACTCGGGATCTCTTAACGTGCCGAGTTCGAATCTCGGTCAAAATGAGTTATATGGTTAAGGTTTGTTCTGGGGGTTGTAACAGTATTTTTGGGTTATGTTCGGAGGAATTATGAAGGGATTATGAATTTATAAAAATATATGTAGTCGTGTGATTGGCCGAAGTAGTAATGGTATGACGTAATATGACGTAATGTGGTGACGTGCCATTGGATCGGCCAATCACAAATTTAAGAGAAGTAACGATAGTTACGATAAATCAATAATCTGGCTTCATGGTGGCAAAATGACGCGGAGAGAGATATGTTCTTCAGTCTTGTTACATGACGATAAATCAATAATCTCGTTTTAAAAAGAGAGAGATTTTTGTTGTAATGGTGGAGTGTGATGAATACTGGTACTAGATCAGGAACATTTAAGTTATAGTTTGAATCTGTATAAATATAACCAATTACAGAATTTGACTTCTTTATTCCGAACCACGCCTTGAAAAACAGATGTCTCTTGACTCTTATTTAGAATAAGATGATACAATTGGTGACCAGAGGAAATAGATAGCCGCAAAAACTCAAACTGAAGAGAAAGAATTATGCATCCAACATAGAAATCCTGTCCCAAATTGCACCCGAATGGTTGATGAAGACGAATATAAATTAACGACGAATAGACATACAAATTCCAGTCCCAGGGTTTACCCTATCGAGAAGAAAAACAAACTTTTATTTTAACTCCAAGTACCAAAACAGCAATTCGCGGCATTACACCTCTCATTACTACCGAAGTATTGATACGACAAAAGTAAATAGAGGTAGTACTTCAATAGTTACAAGATTCAGGGGCATTTAATATTAGCAGCTGCTAGCATAAAATATCTAATTTATTAGTCTCCATTAAATTTATCATTTAACATAACTGGTGTGGTCCATTCTCAGATCTATCCTCGCACACCACACCTCGCACACCTCGTTCTCTGGTTGCAAAGCAAACTTGCCGCTCAAGGTTGCTCTAGTGATGCATCTAGAAAAGAAATTTACCTAGAGGTTAGATAATGCGGGTGCAGGCGGGCTTAGGATATAACAAATAAAAGTATCGAGCCGTAGTAACATTTACATGGCGTTGAAAATGTGAAGTTGGCAATACGTGTACAAAGGTGACAGATAAAAGCAGGGTAGGCAGCTTCTCTGTTCTTTCCTTATTACCTCCAATTGAATCATTGTTTATGAAACGGTTGGATTTTCGTGACCTGTGCCATCTTTTTCTGTAAATGTTCGCGTTACGAACTGGCAGTTTTTAAATAGTGCACACTGTAATATGTAACATCAAGGCTTTATACTCATTAATTTTATTGCACCCTTTTTCACTAATCACTCTGAATTTCTTAATATCTGCGATTTCATAGTTTGCTTTGAAGAGAAAGCTGCACTACAGCTGCAGTTCTCACAGCGCCTCTAAGGTGACCGAGAAAATCAAAAACTAATGTGGTGTGAAATCGTAATAAGTTTGAATTAGTCAGTACTTAATAATAATTTGTCAACAGACTTTGCAGTTTCTGACATTATACATATAAATACATATATAAATACAATTTTTTTTAATTACAAATTAAGGAATAAATTCAGCATGTCATATGTACTACAAATTAAGGAATAAATTCATGTGGTACAATGATTATAATTCATTAATACAATACAAACTTTTTGTTAACAAGTACTTCTTCAGAGCGCCCTCGAATTGCTTGCCTTTACAAGACCTTAGATGTGCTGGCAATTTTTTGTGAAACAATAAACCCATCACATTTGGATCCCTGTCGGAAATATTCTTATTAAAACTTTGGCTAAAAAAATCGTCCTTGTGCCTAGTGTTATGACTATGAATATTACTATTTTTAAGATTTTCCTTTTGTACTGCATAAGTTACTACTTTATAAACATACAGAGAATATACTGTTAATATTCCTTTATCCTTAAATATTTCCCTAATATAAAATATAACTTCTAATATAAAATATCAATAGTTAGAATATACAATAATACCGCTGCATTAAAAGAAACCAAAAATAGAGCTCTTAAACTATAAGTTTGAATAAATTATAAATGTATATCTTGAATTATAGTAAAACAGTTGTGGTAATAATATATTTACAACAGTAACCCAGGGAGAGAAAAGTCTGGATGTTAGGTTGAGGATGTAAGACTATGTCCTCAAACCAATAAGATAACAAGTAAGCATGTCACGAAG
Organism: Mantis religiosa; assembly: GCA_030765055.1. Classification (NCBI taxonomy): domain Eukaryota; kingdom Metazoa; phylum Arthropoda; class Insecta; order Mantodea; family Mantidae; genus Mantis; species Mantis religiosa. The sequence continues at coordinate 40,114,901 of CM060951.1, forward strand.
TCGCAATTGAGCGTGCCTTTGTTCCATCCAGCTGAAACTAAACACTATTGGTATTCATGCCCCCTTTGTTGAAATGGTGACATCAAGAAGCTATCCAGCATAAGGCAATAACAATCAGATGATATTGTTACTATCCTCTCGTGCTCATTCTTAAAAAGGTATCCCAACAGCATAGAAACCGTAGCATAAAAAGTGTGGTTTTATAGAGAAGAAGGCGGCTATTGGATTTTGTAGTCTATTAAAATAAGTCTGTCAGCTCATGTAGGAGAGGTGAAAATGATCTTCCGAAATTATCAGCTACTTCAGTACTGTGCCACCTGCCACGCTCTCGTCTAACCAATCAGGAGGTGAACCTTGCTTCCCCAGACACTACCTTAACAAGTACCGAAGTAGAATACGGAAGTAATTATCGGTACCAATATTAAAAGAGAAGGTGACGTAAAATATAAGGACATTGCTACCATTATTGTAATATATTTTAAAAACGAATAGAAACAAAAACGGGTCAGTTGAAAGTACATATTGTAAGCATACTGAAAAGAAAGCACGCAAACCCAGATGACAATGCAAAAGACAGTGTGAAAAATAAATTAAAATCGGAATACATACAGAGGCCGACATAAGTATTCGAACGTAAACATATTTATTACTTATATTATTTTAAAGCTACGCAGAGTAAGCATACGTAAATACAACTGGTACAAAATAAACTTGAGTCTTCCATTAAACATATAAACTCATAAATAGCAACTGAAATTAATTTGCAGTGCAAGGAGAAATAAAATGGTTATTTTATATCTGGACATAAGTATTCGAACAGAGAACAGCTAGTATTTATCATCCCCTTTCTTTGAATTACTGCTGATAATAGTTTGGGTACTGTCTGTATGCGTTGTTTAGTGACTGCAGAGTTGTATTTCTCCCCTCTGAAGAAGTTCCTTCAGATGGTTCTTGCTTCTGATGTGATGCTTCCTCACACGCTCCTCGAGTCCCTTCCAGATGTTCAATATAGGATTTAAATCTGGAGATTGGGGCGCTGTCTTCAAAGTGTGAGGATTGTTGTACATGATCCAAAGCCTTAAAATTTCGGCACTATGCTTCGGATTATTGTCCTGTTGGAAGTAATAATCATGCCGTAATCCCAGCTTCTCTGCACTCTTTTTAAGATTGTTTTCAAATTTGTCCATGGTCCTATCTATGAGCAGCAGTTCCCCAAAGCCATATGAAGCTATACAGTCCCATACCATCACCCTATTGCCACAATGTTTCACTGTAGCTACCATGTTCTTAGGTTCCCATTCTGTATTTGGCAGTCTCCACACTTTAAGACGTCCATCACTCTTGCATAACCAGAATTTGCTGTCATCCAACCAGAGAACCTTATCCCAGAATGCTGTTGGTTTCACCACATACTGTTCAGCAAATTCTATACACTTTTTCTTATTCACCTTATTAAAATATGGTTTCTTCTTAGGAATGCGGACATTGTACCCAGTACTATTTAAAAACATTCAACTGTTCTGGTGTGAACCACAGTGCCAGAATATGGCTCTAGGTATCCTCTAATCTCAGATGCAGTGAATCTTGGATACTGCTTCGACATTTTTATTATGTGCCTCCTGTCTCGGTGATGAGTTTAGACGGAGCGCCATTTCTAGTTTTATTTACAATAGTATTTGTCTGTTTAAAGCTTTGAATTATGCAGAACACTGTAGTTTTACTTCTGTTAATGGTTTTGGCAATTTCAGAGAGAGATTTGTTTTGTTTGAACATATTTATCATTATATTCCTCTCTGCCACAGATGTCTTCTTACATTTACGTCCCATGTTACCTGTGAGTTCACAATCGGCTGCATAAATTTGAGCACACTGTCTCGAGGCACAGCATAAACGCAACTACTATGTGGTATGGGCATGTAGGGTAGTCCAACCACCTTTCTCTTTGTTCGATTGGGTACGTTCGAATATTTATGTCCTCCAATAAGAGGGACAACAGAATAAATACAATACAGATTGAGTAATAAATACATGCAAAAGTGATATTTTGAATATTGTTTCCGAGACAAAAAAGGTTAATGTTTACATGTTTAACAACTCAATGCTGCCAAATAAATATTACATTATTTATAGTACCTGCAATGTTACATGTTATATTATTCGAATACTTTTGTTGGCCTCTGTATATCCCAAACCGATGAAAGTAAAAGCACTCCAGGCATCCGTTAACGGTTAAATACAGAGTGGCTCCCTTTCAGCTACCGGTCACAGAACCTTCCACCACAGCTGGACAACCTACCTGTGTCATGTGATTCCTGACATAAGACCGAGAAGTATGTACTATGCAACTCAAGCAAAAAGATATTCTGCCACAGTGTGCACCATTAACGGTGTGAGACTTATAGTTGGAGTATCCCTTTCAGAACACTTAGTGTACAACAAATATATTTTGAGGTAAAGAAATTGTTTTCGAGAATTGAGAGTAATGCTGCATGACTGATATTGATTTATCGCAATCAACCTGGCCATGATTTTCCAGTCCTGTCACGATATGGGTAGGTAAGTACTTCTTAACCAATCTCAATCCACCCAACTTACAAATGTGTGTGTGCGCGTGCCATTTTTAGTTTTCAGCCATCATTAAATATGTCTCCTATGCAATTGATAATATTAAATTAAACGTATGTCATTCATATTACATATAGTTTGCTCTACTGTTTCCCTGAACATAACATTTATTGATAATTAATTCACAGCTAAGTTATATATTGAGAGTGTATGAACTTCGGTACTAATTCTCCAGCTTCAAGCTAGCGAGTTGAACTTTTCAATTTAACTCGCCCGAGTACCTTCTAAGGTTTGACATACAGTCTTAATTATAGACAAATTCGTGAAATTTAATTATAAAAAAAACATAATCAAATCTATTATTCTATCATACTTAGAAACTGAGTAATAACAATAATGCAAAAAATGATATATGAATATGTTTGAATACAGATATGTGATACATACATACTCCAACTATAGATTATTCGTGAACTTTCTATTATAACGTTACATTTTAACGTAAAAATTATTTTTTTCGTATACAATGGTGCTCTAATGAGCCCAGGATCCACAGAACTTAGAGTTACCCTTCATTTATATTTTAGAATAACGGAACACTCCGGGAAAAACATTAACCAGATAACACCCACCGAGATTAGAACTCGGAACCTCTTGAATGTGAGACAGACACACTACCACCATCGCGCTGTAGAGGCGGGCTATCTAATATCCAGTTTTTGTTAATATAGATAAACGTTCCTATCACATTCACACATAGGAAGAAGAATGCAGCTCAGAAAATTGTTAGTTCTTTGTTAATATGTGACGAAAGATGTCCTTGAACTTCCACATGTTTTGCATGATCACTGGAAAAATACCACTAGCAACTGACCGCTTAAGAAAGTTGAACTGTTTCAAAATTAAAACAAATTACAAAGAATACTGTGGATATAGTTATATATTTAAAGAAATTATTGGTTTTAGAGAAACGTTTATGTATACTGTAAGATTTTGTTCATCTTGGACAAAGCTTACGAGTTTTACAAAGTTCACTCAAAATGTAAAGGGCTTCATAGGTTTTCCCCAAAAAATTAAAGGTGTTATTTGAGATAGAACCTTCTCAAGACTATGGTGTTTGCAATCACTTAGAGCTACTCCTTGGAAGATAGCAAATAAAAAAAACTGTTCCAGGTAATTTATTTCGCAATCTTGGAGGGTGCTGAATTTAAACAAATGCTCATCCGATTACACTGAGGCACCTTTTTCTTTCTCTGTGTCTTATTATTTTTAATTTTTGTGTTTTGGGTGGATTTTAACACTTTCTGTACCTACTGTAGGGAAGTATTATACAATAAAAAAGTTTAATTGTCGTTATTGCCAGATATTCACTTAAGAAACTAGCGTTTGTTACCGGGGAACGTTTGTGAACTAGTAATATGTAACAGAGCCGCCGAATGAGGCACACGAAGACAAAGAACGGATGCACGACCATTCATGCATTCATTCTGAGAAATGATTTAACTACTTCGACTCACCTTACAGCAGTGACGGTTGCTTAACAAGTAGAAAGAATTCTCCCACACTGAAATCTGATTAGTTTATATAACACAAAACTACTTCTTGCTTCCGTTTCACTTTACAGATCACAAAAACACTTCTCCCGCTAGTTACACGAGTCTAACTGGACATGTCGCGAGTTAAGAATTTGAAACAGTTGACGGTCGAATGACATGTTGGAACACAGAGCGGCACGCCTTGCGCAATCGAGGAATAAAGGTCGGTGCAAAAATATTACGCTTCTTAAAGTCTGGGACTTGCTGGCAGTACATAAACATGATTCTTGCATTCTATACGTATCATTGCTTACCTTTATATAGTTTATACAAGCGGTGCTCATGTGAGATTGCCTTTCTATGATCTCGAAAATGGTTAACGCTCAACAAATTTATTTTAACAAAAGTGAGGGAAATTTTTGTTTATTTATTAGGTTTACTACTTACCAAGGATAATTAAGAATTAACAGAACTTCAAAGGCTGAAGCCAAAAGTTTAAAGACATGTTTCATTTTTCATGAAAATATCTTAAACATATAGTAAACTCAAAATTATTGGGGTCCTTTGGGAAAAAATAAACAAATCAGTTTTGTGGCTGAAACAAAATGCTTACTATGGCTAAACAGTAGAGAAGGTATGAACTGACAGAAGTTTTCTATTACAGTTATATATACCGTTGAAGATAAACTGTTACAAAATTAAATTTAAAAGCTTATATGTTGCTGTTAAACAACCAGAAGAGTAAAACATATTCTGTTTTATATATTATTATAAAAATTACAATTTTAGTGTGGAAACCGTTTTAAGAGACAAACGAATGCAAATAATAATCCACTTTTAAGCATTTAACTAAAACGTAAATGATAGTGAAGCGGGAAGAGAAAGTCCTTGGAATTTAAGAGAGTGTGTGGAGGGACTGTTTTCGGTTACTAACATCTTCTTCAGATAGGGGTGTATGACCTTGCACACCTTTTCTTAATCGATCGCGCCAGAACGTGAGCATTCATTTTTCAACTGTTTCACAGATTCTTCTCGAACTTCAGCTGTTTCAAATTCATATTATGTGTCACAGTAAGAAGCGGAATGACACTCCATGAGTTTTCGTGTAATATAGAAGCTTTAAAATCATTGTGTGGTATGTAAAGTAATCAGCTTCTAATGCAAAAGCATCTTCGACAATAACTTCTCGCAGCTAAGCAATCGACACCTCTAAAAGGTGAGTAGAAATACTTAAATTCGGCCTCGTAGTTAATACATCAATATTTGCTGTCTTTGCTATCGTCACCTGGATTATATTAGTGGTAAAATTACATAGTGTTTTAATAGCGAAGGTTTCAAATATATGCAACTGTTAACAGAGTGTTATACTATAAAAGCGTTGCATATTAATGTGCTAAAATATGGGTTTATATTATTTGGTTTCGAAATATTCTTCAACATTAACCTAGTACAAAGCTCTTCAAATTGAAAACCACGTGTACCAATAAACCGCCATTTATCTCTTTATATCATTATTGGTGTATTATTTATCGATCCTGCTTGTATCCAACTCAAGTTGAAAAGCGATATTCTGGTATTCCTTATGTTTATGACATTTTAGTTACAGAATAATTTAAGAAGCCTTTTGTAAGCAATTTTACAGTTAAATGCAAATAAACTACATCTTAATTTTCTGATACTAAAATTACCAGTGAATCCTACTTATTTTTTGTGATGTCTAAATTTAAATTTACTTTAAAAATGATTTTAAACTATTTACCTGTCTTATGTGGTCACTGCTTAATGCTTTGCTGTTCAGATAAAATTGTTGCTTTATATTGGAGGTGTTTACTTCAATTTTAGGACTGCATTTTGCAGAAATAATTTCAGGGAAAGTTAACATTTTGTCGCGGCCACGGGCATAAAAGTTTCCGTGCAAATAAATAACAGAAGGATAGTGTTTCACAGTAATAAAAAGCTTTCATAAGCAATTAAAGATAGCGCCTGATAAAGGTCTCCCGAAACAAACAGAGATAAATGGAAATTTCAGGTGGCGTCTTGGTTGATAGAAATTATTCGGTTTCTTTGTTGTTCCGGAAATATCTAGAATTTAACAATGAGGTATTTAAGAAGGCGATGACTAGCCAAGAGAGAGTAAGATTTTCTAAGGTTATGGTGCTATATGTTCACTTTGAAAATTCCATTTCCTCAGTCCGAACACGATAAAAAATTCTAATAACTACTACGTAATTGAGAAACGTTAACAGAAATTTTAAATATCTAATATTTCTGATCGCTTTTGTCAATTGCGCTGTCTGCAGTATTGTCAAGAGTGTAGCGTTTGGTCATGATGGAGTACTGGACTGCTGGTCAGCCTGTGTTTGCAATTAAGTTTTATTACAGAAATTGTAGCGGTTGACCCCGTAGCTCAGTCAGTAGAGCACTTGCCTGCCGTGCTATGGGTCCCGGGTTCAACTCCCGGCTGGGGGTAGGGATATTTCTTCAAGATGTCTCCCCATCTTTCACAGAGTCTGGAAGTATTAATGGGGGTGTGAAGGTATGCGTGATTAAAAAAAATAAAGTACCAGCAATCCAACGTCTACGAGATAATACTATCTCGATATGTTCCAAAGGATTACGGCCACCGATAGGACCATTGCCGTCAAAGGCGGAGTATAAGGAGTATAAATGGACGACTTAAGTTTTCTAAGGGTTGGGCTATGCATAAAGAAAAGCTTTCCAGGAAAATAAGAAGTGTACAAAAATACCTGAGAATACCGTTGCCCTAACGATCGCATTCCCAAACGTTTAGGACGACCCAATCTATGTCACTTGGACTACCACATTTTACTGTTTCCAGAATTCTGCATAGAGATCTCAAGTAACAAACTTAAAGCATACAGATGCCTCAGGCACTAAGACAAAGTAATCGTATGATCTTCCGGCTGGGGTTTCTTGAACTTAGAAATGATATTGAAAGCATTGTACCCAACCTAATGAGTGATGAGCGCGCCTCGGTAGCGTGGATGATAGCGCGTCTGTCTCACGTTCAAGAGAACTCAAGTTCGAATCTTGGTCAGGGTGAGTTACCTGGATAAGGTTTCCCTTATCCTGAAAGCCGAATGTCGGGTAACTCTAAGCTCTATGGATCCTCGGCTCATTTCAGCATCATTTTATCCATTCCTCTCATCGTCCGATATGATTTAACGTTGGAGGACGTAAATTAAAAAAAAATAGTGATGAAATATATTCCGATGGCCGCTAACAAATCCCCATAGTCTCCACTAACAACCGTCACAATAGTGGCAGGTCAATTAAATGTGTACCAGGTCATTGTTTGCAACTATCGATCCTTTATTTCAGGAGGATGAGACCTGGAGTGCTCTAACAGTAAACGTCCAGCGTGATGACCGATAGTTTTCTGGCACCTCTGATTGCCCAGCACCCATCGATCAGTAGGGATAGGATGGAGTCATCTGCTCAGATATTCACCGAACGTCTCAGACGATTGTTTCCCTATTATCGGAGAGCAATATTCCATCATCTGTGGCCTTTTTATCCAACTATCTACCATCACAAGATGTTGAATAACTCAGACAAAGAATTCGTCTTAATGTGTCTTAAAGTACCACCGAAATGCGATACTGTATGGTGACTAATTTGTCGTCGAAATACCAACAAGTGTGCGATGAAGGGGACCAGTTTAGGAATGCAGTTGTAAAAACGTGAATAAAATAACACGTTTTCTTGTGTGTTCTACATTTTGGTGTTAATTGGCCTCCAAGATATTTCAGTGCTTGATAATAATAGGAAATTGCCAATTTCATTGTTGCAGCTGTATAATTAATTCAAAATTCAGTCCAATCAGTGTAAAGTACTCAGGCGGTAGAACACTTGTTTGTCATTCGAGAGAATCCCCGGTATGATTCCCGCCTGAGAACTGTCAGTAGCCAAGGTTATCCACTATATTTCCGAAGTGTGAATGTTGCCTGATGTAAACAACAAACAAAGTAATTGCATACGAGTCAACACCATTATCTACAAACATATTCCAGGGGTAAACGACCGATATGTGGCTAAATATGAGGTTTAAATGAAATATTCAAAATCTGGGATAATTAACCAAGAGTATCTCGTAAATGGTTAACTTCATAAAATTATATTTTACATAAATTATCTGATTTAATCAGAATCACATATGTTTATGTGCAGTAAAGGTTTAAGTAACTATTGTGGTATATCTGTTAACAAAAAGTCATTAATATGGATAATGTTAGAGGTTTTTCCCAGAAAATAGAAGGTATGCATTTAATTTATCCTAAAATGTCTCAAGATAGGGTATTTTAATTTTGAGTGAGTGTGTAGTGTATAAAAGAGGCTGACCCCGTAGCTCAGTCGGTAGAGCACCTGCCTGCCTTGCTAGGGGTTTCGGGTTGGATTCCCGGCGATGGGAGTGCGGATTTTTCTCCGACCAAGATAATTCCCCATCTTCCCCAGAGTCTGGAAGTATGAATGAGAGTTCGAATGTGTGTGTGATCTAATGATTAAAACCCCAAAGATAACGAGTTAACACCTTCAGTATGTTCCAAAGGAGAACGTCCGCCGATATGACCACAGCAGTTAAAGGCGAGGTATAAATGGAACAAGGAAAAATATATAAAAGATTTTAAAGACATTTTCTAGAAATTCGAAATGTTCAAAATATATATACGAGACAAGTCCGTAAAATAAGGTCTCCAATTTTATTTAACATAGAAAGCATATTTTTATCAATGAATGTTACACAGATGGAAAGGCGGAAGTCACAGCTATTTTTCAACGTAATCACAATTGCGATCGATTCACTTTTGCATGCTCTGTGGCAGTTTTTGTGTACCCTTGTCATAGCACTCTCCCGCCAAGTTGCGCAGGTAGCGCTCAACCACGTTTTTCAAATCATCGTCGGTCTGGAAATATGTTACACCCATGTGTGACTTCAACTCAGGAAACAGATGATAATCACTAGGTGCTAAGTCTGGGCTGTAGGGGGGATGGGTCAGGATATCCCATCAGTTTATGGTCTTCGGTGAGCATTTTGAGAATCCACTTCGCACACACCTTGCGATAATGCAAATGTTCGATCAAAATCTTGTCAATCGTAGCCTTACTGACTTCAGGGATAAGTTCACACAGCCCCCGATATTGTCACGCGCCGATATTTAAGCATTTCTTGCTCCACTTTTGCAATTGCTTTGGCTGAAACCGAAGGCCGACCAGAACGCTGTTCGTCATAGACGTCTGTGCGTCCGTCTTTGAACTTTCTGACCCACTTCCACAAGTTTTTGACGTCCATACACTGTGGCCCATAGACTTCACATAACTGACGATGAATTTCAACAGGGGTAGTGTCCTTGGAACTCAAAAACGGATCACCGCACGCAAATTGCTCTTGGTGGCGGAAGTGATAGGAAGCTCCATCGCAAACGGCTGCCCAGCCAAGACTAATGGTTGCAACGGATTCGTTGTTGTGGGGATTTGAAGAGGTCAAACCAAGCTACACGACAGTGTTGCCGGATCTCGCGTAATAGCGTTCCTCACAGCTCCAGGGCCTTGGAGACCTTATTTTACGGACACGCCTCGTGTGTGTGTGTGTGTGTGTGTGTGTGTGTGTATATATATATATATATATATATATATATATATATTGTAATGGATAATTAGGAGCTGAGGATTTTCTTGAAAAATTGTAACGTATACGTGGAAGATAGTAATTAAATACCAAATTAGACATTTGACCTTATTTTTTTAATTATGCTGTTCACAAAGAAAAAAAACAAGCACACAGTATTCTCTTAAAGTGCTTACTTTGTGTGTGATATCTTCTTTGTTTATTTTCTGTAGGCAAGTGTTAGAAGAAAATTAAAAAGTATGGATAATATTTTATGGTTGTGCATTGAAACATGAAACATTTGCTAGTGATAATGTGCTAAACTGCTGTTGGTCACATGTAAATACCTACGTACCAGTGCAGAAATCTCTGGAAGGTATCGATGTGAAAGAGGAATACCATTAGTAAAGCATCTAATAAAGAGGTAGCTGTCCAGAAGTAAGTGCGGAGCGTATTATCGAAAGCGGATGTGCCTCTACATAGTATCGAGTTAACGCGACGTTTCGACACTAAAGGTTTATCGAATGGAGGAGTGCACGCGAACTATGTCCGTGTAGCAGTCAGTTGGAGAAGCTACGTCAGACACGCCTCAAGTGTAGTTGAGGAATCTATTTCCCTATGGAGTTATGTAAAGTGAGGAGAGGCAGGTCCACAAATGGTTAACGGCTGGCCCCGTAGCTGTGTTGGAGTAACTGCCTGCCCGGGTTCGATTCCCGGTTGTGGGTGGCGATTTTTCTCCAACCGAGATGGATCCCCATCTTCCCCAGGGTTTAGAAGTATGAGTGTTCGGGATCTAATGATACAACCCAACGATATGTTCCAAAGAAGAACGGCCGCCGATATGGCCATTGGAGTTAAAGGCGGGATATAAATGGAACAGATAAAAATAGTTAACTATTAAGAGCGAAAAAAACGTCCTAGAAATAGAATACTATAAAGATTCGTAGACAAAAACAAATTTTGAAACAACCACTAACACTTTTCTAATCTCTTGATCTTCTGCATCGTTGCAGATTCATCACACTTGAATGATTATTTACGATTGCAGAAAAACCAGCCTTCAAGGAAACATTTTATCTAAATATTTCATGGACACATGAATTTAAAGGTGAAAAGAATGCTAAATTCCCTTTATTAAAGGTAAACTGGACCACGGAAATCAAAGTATTATCGCGACTGTGCAGAAAGGGTTAGGCGCGGTGAGATACGGGACGGAGATAAAGAGCTTGCTGAAACAGATAAAGATAGCGTTGAGATAAGGGTCTGCCGGTACAAATAAAGTTACATAAATGGAAAATTCTATTGGCATCTTGATTGATAGAGAACAATCTACAACCGTCTGAAATCATGAATGGTCGTATAAAAGAAACCGTGGCTAGTTTATCGGACAGTCGTAAAAGAGTCGATTTCTTTTTTAATTTACGTCCTCCTACGTTGTCATATCGGACGATGAATGGAATGTGTGAAATGCTGCTCAAATGAGCCGGGGGTCCATAGAGCTTAGAGTTACCCGATATTCTCCTTTCAGGATAAGGGAGTAACCCGGGAAAGAACCTCATCCAGGTAACTCTCCCTGACCGAGATTCGAACTTGGGACCTCTTGAGCGTGAGGCAGTCATGCTACCATCACGCTACCGAGGCGGGCACGGAGTCGAAATTGGAGTGTAATAGGAACTGAGTATTGTGCGCCTGCTTTTGTTTGTGCTCAACAACCTTAGACGATTGTATTTGTGTATGTGACGTAATTCTGCTACTGTAAGGCTTGACCAAAGTGTGTTTCTACCGAAATAAAGAACATTTTGAATTTCTGCAAGTTTGACTTTTAATTCTACGAACCCATAAAGTCAAAGTACGCATTTCAGGAGAAAATTTCCCATTCCGGAATACGGAGTTTAAAAAAATTTCAGACACCCAGTGAAAATGTACACCGCCTGCTTTAATACGTGATGTTTCAGTTGAAACACAACCATACTGCTGCTACCTGACCTATCTAGGACGTGGGGCGGGTTGGGGGGGGGGTTGTTGTGCGCTAATGACAGTACGAATACTAAGAAAGCTGTCACAGTCATTCTTCACTGCGTAGTTGAGCATAACGTTACACCTCTAACCTTAAACAAAGGTGATGGTTACTTCCTCTAGTCACCATGACGTTGAATACAAGAATTCTACTAAATCTGTCTCAACCTGGTTTAATCTTGCTGAAAACATTTGGATGGAAAAGGAGACAGATACAGAGATATTGGGCAGTAAATGGTTAAGCTTGTTGATTGGTTTAGCGAAGTAAATGGGCGTTTTATTTTATTTACAAGCGTACGATAAACCCCTCCTTTAAGTACAGTACTGTAAGTGGTTTTCTGATCACTGCTCTCTGCGAGATGATTTCGGAGAGAAAAGTATGCAAATGTTTCAATTCTTATAAATTTAAAGGCCCCACATTTTATCCTTCCGCTTCACATACCAAATAGATGGGTTCTGTGTACTATATACAGATCAAGCAGAAGACAGGTGACATTATACATTCTGTTAACTTGTTATGTAAAATTAAGCTGCATTGTATTTAACAATTATACAAGACACTGCTGTTATATAATATTTTTGCATTCCTCTACCAGGTAGCTCTCTCACAATGAGGTCTGTATCCAGTTGAATGCTGATTTAAATGCTTATGATTGATTCTTTTGGAGCAAGGATGCACTATAAATTCTGTCCGATACATCAGAACTCTCTAAAAGCTGAACGCACGTCTTCGCCGATTTCGCCCAACAAAAACTATGGTGGATGTTCTTCTTTTCCATGGCAATGCAAGACCATACACCAGCCGTTACACCACTGCAGAAATTGAGAAATTGTGATGGAAAGTCTTACCTCACTCCCCATATAGCCCTGACCTTGAACCATCAGACCTCCTTCTGTTCGGGCCACTAAAGGAAACTCATCGTGGGATTCATTTTGAAGATGAGGAGGCTGTGAAAACGTCCGTGCGTCAATGGCTTAGTAAGCAAGACCGTGTGTTTTACCACACTGGAATATATGCCCTAGTTAAAAGTTGGACCAAAACTGTGGAAAAGGACGGAGATTATATTGAATAGTGACAAATTAATCCTCAATGGTGTAGTTTTAAAACTATGTATATTGCACTCAATTTTCTTGGCAATTAAAAGAGAAAAAAATAGGAGGCACTAATTTTTGACCCACCCTTGTATTTATTGTCTAGAAGTTAGCGCTGCTATATATACTGCTGGTGTTGCAAAACTTATGTGCATACATATAACGTCTAGCACGTGGCGAGTTGTCAGTTCCTCCTTGTTGTTCGCAGCAAGATTAAACTAGCGTGAGGTGGAGTATAGATCTTACACGAAAATGAAATTGGTTATGCTAGTAAATGAAATAAATTGAGTGTATAGCAGATCATAAAGATGTTGAACTATGTAAAGCTAGGTTTACGAGATTCTAAACAACAAAACGGCAATACTAAAGCGGTGAGAAAAGTGTGCTAATGGAAAACTAAAGAGAGAAGTTAAGAAAACTGAAATCCAGGTCATTAACGAAATAGTGTGAGAGTAGTTCGTTAGTGTTAGGGCAAAAATTCGTCGTTCATTGGAGTCTATGTTACAGGAATATGCTAAAAACTTAGGTGAAAGACTGCAAAAGTCTAATTTCAAATCACCTAATGGATGGTTGGAGAGTTTCCGCCAAAGTCATCAGATTTATTTTAACGAACTTGTGATGAATCAAATGCTTGAGACCATTGTTGACTGGATTGTGAAATCACCTTGAGTAATCGAAGAATACAAACCTGAAAACATGGCATTCGGCAACGAGACTGCATTGTTCTTCCGTGCGTTACTAAATAAGTAACTGTGTTTAAACGGTTTGAAATGTTCGGGAGAAAAATTGTCCACGAAATATTGACTGTTTTCCTGTATGAAATGTCAGGTGAAATGGAAAAACCCCTTCGTCAAACGGAAATCTGTCTTTAACGGAAATTTACGAGAGTCCCGTTCGACTCCATTGAAGAAAAGTTTTACTGTGCATTTAGTTGTCAATCGCAGTCCACTTTGTTCGAATAGGTAATTTACATGGCAACAAAGGGCTTGATAAAACACATTCGTTGTTTTATATTTAAGGATATGTATGACTGAAATCTCAAAAACATTTTCAAAACATCACAGTCAACAAATTGACTATGTGAGTAGATGAGCAGTTCAAATCCCCTCTCATGTTTCAGACAAAGTTCTTCTTCTGGTGATTGGACAATACTTGCAAGGTTACAATGTTTGACACTAAGGGTAATCGCTATATATGTATGTTAAAATTATACACGCCTCAATTTATATTAATGTTCTGCTGGTAAAAGTTGCAAATCATGGCCATAAAGCTATAAGTAGAAAATACTACTAATTATTCAGAAAGCAGTGAATGATAAATGTTGCACCCTCACTGCGAGATGATAATTTAGTTAACTGCACTTTATGATCACTCCTGTATGTCAAAACATTCAAATGAACCCCATATTTGTAATAAGACTAATACTTTGATATCTCGTGCTGTCGTCTATTCGTAAATATCTCCCAAACCCCAATGTTGCTCACCTGCCTTACCAAACACCATCCCTATTTAACATCAAATTTTCCTTCTTAACGTACCGCGCAACTACAGAACATAACTTTAGTTTCTCCGTCAGCACATGACGTGAGACGTATGTGGGGGGAAAAGAGATAGATACCTATACATGAGCTATTTTGAAACACTCATAGTAAAGGCCTTCCCACAGATTTATAAATTTTGGCAGACATATGTTGATGATGTTTTTGCTGTCATTCTGGAAAAACTTAGAGAAAATTCTCTAAAATTACTAAACCTGCAAGATAATCACATCCAATTCACTATGGAAGTAGACAGAGACAACACCCTACCCTTTTTGGACCTCATGATAACTAGTAATCGTCATGGTGTAGATTTTGGAATATACAGGAAGCCCACACACATAGATAATTACATAAAGAAAAATGACTACACCCCAGTTTCACATCAACTAGCTGCCTTTAGAAGTCTAATTCACCGGCTATACAACATCCCACTGAGTAAGGATGAATTTTTGAAAGAACAACAACACATAAAAGACATAGCGGTAAGTAGTAGGGAATGACAGGAACTGGCACATGAATCCCTGTGCCAAAGGCTGTCCAATGCATTTTAAATGGGAGAAAAATTGTTCCAAAAACCTATGACAGATTTTGGAACAGTCGTATCGTTGTTTTTGAAACACCCTATGCTTCAGTAGGGGCGGAAGTGGTGTTGCGCGGTGGAAAGGGGTCTTAGTGAACCGTTGTGTACGTGTGTGAGCAGGATACGCCCCGATGTTATAGGAAATTAATGCTAATGGTTATTATTGTATGTCGTGACTTTTATATTTTGACTAAGGATGAGCAGGTGTGTGTATACTTTCGTTTTGAGGTCGAGTGACATGTCCAGAGTGTTAAATGAAGCTCCTCTTATCTATCTTGTATACATGTTAAGTTGTACGGTGAGAAAAAGGCTAGCAGGATGATAAATATCGATGTTTTATAACTTTCTGTCGAGGACGGGGCATGGTTATCCTCTAAAATCTCATGTATATAATTAACTTTCGGATACTTGTATGTCATGACTTTTATATTTTGACTAAGGATGAGCAGGTGTGTGTATACTTTCGTTTTTTGAGGTCAAGTATATTTCTCTCTGGACATGTCCAGAGTGTTAAATGAAGCTCCTCTTATCTATCTTGTATACATGTTAAGTTGTACGGTGAGAAAAAGGCTAGCAGGATGATAAATATCGATGTTTTATAACTTTCTGTCGAGGACGGGGCATGGTTATCCTCTAAAATCTCATGTATATAATTAACTTTCGGATGTAAGGAGAAACATTTATGGAAGGGCGGATCTCTCGATCCTAACGATGGGCTGAGAATGTGTCCACTCTTTCGAGTTGACCTCCCCTCCGGGCACCTTGAAGAAGGTAATGTGTATAAGTACAAAAAAGAATTATCCAATAGAAATAGATATGCGTGCGCATAGAGAAAGTTTTTCTGTATGGTGGGGTGGAAGTTCCCGCCTCCATATGGAAAAAGACTTTTGAGTATAAAGACGCTGGTCTTAGTACTTTAGACTTTAGTATCAAATTTTGAAATGTAAGAGCAATATTAGGTAGAGACTCTTAAACTATGGGTGGAGTAGTTTCAAGTGTGTCAAGGCTAGTTCCGTAGGTAGTGGGGGATTTTAACTTGTTAAATCCTGTAAATCTGATCTGCGTGTGTGTCTTTCCTGATAATATAAAAGAAGCCTCGACTGAAATGAAACATCTAATTCAACTGTGACCGCAGATATACACGGAAGGAACGAGCAATGGCTGGTAAGTACTTGAATATGTTATGTGTTTGAGAAGTATAATCATTTTGTATGGATATCATCTTTTTTCAATATTATAATAGCATGCTTTTTTAAAAAACATATACGTTCTGTTTCCCTTCTATATTAGCTTATTCATGCATGTGTTTCGTGAAAAAAAGTGTTAATAATTGAAACTCTTTATCTCGTTTTTTGTAAGTTTAAACGTTTCAATTATGATCGAAATTACCAACTTAGTTTGATCTATATAAATGGAACACTTTCAGTTATTTTTTTTTTTTGTCAATCATTGAACGGGAGTCATGTTTAACCCACATATATCAGTATTCGAAGTCTTCAAAAATATGTTCTTAATATCTGTAAATTGGACTGTACATATATATATATATATATATTCTAGACTAAAAGAGTTTGTTTTAACTCGTTATGTTACAGATCAACTCATGCAAGAATTAAATGAATTGGCGGGAGGATGTAAGATTCTTCCAACAAGAAAGCTGAGGGAAGTAGATCAAAATACGCCATTTCAAATCAAGTCACTGAAAACAGTAGCGACCAAATATGGAGACAGGATCGTCTTAGAGCTAGACGAATTCCAAATATTTCTACCGGAACGCTTTAAGAATATGACTGATGTTCAGAAGAAGACAATAAATGAGGGAGGTGTTCAATTGGTCTATATGGGGCAAGAGGCCCTATCCACGGGATACAAGAGGCACAGGATTACTTTTTTACAAGCAAAGGTATGTGTTATGAAAAGAAGCAGTTTTATATACAACACCTGTAAAAACCATTGTTCAAAAGTTTCTAATAATGCATTTTATTATTTCAGACATCTCAGTAAAGTCAGACGGAGGAGTTTCACACAGCGTCACAGCAGTACCATCAGACCGCCAAGGTAAGACAAATTATAAATCTACTTATTTATTGTTTTTTTAAAAAGTAACGTTATCTTTTTTCGCATTATTACTTTTTTTAAAAAATAAAAGTATCTTGCTTTCATTCAGTCTTATATAAATCATCTTAATACATAGTATATAAAAAAACAACAATTTTGTACTTAAAAAACACATACAGTTAGAAAAAATAGAAGTCATAATCAACATTACATATAAACATCTTTAAATTTTGATGTCTGTCATGAGCACAATCGTAGAAAAACTTTCCATTGAGATTTATAATTAATATTGGTTATTATTTATATTATTATCATTACTATTATTTCTGTTTATTATTATTGTTGTTGATGTTATTGTTGTTAAAACATTAGAATGTTTTTCTTATATGTATTTGATAAAACATACAGCATATATAATGTGTGAAGTATAATATTAACTTTACAAAATTTATCTTACCATAAAAAATTATTAAAAAGTTATAATGCATGCATACCTTATATATTTCATGCATAAGAAACAAGACATTTTACTGCATAATTCGCTTCTCTTTACCTGTTAGGCAGGATAATAAATGTGTTTAGAAAAAGGTCATAATGCATGCATATCATATATATTCCGGCTTAAAAATAAAAAAGACATGTTAATGCATAACACGCTTTTCTTTTCAGATTATAGCGGCTAGTAAGGTCGGAATATACCAATAAGATTTGTATTATTTCAGACAGTGTTACGCAGGCTCCTGTTATATCTGGAACGAAGAGAAAATCCTTGGAAACCGATGGGACCTCTGCAAAGATATCTAAAATGGAATCGGTGAGTGAGCAGAGAAAAAAGGATTTGACATGTAACATTATAGAATCAGCATTTAAAAATCGCATTTACACAAGTCAGATAAACAATACATTGAATATGATAGATCCCGAGTTATTTTTGAATGAATGTAAGGCTCTAGTTACCAATGAAATTAGGAATAATCTGACACGATACACTTCGGGAATAAAATTTTGTGGTACGTTAGTATGCCAGTATATAATACAGACTCCTGATGATGAAAAAATTGAATCATTTAATTTTCATAGCAAAATGGAAGCTATATTAAAGAGTACAGATACTACTGAATGGTATGAGAGTAAACTTAAAGAACCTATTCTTTCAAGTATCGATACATTCGAATCAAAAAGTAGTTCCAAATCTCTATATCAGATAAGCTCGTTAGTGCTAAATGCCTGTCAATATGATCCTTTAAATGCAGGATGTTATACAAAGCTTCCGGAATACATAAAGAACAAAAAGGCGGTAACTAATATAAAAAATGAAGATAACAAATGTTTCGGCTATTGTCTGCTTGCATCTAAATATCCTGCAAAGACTAATAAACATAGAGTTAGATCTTACTCTAAGTATAACATGTTTAAAGAATTCGATTTCAGTGGAATAACATTTCCTGTATCTCTTGATGATATTGAAAAATTCGAAAAGCAGAATCAAAATATATCTATTACAGTATACGGCCTAGACGACCATTCAATAACTTTGCTCTATCATACCAGAGAAATAAAAAAACATCATGTAAACCTGTTAAGAATAGGCAATGATAGCAAATCACACTATTGTTTAATAAATGATATATCCCGACTGTTGTCTAAACAGATAAATAAAAGCAAACATAAAATGTGTATATGTGAAAGTTGTTTGAGGAATTTTTCAAATGAGACAAATTTAGCCAAACATAAACTTAAATGCGAGAAATCTCAAGTTTTAACTATGCCTGAAATAGGTGTAAATGATAAAATTGAATTCAATGCATATTCCAAGTGTACAGCGGTTCCATTCGTCATTTACGCTGATATCGAATCGATACTTAAAAAGGTTCACTCATGTCAGCCATCTGATGACAGTAGTTGGACAAGAAGCGTGCAGAGACATGAAGCGATTTCAATATCGCTAAAATTAGTATGCGACTATGATGATTCCTTATCAAAATTCAAAATTTTTAGAGGCCCCAATGCGATTCAAGATTTTTTCAAGGAACTTACTGTAATTGCCGATGATGTCATGGAGGTATATTCACATAAAAAAGAACTGAATATGTCCGATGAGGATGAAACCAATTTTCAAAATGCAAATCAGTGTTACCTATGTAAACATGACTTTGAGACTAATGTGACAAAAGTCAGAGATCACTGTCACATTTCGGGTAAATATTTAGGGCCAGCTCACAATTCTTGTAACTTGAACAGAAAACTACCAAACTTCATTCCAATTATTTTTCATTGTCTATCAAATTATGATGCTCATTTTCTTGTAAAAAATCTAGCTTACGATCAAGAGCCTATAACATGCATCTCGCAGACATCTGAGAACTATCTTTCGTTCAGTAAGAGATATACCTCAGGTGGGAAAACCATATATTTCAGATTTCTTGACAGTTATAGATTCTTAGATGATAAATTGAGCAGCTTAGCTGACATGCTAAACCCCGAGAACTTTAAAATTATTAATGAAGAATACAAAAATCCTATACATCGAGAGTTGATGACGCGGAAGGGTATTTTTCCATACACTTATCTAGATTGTATAGAGAAATTGGATGAAAATGCATTACCGGATGAAATATTCTTTGACGACATAAGTCATGAAGATTACTTGCACGCTCAAACAGTATGGAGAACATTCAATATCCAAACTTTAGGAGAATATAGTGATTTATATCTTAAAACTGACACGTTATTGCTCGCAGACATTTTTCAACAATTCAGATCGTTATGTCTAAATTTATACGAGCTGGACCCTTGTCAATATTATACCATACCAGGATTGGCATTCGATGCGATGCTTAAGACGACAGGCATTCAAATATCACTAATTACCGATAGAGAGATGATGGAATTTTTCGAATCTGGCATAAGGGGGGGATTATGTACAGTGTCTAAACGTTACTCCAAGGCAAATAACAAGTATATGACTAATTATAATGAGTCTTTACCGTCTAAATATTTATTTTATACAGATTCGAATTCTCTTTATGGTTCTGTGATGGGGCATGAAAATATCCCTTATGGCGAACTTAAATGGTTAACTGAGGTAGAAATTAACGAGATCGATTTCTTAAAAATACCGGAAGACGCTGAAATAGGATATGTATTAGAGGTCGATCTGGAATATCCTAAAGAAATTCACGATGCACATAACGATCTACCACTATGTCCGAGGAGTGAGATTCCTCCCAATGATAAACATA
This sequence comes from Mantis religiosa, assembly GCA_030765055.1. Lineage (NCBI taxonomy): Eukaryota > Metazoa > Arthropoda > Insecta > Mantodea > Mantidae > Mantis > Mantis religiosa. The sequence goes on from CM060951.1 coordinate 40,135,156, forward strand.
AAAAGTTGCTAGCTACACTGTCGGATAAAGAGAAATACATTATACATTACCGCAATCTGCAACAGTGCATACAGTTGGGTTTGAAATTGAAATGCATACATAGAGCGGTAGCTTATAAGCAATCACATTGGTTGAAAAAGTATATTGATCTAAATGCTAAAAAACGAGCCGAGGAAAAGTCTAAATTTGGTCAGAATCTATGGAAAAAAATGAGCAATTGTGTTTATGGAAAATTTATGGAGAATGTCCGTTCTTATAAGGACTTCAAGCTCGTTACGAGCTGGAAACAGGCGAGAAAGCTCATATCGCGCCAAACATTTCAACGTTATATAATTTTTGATGAAAATCTTGTCGGAATCGAGTTATTAAGAGAGGAAATTCATATGTGTAAGCCTATATACATCGGTCAGGCGATTCTTGACTTATCCAAATTTATCATGTATGACTTTTATTATAACGTCCTGAAAAAGAACTTAAATGATTTAACTTTGAATTATATGGACACAGATGCATTTCTTTTTGAAACAAGTACTGATATCTATGAATTTATCAAAACTCACATACAGTATTTTGATACATCAAATTACCCGTCGGATAACGTATATGCAATACCTTTGGTAAACAAAAAAGTGCCCGGACTTTTTAAGGATGAACTCTCCGGTAGAGTCATGACTGAATATGCAGGATTACGATCTAAATTGTATGCTTTTCGTTATGACGGTCAGCTTGTTAAAAAATCAAAAGGAATTTCAAAAATGGGAATGCGCTCAATCACATTTGAAGATTATTTGTCATGCCTGCACGACATGAATGCAACACATTTCTCTAAACAAGTGTCTTTCAGGAGTTATAAACATGACGTTCACACGGTAGAAATGAATAAAGTGGCTCTGAGAGGCTTAGACACGAAGCGTTATATGCTCAAACAATCTCATTCCACTTTAGCTTGGAATCATTATTCAATTGACACAAATACCTTTTCCTCTGAGCATGACAGAGTATTAAGTTAAAAAAAAAAAGAAATAAAAGAAACAAGATATTTAATGTAAAAAAAGGGGGATTAATTTTGAAAAAATGTTTATAACCATTGAAATTAAAAGGGAGATTATTTTTGAAAAATGTTTATAACCATTGAAATTTTTGTGCAGCTTAAATATACATTGTCATGTTGAGGGGAGAGAGGGAAATATTTACTCTTAAGTGAAAGATGCTGACATAGTCAGGGGAATAAATGTGTGTTACATGCTTAAACAATTTCATTTAACTTTATTAAAATCCTTTTTCATCTGCTCATGACTGAGATATTGTAATGTACCTGTATGTGTGAGCCTGTGTGAATTTGTAAAAAAAAATTGTGCACATTCAGTGAAAAATTGAAGTTTTTGTAAAAAAACTTAAATAAGTGTAGCTTTTTATGCATCAAACAAAAGATGCTAGAGGGGAGGGTGGATTTAAAATAAAGAAAGAAATATTTTCTCTGTTCTTTTCACATTTAACGCATGGATGTTGCATGTCATAGTTATGTTTTCAAGATTTGATGCCATGCTAAAAGTGAAAACAGTTTTGAACACTGAGAAGCTGTGTTCCCCATAGTTAAAAGTCTCTGCCTAATAAGGGCTCTTACATGTCAGAATTTTATACTCAAAAAAACATTTATAAGTACTTTCGTTTATATACATTATATCTTGTAACAGTATAAAACTTTAGATTAATGTTTTTATGTGGCTGTGGGATGTATAGCAATACATTATGATTGTAATTAATATTTCACGATGTGATTGATGTTGGATGGGAATATGGATAAAATTTGATGCCATTGATGCAAAGATTTGATGCCATGCTAAAAGTGAAACAGTTTTGAACACTGAGAAGCTGTGTTCCCCATAGTTAAAAGTCTCTGTCTAATATGGGGCTCTTACATGTCTGAATTTGATACTCAAAAAAACATTTATAAGTACTTTCGTTTGTATACATTAGATTAATGTTTTTTATGTGGCTGAGGGATGTATATCAATACATGGTGATTGTAATTAATATTTCACGATGTGATCGATGGTGGATGGGAATATGGATAAAAATAACATGATGGTTGGGAATGTGGGGGGGTAACAAAAATAATAAAACTGAGGTTTATTTGAATAACGTTTCTTTTTATTTCATCCCAAAGATCAAATATACAAACACATCCCGAAATCCTTCATTTTTTTCACAGCTTTTTTTTATTGCAGCTACACTACAGCATCGTGTTCTATCCACTCAGCTTTAGGAAAACCTAACCACTTAACAAGTAACTTATTCCCACGTCGGCGCACGACTTTTTCAATCAGATAGGTATCAGGGTACTGAGTTTTTAATAATTCATGACCATAAACTCCTCCCTGTATTTCCACTCCATCACTGTCCTGAAGAACATAAGTAACCGGAATTGTATTCCTTATCCTAATAATACGAAATATTTCAGTGCTCCAATTGGGTGTGTACCCTTTCTCCAGTAAGCCCTTATGTCTAGATATTCTGACATAATCTCCGATGTTGAATTTCTTGGCATTCCGCTTCTCTTTACCGAAATTGTCACGACGATACACGGTGAGGAGCAGATCATTGTTGCTGACGTCGACAGGTCGCATTCTGATCGTCGAGTGGTAAGTATTGTTGTAGGTATTTATGATTTCCGGTAGGAGATCAAGCCATTTATGAGAACCTCTAGCCAAAAATTCTCTATGCATCATACCTTTAAGTGTTCGTATTAAACGCTCGACAGCAGCAGCCTTTATGACGCTGAATGTACTATAATGATTAATTCTATGTTTAGCCATTAATTGCCTGAAGTGTCTATTGTAAAATTCTTTGCCATTATCCGATTGGATATTCTTTGGTGTCGAATCCAATTGAGCTAATATATTACTCATTGCTTTTGTAACATTAATCCCACTCTTGTCCTTCAGAGGTCTTGCATAAGCCATTTTTGAATAAAAATTAATGGCAATAAGAATGTACTTATAGTTCCTATTTTCTTTTGCATATGGAATCATTTCTATAAGATCTATTTGCAATAAGTCATTAAGACCTTTACTAATTATTTTTCTGCGAAGGAACCTCCGTCTGGCAGGGGAATGTAACTCGCCAGCGATGTTTCGTCTGATCATGCTATTACTTTTGTGGTTTTCAATTCCGTGACGATCTCTTGAATTTCAGATGAATGATTTAAATTTCCAGCCTGCTGCGATGCGATAAGTAATTTGAGTCTATTGACCAGAATGTTAGGGTCAGACCAGTACACATAATCCAGACCCCTATCGGGCACGTGTTCCTTCCATTTGAGACCCGATCCAGTCCTACTAGCAATTAGACCTCGTATTATATTTTTATATTTATATCCCTTGCTCGACCTCAGTCGACCGCTTCTGTTGTATCCCTGTCTGTGAACTAGAGTTTTTTTCAAAATCTCTGAATATGTATCCAGATCATCTTCAGTATACGCTGAACTTCGAGGTACTCGCTTGAATAACAACTCGTACAGCCCAGGGCTAGCCTTATAGGTCTCTTCTCCTATTTGAATAGTGTCGTCTACAAATATGATTCTTTTATTACCTAACTTATAATCAGCATCTTCGTAGCGTACACCATAGGTGGCATCCATATCGCTAGCGCTAGCTGTACGAACCTTCTGCAAATACTTTGAGAGATCGTCATCGTCATAATCATCATCATTTTCTTCTTCTTCTTCTTCTTTAGGATTTTGCTTCTCCTGATTCTTGATTATATTATTTAGAGGATCGGTTACAGGCTGTAGCACCTCGGACATTATACGTTGAGTTTCGAACTTGAGACCCTTTAGGGAACGTAACTTTTCCCTTATTGCCTTACTGTGTCGGGCGATGGATTGTTTGAGTCTGATACCTTCAGCATCCATCTTTATATTGAATGAATATTTAAATATGTGATGTCAATTTATAGGAAATTTTCAGCTCAATACTTAGAATATGCCCATCTTTTGTACGATTGGGTGGAGCGGTGAAGGTTAATTTATCACCTATCTGAATGGGTGCTGGATAACTTTCAATAATTTCATCGTTTATTGAAAAAATCGTATCTGATCTCGTATAGGGATGGGGTGGAGATATCATACTGCAGTCGATCACCTCTCCATTTACAGAAGACTTGTAGTATTCAAGTCCTGATGTTAAGGTGTATCTTTGCGAACTTCCTCTGTATGGTTTCGTTTGCAGTTTAATAATGAGCTGTCCCCTCATTTGGTCTAAAATAGCATTTATAACATTCACTTGCGATTTAAGCACACTGACACTATCCATTGTTGAGGTTATGTATTTATCCAGGGAGGACTGACGATTTACTAGAGGCTCGATATTTTTGTCTACTGCCGAAGCAATATCATTAACCATGGAAGATAGAGCTCTGTTTAATGCAGGCTGTGATTCATTTTGTTTCTTTACAACAAATTGTTTAACAAATTTTTTGGTTGCTGCGTCGCTATCGTCCACAGGATCGGCTACCTCCCTGATTCGTTTCTTTTGAAAAGAAACATTACCGTTCGAATCCTGAATGGGCGTTCTTGCATGTATATAATCTAGCATGTATTTTTTATTTGGAACATCGTCGTCGTCAATTGGAGGCAGTAGTACCTTCATTCTTATCGTGTCCAGAATAACATTGTTTTCGGCATCACGTTTGAATGCATATTTACTTAGAAATTGCATTAGGTTTTCATATTGTGCATCGAGTGAGGTTTGCACATGGTTCCTAAGCATAGCTTCAAAGTCACCCATGTGCTGATATGAAGTCTTTTCGGCGAAAGTTTGCATCCGAGTTTCAATGACAGCCGTAAGCGTATCCACATAGTGTTTAGTCGTTGCATCAGCGGCTTCTTCAGGATCCTGGATGTTGCACAATCGTTTCTTACTGAACTGATAGTTTCCCGAGCCATCTCGACTTATGATATAGCGGTTAAGCACACCCCTAGAGGGTATGATTCTCCTAGATCCGAATCTATCGATACTCATAGCTGGAATGAATGATGATGCTTATTTATTCACTCTGATAAAGACGTCAAAACCGTGTCGGTATCGTCCTTCATTCAAAGGAAATTCAGGTACTATAACAACGAAAGGTCTCGTGTTCGATCCCTGATTACTCTCCCGCACTTGCTTACACAGCTCTTTAAATTCTGTATAATTCATATCAGTATTTACGTAATCATCATATATATGCTTTAAGTTGAGATTGTCCTGTCTGAAGAGTACTATCATATTTGCATTATCCCTAATTAAGTGTTTGGGTACTTTTGCATATGACTGTGCCAGGTATACTGCATCGACGTTACGATGTCTACCCATGCTGTAATACGATGCTATCTTGCCCTGTTTCTCATTGATGACATCATCGAATACAAATATCGAATTTTCCTTAGCGTCAGAGGTCGGGAGCACTTTTTCGCCGTCCTCAAAAGTATATACTCCTATATCGGGTATGGTTTTCAGTACTTTGAGCAGATATTAATATTTCGATTGATGTAACGATTTCGAGTAAATGTAGAGATTTTCAAACCTTAGACCATTCTCGTGGATTAACAGATTGAGTAGTACGTTCGTCTTCCCGGCATTGGAGCTTCCCAGTATGAGAGCTCTGACGTTGCTCGGGAAGAGAGATCCATGTCTTCCGACGCGGATGTCATCGTCAAAATCCAGGACTTGTATAGGCAGCGAACACTTTTGCTTCACTACTTCCATCTTGCAACTAAGGTTATAAGCCATATCTATTGATTTTTATTTCATAGTATACGATGAACTCTGGACGAGTTCGGAAGTCTAGCAAAAAAGGTTCTGGAATAATTAATTCATTAATTAACTCTCTTCCTTTTGAGGCTCATTTGCCAGGGTACAGATTCTGCGGTCCTGGAACAAAACTACAAAAGCGTTTACAACAGGGCGTCGAACCCCTTAACGGACTGGACACCGCCTGCCGCGAGCACGACTTGGCCTACGCTACACATCGGGACACCGGTTCGAGACATTCGGCTGATAAGGTTCTTATAGAGAAAGCTTGGAGCGCGCACATTCCGCTGACGCTTCTTTGGGCGAAAAGCTTGCTGCTCGATTTGTAACCGCCATCATGAAGGGAAAGCTAGCCTTAGGTGCAGGTTTGCGTAAGCGTCAAAAGAGGACACTGCCGCCAGCCGCTAGGGGAGGGTTTTTACCCTTAATCCCACTGCTGGCTGCCTTGGGTGCAGCGGGTAGCCTGGCCGGGGGTGCTGCTCAGATCGCTACATCTGTGAATAAGAAACGCGCTGCAGATAAGCAGCTGAACGAGATGATTCGTCACCATCAGCAGATGGAGGCTTCAGCAAAGGGTAGAGGTCTTAAGCACGGACGCAGGCAACTGAAGAAGAAGAAGAGGATGGGTAAAGGACTCTATTTGCGTCCAAAAAACTCGGGGCGAGGCCTGTACATATCCCGGAAAAAGCGTTAAGCGGAGCAGAGATTGAAGCCTATGCTAAACGTCTACGTATTCCCAACTTTAGAGGCGTGTACATGCTAGATAAACTACCTGCTATACCTAGACATACAGAGAGGATTGTCATTAACTTGGACACTTCGTATAATCCCGGAACTCACTGGGTTGCCATACGCAAGGATGGAAATTTAGCATTTTATTTTGATAGTTTCGGCAACCTGAAGCCTCCGGCGGAGATTGAGTCATATCTCGCAGGAGTCAGAATCATGTATAACAGACAAAGGTATCAAGATTTCGATTCTGTAATTTGTGGTCACTTGTGCTTGCAGTTTCTCTCATAAAACGCTTTAGCTACAGTGTTTGCAGGGTCAAAATGAGTTATACTATCACTGTGAGCGGTTCTGATTCCAGCCTCTCTACTTTTCTAAATCCGCCACTCCATCTAGATCCTGATGGTGTTTATGAGATTGCTCTTTTGAATTTTGAGACATTTTACTCGATACCAAATATTGATCAGAGTAATAACCGTTTTCATTTCGTTCGCGATGGAAGGCTGGAGACCATAGTGATTCCGCCTGGCACGTACGAACTGGATGATATAAACAGTTTACTCAAGGAAAGGCTGGAGGTCGGCGATGACTTCATTCTACGCCCCAACAATAACACTATGAAAGCAGAGATTCGATGCCCTTACGCTATCGATTTTACTCAAGAGAAATCGATCGGTTCTATTCTCGGTTTCACCGGGGGACGAATGGTGGAGCCTCATATTCTGACAGAGTCTGATGAACTGGTGAACATCTTTAAGGTTAGCATAATACGCATCGAGTGTAGCCTTGCAAGCGGTTCCTTCATCGACGGCAAAAGCGGTCACTCTCTTTACGAATTCTTCCCATCTGTCCCCCCAGGCTACCACATCTCGCAGGAACCATCCAATCCTATATATCTACCAATCATTGATACAAATCTCATTGATCATCTCAACATTCGAGTGGTAGATCAGAACGGTGATACCCTCGACTTTAGAAACGAGACTATTACCGTGAGACTACACATAAGACGGAATGGGACTAAATTTTAAGAGATCTTGCTATAATAAAAAGCTTATCTCGAGGAAGAAGCCTACTCGCTCTTCAGCACGCAAACTGCTAACATCATCTAATCGGAAGTTCCTCGAGAGGTTAGGCTTCAAGGTTCTGTAATGGATGTTTTAGATGTGACGGGAGTTCCAGCATTTGACGATAAGATTAGTAAAGAGGAGGAACACATATTCTTACCTTACAACACATCAGCCCTTGAAGCGAATGATGAAATTAGAATACCTTGCCAAGCTGAAGATTTGTACACGCTTCCTAGCAGAAGTTATTTGTACATAGAGGGAACTCTTGCTAAGCCTGAAGGAGGACCCTCTTCTTCAAAGCTGAGCAACAATGCCATGGCGTTTCTGTTTGATGAAATTCGATTGGATATGAATGGTACTACTATTGATAGAACTAGAAATCCTGGCATTTCTTCAACCATGCGCAACTATGCAGCTCTCAACATTCTGGATTCCAATCGTTTGCAGAACGCAGGATGGACCCATCCTGGAGACGATGTTGACATCGTGAACGCATCGAATGGTATCTTCAACGCTATCGTCCCTCTTTCGATGCTCTTGGGTTTTGCCGATGATCACAGGGAAGTCATACTTAATAGCAAGTTTGAACTTGTTCTCATTAGATCGAAAAATTCTAATAATTGTATAGTGGGCAATGAACCGACTGTTATTAAACTAACCAGGATCGAATGGAGGATGCCAGTGCTGCGACTTTCCGATGCCGAGAGAGTGGAGAAACTTAAACTCGTCAAGTCGGATCAGCCTCTACACGTGGCCTTTCGAACGATGGACCTTCATACTCAACCTGCAGTACCATAGACTAAAGCTTTCACTTGGAACGTTGCAACAACAACAAAGCTTGAGAAACCTCGATTTGTCATAATTGGTGCACAAATCGACAGATTAAATTACCTCGCTAAAGATAGCTCTCTCTTTGATCATTGTAATATCACAAACCTGAAACTTTATCTCAACAGTGAATGTTATCCCTATCATGACATGAATTTGGATTTCACAAATTCAAAGTTTGCTTCTCTATATGATCAGTATTCTAAATTTCAATACTCTTTCTACGGTAAGGAGAATTATCCCCTTTTGAAGAGAAGTGACTTTCTGAAATATGCACCGCTATTTGTTATTGACTGCTCTCACCAAGCTGAGGAGACAGTTACTGGAGCAGTTAACATCAGACTAGAAGTTCAAGCATCAGCAAACTTTCCTCCACAAACATCATTTTTTTGTTTAATTATTCATGACAAATTGTTCACTTACAAACCTCTAACTCATGTTGTTCAATCTATCATATAGGAAAAATGTTTTATTTTCTTTCTTTGACTGTCAATAAAAAATACATTACCAATTATATGATCTTTTTATTGATTTTAGCATACATCTCCTTAACCTTTTTCCTGATACTCCTACCTGAAATGTCATATGAACAGCCTGATTTATGAGCTTCATGCAATTGAAATAAATGTCTTTCAATGTATGGAATTAGTCTCTTGAGTCCAACTATTGCAGCTATGTCTAGATTTATAATATTTTCGTTTAGACAAGTGTTTCTCAAAACTATTTCACTGATTTTATTCATATGCAATATTATATTATAACCATATATTATATTTTCACTGTATGAAACACTTGGGAGCTTACCGTGTCTAAGATATGTTTCAATCACTGACATATTTTCAAGTATTATCACCCAGTCTTCTTTTGTTATGTATACGAATGTCTCGTCAGCTGCTATGATGTATAGGGTGGGGAGTTCGTAGTGGAGCCCTACATTCACATGACAGTTCACACTGATGGAGATGTTGTCAAGCATATACACGCTATTTGGATTCATCTTTCAAGGGCTTTTCTGGAATGGCATCGAAGATAAGTACTATAATATTATCCAGAGCAGCGTCGTTCACCTTCTTCTTGCTGACGATCTTCGGTTTGCTCCTCTTCTTATCAGGCTTCTTATCGGACCTGGAGACAAATGTACAGACGATTAAAAATGAAAAATAAAACATAGCTTGCTCTTTTGCCACTATGTCTGTCTTGTTTATTTGTACTAACCTGCCTTCTTCTTCTTCTTCTTCTTCTTCTTCTTCTTCTTCTTCTTCTTCTACACATTCTTTCTCGTCCATGGGCTGCACGGTTCTTTCAGGCACAGGCTTCGAACGATCCACATCCTGATAGGGTGGCACATCCTCACCTTCATACATTCTGCAATTACACAGTTTGTATTGTTTTAGTTCTGATACCTCATATAGTAATATCAGTCAAAAATATATTTTTTGCATTATCTTACTTACCCTTTTAACTTATGGTACACATCGCAGTATTCTCCACAACGAAAGAATGTGGTCATTTGATCATGTTGTGAAGGTTCCTTGCAGATGATGCTATGCGTATCACCATTACAATGTTCCTCGTGCTTTTCCAGACAGTGTTGCTTCATCTTCTCGTAATCGGCAAGATTCACCCAGCATGCATTGTCGCTCTCGATAGCACTTTTGATTATTTCACTGTTCATCTTGACGGCTCACAAGTAACTGTGCACACAATTCGATCATACTCTCACCCATCAGACGTGGCTGGATAGGAGACGATTTAAACATGTTCAGTCTTGCATCAAGGTAGGGATGGTGGGGAGGAGGACGTTCTCTGTACACGTGTATAACTTGATGACCTCCTTTTTGTTGACCTTTTTTTTCGGTCACGTATTGCTCATAAAGCTATACGAGCAATTTGGATGGAATGGGAAAATGATTTGAACATGTTGATTCTTGCACCGGGGAACGACAGTTTGTGGGGGGAGGGCGATCTTAGTTTTTTTTTCTTTTTTCAAAGCGAGGATTGTACATGAAGCATATCTTTTCAACTGCCATCTCTCATGATCATACACACAGACATACGACTTCCTAAGAGATGATGATAATTCTTATTTTTTAACATATTTGTCATTCCTTACCCACATAAACCGATTTACACACTCCAGCATTGCAATGATTTTCATACAGATTAGCACAATTCTCTTCATTCACATTTCCAAACTTTCCGATCCCCGAAAAAACATATCGTCCCGCCTACTCTAGCATAGGTTTTTTTTTTCTACTCCAAAAAAAAAACAGCAACAACGATTCGACGGTTCCAAAATCCACCCAAGGGATTCTGAAACAATGTTTCAGGCATCTGCGCATCGCTGTGCTGCCTTCCTCTCGTATAGGCTGTTTTCAAAAACAACGATACGACTGTTCCAAAATCTGTCATAGGTTTTTGGAACACTTTTTCTCCCATTTAAAATGCATTGGACAGCCTTTGGCACAGGGATTCATGTGCCAGTTCCTGTCATTCCCTACTACTGCGGTATTAAATGGATTCAACCCAGCCACCATTAGGAACATGATGAAGAGAAAAGAAAAACTGAAGATAATATAACAAAATACCACTCTCACACTACTTAATAACACAAATTGGCAATATAGAAAATTCACCTACCATCCATGGGATTTTAGAAAATTTGAACGAATCTTCAAAAGAGTAAACTTAAAACTATCACCCCAAAACAAATTCAGTCTGAGGAACCTGCTAAATAAACCACTGAAAAATACATTCCCCAACAATTTGAAATCAGGAATTTATCAGATTAATTGTGAAACCTGTGAAAAAAGATACATAGGAAAAACTAAGAGAATCTTGTTAACCAGGTAAAAAGAACACCAGAGGAACATTAAGTTGAAACAAACAGAAAAATCTGCAGTTTCACACCATTTTTGAAAAGAAAACCACAACATTGGCCACAACATTAAACTTAAAATCTTCAAGTACACCCATGGAATTGGATGTTTGGGGGAAAAAAAATATTCATAAAAAACCGTCATAAAGTTATAAATATTGAAATCCCGGCATTGAATGAAGTATTAAAACTTAGTGCCCCTAACACCAGATGGCAGAGTGATCGGAGCTCCGTAGTAGTGGAAGAAGAGGAAGGTTCATTTAGTCACCAAACAGCTGAGGATGAGATCGAATGATCTTGAAAACGTTTCAATTATACAACAAGTAAGTGAAGTTTGAGTGTAAACATAGTGACTCATAAATCAAACTCAAATAAGATAGATACCTGTGGGAGATACGTTCTAAGTAGCGTAACCCTGAAGCGATTATTTCGGAAGGATGATGTTTGAAGATGCTATGATGATGCATCAAGTTGTGGCAGCATCTTTAAACAATATTTTGGGATGAGATTTGGAAGGATTATGACGCGATGATCTTCGTCTTGAAGCAGGATTATTTGGGATGAAGGTGGATGCAGATTAATTTCTCACCTGTTTGTGACAATTTTGAAGAAATCTAGGAGTTTCTGCTGCAACTCTGGATAGTTAGACGCATCTGTAATTGTTGAGCGATTACATCCTTCTCAGGATCACGGTAACGGAGCTGATAGAGATAGTATTACTATCTTTAAAGAATGATTAATACTTATCTTTTTCAAAGATGGGATTTTAATTCCTCATAAACAATTTTAAATTCTTTGACACAATTACAAATATTATTAATGTAGTCTTTTTACAACCAACGGCAGATACCACGGTGAACTATTTCTTTTCTTGCGCACTTATGCATACACAAAATTATTTCTGCACACACTTGGATAGACAAATATACGTGTTACCCCTAAGACTTTCAGAAACAAAAAAAATGTCTTTTAAAATATTCGACAACTCACCATGATCTGTTGCCATGGTTACACCATTACCTACTTTACATCACTTCTTTATTTTATTATAAATACTCATATCTTTGTCTATTCCTACAACATTAAGTATAAAATTAACTGCTACAACCCGATAATGTTAATATCCTCGCCAAATTACCTGGAGTGTTATTCACGCTGTTGACTCACGTCTTGCTAACTTCCCTTAGTTTCAGCACGGGCCGGTAGTGTTATTTCAGAAGTAATGAAGAAAAATGTGTTACATTCTGATGGCTGGGAAATAATTAGGAAAGTGATTGAGGTTTGTGATGAGGAAGCCAGGAACAAGTGTATAAAACTTCCTTTAAGTCAAGCAACATCAAGAGCTGCTGTTCACAGAATGTTTCTGAAAGAACTATCACAACAATTCGCAAACAGGTCAATATTTAAGTGTAAGTGGTAAAGGAGTGTTTTAATGACCCCGTGGAAACAAAGGAAAACAAGACCTGCACTCTGTAGTGAATGCTGATGATTTTGATAGGTTTGTGATTTGAAGAATTATGCATGACTTTTTGTTTTAGAAAAATTAGTTCTCATTATAAATAAACTGCTGTCCCTTGTTCGGCAGAACATGCATTTTCCATGGGGACAAAGTTTTCTTTGGAAATAATTTCAGATATGGTCTTTAAGTGGAGGAAATGTCGGAACAAAAGAAAGATACTTATCGAACGTCTTGACATTGAGGCTTGGAGACACGATTATCTCATTAAATTAAAACATTTGTGAGAAAGTGGAAGAAGTATATTTTATATTGACGAAAGCGTCACATTCAGCAAGTGCTGGCAAAGTCAGGAGGAATTTGGCATTCGTGCAAGTACTAGTGGGGGGATAGGCTCACAATAGTTCATGCAGGCAGTTTAAATGGGTTCCCGGGAAATGCTCTTTTCGTATACAAGACCAGATCAACTGAAGATGACTACCATGGACAAATGAACCAGCTAAACTTTGAAAAGTGAGTTTGAGAAAAGGTGGCTCACAATTTATCACTGAAACAGACTGGCAGGGATTTTGCACACATTTGGAGGAATTAGAAAACGAATACTAGTAGAAAGACGGTATAGTTGAACACATCATAGACAGCATTGTGATTTTGCTGGGAGATGAAAAAAGCGATTCTACTTCTTCTTGCTCCTCCTGTAGCGAAAATGAATCTGGCTCCGAAGAAGAGCTGGTTATTTCACTTTATTTGCACGTGAGTGTATCGTTCAATAAGCTAAATACATTGCATGAACCACAAAACCTCTAGGTTTCGCTATTTGAAGGGCTTCTTTGCTTTAATCTAATGTAAATGCACATTCCGCGATTGGCAGTATAGTTACAAGCGCAGACCGAAGTAAGACTCCAGCTTCAGATACCATTGAACTCCTAGAATCGTGTTGAAATCATTGGACGTCGTCCATAATGGGGGCATTCGTCTCGCTACCGGTGCCTTCCCAACTAGCCCGGTCGTAAGCCTTTATGCCGAAGCAGGAGAACCTCCTCTGTCCTCTAGTCGAGCAGTCCTGCTAAAGAATTACGGCTGTGGACTTAAGTGTGCGCCTACGCACCCCACGTTCGCTTCGTTTTACGACGGAGTGCTGGATCAACGTTATACTCATAGTCCGGCTAGCCCCAAGTCTGCTGGTTTTCGTTTTCGGGAGCTTCTCCGACAGTATGTCCTCCAACTGCCTCTCCCCTTTCCTAAGAGGGAGAGACTTTATCCCCCTTGGCTCCGTTTGACCTCCCACTTAGATATTTGGATGTTGGAGTTTCGGAAATCTCTGGTGCCTTCGTCCGTTATCCACACCTGCTTTTTAGAGTTTCTCCCGCTACGGTGACCGTATTTTAATCTACACTGACGACTCAAAGAGTACCCAAGGTGTGGTAAGCGCCTATGTCTGTGGAAACGTCACGTACACCTTCGGTCTACCTCTATGCCGGGCCCTATGGCACGTCCGCCGCTACAACCTGGGTGACTGCCTCATTCTGAGTGATTCCCTAAGTGCCCTACAGTGTTTGCATGAACTGTACAACTACCATCCGATTGTACAGCGTGTCCAGGATGCCATCCATGCCCTAAGCACCTCTGGCGTTAGCGTTGTTTGTGCTTGGATTCCTGGACACGTTGGCTTGCCGGAAAACGAGCAGGTGGATTTGGCGGCAAAGGCGGTAACCGCTGCACCCCAAATCCGAGCTGCTTACGTCCCATCTGAAGACTTCACGGTACTTGTTCGGAGAGCAGTGCTTTCGCGATGGCGCGAGGACTGGTTGACTCTTCGCTGTCACAAACTGCGAGAGGTAAAGGACATTCCGACTCCTTGGAGGACTTCCCAGAGTGGTTCTCGTCGCGAAGAAGTGATCTTGGCATGGTTACTCATTGGGCACTGCGCTTTTACCTTTTAAAGCGGATACCCCCACCACTTTGTCCGTTGTGTGTGGGCACTTTGTCGGTCCATAATGTGCTGTTGGAGTGTGCTATAATAGGACACCTTCCTGCCACCCTAAACCTGCCGGGCCATCTTGCAGCAGTACTGGCTGATGACTCCCAAGCAGTCCAAAAGGTTTTTAAGTTATTATCACAGATACCCTTCTCACTGCAGAATTAGATTTTAGATATTTTGTGAGGTAGTACTAGCACTACGCACACGCCATACTCCTTTATCTGCCACGCTTCCGTGGTGCTCCGTGAGCTGTTTACTTGAAGCTGTGCGATTTTTTACTCGGATTTTAACTTTTACAATCGGTTTTATTGATAGGTCCCCCTGCCTTTTGCCCTGTCGTTCCTGTTGAGGCGCTAACGACATTGCAGTTGAGCGCCCTTAACACAACTTCTAGAATCGTTTACTGACGTGCTGGCTCGTTGTATTTCTGGCAGAAGCAATGAGCTGGTGGACAAACTGTAGGCGTTTAGAAGTGACAATCTGATGTTATCACTGTGAATAAAAATACACGACCATTCCTTGCGCTATTCGTGGGTCAGTGATTACATAAAAATGATCGCCCTTAAAAAGTTTCTCGCAGTCAATATTTATCTCAGGAACAAAGAGCTTGAGCTTTGTTTATGTTTGGCAGTAGAAGGAATTAAGCGTGTTGTGATGGCTGGCTTAGGCTGCATATTATATATTTATTTATTATTACGTCTATTTTATTCAGAGGACTTCACAATATACATTAGCACTAATATACTGGCCCCCATAGCACATTAATTACAACTCAATATCGACTTGTGTTATCTATAGGTAACTACTGAAATATTCAAGAAAATAACATGGAATCTCTCTGAAATGGTTAACGACACAAAAAAATGCATCAGACATGAACTGCGTGCTACTACAAGATCTACCTTGTATGTGTATTAACATTTTGTCTATTTCTTACAGTTTATCAGTTATACAAAAGTCATTCTCAATGAACAGAACTTCCGAGAACATTCACAGAAAGCATTTTATTTGCCATAAAATATTTTAACCTTATTGTGTTTAAATTAAGATCATTGAAGTTGTTTTTAACAAAATCAAAATTTCCGATAAGGTTTCCACATAAGGAGTATTGGATTATTAATGTGATATTCTTTTTAAAATCTCCGTCTGTCATTTTGAATTGAAAAACAAAACTTTCTTTTATATTGTCACGGCAACAGGCATAAAAGTTTCGGCACATATAAGAAAGCAGTCGGCGGATAAGGTTTCACGTAGATAACGAGCTTGCATAAGCAGATAAACATAGCGCTTGTGATAAAAGACTTACGGAAACAAACAAACTGAGATAAATGGAAATTTCTGGTAATATCTTGATTATTTAGAATCTAGAATTAGGTATTTAAGCAAGTGGCGGCTCGCAAAGTGTGTCCATCTACTCAGTAGGCCGATTCTTTCTAGTAAGGTTCCTCCATGAAGCCTCGGGTCTTCCATACGTGGAGGATGAAATTAGACGCCGGGCTACAAAATTATACGAACAGTTACCATTGCACAGATGTGCCCTGGTTAGGCTCTTGGTGATTACGATCCAACCAGACGTCGTCGCCGACTATTCCCGGTCCCCCGTATGGCTTGCGGGCATCTGAGGTAACCACGGAGCAATTCCAGCAGCAGCAAAAGCTGAGCTCCCATAATCTAACAAGAGTTGTTGGTCTCAAAATTAATAAAATCAATCAAAACAAACTAAAACCTTCAACGCCAGGGTGCTAAAGCAAAGCATTCTATCCTTCTTAGAGGAGTACTAAACTACCTCGAAATCAATCCACCATCCTCAAACAAAAACTACCATCCTAAACCATCCCGAAAAGAAAATCCTTTCTGTAGTGAAACCCTATCTTTGGGCTAACACAGCCTGCCAGTACCTGCGATGCGAAAGTGAGTCAGTTGTGCAAAAGTGTTGTGAAATGAGAGTCAGCCAGCTGTGTTGTAGTAACGAGAGCTAATGATTTAATCTGCTGTCACTGTTTTGTTATTGTCATCAACCTTCGTAGACTGATGGTGCATGTAACGTAATGCTGCTGTAATCTATAAGAGTATTTCTGCGACAGTAAAGGAGATTTTTAATTTCTACAACTCCGCCTTTTAATAATACGAACCCACAAAGTCACAACTGGTGTCAGGAAGCGGGACGACGACAACACCGAGAAGATGGAATCAATGAAGACCGAATTAACGACGAAGACATAAGCTGCAAATAGCAACTTGGGAGTGACAATGACCGTGAAGATGACCGACACCAGGAAGAGCAGCCGGAGGAACAAGTAAGGACCAGCGTGGCGAGGAGCACGTCGGCGCCATCACCACCGTCCCCTCGAGTGACACTGCGCGCCGTCAGCCAACGTATAGTTGACAGCCTCATCGCGGACGGTTGGGTCAGAGGGAAGCCATGCCACGTACTCGTAGACAACGGGCAGCCGTGACCTCATCAGACCTGACGTGGCCAAGGGTTTGCCGTCGAGGAAACCAAGCCGATCATACCAGGTAGCGACACCTTGCCCTTGGATAGGGAGGCTCTACTGCAGTTGACCTTGGGACGGAGTGCCGTGCGTCATTGGGTGTACGTCGCGGAGGTGTCTGAGGAGGTGATACTAGGACTGGATGCCCTCAGGAGGCACAAGGCGACGGTCGATGACGGCAGGAAGGACCTGCGGCTCAATGGAGAAGACGTCATACTCCGGCAACCCGAAGAACGCCTTGGAATCTGCAGGGTCATCTTGAAGGAAGAACTGGGTCCCCGCGAGAAAGAAGATGGTGGTGACGACGCGACTGGAAGGACAGCGAATGAAGAACATTATCGCCGTGCCGGAAGGAGGTACCAGTAAGGCTGTTTAACTTAGCGGACATCGATCACGACGTCCAGGCCGCAACGGAGATAGGGACGTGCAAGCCCGTCGTCATGGTGACAGCAATCGACAAGACACAGGAGCCGGTGCCAACGTAACACCTGGGGCCCCAGCTGGAAGGCTTACTGGAGAGGGCGGCCGATCACCTGACCGCAGAACAGCTCGAGAAGTTTCGACAACTGCTGATACGATACCAGCGCGTCTTCAGCCATGACAGAGAAAAACTACTGCGTCACCTGGCGAGAGCTACTGGTGGTAATAAAAGTCTTGAAGCACTTCCACAAGTTGCTCTACGGTCAGACATTCCACTTGAGGACTGACCACTCCGGCCTAACCTGGCTACTGAACTTTAGAAATATGGAAGGCCAGACAGCACGTTGGGTTCAGAGGCTGCAGGAACACGACTTTGCCTCTGAACATCGTAGAGGGAAGAACCACGGTAACGCAGACGAGATGTGCCAAAGACCCTGCCCAGAGGAGTGCGGCCAATGCACAAGAGTGGAAGCGAAGGAACGTGCCGCAGCTGTCAGAGTAGTCACGTTAGTGCCTGCGGAAGGCTGGGATAGCACAGGCCTGAGGAGGGAGCAGCTGGCGGACGCAGACTTGGGACCACTCTTGAAGAAAGCGGAGACAGGGACAAGACCAACCTGGGAGGACATCGCACCGAGTAGCGCCACCTATAAGTCGTACTGGGCCTAGTGGGACTCACTGAAGGTCAGAGAGGGCGTGGTCTTCCGGGTATGGGTATGGCCTAATGGGAAGACGCAAAGGGAGCAATTGGTACTTCCCCGAAGTAAGGTCCCGGAGGTCATGGAAGAAGTGCACGCCGGAGGACACCTGCGAGCAAACCGAACAATCGACAAACTTCAACAGCCATAGCAAGGACGGTACCGGGTGGTGAAGAGGATTAATGACGTGGAGAAGGTGTCCGAGGGAAGATGCTGTTGGTACATTTGGATCGTCTGGCCCGCTACGATGGAGCTGTTAGGGACGACCAGCCTTGAGGGGGGAGCAGTGTCACGGCAACAGGCATTAAAAATTCGGCATAAATAAGAAAACATTCGGCGGATAAAGTTTCAGATAACGAGGTTGCATAAGCAGATAAACATAGCGTTTGAGATAAAAGACTTGCCGAAACAAACTGAGATAAATGGATTTTTCTGGTAATATCTTGACTATTTGGTTTCTTTATTCTTCCCGAAATATCTCGAAACTAGAATTAGGAATTTAAGCAAGTGACAGCTCACAAAGTGGGTCAGTTGTGCAACAGTGTTGTGAAATGAGAGACAGCCAGCTGTGTTGTTGTAACGAGAGCTAAGGATGTAATCTGCTGTCACTGTTTGTTATTGGGTTCGACCTTGGTAGACTGATGGTTTATGTAACGTAATGCTGCTGTAATCTATAAGAGTATTTCTACGTCTCGGCCCTTTAATTCTACGAACCCACAAAATCACAATATTCA
The DNA here is from genome assembly GCA_030765055.1 of Mantis religiosa. Classification (NCBI taxonomy): domain Eukaryota; kingdom Metazoa; phylum Arthropoda; class Insecta; order Mantodea; family Mantidae; genus Mantis; species Mantis religiosa. Next base: position 40,154,231 of record CM060951.1, read on the forward strand.
GGTGATACTGAAAGGCATATTTAAACTACAATCTCGAACGTCAATTTCTGGTTACAGTGCAATTCCTCCTCTACCTGGTATGTGTGTTCGTGGTACTGAAAGTATAGTTTTTACTGTAAAATAAAACCTACAAACCTGCAGTTCTAATATTCCGCTTGTACCTGAGTGACTGCGACAGGAGCGGCACAAAGTGGAACACTATGGAAAGACGAAGTACAAGTAGTATGTCCTAGATGTCGCCTAAGCAGTAATTATTAGATATTTATATATCAATATGTATTAGTTATTAAGAATATTTTCTAAAACATTAGAAAATAATTCTAAGTTTTGTGTAAAACACATACCAAACGTGAACGATAGTAAGTTGGATCTATAGTGCCTACAAAAATCAGTACAGACCGACAAAATTTATTGTGTACCCGAACAAAAGTCTGCAAAATCCTGTATAAGTGCAAAAAATTTAGTGCTTTAGTTCATAGACAGTCGCGGTGCTGTTAGACGTAGAGAAAGCCTTTGCCACAACCTGGCACCAAGGCCTACTGTACAAACTCAGGGAGGCCAACCTACCTCCTCCCTATCTTGCCCTGATTAGCAGTTTCCTCAGAAACCGCACTTTCAGGGTGAGAGTGGAAGGAAGGATGTCATCTATCAGACCAATAGCCGCGGGAGTCCCGGAGGGCAGTGTACTGTCCCCGATACTCTTTGCGGCCTACATGTCTGACTTACCCCTGGAACCACAGACTGTTACGTGCCAATATGCTGACGACGTCCTCATAATGGCACGTAACAAAAACTTACGATATTGTCATCCTCCGCTGCAGCGCCAACTCCGAGCCATTGGCCGTTGGAGTGAGATGTGGAGAATGGCCATTAGCCCCGAGAAGAGCTCTGCACTTCTCCTGGCTAAGGTCCGAGCTAGGCGACCAGATTGGTCGCTGAGGTTGCGGCAGAGGCAAATCCCTTGGGTTCCCACTGCCAAATACCATGGCGTCCACCTGGATCGCGGACTCACCTACGCACCTCATATCCGGGTCAAAGCCGCACAAGGGCATGCAGCGTTAACTCAGCTATACTCCATTTTCAAGTCCACCATGCCTACTCACCTCAAACTACGCCTGTATCGGGCGATCATACCGCCCCTGATTCTGTACGGCTGCGAAGTCTGGGGATCAGCGGCTCCAACCAATATTCGCAGACTCCAGTACGTCCAGAACAGGGCTTTGCGCATGATCTACGATACCGGGCGGAGATTTCCGTCCCACATCCTACATACTCACTCTGGAGTCCCGTATATCGTCGACGTGGTGCGGGAGAGATCCCGCACCATCTACGATAAGCTGGACTCCCACCCCAACATACTGGTAAATACCCTAGGCCGTTACGACCATAGGGTTCCTCGCCGGAGACCAAGCTATCGGCTACCCAAAGATGCCTTGGGTACCTAGCACTAAACAGGGCCACACTCCCCTGACTCCAACTTCCTAAGCCCAGTAATGGGCTAGGAAATACCTTATACAATAACACAGATCCTTTCCCTCTAGCCTGTTTAGCGGACTGTGCTCAGAAGCCTCCCAGCAGGCGGAAGTGCGCAGCCAGCATTGGCGCATCCCCCCTTCACGGGGCGACGGCGCTCACCAAGGCTAGACATATCCACTGCCCAAAACAATCGCCTGTGACATTAAAAATTCTTCTACACTGCCCAGATAAAGACGCTAGAAGCGGCTAGGTGCTGGGCAGCATACACTCCGTCCAGGAAAACCTGGACGACTCGACTCTTCTGCTGGTCTGCTGCTGCTGCTGCTGCTTTAGTTCATATGTTCCTGTAAATAACAAGATCTTCTGCGCCTGTATGTCAATAGAAGAAATTGAATATAAGCTTTTAATAATTTGGACCACCTCCACAACAAACTGCGTTTATATTTACTAAAGTTGGGTACCAGAACGTGATAAACTCTTTCCAGTTGAGCAGAATTAACATCCATATCGACTACACGTTCATCTGGATAATATTCCTGATACGTCGCCCTCTGCAAAAAGTTGCTTCAAACCAGGTTACTGACGTAACAAGTCAGTAGTCATCAATATCATGCATAAATCGCGGGTAAACTGTTATCTCTGTCATAGAGCTGACTATACGAAACGTCCAACATAAGTTTTTGAATTAGAAAAGGTTTCTAGATTTGAAGCATGTCTACTTTAAAAATTAGAAAGTTCTTTGCAGATAAAGCAACGTAAGTTAATTGTCATTCAAGAGGTTATGTATCAACGTGGGCTTAGCCGAGCTGCCGGAATGGCTCGTGAGCATTTTTCTGGATGGTACCAGATGTGAAGATGCTTGTAATAAAAAGGGGATTCAGCACCGAAAACCCCAAATCGAGCAATTTTCAACGAAACTTGCTGAACTTTTTACCACTTAGTTCTGTTGCATACTGGAAACAGAGTTCAAAATTTGGATTTTATATCTTCAATAGTTTTTGAGTAATTTATTTGTGAATTTCAAAATTTGGGCAAAATGCAAACCGCTCCACGTGATGAAAATTTTAAAAATTTTAATTTTTATATTTCTAAACATATTCCGATGGTTATGAAGAAAACATTTATCATAAGAATTTCTTATACTGCTTTTAGTTCCAGAGCAAAAAGATAGGTATGGAGCAAACAAAAAGCCAAAATATGATTAAACATCCGACATTTAAAATCAATAACTTTAAAAATATAATGAGTATTAGAAATTTTAGATGATAAAAACTTTTGTTTGCTTTCTAAGAACATGTGTTGAAAATGTTAGAGGAACTGAAATAAAAAGTGCATCGTGTGGAACATTGTGAATGACAAAAGATGTTGAAAACACTATAACTGAGTAAATCGAATTTTAAAATCCAAAACATTTTCCTTCTTAGCTGCATGCCTTGAAGCAGACTAAAACACTCCAGATAGTTGGGCTGGATCCTCCTGCCTCTTCATTCTCTCTTCTGCAGCAGTTTTCTTCAATTTCAGTTTCCTTCTGGATTTTTTAGAAGTTACTTTCACAGAAATTGATGAATGAAGTAAGTGGAATTGGTCCTTCCCTTTGCTAATTTTTAGAAATGCTGGTGAAATCTGTGTCCATTATGTCTGACTGCAGCTTGTGTGAGGCAGAACAACCAAAATTGAATTCACTAATGGTTGATGTCACAGCAACTTGAAGTCTCTTCTTTGACACAAATATTTCTTTTGGGCAATTATGCCATATCATACTATGTAAACCTTCATTTGCAATTTGTGTCTTACGCAATGTACATCTCCTTAGGATTTCATCTGACGCCAGCCTTTGGTGCGCAGCCATTGATTTTCTTATCACATCAGGCCTCAAGTATGTTCCCATTGTTGTCTTATGTTTAGGTGTTTCTTCTCGTGTATTTTTGGGCTATTCATGATCCTAACTATGTACACAGTCAACAAGAGGTTAGTTGTTTCAAAGAATGTTTTACCTATAACCTATATAATAGTCACATGCACGTTTTGATGTATAAAATACCTTTATAAATGTTAAATGGCAGACTAAAACTCATCAGTTATATATAAACAGTATGTAGTTTAACGAGAAACACAAGAAAATCACGACCAAGTTAGTAACTAACACAAAAGCAAAATATAAATATTAGCATTTGCTTTCAATTCTTGCAGCCAGTGTTTTTTTTTTCCATGGTGCCACATATTGTAAGAAATAACCATCATAAAAACACACAAAATTCCACCAGAAAATTTTCCCGCTATTTTCAAATGTATTAATTTAGTACATTCAATCGAACTCAAATGACAGGATTCTGTGAATCCAAGAGCTGGCATGCAGGTGCGCACGCGTATTGAAATTGTCATGTGAAGGTATTTAAATGCTTGTAAGTCATAAATTTAGTTGGATTATAGTACTATAAGGTTCCAGGTATTTTATTAGCTTAAAAACAAAAGTATTATTTTTTCCCACATTTTCAGCCAATTTCGGTGCTACATTCCCTCAAGTGGCGCTACACATTTTAAAACAGAACAACTTTAATGTAAATTAACTGTGCTTTCACATTGGCCGTGTGCAGGTTAAAGTAGGAAAAGGTAGAAAAATTCAATGCCATAGCCGGGATTTTAACCACGAATCTTCTGGCCTCCGTCCAGCCGCTCGAACCAATTGAGTTACTATGGCCAACGTGTCGACATGACATAAAATTCTCCAACTGACTCTTGTTTCTCCCGTAAACCACTTAGGAGTTCTCATAAACACATGAGACAACTCCCTTAATGGCGACTTACTATGCTGTAAGTACTTTAAGGCCCGGGCTTTATAGTTCGGACCACTATTAGGTCAATTATTGGAAATAAATTGTTCTTTCACACTGGCCGTGTTTAAGCTAAAGTATGGAAAGGTAGAGTCAGACTGAAAAATTCTATGCCATAGCCGGGATTTTAACCACGAATCTTGTGGTCTCCTTGCAACCGCTCTAACCAATTGAACTAGTATGGCGAACGTGCCGACATGACATAAAATTCTCCAACTGACTCTTGTTTTTCCCGGTAAACCACTTAGGAGTTCTGACAAACACATGAGGCAACTGCCTTAATGGCGGCTTAAGCTTTTAAGTACTTTGAGGCCCGCGCTTTATAGTTACCATTATTAGATCAATTAATGAAAATTAATTATTCTTTCACCTGGCCGTGTGTAGGGTATAGAATGGAAAGGTAGAGTCAGACTGAAAAATTCTATGCCATAGCCGGGATTTGAACCAGGGATCATCTGGTCTCCGTCCAGCTGCTCTACCTTTCCATACTCTTGCATACACACTGCTATTGTGAAAGAACAATAATCCCCATTAATTGACCTAATAGTGGTTAACTATAAAGCCCGGGGCTTAAAGTACTTACATGTTGTAAGTCACCATTAAGGTAGTTGTCTCATTTGTTTATGAGAACCCCTAAGTGTTTTACGGGAAAAACAAGAGTCAGTTGGAGAATTTAATGTCATGCCGGCACGCTGGCCATAGTAGCTCAATTGGTTAGAGCAGCTGGACGGAGACCAGAAGATCCGTGTTTCAAATTCCGGCTATGGCATTGAATTATTCAGTCTGACTCTATATTTCCAGATCAACTTCAGTTGCAGTGCCAAAACTGCAATAGTAGAAATTTGTCAAATAACTTTATATTTTTAAACATCACATAACTATAAATAAAATATAAAACTGGACTCAACAAGTGGGAGTGTTACTTATCAAGAGCTGGGCACGTCTGTTCTGGACGGCAGACGTTTAAACTACTCTGTTGTTGAAATTGGGGATTTCACCAATTTCCTCTTTGTGAATGGAACAAACAGCGAAGGAATTAAACCTATCTTGGCCCATGTTGGAAATATAATTATTTTCAATGTATTGAAACTTCTCTGTGCCTCAACTGTGAAACTGGAGTTCTTAGTGCAATTTGCAGTCGTCTTGTGAAATGCTTTCTCAAAGGAGTACTGTATGAAGAAAACTAAAAAGTTCTCTGCTTGATAAGAGATAACTTTGAATGTATCTTTATGATAAATCACCGACAGTACGGGCCGCGCCGTGGCTCAGTGGTTAGAACGCTTGGCTCTCACCAAGGCGGCCCGGATTCGTTCCCAGGCGACCGCAAAGTGAGATTTGTGGTGGACAACACGGCGTTGGGGCGGGTTTTCTCCGGGACCTCCGGTTTCCGGTTTCCCCCGATATCTCTTTCCACCGGTACTCCATCTTTATCTCATGTACCATCAGTGTCACCGCCTGCGGTGCCGTATGTAGTAAAAGTGGGCGTTAAACACTACACTCACACATCCACACAGACACACACACACACACACACACACACACACACACACACACACCGACAGTACAATTTTAAATCTTCTTGGGAGATAATGGGATTCTAATGATATAAAATTTTGTTCAAGTTCTTCTCGGGAAGCAAGTCAGGTGTAAAGACGATTATAAGTCTCAACGACTGGGAGTTCTCAATACCCTGGACTGCAGAACTTCGTCTATCTTTGACACAAGCCATTTAAAACAACAATTACAGCTTTCCGTCAAAACGGCTACTACGATTATGACGTTGAAGCTAGGAAAGGGAAAACTGTAACAGAGCAGGCGTTAGATAAGCCTACCGCTACAGCCTGCATCCCGTTTACTGGCAACCTATTCAGCTGAATCAGCAGATTTTTCGCCAAATTCATCAGGACCATCCACAAGCCGCCTCCGAAGATTAAACATCTGCTGAGACCAGTGAAAGACAAACTAGACTTCCAAGTTCCGGGAGTGCACTGCATTCCCTGTAAATTCCCCCGTAAATAGGACAAACCTGAAGGACCATCGCTATCAGAATAATCCTATATTAACGGAGCATTCGTTTAATGCTAGCTGAGAAGTCTGAACTGGCAGAGCATTGTTTTGATAACGAACATAGTGCCAACTTTCGGGAGATGACCATCTTAGCAAAATACAAGTTACTGGGAGCGGAGAGTTAAGGAGGCTTTGGCCATTTCCTCCAAGAGGAGCACGCTTAATCGTGATGCTGGATTTCAGTTCAACTCCTCTTAAAATTCGGCCTTAAAATGGAAATCCTTCACCAGAAATCTACACAGCTTGATCATCAAGTTACGTAGTTACCTTTCTGCACTCACGCCATCTCCTGACCTGGTATTTAATTTACTGAAAACAATGTTTTGTTCAGTAAAGAGTTTTTTTCTTTGTTGATATTTGTGTTATATCCAGTAATACATTTTGTGGTTATAGTATTTCTTTAAATATCCTGATGATGGGAGCGGTGTACGCTCCCGAAACGTCGATTTCAAATCGTCTTTTCCCCTGACTTGTTTTCCGAGAAGATCTGGAATATATTCCTCGCTAGGAAAGCTTTAGGTCTTATATTTTTTATCTTTAATTCTAACTATCGGTTCACGAATTTAGGTTGTACGCTTACAACGTGTTCAAATTTTAATTGGTACGGCGTACCGGCCTCTACCGGCACAACTCACCACTGACACTAGTTTTGTATAAAAGGGTGAATGCTTTCAATGTTATATCTTTGGGTTGACGACTCAAATGAAAGTTCTTTATTACAGTCAGTAGTATTACGTTACCATGGCAAAATCTTGATCATTAGTTACGGTCCTGATATCGAGAGTGAGATATTTCATGTCCTTCATCATGCTTTACCATCCAAGTGAAATACGTAGCCTCACATTTTAAAGATATTCCAAATTCACAAGCAGCACGTGAATGTGACCATTCCCTCTGGCGTAATGATAAGAAGCCATACGCTTTATCATAAGCATAAAATGGCCATGCGAATTGCTTTCATAAACCAACTCTTTAACAAAGGAGGGCGGTAAAACGGGTCGCGATAAACCCCTACCAAGTCTCTAGGAAATAAAATGAGAAGGACGGGTGCATTATGCGATAGTCGTTGGAAAAGGACCTTCCCCAATATTATGTTCTAAACTTGATGCATGTTCCACTCGCTATCTGTGCTCCACTTTCTAAAATATACCTTAAAAGTTAGGTGTTGCTTATCCTTCTTTAAAATAAAGTTCAAAAATGAATTAATCGAAATAAATAAATCTCAGGTGTAGTACCTGATTAAATTTGAATACTATGTACTACTTGCTATAGAAGACGTGGCATAGAAGACCGAATTATAAGACAAAAATACCATTTTTAAATTGTGTAGCTTATTTTAACATTAGGAGAAACAATACACTAATTTTTCACCTAAACTGAAGCTAATATTTATTATGCGTAAATTTCAAGTCTTCTTATAACTTTACATGGAATTTACATTGACATGACTTTCTCTACTTTGAATCTGATAATACTGTATACTTGAGCTATTCTAATGAAAGTTTACTTTTCTATTTAATTTTAATAGGGATAAACGCTTATTAAACAGCCTTAAACCCCATATTAAACATTTCTTCATCGATGAAAGAGGAAAACAAATATTCCAAAACTGGATGCAATATACTGCCCTTAAAATTTAACAGCATTTATATACATTCAGCTAGTTAATATTGTAGCGAACCCGGCGGCTTGTGCACACAAAGGAACTGATAGGCAGGCAGTGTGAAAACCAAGTGCCAGCAGACAAGATAACATGCAGAAAAAGGTCTGCCGAAACAAACAAACTGAGATAAATGGGAATTTCTAGTTACTTCTGGACAGATAGAGATAATTCGGATTCTGGTTTATTTTAGAATGATCTAGAAATTATCAGGAAATATATAAGCGATTGTGACACGCCAGCCGGACAGTAGCAAACAGAGTGAGTGAGCAGAGAACAGCTGAGCGAAATGTAGTTGTGAAAAGAGAGACGGCCAGCTGTGTAAGGAGCGCTAATGATGTAATCTGCTGTCACTGTTATTGTGATCGACCTTGGTAGACTGATGGTGTCTGTAACGTAATGCTGCTGTAATCTATAAGAGTATTTCTACGACAATAAAGGAGATTTTTAATTTCTGCAGCTCGGCCTTTTAATCCTACGAACCCACAAAGTCACAATAATACAGTGCTAATTATACATTGCGTTAACATTTGCAACTAATTATGAACCCATAAAGAGATCTGACGCAGAAAGATATCGAGTAGGAACAAACAATACCTTCAAAAATCAGATGATCATAGCAGTTACATTACGTGTATGAGTATCAAAGGAGTGGAGAAACTTACGAGAAACGGCATCACCCAGGTAAACGTATCAGAACATAACTTAATGTGTGAATTAGAAACAACAGAACCATGAAGCGACCGTTATGCTATCCCTAATACAGGAAAAAAAAAGACCCCTGGTAGTGAAACTGCGAACAATAAGGGAAAAATATACCTAACGTTACCTCAGAAAACAAATGATGTGACGGATTAAGAAAATTCGGTACATTATTATTATTATTATTATTATTATTATTATTATTATTATTATTATTATTATTATTATTATTATTATTATTATTATTATTATTATTATTATTATTATTATTATTATTATTATTATTATTATTATTATTATTATTATTATTATTATTATTATTATTATTATTATTATTATTATTATTATTATTATTATTATTATTATTATTATTATTATTATTATTATTATTATTATTATTATTATTATTATTATTATTATTATTATTATTATTATTATTATTATTATTATTATTATTATTATTATTATTATTATTATTATTATTATTATTATTATTATTATTATTATTATTATTATTATTATTATTATTATTATTATTATTATTATTATTATTGTGTTCTTTGGTGTAACTAGTGTACTTATTAACAAAGAGCCTTGAAGATATTTAATAGTAGTTACACTGCTGTGTTTAATGAGTAAGTAAAATCGAGTAACATAAGTCAAGATAGAGCTAACCGTGAGAACAAAGATACTAAAACAATGGAGTACTTGTCACTATTAGCCGCAGAACACAGTCTGCTTACTCTTATCTTGAACCTAAAGCAAGTTTCAGTTATCCTTTGTTACGTTCGCTAATGGAAACAGGGCTGACTTCCCAGTGAGGCCTAGCTGTTGTATAATGAAACGTTCCGGCGAATAAGTTTACGTATTCTTCTTGGCCTTGCGTAGAAAATGTAGAATAAGCCCCCCTTTCCAGGAAACAGCGCTGAAACCATTAACCTAAAGAGCCAGTGATCCCCTGCACGTTTTACCAACTGTTTACAATTCTTTTCTCCCTTTTTTATTATTGGAAAGAGTTGAGTGTGTTGTTTCAGTAATTCTTTAAAAGCTAAATGGCGAAGCGAGCGCCATTGTTAGGAAGTATAAATAACGCGCACAACTTTCAAACGGTGCTTTCTGTGGAATCAGCTGTTTTAGTCCCATCAAACATAATCGAAATGAAATACAAATGTCCACAGCCGTTTTTGTGTTTGTTTGTGTGCATATTTGTAAAACATATAAAGCTCTCGAGCTGCGGGTCATATGAAAGCCGGCCCGCATTGTATTGGCCGCTCCAGCTATTGAATGGGTCATTTTTGCTTCATTTGCTAATGTTCGAAAATATATAGCAGACAAATTAATAATTTTGTTTTCCTTGCTATGTTTATGGTACGTAGAGAAGTACCAAGTGACGTCCTTCCGTTGTCTTTCTTGGTCGGAAGGTAAATCCTGAAGCGCTATCTCTATCATTTTTTTTCTTTTTCAAATTTACCTTTTATTCGATTTATTTCTTCCTCTCTCAGTGAGCTTCTAGGAATAACAGTGGCCTGAGAGATGGTATGGATGTCTGTTCAACGGAAAAACGTGGTTTTGGAATAAGCACACCAAATTTAGTAACATAGACACATTTTGGAGGAAACCCCAAAATCATGCTAATCAGTGTACTTGTTCATGTATCTTCCACTGGGATTGCGCTAATGTTCATTGTGGAACAGTACATATGTCAAGTACATGTGACATTTCTAAAATGAGTTCAGTAAAGGAACACATTTTCGCACTTAAGGAGTGAAGGGTAAGAGTCATTTCTATGGTGACAAGATGCAGCCACCTTCTGTTGATAGGAACCTGAATCTAACGCATTTTCGAAAAAAAAAATGGGTATGTGGCCTTTCCAAAATGTGTATGTGTATGTATTTATTGACTGCAATTGGGTACTACCCGGTGGCAGAGTTAAGAATACAGATCAAATTACATATACTAGATTTAAAACAATAATACAGTAAACAATACAAACATGATATTATTTTGCTTTAGTCACTTAAAACTTATTTAATTACTTCTCTATTTACATATTATGTACCATTATAATTCAAAAGTTAAACTATAAACCATCTAGATTTTTTCTAAATTTCTTCAGCGAAAGGGGACAGCCCTGAAAGACTGCTACAGGCAATTCATTCCATTCTTCAATGGTTCTATTAACAAAAGAAAATTTTCCTACGTCGGTTCTGTATCTTCTACCCTTAATTTTATACCTATGATCGTTTCGTCCATAATAATCCGGATTATCTAACCTTACGCTAACGTCCACCCATGCCTTTACACCAGCATTAGCTTTGAATAACGCTACCAACCTATGTTTTTTACGCCTAATTCTTAATTCCTCCCATTTAGTCTCATCTCCTTTTATAGGCCCAAAATACTTGCCTCTTTTTATGAATTTTATTGCCCTCTTCTGTATTTTTTCTAATGGATCGATTTGGTTAGCTCTATACGGGTCCCAGCATGCTACTCCATATTCCATAACCGGCCGCACTAAGTCCTTGTAGGCAATTTCCCTTGGCCCAGCGCTCCCCTTTTTCAATATTCTCATTACGAAATGTAATGCCTTCCACGCATTCCTAGATGTGGAATTTACTTGTTCGTCCCATCCAGCATTACTTGCCAGGTACACTCCCAAGTATTTGCAGCTGTCCACCTGTGGAATTTGCACCCCTCCCATGTGATAGTTAACAATAATTTTGCCCTTAGTTCTACTAAAAACAATCGACTTACTTTTCTTGGCATTAATTGACATTTTGTTAGCCGCAGCCCAATTACAGATTTCATTTAAATCATCCTGAAGAGCGGTTTCATGCACTGTATTCCGAATTTTATTATAAATGATACAATCGTCTGCAAACAACCTTATCTGGCAGTTAATAGACGTAAATTTTAAAAATGCACTTAGGGTACTATTAAAAACGTAACTTCACTTAAAGCTTCATTATCCACAAAGTTTATAAATTATATATACATGTCCTGTGTTTATATAATACTTCATTTATTTCTAAGCTATCAAAATGTTAACACGTAACTTATAAGCGGTGTTGACTGGTAATATTAATTAATTTTGCAGTAATCCTTTTCATGTGATTATATTTTGGTTAAGGAAGTTCTAGTGTTACTTAGTAATAGTCCAACGCTCTAAGACAAATATATCTCTGCTTCAGGGCGTTGTTATCTGCATTTCACGCTTACAAAGTTGAGAGAGGGACGTAGAAGTGCCATTAAAAGAAAACAGGTTAACGGGTAGGGGGCCTCATTTTACGAGCAGCAGAGTCCCCCGTGAACTTGGTATTAAGATAAATCCATAAAGTGACTCCTTTGCCCTCTCTTGCATAATATAGATTTATCGTGCGCAGTACACAAACCGGGACCTTATCTAGACTGGCGCCCACACACATTAGGGACAGGCCACGGGGCGCCCAACTGTAGGGGGCTTTATAGCCTACTAACTAGTTTTTAGCCTACGTTGCTAATAAATATTCTAAAATTACTAGATTGTTTGTATTCACCACAAGCAGAAAATTAGAAGGCATTTTGATTAATTTATGTTAAGCAGTAGATGATTTTATTGATATTAAGTTAATTTACATTTCGTAAACGTTATTAGGTTTGCTGACCAATGAAAAATCACTTTTCATAGTGAATTCTTTAGAAAATTTTGACAGAAACTATCTATGCTGTTTTAGTTTTGTAGTTTTACGTCCTCCAACATTACGTCATATCGGACGGAGAATGAAATGGATGAAATGATGCTCAAATGTGTCCAGGGTCCATGGAGCTTAGAGTACCTGACATTCGTCTTTTAGGATAAGAGAAGACCCCGGAAAAACCTAACCAGGTAACCCACCCTGACCGGGATTCGAACTCGGGACCTCTTGAACGTGAGGCAAACACGCTACGAACTACGCTACTGAGGCGGGACGCAGTCATCTGTTTCAAATGTCATGTGTTGAAAAATTTAGATTTCAAACAAGGAAACCACAACATGTACTGAATAACTTTACTGTTTAAAACAATATAGATTAATTAACTGTAATTAAAGGGTGAATGAATATTTGACACCTCGTTCTACAGGTTGGGAGGAAAGTGACTCCCTATTGGAAATAATTCTTATCTCCTAAGCGAATGCAGGTATGATGGTAATTTTTGGTGCACATTTAGCTTATTGTGTGGCATGATAATTATGAAAGTTACAATTCAGTGTATCAGAATCACCAGGAGTTTGAGGTGTGTTGCGGTGCACTTCTTTTTAGCCCAACCCTATAAAGAATAATCGCAAGGGGTGAGCTCAGAACTACGTGCGAGGGCTAGTCTGCTTTCTGCTATCTGTGTGTGTGTGTGTGTGTGTGTGTGTGTGTGTGTGTGTGTGTGTGTGTGTGTGTGTATGTGTGTATGTGTGTGTGAGTGTTCAATAAATAAAGATCACAATTATTTTTTGATCATGTACCTTTACTCTTCCTCAATTTTGATGGTACTTCTCAAAATAGTCTCCCCTGAATGGGATGCACTTGTCCCAGCGTTTCTGCCAGTCTTCAAAGACATGCTGAAAACCATTTTTGGGAGATCCTTCAAAATCGCCACCGCAGCCTTCACCACTGCTTTTGATGATGGATAATGCCTCCCACGAAGACGTTTCTTCAAATTAAGGAATAGTAAAAAGTCACATGGGGCTAAATCCGGACTATAAGGAGTGTGAAGGATGTGCTTCACGTTGATTTTTGCAAGATATTCAGCAACAACATTGGCAATATGCGGCCGCACATTATCGTGATGAAGCATCCAGCCTGCTTCAGGGAAATGTTGTCTTTTGCGCCTGATATGGACTTGCAATGTTTTCAGGACATCCCTGCAGTATTGTCCAGTTACTGATGCGTGTGCAGGTACAACATACTGATAACGCATGCCATTAATATCAAAGAATGAGATGACCATAACTTTCCCAGCAGCAGCAACCGCTTTTGTTTTTCTGGGGGTTGGTGATGAGGGAGATTTCCACACTGAGCCTTGCTGTTTGCTCTCAGGATCAAAATGATGTAGCCAAGTTTCATCAACAGTGATTACGTTAGAATGAAACTCCGGATCTTCCTCTAACATCAAGTTTAACTGCATGTTATCTCCAATGCAGGGGTAGGCGATACTCAACATGTCTGAAATTGCCTGGTTCTCACAGGCGGAAAACCAGGAGTACCAACAATGAAACTACTACGGCGTGTTTCTTTTATATGAAGCTAACAGAATATAATAAGAATGAATTTTAGAGCGAAAAATTATGTCCGTAAAAAAAATGATCATTCTTTATTGAACAGCCCTCGTGTAGCCTAGGCAGTATATATATAGTGCCTGGACTACCTATCCAGCGTCCCGAATACTTAATCGCTGTACCATCTCGCTCTAACAGGTAATACGCTATAACAATAAAAATAAATAAATAAATAAATGTAGGCACACTATAGCCTACAAGACAAGGTAACGTTCATTGCAATCTTCGTATTATGACCATAGATATTCCAAATTTAAAATAGGGTGTTATTTTCCGCCCACCCTGAAGATTCTTCAGAACGTGCACCCAAAATTGCCATGCCTATGGTATACAGGTAACATGGCAGCCTTTGATTCCCGAGGTCGTAGATTCAAGGTCGGAGGAAAGCGATGGAATTTTTGATTGGTAAAATTCCTTAGCATAACTTCCATAGGAATAAAAGAAAAGCTGGTGGTCCCATGTTGTAGATTAATGCTACATAAAAGAACCTAGCCCTCCTCGGTATCATAGATCGTAGAATGTCTGCCTCACGTTCAACAGGTTCCGAGTTCGAATCTCGGTCAGGGTGAGTTACCTGGATAAGGTTCTTTCCAGGGTTTTCCCTTATCCTGAAAGACAAATGTCGGGTAGCTCTAAGCTCCATGGACACCGGACACATTGAGCATCATTTCACCCACTTCATTCAACGTCCGATAGGACTAAATGTTGGAGGACGTAAATTACTAAAAAAAATAAAAGAACATGAAGCCTGATAGAGAGGCCTAGGTGCAAAATTAAGTACTTTTTCACGCGAAATATAGAATGAAACGCTTAAAACCACAGCAGCTCATAAATTAAACTACAATTTCAAGTTTTCAACATCTCTTGCTTCAAATTCACTTTTTCGAACTCGACTTCTTTTTGAAATACTAAATTCCTTTTGTCGTCCACATAATTATTTTCAAACAACCTGCTCCTAATCACGGGATCAAGCATAAAACAATTGAACCCAATACCTATTTTATATCTCTTAACTTAATAATTATTGCTGGTGAAGTTACTGAAGTCCGAAGTGACAATGGCTAGGTTCATGAGAAACACTCAGAATGGTCAGCATGTCGACTCCCCCAACCGAAAGACGACTAAAATAATAAGATACGTGGTCTTCAAAAACGTTGTGTGTAAGAAATTTAAAATGCTTAATTTTGTATCGTCTTTGAAAACTATTCCTGATTCCGTAATTATGCACATCTCACACTATTTACCTATAATCTGTCTCAAGCAAGTTTAATTCTGCTGTAAACATCTGGGTGGGAAGAGAGAGACAGAGATATTGGAACAGAAGGTGGTTAAGCTGTTGATTGGCTTAGCTAAGTTAAATGGCGTTTTCTTTTATTTGCATGGGTACGATAAACCAAGTACAGTACTGTAAGTAGTTTTATGATTACTGCACTGTGCGATTTAATTTCGGAGAGAGAAAATTATGTAAATGATTAGATTCTTATAAACGTAATAGCCTCACATTTTATCTTTCTGTTTCACGTATCATGAAGTTTTGTTCTGGGCTCGTTAGTTCTAAAAGGAATATTTACAACAGATATATACATAATAGTATTCTATATATAGATTCGATAGAAGACATGTTGAAATTATACACACCTTTAACTTATAATGTTAAATTAAGCTGCAGCTGATTTAACAATTATTAAAGGACACTGTTATTATATAATAGTTTTGCATTCGTATACCAGGCAACTTTCTCACAACTAGATCTGTATCGAGTTGAATGCTGATTAATATTTTATTGTTTATAGTGTGGAATTGCTTCTGATACTTGACACTGTATTTCGTATACATCTCGCGTACCTCACAAGCACAAGAACACTTATGTAAATGCAATTTAAAATCAGTAAGCTGTTCATCATGCAGTAGGCCGGTGCTTCAGCCGAAATAAAACACAGTCAAGGCAAACCTTTAAAAGGTGGCGAGAGGCGAATGATCGTGCATTGTTTTGCGGTGCTTAAAGAAAGAAACCCGGAATCGTCTACAAAAACATTGAGGAAGAAACTAATTATCTCCGTGTTTTCGCAGGTAGTGTAGATAGTGTTAGAATGGAATAGCAAGTATACATGGTACTCTAAGAACACCGGGAAAATCGCGTAAATGCAAACAGTGCGTGGAGAAATATGACGATTTTACGAAAAGTGCTATACGCAGTAAAGTTCACAATTATTTTTTCATAAATGAACCGCCGACTCTAAATAAGGTTCTGCATGCGGTAAATTCTGACACAGACTTGCCAAATTTTTCACGAGGTACTCTACATCGGTTGTTGATAGATATTGCATTGAAATTTCAGACGTGAGTGTGGAAATCAGTTATAGTGAACAGAATTGTGATCTGGAGACGTAAACATCTACGCCAAATCGGAAGTTTTCGTAGGAATCCGTTTAAATGTAACCATGATATTACTGCATGATTCTATTAATATTCCAACTCACAAATTTAATAATGTGTAGCACAATTCTGTTTATTTTCTATAAGTTAGCGCCGCTATATTTACTGCTAATGCTGCAAAATCTATGTGCATGCATGTAGCCTCTAACACGTGGCGAGTGAAGTCAGCTCCGCCTTGTTGTTTACAGCAGGATTAAACTAGCGTGAGACAGAGTATAGTAATATGCTATTATGGTAAATAAAACATGAGAAAGCAAATACGCACTTCTATTTCAGTACTGGTTAGGCATCAAAAGGAGATGGAAATAGAAACTAAAACTAGAATTAGAGTGTCTACTTATATGGGACAATAAAATTGCTAATTAACTTCCAACTAAGAAATAAAAAGTGTAATTTGGACTCACGTGAGCGCACTTGCTTTCCAATCTTCTAAGAAAGCGACAATGTATCAGTCTGGGTAGCTCAGTTTATTAGGCGCTGGTCTATACATTCCAAGATAGTAGTGCCCACCTCGATGGTAGCGTGCCTGCCTCACATCCAAGAGGTCCCGAATTCGAATCTCGGTCAGGGGAGCTACCTGGATAAGGTTTTTACCGTGATTTTCCCTTATCCTTCAAGACAAATGTCGGGTAACTTTCCCTGGACCCTGGATTCATTTGAGCATCATTTCACCCAATTCATTCAACGTCCGATATGACTTAACGTTAAAGGGCGTGAATTACAACAACTAAATCTAAGATAGTAGTTCAAATCTGGCATATTTGGATGGTATTTAAGTGTGCTTAAAACTGACAGACCTATGCCAATAGATTTACTGGCATCTGAAGTAACTCCTGAGTGACGAAATTCAGCACAACAGCGGCGATATGATCCTGGTAGCTGACAGGTTCTTAAACAATATTAAATGTATTTCTATATGAATTATAAGCTACAGAAAAATCACTCTCAAGATGACGAAAACAGCGGCCAGTTTGATATAGCATCAACAATGATACAGAACTGGTGGCATCACTCGCTAGATTGAGTTACACGAGGTACCAATTTGTCAAACGCTTGACAATGGGAGGATTAAAAGTTCTTGTGAGCTAGTCAAGAGTCCATCAAGTAGGGTTTAGTGTTTACAATGACAACTAGCTGCTGAAAGGTATGCTGGTATTTGTCATTCACGTTTAGTTTGCCCTGTTTCCAGCGATAATGGATGTCATTGCAATTTGTTCCCATTAACACAGCGTAATCGCATTGCGCTACAACGTGTAGAATTTAGGTTATGACAGGAATAATACGTTTAAAAAGATGATTTTTATAGCTATTTTAGATAAAGGAAGCTTATGGTGGACAATACCTTCTACAGTATTTGGTTTACTGGAAGTACAGGCAGCTAAATATCATGTGATAAAATTCTGATAAAGCATATGACGATAACATAGGGTACAAGTATACACTGTGGCGATACACCTCATATACTACAATCATTCCATGTCTATTGAGCTGCCACTTTTTAGGAGCAGGGAATGAATTGAAGGAAGCCTACAGGCCGGGGTCCTTAATAATTCCAGGCTTGAAGTCACATCCCGTTACTGCAGTTGCCAGGGAAGTGACCTGCTTCCCAGCAAGTATTGTTGATTTACACATCATTATTTCCAAGTCGATCACGCGTAAAATTTGTCTGAAAAGGACCCAAGTCTCTGAGTGATGTATTTTGAAACAATGTATCAGATAAAAGAGACCCTTGTTATTACCTGCAGACTGATAGCAGGTTTCCTTTCTCTAAAGCTTACCTATATACGTGGAGGAGGTACTGTAATCCATCAAGGTATCCCAACAAACACTCGTTTTGAAACTCTAAAATGTCCAATTTTAGGAATACGTCCCCCATGGATGTGTATTGTTCCACCCCTGAATATTACACCAACAATCGGAATAAATGCGAATAATGATATATCTTACAAGAATGTGACACGAGGGTGTTTAACAAAATCTCACAACCCAAATGACTATTTACATAGAAGAAATATATTTTATTTCCTGAAAATTCTCTCTTCAACATTTTGATGGAAGTAGGGCATATTTAAGACATGTACCTGACAAATAAAATTTTTATCTTGAATATTTCGACATTAGCCTATAAATTCCTTATCATTATGAAAGACCTTTGTATAACTAGCTAAGATAAAATAGTCAAACTTTTACAACACAAAAAATGTATATTTCACTAGAGTGCACAAACTATGTCGTATGTTTTTCTTCTCTTGCCGTTTCTGAGATATTCCTAGTTACTGGCTTAAATTCAAACATATATTCTTTTCTCAACTAACAGTTCGCTATGGTCTTTTCTCATCAAGGTGACCGGGGTTCGATCCCAGGCGACCGCAAAGTGAGAATTGTGGTGGACAACATGGCGCTGGGCGGGTTTACTCTGGAATTTCCGGTTTCCCCCTCCATCTCATTCCACCGGTGCTGACCGAACGGGATGGCTCAGGCGGTTTCGTTTGTAGCCCAAAATCGGGAGGCCCGGTTCGATTCTCGTGGCTGACCTACCTGATCTATGGATTTTTTGGGGGTTTTCCCGGGTCGCTAGGTGAATGCTGGGTAGGTTAATTACATCCCCCGAATTTCCTGTACCTCCATTTCATCTCCATTATCATTTCATATCATCTCTCGTGTGGTAGTTTCTTTCAGGGTAAAAGTGTCGGCGCGTGTCTCGGCGTTGCATGGCGGGATGATGTGCTCTGAGGAAAATTACTTCCTCCTCCTGTAGGTCGGTTGCCGGTCTCCGCTCCTCTGGTGGGGCCATTTTGGGACCACCAGCCTTTGGGGCTGGGATCGCCTGCGTGGGACCATTGGGTCGGCTGCTGGGCTCGTTGCCGTCCCGCTGTTTGGGAGGGAGTTCGTTGCCCTGGCCTGTCTGGGGAGGTCTCTATTCAAGTAAACTGTAGGGACGCTGCCCTCTGTACTGTCGTGGCTCCTTGGGTTGGCCACCCTCTATCTCCTTCGCCTCATACTTCCTCCCGGGGGGTGCTCCCACCTGGAGGCATAGGAACAATGGACCCAGCATGGTTGCCTACGTACCAAATCCCCTCCGTAACGAAATCCCAATCCCATCGGTGCCACAATATCATTTCATGTATCATCAGTGTCACCACCTGCGGTGCCATAAGTAGTAAAACGCGACACACTATATTCTCTTTTCCCTTCCATCATGGTAATGCAAAGAGAGATTATTCTGCGACAAAATATGTAAAGGTGCATTGATGTTTATCTGTACTAACAACAATAATAAATTAATTTTTATAATAGTTTGTAGACGAATGTGTAGAGAAATCCATGTAAATCCAGAGCCTCAAATTTGTACTTACGTATAAAGGAGTTGCATTTCACCTAAAATTTTGATATCGAAATTTATCCAGCCGGTTTGAAACTCTGAATACAAATAGAGCATATTTAGAAAAGTGCCTTGAAGAGCGTGAATGAAATTGAAAAGTCTATTAAACACAAATTTCAGGTCTTCCAGGGACGCAAGCTTTCAAAAACTTCCTCACGACAAGCAACACTTTTCTGCTTTCTCATATAGTGATAACGGTTTTGATTAAGCTTCTCTATGTTAAAGAAATGCTTAAGACAAAATGTATAATTTGAATTTTGTAGGAATAGTTACAAAAAGCCGCTTCATTCTAAATAGCTTTTGTATAGATAGTAAATGGTATTATATGGATAGATCTTACTATATATGTAGATGTCGATAAAGCAGACGATTTTATTCAAATAGTTAATGCATCTTTCAACGGATAAATGTATGTTTTTTTTATGTCCTACGTCAAAAGGTGTAAATATGAATTTGAAGTTGGTGTGAGTTAAAAGAAGCCAATCTCCAATTATAGTTCATAGAAAAGTGAACAGAGATATTCAGGTTGATGCTCAGTATCTTTTTGTACAAGAAAAATTTGAAAAAATTCTGTATAACGCAAAACGATGTTTGGAGCCCTTAATGTGTATCCATAAGGCGAATGATTTCACTGCGTCTTGCTTCCGCCCGACGACCGCAATGCCAACGTTGATGTTTTGCATTGAAGTCGCCGGCCATGATAGCACAGGGATATAGGGCTAGGATGGAGAGAGACGTTGGGTACGATTTGCCGGTGTGGTGGATGGTACACAGAGACTACCAATCAGCCAAGGTGCACACTAATGACCGTGGCTGTGCCCTTATTAAGGGCAAATTTGAGACAGCCATATCAAGGGTTCTAGATTAATTGTTCTTATTCCTTTTGTTCTTATTCCTCCTCTTATTTATTTTACCATCCTCCACTTTCAGATTGAAGATAAGGTGTATAAAGATGGTCACTACGTTTTTGGTTTTCCTATGATCCGTTTTAAAATCATTTTTTATTTGTAAAAGCTATTTTTGCTTATATAGAACAACAAATCTAACAGAGGATATCTAGTGTTTTTCAAAACAATCCCTAGGGATATTAACAATCACATCATGTAATATGAGCTGAAAGCACTAATGTATTGTTTTAATAAATTAATTATATAGCTTTTAACAGAATGGTATTATTCCCTGTGTAGGCAGCTGTTTTTGCTCCATGTGATAAATGTCATGCAGTTACATTCAGTTACTAGTAGAATGAAATATTAATTTATTATCTTGCTGAAACTTTACATAACATTTAAGTAATTGATTACTCCCTTGGAGTCGTTTATTTTTGTTTTCTTAGTAACTTTTCTCTTAGTAACTTTTTATTAGTTTTATTCTTCTTCTGCATCTTCTTCTTCCTGTTCTTCTTCCTTTCATGGTTTAGGCGAAGTAGTATGTTCCGTTCTCTTGTTTTATATAATAACCTTATTTTTTGTATTGTCCTATCATCCGTTATACTCAAATATTCTTTCCATTTATAACTGTATTCGTCTAGTTTTTCATTTATTGCGTATATATTTTATCTATGTCTAATTTATTGATTTTTTTATTTTATTCAGGTTTGTGCATCCCTATGGATGTCTTTAAGATTTTTCCAATGCAGAAAGAGTGATCTGAGGAATCTTCTTTTTTACACATACAGGTTTTTTTTATTTCTTCTGTCTTTTGACAGGAAAAGATAACGCTCACATTGAAGTAATATAACAGGATGAATGGATTTTTTTCTAGACGTTTTATTTAAAATGGTGTTGTATATAATGAGTTCAAGATTATATTATAAAGTTCAAGAGTTCAGTGATGGGCTAGATGTAAAGTGGTTTAGAACGGCAAAAGACAGACATGATTGGAAGCAGTGGTAGCAGCTCTAAAGTGAAAGTGACACTAAAACTGAACTGTCGTATTTAGATATGACGATACAGTATTGTCATCCGAACGTCGGAACTCCCTATAGAACCGGCCGGCAGTAGGGCAAGGCGGGAAGCATTGAGCTCACGCCTACCCACTTGTCTTGTGTTACTAACTGAAGGGATGATTAGGAGAGCGGCGCGAGCCCTGAACCGTCTCTTTCCCCGGTCACCAGACGTCTCGAAACCTCGGAATAACTGTGCGCGCCGCGAACCTTCCAGAAACGGCAATCTTCCCTATATAAGACCTGTAGTTGGCGAGTCAGTTTAGTTCTTGGCGAGCAGCCGTAAGGAGTGCCCAGTGAGGGAACGGACCGGAAGACTGTGTACGTCCAACGGAGGAGTTGTGCGTAATTGCGAGTGCAGAGTGGACCTGTGACAGACGAACTGGTGAATTGTAATTGTGTGCGCTACGTAATTCTGTGTAATTGGCAAGTGTTTCAAGTGTAATTCGGTGGAAATAAAGAACATTTTGAGTTTGTGCAATTGTTTTTTTAATTTCACGAACCCACCAAATTACAGTATTAATTAAGGATAGACAAGGAATTGGTATCTTTCAGGCATTTTCTGACCCTGTAAGAAACGGCCGACCTGACCCCACCAGTAGGTGGGAAGCCCTAGCCCTTAGTGGATGTTATGGGCTATTTATTTATTTAATTTTATTATTTGTATATAATGCGGAAGTCTTTCACTTCATATATTTGTTCTTTTTTAGATATCTTCGCTCTTTGTTTCTCTATTTTCTCCGCTTCCCTTCAAATTACTTTAAATCATTTTAACGTTATACTGAATAAGATTCCAAGATAATATTCCAAGTGATAAAGAAAAATACGAACTATAATAATATATTATGATTATTGAAAATATAATTGGTTTGTAAGTACGCATGTGTGGATCCCTGAAGAGCAACTAACACTATTGCTATATCTAATCTTAAATTACTTGGTATGTAAGTTGGGTCTTTCAAGGATAGAACATGCAGGTTTAAAGAAAATCTTCCATCCAAAGTACACTTTATAAGAAAATGTTTCGAATACTTTGATTTTCTCAAATTCGGTTCCTATGATGAATATATTATACATTTAATATACTATGACTTTGTGGGTTCGTGAAATTAAAAGTCCAATTGCACAGACTCAAAATGTTCTTTATTTCCAACGAATTACAGTTTGAACACTTGCCGATTACATAGAATTACGTACCGCACACAATTACAATTCACCAGTTCGTCCGTCACAATTCCACTCTGCACTCGCAGTTACGTACACTCCTCCGATGCACGTACACAGTCTTCCAGTCCGTCCCCTCACTAGGCGCTCCTCACGGCTTCTCGCCAAGAACTCAACGTCCTCGCCAACTACAGGCCTTATATAGGGAAGATTACCGTTTCTGGAAGGTTCGCGGCGCGCACAATTATTCCGAGGTTTCGAGACGTCTGGTGAGAGGGGAAAAAGACGGTACAGGGCTTGCGCCGCTCTCCTATAGTCTGTGAGGTTTAACTAGTCGTGTGCCTTTTAGAAAGAGAAAGGAATACTCACCGCCTCACTCTATGACAGGCAAAGCAGACACCCGAGCCAAGCATGCATCAGTGGCGGAGCGCCCCTTCTCCTCTTGGTCCGTACGATACAGCGAATAGATTGTTCGCTTAATAGCAGCAACTGTAAATGAATAAATTTCTGTTTTTCGCAGTCTTCTATTAGGGCGCTTTTTGCCTGGTGTTTGCAGTTTACCGCCGCTAGCTTCTGCATTTTTGTCTTCTTTTAAAATTCGTTGGACAGAACGAGAAGAAATACCTGTAGCAGCAGCAGTTCTCTCAACGATACTCGTCACTGAAATAGTTGGCACATTTTAAAGCTTCACATTCATCACTGAAGAAGCTGTGAACTTTGACTACAATTTCCCTAGAATCTGATTTTAGAACTTTCCTTCGAGATCCAACTTGAAACAACACAAACACAACCAAAACTACAAGAAAATAATTCAACACTATATCCATATGTGGCAACACTGAAAACATTTTGTGTAACGTGTAAATCCACAAAACAATAAATTCACAGTTCTATAGCTTATACGTTACTGACACCCTTCAAACAACACACAACGGAATGGGGGTTGGGACAGCCTACATTCCACGAATCACGACAAAGCAGGGTTGCTGTCCCGCCCACGTGTGCTAGACAAGGACAGCATTCTGTCTTAGACAAGGACAGTAGAGAATACGCCAAGTTAAACCTCACAGACTTTAATCATCCCTTAAGTTAGTGACACGAGACAAATGGGTAGGCGTGAGTTGAATGCTTCCCGTCTGGCCCTACTGCCGGCCGGTTCTATAGGGAGTTCCGACGTTCGGCTGAAAATACTTTCATGATAAATGAAATGTAGGCATACAATGCCTAACACAGGCTTAAGACACTAGCTTATTTTACTTATAAATAATTTTGTTACAATTATTATAGTTATTTTTGAAATAATCTGTTCTCTTGGGCATCTGTTTATGTAAAGTATATTATGCTGAGACATAGGGCGCCGGGGTAGCGCGGTGGTTTCGTTCGCGGCTCCCGTTCTAAGGGTCCCGAGTTCGATTCCCGGCTCTGGGGTTGGCGATTTTAAGTCGGCCCTATCCACGCCTTCACCTCTGTCTAGCACACGTGAAGTATCCCCTATGCCCAACGTGGTTCGGAGTCCACGGTAAAAGCTGTAGGTCCTCTCACCTCACCGCCATCTTCACTATCACCCTATCATCGGAGGTAATGGACACCGCCCTCTGGGTGCCTCCACCTGAGAAATGGGTCCGGTCATCACTTGGTGGGGTGAGGTTACCCCGAAGGCCAAGGTTGCCATGTGGGGAGTGTTAGTAACTAACTAACTAACTTATGCTGAGACATTTGCTTTTCGAATTTTGAATTTTTTACTAAAATGTTTCGTTTAAAATTCCGTAATCCTAATCTTGATATTGCGGATTAATTTGTAGACTTTAAACCAATGTTTCAATCTTGTGTAAATTTTTTTGTGTAATTGTATAAACCCTATAATCATAGCCGTATCGAGGAAAAGAAAACTAAAAATTTGCTTATCATTTTATAATTTTTATCATACTTTTGGAGAATTAAGAAACACTAACCAAAAAATTATAAATGTTCACCAAAGGCTATTTGCGCGCCGTTCAAGCTATTACGGCAGAGCAGTGTTAGTCGGTCGTTCAGCTTTCATTCAAGATGTGAATCATGAAATGTGTTTTTCTTGCTGCATATTTGAGAAACAAACAGTTTCTGTTATTGTGTCTGGGAAAGCAGGACGTTCTATGACAATATGGATAAGAACATGTGTCAAAATCATTAAAGCGGCAGGTTATTGGTATGTACCTCTTAGAAAAATATCATCAGCATTGGGTGTTAGTAAACCATGAGTGAAAAACACAATAACAAACATCAAGACGAAGGTGCAGTGACTGATAAATCACGTTTCGGTCCGCCCAGGGCTGCTTCAATATGCGAAGACAGGTTCATTCCAGCAGTACGAGGGCTCTTGAATAAAGAATGATCATAACTTTTTAGTCATAATTTTTCGCACTAAAAATCAATATTATTATATTCTGTTATCTTAATGTGAAACAAACACGCCGTAGCAGTTTCATTGTTGGTACTCCTGGCTCTCGCCTGTGAGAACCAGGAAACTTCAGATATGCTCAGTATCGCCTACCACTGCAATGGAGGCAACATACAGTTAACGTTGATGTTAGGGGAAGATCCGGAGTTTCTTTCAAACGTAATCACTGCTGATGAAACTTGGCTACATCAGTTTGATCCTGAGAGCAAACAGCAAAGCTCTGTGTGGAAATCTCCTTCCTCACCAACCCCCAAAAAGGCAAAAGTGGTTGCATATGCTGGGAAAGCTATGGTCATCTCATTCTTTGATATTCGTGGAATGGTTTATCTGCATGTTGTACCTGCACACACATCAGTAACTGGACAGTATTACAGAAATGTCCTGAAAACATTGTAGTTCCATATCAGACACAAAATACATTTCCATGAAACAGGCTGTATGCTGCACCACGATAAAGCGCGGCCGCACATTGCTAATGTTGTTGCTAAATATCTTGCAAAAATAAACGTGAAGTGCATCCCTCACCCTCCTTATAGTCCGGATTTGGCCCCAAGTGACTTTTTTTTATTCCCCAACTTGAAGAAACGCCTTCTTTTGAGGCATTATTCATCATCAGAAGCAGTGGTGTAGACTGCGGAGGCGATTTTGAAGGATCTCTCAAAAATGGTTTCCAGCATGTCTTTGAAGACTGGCAGAAACGCTGGGACAAGTGCATCGCATTCAGGGGAGACTATTTTGAGAAGGAGCATCCAAATTATAAGGATGAGTAAAGGTACGTTGTCAAAAAAGAAAAAGTGATCATTCTTTATTGAACAGCCCTTGTACAGCGAGAATTTGAACCATCCATGCGTGATACAGTGACAGCAATGGCTATTGCTGGACGACTGAGGGAATGCATGAAGGAGAGTATACTGTCATCCTTGGAGAAGCTCCTCCATGGTTACTTCATTTTCCAGCAAGATAATGCACCATGCCATAAATCAAGATAAACAATGCACTTGTTAGCCGAAAAAGAAATTTTCTTGTTGGCATAGCGAGCTAGAAGTGAAAAGTCTCAATGCTTTAGGAAAACCAGGAGAATGCCATCGGTGTCCGAGTACCTGCCCTCAGCCAAGATCTCGAAAACCTGGAATGAAATTATGCCCCAAGAATATTGAGAACTCGTCCTTAGTATGTGAAAAAGTTTTCGAATAGGTTTGAATCATAAAGTAGACCTTATTCATTATCAAAGAGAAAAATTTCAAGTTGCAACCGTGTTTTTCAAAATTATATTTTTATTGATCATACCTTTTTTAAAAAAAAAATTGTATATATGGGACAAAGGTAAACCAACGGCCCTAAAATCTAATATACCAGGATGAAACTTTTAGGGATGTTAGAAAAAAATCACTTATGTGCACGATATATGTGAATTTCAGTTGTAAAAATAGCCCGTTAATTTTTTAATTAAAACAATTTCATGTGTATTAAATTTTCCATAAACAACTACTACAGACTTCTTCATTTTAAATGACTATATCTGGTAAACCATAGACAAAATCGTACTAATCGGAAAATGTATATTTTATTAAAGCACACAATTAAACGAAACTAATTCTTTTTTTTTTTTTTATGTTTTTGAGCGAACCATTTCTGAGAGTGTCTTGTTCATAAGCTTCAATTTTGAGTACATATTTTCTCAAATAAGATATCGTTATTGTTGCGTCCTTCTGGTTATACAAAGAAAACGGAATTTCAAAGCCGCCACAAAGTGACAAACCCTTAGAAATTTTAAGTGTTGCTTAGGAGACCTGCATTCGAAATTTCTTGTTATTTATTGTTATATCAAAGCATGGATCTCCATGCGAAGTCGATAAAAATAGGTACTTGTAGCAGCTTTTTGACAAGAGTGATTAGGGTGAACACACCAGATTTTTAAAACTATTTTGGGTTCTACTGTTCGTTTACATAGTGCATTGTAATTTATTAACTTACTATATTCTGTAACACGCCTAGATACACGTACGTTCGTAACTGCGCCACATAATGGCTCCTACTTAACCAGGAAAGTGATCTTTAAAGACTGTTTGTTGCATTCATTAACTAGAGACAGTAATTTAGAACTGGTAATGAGAAAAAAAGAAATCAGTGAATTAAAAAAAGCAAACGGAAGCACAAATTTGCCATTGGAGTGCAGCTGTCTGTTTAGCATGAGGAGGCCCGGGCGAGGTAATCCAGGGAACAATGTTACCGCTAACGCAGTTAATGCGCCTTTTGAAACACAACAATGCAAGTACATGTTATGTCACAAACAGAAGACAGTCGTGCATTGTTAGCGCTTCCCTGTGGCCTATTGTGACGGCTAATTGTCGCGAATCCACCTAATGGCACTAAATGAGTGTAGGTTTACCAACTGACATTTTGTCACGACAGAAAACAAAAGTCGCGCTCTGGAGGCGTAGCTTGTTAGCATTTACATTTAAAGTGTCTCTTAGGTTGTAAATATTAGTTTACTAGAAATGTTTGTGTTTGTATAATCGCAGACCCATTCCTAAAGCATTATCAATGTGTAATACTCACCTATGCTAATTAGTATAGAAACCGATGCATTTTTTGATCGTGCGAGAAATTTTAAGAACGAGCCTTGAGGCGACCAATGATATCCACACAGCCTTGCATAATTACAAAACCCTATTGTTAACAGTACATTTTGGATGTAATAGTATATTTTGTTCAAATATACTTTGTTCCTGTATGTCTTCAATAAGCTACAAACAGAGATGCATTTGTTCGTATTATATTGTAGGAATAATTATATGAAGATAAAACATAATTCAAATCTAATACTTAAATGAACATGAGACAAAAATTGACCCTTGCTGAAACTAAGGGAAATTAGCAAGACGTGAGTCAACAGCGTGAATAATACTGCAGGTAATTTGGCAACGTAAGCAGCAAAGGTCGCGAGGGTATTAACATTATCGGGTTGTAGCAGTTAATTTTATACTTCATGTTGTAGGAATAGACAAAGATATTAGTATTTATAATAAAATAAAGAAGTGATGTAAACTGGGTTATGGTGTAACCATGGCAACAAATCATGGTGACTTGCTGAATATTTTAAAAGACATTTGTTCTTATGTTTCTGAAAGTCTTAGGGGTAAGACGTATATTTGTCTATCCAAGTGTGTGCAGAAACAATTTGTGTATGCATAAGTGCGCAAGAAAAGAAATAGTTCACCGTGGAATCTACCATTAGCTGCAAAAAGACTACATTAATAATATTTGTAATTGTTTCAAAGAATTTAAAATTGTTTATGAAGAATTAAAATTCAATCTTTGAACAAGAGAAGTATTATTCATTCTTTAAAAATAGTAATACTATATCTACCAGCCCCGTTACCGTGATCTCATTGCTCAACAATTACAGGGCGTCTAACTATCCAGAGTTGCAGCAGAAACTTCTAGATTTCTTCAAGACCGTCATCAAAGGCGAGAAATTAATCTACGTCCACCTTCATCCCAAATAATCCTGCTTCAAGACGGAGAACATCGCATCATAATCCTCCCAAAATATTGTTTAAAGATGCTGCCACAACTTGATGCATCATCATAGCATCTTCAAACATCATCCTTCCAAAATAATCACTTCAGGATTACGCTACTTAGAACGTATCTCCCACAGGTATCTATCTATCTTCCTCCTCATACGTCTCACGTCATGAGCTGATGGAGAAACTAAAGCTATGTTCTGTAGTTGCGCGGTACGTTAAGAAGGAAAATTTGATGTTAAATAGGGATGGTGTTCGGTATGACAGGAGAGCAACATTGGGGTTTGGGAGATATTTACGAATAGAAGACAGCACGAAATATCAAAGTATTAGTCTTATTACAAATGTGGGGTTCATTTGAATGTTTTGACATACAGGAGTGATCATAAAGTGCAGTTGCATAAATTATCATCTCGCATTACCGCAGTAAGGGTGCAACATTTATCATTCACTGCTTTCTGAATAATTAGGTAGTATTTGCTACTTATAGCTTTATGATCATGATTTGGAAGTTTTACCAGCAGAACATAATATAAATTGAGGCGTATATAATTTTATCAGTGTCAAACATTGTAACCTTGCAAGTATTGCCCGATCACCAGAAGGAGAACTTTGTCTGAAATATGAGAGATGATTTGAACTGCTCATCTCCTCACATAGTCAATTTGTTGACTGTAATTTTTTGAAAATGTTCCTGAGATTTTAGTCATACATATCCTTAAAGATCAAACAACGAATGTGTTTTGTCACGCCCTTTGCTGCCATGTAAATTACCTATTCGAGCAAAGTGACCGCGATTGACAACTATATGCACAGTAAAACTTTTCTTCAATGGAATCCAACGGGACTCTCGTAAATTTCCGTTAAAGACAGATTTCCGTTTGACGACGGGGTTTTTCCATTTCACCTGACATTTCACACAGGAAAACAGTCAATATTTCGTGGAAAATTTTTCTCCCGATCATTTCAAACCGTTTAAACACAGTTACTTATTTAGTAACGCACGGAAGAATAATACCGTCTCCTCGCCGAATCCTATGTTATAAGGTTTGCATTCTCCGATTATTAAAGGTAATTTTGCAATCTAGTCAACAATGGTTCCAGCCATTCGATTCATCACAAGTATATCTGATGTCTTTGGTGGAAAATCTCCAACCATCCATTAGATGATTTGAAATTAGTCTTGTCCAGTCTTTCAGCGAAGTTTTTAGCATATTCCTGTAACATAGGCCCCGATGCACGGCGAATTTTTGCCCTAACACTAACGAACTACTCCCACATCATTTCATCAATGTTCTGGATTTCAGTTTTCTTAAGTTCTCTCTTTAGCTTTCCATTAGCATAATTTTCTCACCGCTTTTGAAATTTCGTTTTGTTGTTTAGAATCGCGTAAACTTAGCTTTACCTAGTTCAACACCTTTATGACTCAACTCGGCACGTGCTAGACGATACATATATGCACATAAGTTTTGCAACACCAGCAGTATATATAGCAGCGCTAACTTCTAGACAATAAACACGAGGGTGGATCAAAAATTAATGCCTCTTATTTTTTTTCTCTTTTGAATGAAATTATATTCAAATTAGGCCAGGGTCCATAGCTTAGAATTGATCCGAGATTCATATTTCAGATAAGGGAAAATCCCGAAAAAATCTTAGCCAGATAACTCACCCTGACCGAGATTCGAACTCGGGACGTCTTGAACGTGAGTCAGATATACTAGTCAGATATGCTACCACCTTCACAACAAAGGTACTTTGTTCCCGGTATTGAGTATATATTTTGATATTTAATTTATGACTGAGCGAAACCATTAAGAGGAAGAAGGAAGAAAAATAAAAGACAGTCTGGTTGGCCCACAGAACATGAATATGGCCAAACACTTTACGGCCTAAGGTAACCCGCTCCGAGAATCATTCGCTATAACATACGGTAGTTCTTGCAGCAAAGAACAAACTCATTTGGCAAGTATAGTTTAACTTGAGCATTATTGTAGCAAGAAAAATGAGAATTTAATTCAGGCGATGACTTTATGCACACAAATTCGTTCCGCCTGTCTTGCGGCGAGATAAAAGTGTTGTGTTATGAGACGTGGGACCGGATTCGTTTCCTTCTACCCATGTTGTATGCTTCCGTTTACAATAGGACATAACTCCTGAGAGGTCCAAGTTTTTCAGTGAATTTTGCTATAAACCTCTATAGAAGTACTAGCATTGCAAAACTGTAGTCACGTATAGGACGTAACCAAAATGTGTATGTGTAAAGTTTGAATGCACCCATCTTTTATAGATGAACAAAATTGATATAGACGATCATATTCACCATGTTTAGTGCGGAAGTCCAGTTTTCATATTTGAAGTTGGTGACTGATAAACTTGCGTCAGATAGTACCCCAAATGGGGAAGGAATGAGGTGAAGTTGGACAACAAATGTGAAGGGACATTTGAAATTTATTGTTTATGGAAGCTGGTACTAGATGAATGTCTTTGACTATATTGTGGAAGACTGCACATTACGACGTTCTCTACTGCTATATTGAAAGTTCATTTCAAAGCGGGCCATACAATAGCACTTGACTAGCCTCTGAGCCTAAAATTAAATCCGCCTATTGCTTGTCAAGGGGCATATTTATTTATTTACTTTGTGTTACGATAGAACAGTGCTCTAGTCACAGTAGCCATGCACAGTCCTCATTTATATAACTTAAGAATAACTACCGTGTGATACAAGTCTTTTGACAAATGGGAAAAATATCTTATCTAAATATGTTGGGATACGCACACTTTTGTGAACTGGATGATGTATTATTGCACAAGTTGAACATTATTTACTTATTTCAGTTAATTTGTGCAAATTAATCATTTCTTCACACTAGCCGTATATAGGCTAAGGTTTTGATAGAGCCAACATAATATCCTGGTTTCCATTCAGTCACTCTAAACCATTGAGCCACCATGGCCAACTTGCTGTCATGACATTAAATTCTCCACTTGACTCGTATATTTCCTCAATAATGTCATGACGGCAAGTTGGCAATGGTAGCTCAATGGGTTAGAGCGACTGGACGGAAACCAGGAGATCCGTGGTTCAAATCCCGGCCATGGCATTGAATGTTTCATGTTGACTCCATCTATCAAAAACCTTAGCCTATGTACGGCTAGTGTGAACAAATGATTAATTTCCATCAATTAACTAAAATAATAAGAGTTAAATTATGAAGCCTGGGACTAAGTACTTACGATAGTAAGTCGCCACAAACGGTGTATCTCGGATGCGAGAGCCGCTAGTAGTCTACCAGGAAAGTATATGAGTCAAATGGAGAATTTAATGTCATGATGACAAATTGGCCTTGGTAGCTAAATGGGTTAGAGCGACTGGACGGAAACCAGGAGATTCATGGTTAAAAACCCGGCCGTAGCATTGAATTTTACACGTTGACGCTATTATTTACCTATTTAGCATTTCTTTTTCGTTTAATATGGTTGGTTTATTTCAAACATAGGTAAATATATATTTTTAATATCAATTTAAATCAACTTAACAATATGTATGTTCACTACCAGAGGTGTTCAAAATGCTGTCCATTTACTTGCGAATAGTGCCTCACTCTAGTGTAATATTCCTCAGTCACTCTTAAAAGCGTTGCAAAAGTACTATTCTGAATAGGTGATCCTTTGTTGTAACCCATCTAAAGTTTCGGGGTTTATTTGAATAACTTTATCCTTTACATACATCCATTAAAAAATATCAAGGAGTGATAAACCGCGAAGGCCACGCCTGAGGTTCACGTCGTCCAATCCACTGCACGCCGAACATCTCATTCACTTTCTGCCGAACTATCAGAGTATAACGTGCCGTGGTCCACCCTGTTAAAACTACATAATTAACAGTTAATCCATTTGCATACAATTCCTAAACAGTATAGAGTGATATGCAGCAACTCCCCATATGTATACTAGTTTACATTTCCATCAAAGGAATGTGGTCTAACAACCATATCTATAATTAAACACCAGGCCATAACGTTTAAAGTGCCAGAGTCTCTGTTTAATTAATTCCCAAATCAGTAGGTTCAAACGAACTAAGCAAAGCACATACAGCAATTCGTGTGTATTGTTGTGTATCATAGCCTACTCCAACTTCCTAATACTTTTAATTGAGAAAAACTGTAAAATAAGAGTTATAGATCTATTAGGATATTGAAAGTAAGTAAGGAAATAATTTAAGAATAAATAATGATAAATAAGTAAATTATATCAACATTATTCAATAATAGTTATACAAAAGTGGACCTCAGAGGGGAAGTTTTTCTTTTTCATTTTCAACTGACTTTTGTCAGCCTTTATGTATAATTACTGTTCAGTAACTATTCTGTAATGGGAAAGTAGCATTAACTTTAGCTCACTTAAAATTTGTTGTATGGAATAATGTGACTATAGACCAATTCACAGTGAGTTTTGTAATATATTCCTGAACCACATTTTTCAAATACATTCCATTTGCTTATGTTAATTGTACATAGGTATTTTAAGCAATCGAAGTATATTCTGACTTACATCTGGCTAGACTTTTAAATGAAATAAACATTACTTCAGCATCTTAGAACTTCTATGTCATGGAAGGTGCCTATCAAGTAAGGCGTCAAAGTAGAAAGTGAGAGAACCGCCGAAGCTGTAGAAACAATGGCGTTCTGTAGCGAGTGTTTACTATATTTTCTTTCGCACCATGAAAGAACAAGACAAACATGATTTCTTCAGCAAACTCTGTAACGGCTCACTTTTGCGAATAAAATTAAAAACATCTTCTTGAAATTAATTAAAATGATTAGCATGAATGACTATTATACGCTTTTGTATGTAATTATGAGGCAGTTATTTAGTTTGAGTTCTGTAATTAAAGTTGTCACCGTATTTATACACGTCACACTGAATGCCATGCTTGTTAGGTAACTAGATTACGGAAATTCAATGATGCAGAATTCCTTTCTAAATTTAAGGTTTAGCGGTCAATTATTATTTCTATTAAGTTCTTTGAATAGGAGGAGAGTTATGTATTATAGCTATCATTTTTATTCAATGGTTCCCGCCCTCCGATTGAGCAAGAATGACGTCATAGTTGACTGCTGAATCCATCTTGAAATGATAGTGCCCTCTACAGTAAGGAAATGACAGCGCTCTCAGTGCGGTTGCTCTGGTAACTAATACAACCAGCTTTCCCAAAGACCATCGCGCCTTCAGGGTTGAATACTACTTTCGTACCGGCATTAAAATTGGTGCGACATATAAATATAGTTTAAACCGCTGCATAGAGGAGTTTATGCAAAGGTATCCGGCATTCAGACAAGTCCCTCGGAGCATAATGTTGTCAAGGGTCCAGGTATCGTCAAATTTACGTACTTTTGTTTGCAACATAAACGTCTTACGTTTTATCAGTATACGATATAAGCTTTTTGTCATTCTCATGCTTAATTAAAATATCTTAATGTTGGTATCCTTATGTCTTTTAAAACCAATAGGTGCATCAAACATTTCCAAGATACAGGATCAGTTGCTCGCAAAAGGAGTCAATGGACGCTATAAAGTGACTGGTCCCAATCTAGAAGCAATAAATAATGATTGACAGAAAGGCCTCAAGCATACCATCTCGCAATACAGTGTTTAAAAGGAAGAGAGAAAGGAAATATAAGAAAAAGGGCACATAAGAGTATGTATAGATACATTTTCTTAGATGAAAGCTTTGTACATATTGTATCACTAGTTTATTTTTCATTCCTAGAACATGTTCTGGTATTTTTATAGTTTGTAATGAAGTTACATTGTGAGGAAGTTGTGGGTGGTAAAAAAGAATTGACATCAAATTCAAATATTTCCATTTTATACGAAAGGTTTAGAATATGCATGTATGTCTATAACAGAAAAACAGATGTTCTTCGTGAAATAAGTGTTCATTGACTTATGATTTCGTATATTATTCATGGTCTGTTTTATGGCTGCATAATTAGCTTTGCAGTGCACTGCATTGCAGCATATAGTTTTTTTATAATCAGTTATCGTATCTATGCACCAAACGAAATTACGCACCTTTATATTACTCGGGCAGACCCATCTCTCAAATAGTATATTTACCTGCCGGTAGAGGGAGGCCTCAAAGCTCCTGCCAATACATCTAATGTCGCAAGCCGCTAGGGGAATCTTATAGCGATGCTATTGATGACGTCAAATTTTGCGCGGTGAAATTACAGATACAAATGAACACCGTGTATATATTCACTGTTAACCATTATGTACTAGACTGAGAGAGCTGATATTCACTTACAAAAATAAACTCACACAAAATCATGTATTATGCAGGCTGCAATAAAAGGTGTTTAAATAGCTCAGTTGTGTTTAATTTCAGCTTCAAAGATGCAAGACGTAGGTTTCCCAAACAAATTATCTATTCATAAGTACCCTTTATAATTATTTATTTATTATTAACAGCGCTCCTTAAGTGCTATGGTTCTCAGGGTCTCATTCTATATTGGGTGTGAAAAATTGTTAATTTAGCTCAGAGGACTCTTTTGAAATACTGTTACGTGGCGTAAATCCACAATACATGTCCAGTGGTTTACTTCCCAAAGCCAAGCTAAGGATTTTTACGTCCGAGAAAAGTGCCTAATGGCCATAATAAATACACAAAAATGAAACTCCTGTTGTATCCTTTTTTAAGATAACCACTTAAACCATAACTTGTCATTGGTTTGAATTTTCAAATACTTTTCTCAGACAGAATGTTATTCGTTTTCTTTACGTCGTGCTATATTAAGACAATGGAATTAATATCATCACATAGCCATCAGATATTAAAGCGATTTTGGCTTTACAGATATTAAAGCCTTCTGTATTCCCATATAACTCTTGAACATACAAGAAAACTATGTAATTTAATAAGATAATATGTGCAAACGTTTACCTTGATTAGCATGGAATGATAGATGAATTATCGTTCAACAACAGAAAAGGTTATG
This sequence comes from Mantis religiosa, assembly GCA_030765055.1. Classification (NCBI taxonomy): domain Eukaryota; kingdom Metazoa; phylum Arthropoda; class Insecta; order Mantodea; family Mantidae; genus Mantis; species Mantis religiosa. The sequence continues at coordinate 40,190,155 of CM060951.1, forward strand.
TGAACATAATACTCTACACTTTGTAAGTCTTTTGTACGAAATAGATAGACCCTGTGGATTTAACTTTTTAAAACAGAAGTGTTTACATATGCTGAAATAGTTTGCAGTCCTACACTGAAGACAAATTGGCGCTCATTATACATTAATTGTAGCAGTTACTCAGCGGTAGTTCATGCGTTCAGACACGCTTCAGTTCTCGCTGTGTGTAGACTGGGCATACATACGTAGATGATATCGCGCTCTACTAGCTCGTAACGTGTCTATTACAAATCGCTGTTCAGTTACTCTTGTTAATGCTCCTTAAACAGACTGAATGGATGTACCTGTTACACCATTTAAAGCAAAGAATTTCGGCTGGAATACTGATTTTACACTCAAAATTTGTGAAGCAATCTAGAGCTAGAAAACATGGCTTAAACTGCTATTTTAGTTCTTTATTTACAATTATTTATAATTTGCAGGCTAAGTTTAGTTTTACATATCTACCATTTCAAGTGCAATTTTTGCTTTCTTTCCTGTGTCCTTCCAGAGAACCATGTAGGACGAACTAGATACCCAGCTACAGATGTATTTTTTTTATCTTGAAAAGTGCAGAGCGAAGCGCAGTGGTATCTGGACGAGTCCACTTCAGAACGGTTACAACTGGAGGGGAGGTGAGGTCAGTTGCGTACCAGTTGCGAGCAACTAAACACGTGCAGAGCTACTCGGTAATACTACAGCTTGTTTCAAAATGTGTTTGTCTCCTGGTTCCAAGAGAGCATTTATAAATTACTCCTCCTAGCAGCACATTAGGAAATAAAGTGCTACATTTAAAAACACAAGAAGTAATAACCAATATCCATAGATTTATAAAAAAGAAACAATGGTCTGGGTCAGCTATAAAAATCTGGGGAAGGGTATCTGAGGCAACAGTTGTGTCTGAAAGCAGTTTAGGATAGTGCAACAGTGCTAGTGCATCAACGTCTTTCTCTATACCCAGTAAACAAGGATTAAGAACATGTACAAAATCTAATTTGGATGTTTTAATTCAGATTAGGCGAACTATGAATAATTTTTAAAGCACAGATAAAGACCAACTTTGAAGAAAGTGCTTATGACACTTAAAAATTCTACTAACTTCCACGGCAGTGTCTGAACATTAAGAAGAGTTCTTTTGAAGCTAGGATTATTTGAAAAAAAAAAAACAAACAAAAAGAGCACTAAGCGTGACAGACAAATTTTAATCGAACATCGCACCATACGTGCAGAGAGGCTTAAGTATTTACGAAATATTCCGAGATATCGAAGTGAAGTTTATATGGATGAAACTTATATAAATACAGCACATACTAGACCATATGCCTGGAGTGAAATTCGTTACAGGGACTCTGCAGCGATATTGAAAGGCCGACAGTTGTTTATCATGCCTGCTGGAGGAGAACAAGGTTTTGTTCCAAATGCCTATGTACTATTTAAGACCCAACAAAAGGGTGGAGATTACTACCATACTAAGAATTACAACTTAGTTTATAAGAGCTGCAAAAACTGGCTTAGAGAATTAAATTTGTTTTTGGACACCTTATGCAGCGCCCTCCCTTCTCGTAGTCTTACGCGTGTGACGCATTGTGGCGATAGGTGCACTATCCCTACCACAGTTGCTACTCATCCCTACCACGCAGGATTCCTGTCAAGATAAAATAATACATGTGTGCATAGTAGGCAGAGAAGGTATTGCATTCCGTCCAAAAATTCAACACTGATTTCACAGGAAGTGAAAAGTGATTCGGTTCTTTGAATACGAAAAGAAAAATATGTTATTGTACATTGTCTTAAAAAATGTCATCACCTTTCAGGTTTGTGTTCATTGAAACTCGAGCGTGGTATGTCAATATTGAGAGCTTATATAATAGCTGATTAAAGAGTTACGGTCAGATGACAATAGATGGCATTGCTCAGGCGTGTCTCCCTGATCCTGTGCCCATTTTGCTGGCCGTCACTGTGGTATAATTGTGCTGCTCGAACGGCTACCGCGGATTTATCTTTAGTATTAGAAACCTCTCATATAACACACTGATTACTGCACGTGGACATAACATATTTCTGACATTAAGAAGAATTGTCATTAGAATACCAACACATTTTACATGTTGCTGAAATCAATGGCTTCAAGAAATAAACCATACTTAAAATTATTAATGAGTATATATACAAAAATAAAATAAAATCAATTACTACTTTAATGAAACCAGAAACTGCAGTTATGTATAAGAAGTTTACTTATCATCTTTGAGCTTTTAATAAATTTAAAAGAATCTTTCAAAATTATAATATAAAATTAGCCCCAAAAATAATTTCAGTCTCAAGAATTTACTAAAGAAAGCTTAAAAATTATTTGGAGTATACAAAGTGCTTTGTAATAATTGTGAATCATACTATATTGGAAGAGCTAAGTGAAGTCTTAAAACTCGTCAAATGGAGCACTTGAGGAATATAAAACTTAAACAGATAGATAAATCAGTAGTTGCCAATCACTTCTGGAAATGTAATCATGAAATTGGTCAAAATATAGAACTATTAAAACATGTACAATCTGTTAGTGAATTGGATATTTGGGAAAAAATTATACTCTAAATAGTGAAAAAGAAAATGTTTTGAATTTTGATATACCAGCATTTAATAGTGCTCTACAATTTATTAAATAAGTCAATAAAGTCAACACTGATGAAGCTCAATCAACCATTATGAAAACATATACTATAGATCAAGTTATATTTTACTCAGATTTCAACCATTCTAGGACACCCATGAAGCAGATGGAAGAGAAAGTACGTCTACCAGGGTATCGTTCCGGAAACGGAGATAGAAGAGGAAGTACATTTGCCTCAACAAACATCCAACAGTTTAACTTCTTCACACCCCGAGAGGATGCAACTGCAACCTGTTAGTATCAAAGATGACAACCAATCATCTGTGCCCAGTAAGATTTGTACCAATGTCCCAGTTCCAACGGTTGGCATCAGAAATCAGGAGACCTCCAGTGGGCTGAGTCTTACCTTTCTTGGAGAGGCAGACAAACGTTCTCATTCAGTAGTTGTAGCAGACTTCACTGAAGATGACCCGAACTTGGGTCGAAAAGTACTTTTGGAATAAAGGTGAACATCGAACAGTCTGAGTGAGCACACTTATAAATTAAGCATGCCAGCTACTCATACTCATACTTATATATGTCTGCCATTTGTGATTCCAGCGCATTCCATTGGCTGAAGTGATGCGTTCATTGGTGCTTAGTACATGTTCGAGAAGTACGGCAGTTCCCCTTTCACTCTCACAGGAATAATCAGTGCGTTATTTGAGAGGTTTCTAATACCAAAGATAAAACCAAGGTAAGCGTTAGAACAGCATGCCTATACCATTGTAGTTGAATAGCAGTGTCAAAAGACAGTAAAAGGTGAAGCCATGCCACAACAAAGCAAACGTGGTTCTTGTGCACAGCTACAGCCATTTGAACACGGGGTCATCTGAATTGTTGGCCTGCATGAACCTGGATGGAGATATCGACAAACTGCCGCACGTGTAGAGCACAATGTGTCAGTGGTGCATCTGTGTTTTAAGCAATGATCTATGGAACATTCTCACTTACGTAGACCAGGTTCTGAGCGGTCATGTAGTACAAACACACGTCTGGGCTTCATTGGGTAACCAAAGAGCAACCAGGGAAGTTTTCTAGATACAGGTAGCACCTGGTGTGACAGCATGGACTATTGAAAACCATCTTCTTGCAGTAGGACTCACATCACGTGTGCCTCTGGCTAGGTACACCTCATGACCGTTATGTAGTCTTCTGTGGTGTCTAGAATTATTTGGACATGGAATGGTGCTCTGTTGTCTTCAGTGATGAAAATAGGTTCTGTCTGAAAATTAGTGATGCTCGGTACGCGTACGACGTAGAGCTGGTGAGCAAACTCGTCCGGATGCAATCGTCCACGACATAAAGTTCCACCTCCTGTCATCATGGTGTGGGGTGTCCTTACTTAAAACTCACGCTAACGTTTGGTGCTTGTGCAGGAACGTGAAAATAGTGCGAGCTACATCCAAAAAGTTTGTGTTACTACCATTTCCTAAACAGTAAGTAGTGTGCCTTTTCAACAGGATAAAACACGTCCCCAAACACTTGCTCCGAGGGCTATTCAATAAAGAATGACCTCAATTTTTTTCTTGACAACATACCTTTACTCATCCTCATAATTTTGATGGTCCTTGTCAAAATAGTCTCCCCTAAATATGATGCACTTTTCTCAGGGTTTCTGCCAGTCTTCAAAGACACAATGGAAACCATTTTTGAGAGATCCTTTAAAATCGCCTCCGTAGCCTCCACCACTGCTTCTGATGATGGATAATGCCTACCGCGAAGGCGTTTCTTCAAGTTAGGGAATAGAAAAAAGTCACATGGAGCTAAAACCGGACTATAGGGAGGGTGAGGGATGCACTTCACGTTGATTTTTGCAAGATATTCAGCAACAACATTGGCAATATGCGGCCGCGCATTATCGTGGTGCAGCATCCAGCCTTTTTCACGTAAATGTGGTCTTTTGCGCCTGATATGGACTTGCAATGTCTTCAGGACATCCCTGTAGTATTTTCCAGTTACTGATGTGTGTGTGTGTTTTCTTCCGTAAGAGCAGTAACTGGAGTACCGGGTTCACCTTCCTTTGAAATTGATTGTCTCCCTTCTTTAAATATTTTAAACCACCTTCGAGCTGTGCTGTAGGGAAGAACAGACTCTCCATATGCCTCCTGTAACATCGTATAGGCCTCAACTGAAGATTTGTTGAGACAAAAGCAGAATTTCAAAGCCGTATATTGTTCCTCGCGTGTTACCTCCATTGCAGCGGTAGGCGATATTGAACATGTCTAAACTTGACTGTTTCTCACAGGCAGGAACCAGGATTTCCTACAGTGAAACTACTATGGCATGTTTGTTTCACATTAAGCTAACAGCGTATAATAAGATTGAATTTTAGTGCGAAAAATTATGACCTCAAAAATTATGATCATTCTTCATTGAACAGTCCGCGTACAATACAACATGCTCTACATGCTGTACGACAACTTCCACTGACCCCCCTCTCTCTCTCTCTCTCTCATTGAAAATGTATATGGGAAATGATTGGAGAACTGAGACAACAAATGCTTGGGACAGTGTATCGCAGGATGTTCTGCTATCCTTTGGCCACGCCGTGGCTCAGTGGTAAGACCGCTTGGCTCTCACCAAGGCGGCCCGGGTTCGATCTCAGGCGACCTCAAAGTGAGATTTGTGGTGGACAACACGGCGTTGGGGCGGTTTTTCTCCGGGATCTCCGGTTTCCCCCACCATCTCATTCCACCGGTGCTCCATCTTCATCTCATGTATCATCAGTGTCATCGCCTGCGGTGCCGTATGTAGTGAAAGCGGGCGTTAAACACTACACACATTTATGTGCTATCCTTTACCTGTACGAATATATGCGTGTATTACAGCCTGTGGAGGGGGGACTACTCATCCTTTCTTGTGATATGTCAGTTTCATTTGTACCTTCACTTAATTCTCCAATAATGTTAAGCAATCCATGATAATGATGCTTTTTAGCCGGTGTATGTACCTGTGAACAGTATAGCTCAAAAAACGAAAACTCGTGATACATGAATATTTTGAAAGAATTCTTCTACATCATGCTGCCCTTTGAGAAGAATAATTTTCAAAAGTTTTGATTTTCTCAAAAATTTCTTTAACGATATTGACATAAATGTTATATATTTCGGAAAACACATTTATATTATTAACGAACTCAACTAAAATATCAAGTTCTGAAGGCAAAGGCTCCTCTTTCAACTGTTCTACTAATTAATAATAATAAAATTGAAGGAGGAAGTAATCAAAATCTTATATTGTTTATTCGGGGAAATGCTATATCAGGGGCTCCAAGTATTAAAGGAACTAATGAATTACCAAATCCACTAATTATAATGTTAAAAATTTCCAAGGTATTCGGTTTATAGGAAACTTATCATTATTTATACCTTTAACTTCCAAGACAGTAATAGCTGCTATGCATGTAATGACAACTCGTCTTTATTCGCATATCTGCTGTTTAGAATTTAAGTATATGAAGCCAGAGCGTAACCAGAGACAAGCCAGAGTTAAGTTAAAAATTGGAGTTACAGTTAGGCCAGAGCGGGATCGGAACGGGGGCCGAAACCTAGCCAGAGCCTAGCCAGCCAAGTTAGAGTGAATTTGGAGTGAAGTTAGAGTAAGATAGGATAGAAGCCAGAGCAGAACCAGAGCGGAGCCACAGCCAAGCCAAATAAAAGCCAACGCTGATTCTTGTCCTGAATATTGAAACCAGATAATAAACATCACTATTAATTTCTCGTATTTTCAGAGAGTAAAACTTCCTTTTAGTTAAATATCCTCTTTGTGAGATTAGTAACGATCGCAAGAGGGCGATTACTCAATTTGGGAATCGTCAAACCAAAGAAACCTAATAAATTTTGGAGAACAGTGATGTTCTGGAATCACAGAACCGAAATTACCTAATATCTAATATAGCTCCTTTAGTTTTCGTCTTAATAAATTTTGAAGCTCAGTGTTACTATCATACGGAAAAAGCGCCATTAATGCAATTTCTAAAACTGTTTGTTTTCATTCTTTATCATTTAACTGATTATATTAAAATATGTCAGAAAATTTTGTATGATTCTTAGGTTAAAAGAGCATAATTTTTAAATTTCATAATTTTTAATTTTTATATTGAAGTTTTTATACGTTTAAAAATTAACAAGTAAAAAGCTACTAGAGAGAAAAATATTTATTATATAGTAAAGTGCCTTTACCCCCTCTTTTTAAATCCACATAGAAAACTGATTCGGTAAGACTGCCACGTGACTAACCAGACAACCGGTTTAGTTGGCTGTATCTACCTGAGTGTGGCAGATAGTGGAGACATTAGGGAGAGTAAATTCACATTTATACTACATTCCTTCCCACCCCTGATTTAGATTGATAGCTGTCGCTTTACTGGTAAATTTCTATCTGGATATTTTAGTACTGTCCCACATGTAGGCAACTTTTGGTTACTAATTTCAATCACATTATATATTGCCTATCAAATATTAGCTCAATTTAACTAACAATTAATATAAATGGAAATGAATTGTTCTTTCACACTAACGTGTGTAGGACTCACAATGAAAGGATAAAGCCAGACTGAAAAATTCAATGCCATAGTCGGATTTAAACCACGGATCTTCTGGTCCTCGTCCAGCCGCTCTAAACCATTGAGCTACTAAGGCCAACATGCCAACTGACATTAAATTCTCCAACTGACTCATGTTTTTTCCCGGTAAACCACTTAGGAGTTCTCATAAACATATGAGACAACTACCTTAATGGCAACTTACTATGCTGTAGGTACTTTAAGACCCGGGCTATATAGTTTGGACCACTATTAGGTACAATTAATGGAAATTAATTGCTCTTTCACACTAGATGTGTGTAGGACGCACTATGAAAGGGTAGAGTCAGACTGTAAAATTCAATGCCATAGGTGGGATTTGAACCACGGATCTTCTGTTCTGCATCCAGCAGCTCTAAACCATTGAGCTACTATGGCCAACGTGCCAACATGATATTAAATTCTCCAACTGACTCGTGTTTCTTCCAAACTATAAAGCCTGGGCCTTAAAGTACTTAAATGTTGTAAGTCGCTATTAAGGTAGTTGCTCATGTGTTTATGAGATCTCCTAGTGGTTTACCGGGAAAAGGACGAGTCAGTTGGAGAATTTCATGTCATGTTGGCACGTTGCCCATAGTAGCTCAATGGTTTAGAGCGGCTGGACGGAGACTAGAAGATTCGTGGTACAAAGCCCGGCTATGGCATGGAATTTTTCAGTCTGGCTCTACCCTTTTATAATTAATATCAAATTATATATTGCACATTAAATATAATTCGAGTAACCTACCTGTTACTATCACGTAAGGTAGCAAATATTAGTGTTAGTGAATTCGGTTTATAACTTCTAGGGCATTATGTTGTCCTTTTGGTAAATTGTAAATATTGCAGAATTAAGTTTTACGTAAAGACAGATGAGATCAGATTGTTAATAGCCTGCAGGTTACTGGATAGGTAACATATGCTCTATCTGAGCGTGTAGGTATGTATTGGATTTTCCGAAATATGAGGAAGGGTTTGCTGTTACCTTGGGGGTTATAATGGATTTACAATGGATGTGCGCAGTTGACCTTGTTAATGGCGTGAACTAGCTGTCCGGCATTTGACCTTTGCGAGACTGACAGATCGTAAATAACTTAAATCTAGTTTCTCACTCCGATGCTCGTGAACTTTAATGCGAGGGTATCACTTATTTGTCCCAATTCAAACTTTGTGCACGAAGATAAAATGATTTAGCAGCAACATCAATTTGTTATAAATTCTGTTTTAAGCAAAGCAAGGTAAATGCCAGCTCATTTTATGTACACGTTGCTATCACTTGAAATATTGCATACTAAACGTTATCTCTGTTTACATATGAGTTGCTGTCACTTTAAATATTGTATATATAAAATAACATTTCAGTTTATGTACCAATTACTCTCATTTTCTACTAAGTGAGTAATATATCACGAAACCGGTTTGAAGGCGTGCGGTCTTCCAAAAAAGCTGGCTGCAGAATCGGCGGTGTGGGTGACAGGAAGTCTGCACTAAATATACTAAGATTTGGAAAACAATTGTTCTTTCACACTAGCCGTGTGTAGAACGCACTATGAAAGAGTAGAGCCAGACTGAAAAATTTAATGCCATAGCCGGGATTTGAACCAGGATCTTCTGGACTCCGTCCAGCCGCTTTAAACCTTGAGGTACTATGTCAACCTGCCAACTTGACATTAAATTATCCAACTGACTCCGTGTTTCAAATCCCAGCTATGGCATTGCATTTTTCAGTCTGGCTCTACGCTTTATACTAAGGTTTGTTGCGTAAGTCATTTCATAAAACGAAAGGTAAACTACTCACTATATTAAGCAAGAAGATGGAACTGCCTTTACCGTATTCACAAAAATATTCATCATTAGCGTTCTGAAAAACCTGACATAATACATGGGAAACCTCTGGATGATAAAAGAATAGAAGTATGCTGTACTATTGGCAGCATTGGTTACCCTCTAACTGATGTGATTGATGTGTTGCATACCTTAGAATAATAATTATTAGCAGGCCTCGATTTTAGGTCACGGAGGCAGCAGGGCCAAGTTGGAATCTTTACGGTGATGGGGTCGGCCTGTGGAGTGGTGTAGCATGGGTTGTTACGTAGCAGGGGCCATTACCATCATGGTGCTCTAAAAGTTAGACTTAATCAACACATTTTGTTCAGAGGATAGATTTGTTCTGGGTAGCTGCCAGTACTTGTCATCTGAGGCGTCTAAAGGTTATCAGAGTCGATTGAGGCGAATTGCCACCAATGCTCCTTGGTTTTTCCGCAACCAGCAGCTGCATCATGAGCTGGGACTTCTTCCTCTCCACCATTTCATCCGACAGATTGCTTGACGCTTCTTCTACAATCTACGCCACGTCCCAGGAGCTGTGACGTTTAACATCGGCGTCTGAAGTCGCCGGCCAACGCGACTGAAGCTACGACTACCACAGGACCTGCTTTGCAGTGATGACACTTGTATTTCTGAATGATCTGCTGTTCCAATTCGCATTCCTATTTTTCTGTTCTACTGTATGAATTTTCACTATTGAAGTATGTATACCGTTTTATTAGTTCAGTATCACATTTGTATTAGTTCAGAGGAGGCACATTTTCCTACCTCTGCAATGTTATTACTCTATAATTATTTTGTATCTGTTCTCTCAGATCTGCAAAGCATGTTTTTATTATTGCTGACCGATCTAATGAGTATATTTAAAAAATTAAGAGGATAGATTTGTTACTACCTGGGTGAAAGCCTAACTTAGAGTATTTCTGGAGCAAATCTCTGGCTTTTGGATAATGCTGTCATAATTTTTTTTCCCTTGTTCCATTTATACCTCGACTTTAACTGCTATGGTCATATTGGCGGCCGTTCTCCTTTGGAACATACTGAAGATGTTAACTCGTTATATTTGGCTTTTAATCATTAGATCACGCACACATCCACACTCTCATTCATACTTCCAGACTCTGGGGAAGATGAGGAATTATCTTGGTCGGAGAACAATCCCCAACCCCACCGCCGGGAATCGAACCCCTAGCACGGCAGGTAGGTGCTCTACCGACTGAGCTACGGGGACAGCCGCTGTCATAAATTATCTTTTATTGGATTCCAACAATGAATGGGAACCTATGAAAATTGATATCCGCGTCGTTTCCACGGCCGATTTACAATGGTGTCACGGAACTCGTCTCTTTAGTTTCGTCCTATTGAATCATGTAATAGTAATAGAAATAGTAATAATAATTTTCACACAATGTATATAGCTTCATATGATTATTGCATATTCACATAGGGAATCATTCCTTTCTTCGCACACTCTAATGTGTGCGAAAAGTAGAGTCTCATAATTTACTCATGATTGAATGTCAATTACTAAACGTGCACTGATAGCCGAGCGGTTAAAGAAAAGTATGTAGAAGCTAGAGCTACGAAGGTTCTAATCTTGAACATTATTTTGACTTTTTTAACTGTAGAAATACGTAAAGTATATTACACACATCGTAATATAACTTGCAATTGGTAAGGCTTACTTGATCTGACAGTACATATACTCATACATAAAAATTGAAACACTCTCATTTTTTTTTTAAAATAACTGAAATGTTATATTCCTATATGTAAAATAATAAAAGAAGTGGAAATCAAGTTTGTATCAGGTATGTAAACACTTTGTTTCTATTACTGCCCTCACTCTGTGGGACATGGATGTGAGCAAATGCCTAGTGAAATTTTCAGAGAGGATACTAAGCATTACATGGCAACACCACATAAGGTGAATGAGCTCCAGTGTTTACACAACCATTATTAACGCAATTTTCTAATAATATTGCATTTATTTTGTGAACGACAATTACGTTATTTACTTTTTATAAATGAATGTGTTTAAATTTATTATTATTATTATTATTATTATTATTATTATTATTATTATTATTATTATTATTATTATTATTATTATTATTATTATTATTATTATTATTATTATTATTATTATTATTATTATTATTATTATTATTATTATTATTATTATTATTATTATTATTATTATTATTATTATTATTATTATTATTATTATTATTATTATTATTATTATTATTATTATTATTATTATTATTATTATTATTATTATTATTATTATTATTATTATTATTATTATTATTATTATTATTATTATTATTATTATTATTATTATTATTATTATTATTATTATTATTATTATTATTATTATTATTATTATTATTATTATTATTATTATTATTATTATTATTATTATTATTATTATTATTATTATTATTATTATTATTATTATTATTATTATTATTATTATTATTATTATTATTATTATTATTATTATTATTATTATTATTATTATTATTATTATTATTATTATTATTATTATTATTATTATTATTATTATTATTATTATTATTATTACTTTGTTGCCAGCAAAAAAATCATAGGACATTGTTATTAAAGTTGCAGTAGTAAAAAGAAACAAGCACATCAAGGATTCGAGCTCATGCTGGTCCATTACGAGACAGGCGTTTTACCTCTCGGCTACCATGCATACGACCAAACCGCCAATCACTTTTCTATCTATCGCATAGCTTTGAAATGAAGCCAGAATGGTATCAAAGTGTATATTGGAAAATATTGTTTTTCTTTCTCACTAGCCGTGTGTAGGTCAAAGTATGGAAAGGTAGAGTAAGACTGAAAACTTATGTGCCACAGCCGACATTCAAATCCCGACTGTGGCATTGAAGTTTTCAATGATATCCAAAGTATATATTGTGAACGCAGCGTCATCGAATGCTTCCCATGTTTTCCGAATTGAACTTTGTTTCCGGTAGCTGCTTTTCTTACTGTTTTTCCTTCTTTCCTTCTTTCCTTCTTTCTCTCTAAGACTGTATTTAATGCATTTAAGTTATAAATAATTGTACTCTGTGATAGAGCGTTGTTATTCTTCTCTCACTTGGAAAATAGTTATTATGGAACGTTTTTTGTACAGGCAATATAATTTACTTCAAATGTGTTATGTTAGACAATTATTTTGCGTCCTAGATATGCACTGTCAGAATATTTATTTCGAGCCCTACTATGACTACAACATGTTGAGGTAAGACTAAGTTGAGCGGCTCCCTCCCATTCCCCCTACAACTATACAACACAGTCATTCGTTTGCTCATAGCTTCAAGCTTTTCGGAAACATGGGCCGAGGCCTAGTTATAATATCTGTACTTATTTAAGTAAAGTTAGCTTTCATATCTAGTCATTTCGAGCAACCTTTATCGGTTACTCATTTCAGAAAACTTTCAATCCAAATTGATAATGATAGTGACAATTACTCTGCGTCATTACGTTTGAAATGCAACCGCCCTCCCTCGCTGAAAGATATTTGTCAGTTTTTGAACATCTCCGTATATTAGGAGTGCGGGATAATCTCTCGAACCGCGCTAAGGCAGCAGCCGACAGCTTTAGTAATATTAGACGTTGTATTTCTTTCATATTTAGTAATTATTTAACAAAATACTGAAGCACGAGTTAAATGGATTCTAAATTGTTCGTAAAAGAACACATATGCTTAATAAGTTTGTGAAAGGGACATAATTGTACCATCCAAACACAAATTTATGTTTAAGAGGAGTAAATACGATACTACTAAAACATGAAAATTATGCATTTTAAGTTCAAAGATGGATATGGTAGGTTCGTGGGTTTCAGGCACAAATTCCATGCAAGTGAACGCCTATTAAGACAGCCATTTAGTATATGTACTTTTAAGGAAAATGTAGGTGGCAGGCTTTCGACGTAACCAACAAATGAAAACATGTGTTCTTCACTACTACAGGAATATTTATCAATATTTTTAGTGAATTAATGTATTTAATTAGTTTTACTGCTGTTTTTATTTATTGTTTTCTCGTAAAACAAAATGGGTAAGATGAATATTGTTTCAGTGATTTGAACAATATTTATAGATGTAGTAAACAGCATAAGAACTCGGCTAATCACATGAAATATATAATCCATCTATTTGTAAGGATGACAAGAACAAATAAAATTTCATAGAACACACAATCAAACTGTTAAAAATAGGAATTTGGTTGGCTATCTTACTTTAGCAGCATCTTTTCTCGGGAAATAGCCTGCCGTTCAGAAGGCACAGTAAAATAGTTCTTTAAAAGTACGGTTAATTATATGATCTGCAATTCGAAAAAATTAGATATGATTATGATAATCAGTAATATAGAAATATATGCATAAACACATAACCATATTATTTATTAATTAGTTTTTTAATTTGGTATAAGTCAGTTAAGTTAATCGGCCACCCTGTGTAGGCTACCTTTGATAGCTTTTTATAATCAGTTACATCCCCACACCAGCAACTCGGGAGCCACTGATTAGGGGTTAGAGAGTAGAGAAATTTTTTTTCAGGAATCGATTAACATGAGAGGTATGTGTAAAACATTTTGTACTCTTTTTATGACCAATTAACTGAGAGGGAACCTGCTTTCGCGACCTTTCATCAGGACCTTGCGACAACACATAGAACCAAATTTTTCAGTACAGGAATGCATTACATGTTTCAAGTTGGAGTTATAACTAGCATATGACTCCCTTGTTCGCTCGATGTAGTCTCCTGCGAGTTTTATCTCTGGGGGGATGTAACATAAGGTATACAAAACCAGCCTAAACATTCTAAATAAATGTATAAATTATATTAATTAATAAACTGATGTCATTTCTCTGCAGAGCAAAATGAAATATGAGAAATGCTTGAACAACGAAGGTAAGTAATCGCCTTCTTAAATGTATGCGAGTAATTAACTTTTATTTTAAGTGTTTATGTTCTGTACGAGAACAAATGCCTTAGTGACAAACCATACTATATTCACTGCGGACTTTTTGTCACCCGCACCGCCGACACAACAGCCCTTTACTGGCGGCCGCATGCAACGAAACCGGCCACTTGAAGGATCGTTCGTTCCGTATATTAAATATTATCACAATTTACGTAGCACTTACTGTCACTTTAAACATTGAATATTAAATATCAGTACAATTTATCTACAGAAGTTGCATATTGTGTGGCAATTTTTTAGATATCAGAAACTCTAAATACCTACAAAGTCGCTTCTATATCAGGTGAGTAAAACGTGTGGAACAGTTTCTGTAACTCTTTTGTTACAACTATGAGGTCATATATTTTATTTAAGTTGTAAGTTGTCAAAATGCCCTCACAGTACTATGATTACCAGACATCGGAGCCCATACACCTTTAAAAGGATATGAAGTTTAAGAGTCTTGCAGTATATAACTGCTGACGTCAGTACCTGGGACAACACGCAGGGAAAGTTCGGTTCTCAACGCTTAGCTTTAGTTTCATTACAACTACTGCTTGCCACACAGGTAGCTCTGCCTTTCAGAGAGTGCAATGTGTTTGACATGTTGTGTTAATAGCATTACTTTCACAACAATTGTTACTTAATCTCTATTTTATAAATCAAAAGTTTTGGGTATTATCAACAACCATTAAACAGTTTGAAGAATATACCTTCGATCTGTCTAAAAGCAGTTGGGATGTCTGCAAAAATTAACAATATAGAGAATGCACCACCTACCAAACGAACAAAAAATGAATTGTCCAGTATTCAACACAAAAGTACTGCAATTTCATTGTTGCGTAATATATCTAAGAAATAAACTAACTCTCGCACAAACAAATGAAAATGTAAATAAAATGTAAATGTAAATGTACTACTCATATGCACATTAACGTCATGTGACATTCAACGAACTTTCTCCCAATATTTTTATATTGTTTCAGCGAGAGAGGCGTAGAAATATCACATTTGACAATTTACGAATGTACATGGTTGTTCACTGTAATTCCCGCATCGAAAGCAATGAGAAGGATGGCATGTTGTAACGCACCTTACATTTTGTATCCGTACAGGAGTGTACACACACAACTCTTCGGTATACTTGTTGACACTGAGTTTGTAGAGTCGCGCTTGACCTTGTATAGTACCTGTGCGCATATATTGATTGCTAAGCTATATGGGATCCGATGTCAGATGATTACAAATAAAAGCTGTGAGGATCTGTTTTTAATGGCATTTTTTCACTCATCCAGTCCTAAAAGTCTCAGAACGTACAAAGAAATAAGAAAAATAAAATCATAATTTAAATTTACTAGCACCTTAATACATGTGTACTGAACAAATGAACATGCATCATTATTGAGTAGGTTATGAATTAAGCAATACCGTAAGCCACTTCAATATATGGCTTTGGATTGAGCAAATACAGACAAAAGCTAGGCTAAAGTGGACAGCAATACTTACTCCATTGAAAATAATGATGATTGGATATGGTGATAGGAGGGGGACCAAATAAGGGGTTTGTGCGTTGTTTAAAGAAATGAATCCAGAACGAAGAATTACTCATTCTAAGGTAAGCAGAATTTTGAAAGAAAAAAATTAAATGAAACTGGAAGTATTAAAAATTACAGTTTCAAAAGCATCTACCTGTGAGTTTGAGACCTGAGTACAAAACAAAATGATGCCATAAAAAGTCACGCCCTATTCACAATAATAATAATATGAAAACATGTTGATATCTGCAACAGTTGTTTTGATTGATATGTAAAACGGGTTTGAAAAATTTATAAATTTATAAAAGAAAAACAAACAAAATTGTGTAAAAATATACGTAATTTTGTGGTTGGCGGTAGTAATAACTGTATTACGTAATGTAGTAAATGGGCCAATCATATAAAAGTAATATATGGGTAGCGATAATAACGAAGGATTAAATAATCTTGGTGTAGAAACCGAAAGAAAATTCATCTTTCTTTCTGGAACGCCTTAGAGAATGGACTCTTTTTAAATTGCTGGAAAATATTTAAGTGTTAGTTCAATTTGAGGTATTAGATTTATTCCGATCACAGTATAAATTTTGTGATAAGAATTGTAATGGATTTTGTGTTAAAAGAAATAAACAAAAGATTGATTACTTATAGAAATTCAAATTAAAAATCTTAATGATTACTTCACTCGTTAACATCCTTTTAACTTAGAGTTTTCATTGCTCATAAGTAAGAATATAACAGAAGAATATTAAAAGCTAGTCGAGGCATAATTAAGGACTTTCCTGATAACTTCGGGGAGCATCTTCTTCATCAAGTTATAATATTTTGGACGAAGGTAAGATCGACGAAGTAAAACCAACGACGGGAAACGAGATACCAGCACAAGTCTTGCTATATATGTTGCCACAATTTTGGTGCATGGAAACCCACAACAACGGAGGAATCCTGCTACATATCTTACGGCTTTTCTAAAAAAATTACTTCAGAAAATTACAGCAACAAAAATTACTAGCATTGTTCTATAAGTTTTACTCACACCGTATAACTAACATTAGGTGCAAACAGGAATATTTATCCTCTGCTTAGTTACACAGAACAAAATCACTATTTTTGGCGTCAAATCTTGTCTTTCTTTTGGTCAGTATTACTCTAGGTTCCTTTGTGACCTTAGTTAAAAGGCAGTATCTTAGAAAGAAATCAAAATATAGGCTTGAAGTATATTTACTAATAAAAATGTATTAATTAAACCCCAAGTTTCTTTTATTTTATGGTATTTAAGCTCGTTTAGGCATGCACATTTATTAAACACATACTAAACAAATTAAAATTAACACACATTAACAATATATCCCAAATTAAAGAGAAAAATTTAATTTAAAAGACTGGTTTACATGTAACTTTGATGATCTGGAATCTTCTTGATGACATTAACAGGTGAATGCCAGAAGGTAACAAGAATGCTACGTTCGAGTCCTGGCAGACGCGGGAATGCTGTACATAAAACGAGCAATGGGGTCTCTCATCCTGATACAAAGTTATTTCCGGAATGTCTAATCCTTTAGTTAGAGCAAGAGGAGCGGAAGCAGTAGAACGTTAAACGCGGAATTGTAGCTTTTGTAAAACGTAACAAGAAAAATAAGAGGAAGGGAAAAAAGCGAAACATCTAAGTTGAATTTCGGGGTTATGCAAAATACAAGTCTGTGTAATTCAACTGTTATCGCCTTGCACACATATTGGATTGTAAGAGTGTCATTTACACTCTTGCCAACTGTCGAAAAGTTAATTAAAGAACTGTTCCGCTAAACGGGAAGAGAAAACGGTCATTGCTAACGGATGGGCGTAGCCATTTTCTGTTCTTAATTAACAAACACACGGCCTGTTGCGTCACAACGATGATTTATGTTGCAACATGAATGTTTTCATTTTTTTCTCCGTGCCACATTTATCACCACTTTGACTGCTGCTGCCTACAAGAATATCATAATGCAGCCGTCTGTCTGGCGTGCTTTGCCCTGCAATGTAACCTCCCTGGGGGCAGAAAAAGGAATGTGTCGGTAGCATCAGGAGCACTCTAGCACTTGTGATCAATGAACAATAAATATGTGCGAAACGAACAATAATCTCTACAAAAGCAGGGAGGACTTGAGTTGGGGCATCTTTTAAAGTATCAAAAATTATTAAACTTATGCCCGATTTCACCTACAGATGTTTAAGCCGACGTTAACAAATGTAACGTAACAATTGTCACAGCGTTAAAACTACTGTTAAATTTCTTGCATTTCACCAAACTGTTTTCTGAAAATATTAATAAACACGTCTTAACCCCAAGAAACTTGTAAATATTACAGCCATAGAAGGCTATGGATGAGTCGTATTATTTTCTGAACGTACTGCGATGCGCTTTTGTTCCCATTTGCGTCTGCACATAGCTGAACAAACTCGTAAACAGAAGCCGTGAGTAAAATTTCTCATGGATGGAGAGAGAATTGTTATTTGAATTGGTGACGAAGTGTAAGGAAATAATAGGATGGATGCGGTGAATGTCAAATAGATAGATGTCACGTGGGAAGATATTGAAAACGAATTTAATTCAAATGCATTTGTCATTACTACAAACACCAAACAACTTCGTCAGTATTATGTACATTTAAAACGAGGTGCGAAGGACGAGTGACTTGAACGTTTAAAGACGGGAGGTGGAGAGTGTATTATCCACATACTTCAGTGAATTATAAAATCTCAAAGTTCTTAATACTTGAAGCAAAGGTGAGATCGGCATATTCCTTTCGATGCATGTTCTAACCTCTCTTGTACTTCCACAGTAACCTTCATAGCAATTTGTTTTGACCTCTGTAGAACATTTTCTTTTGATAGCTCCTCAAAATCATTTCACCTCATAGGTCGTATCTATTACAGATGCCATTTAGACGGTCTTAAATATAGCAAATCGACATTAATAGCTGAGCTCATGCCCGCCATCTTGACTATTTACAATTATTAAGGACTTAACAACAGAAATTTGGCTTGTTAGTTTAACAAGAAATTTAACACGAGTGTTAAGCTAACTGACACAAGTGTCAGAGAATTTAATATCATGTTGGCACGTTGACTATAGTACCTCAAGGTTAGAGTGGCTGGACGGCAGCCGAGGGATCCGTGGTTCAAATCCCGGCCATGGCATTGAATTTTTCAGTCTGACTCTATCTTTCCAAAATGCGTAGTGTTTAGCGCCCGCTTTTATTACATGTTGCACCGCAGGCGCTGACAGTGATGATAAATGAAATAAAGATGGAGTACCCGTGGAATAAGATGAGGGGAAACCGGAGATATCGGAAAAAACCCGCCCCAGCACCGTGTTTTCCAACACGAATCTCACTTTGCGGTCGCCTGGAATCGCACCCGGGCTGCCTTGGTGAGAGTCGAGCGGTCTAACCATTCAGCCATGGCGCGGCCTAAATTACCTGTAGTTGAATAGATTTTAACCATCGTAAAACTCTTAAAATTATAAGAGAAAACGAAAAGTAGTTACTTCCTGCTTTCTTCATTCTTAATGCTAATTGAAATATGTCGTTAAAGGTAGAATACAAATTAATTGTTCTTTCACACTAGCTGTGTGTAGGGCAAGATAGGGAAAGCTACATTCAGACTGGAAGCTTCAATGCCATAGCCGGTATTTGAAGCACAGATCTCCCAGTCTTCGTCCGTTGCTCTTAACCATTGAACTACCATGGCAATGTGCCAGCATGACTTTAACTTTTCCAAACTTTTCGTATTTTTTTATTGATTTAATAGTCGTATGAACTATAAAGCCCGATACTTAAAGTATCCTTTTTTTTTTAATTTACGTCTTCCAACGTTAAGACATATCGGACGAAGAATGAAATGGGTGAAATGCTGCTGAAATGACTCCGGGGTCCATCGAGCTTAGAGCTACCCGACATTCGTCTTTCAGGATAAGGGAAAACCCCGGAAAAACCTTATCCAGTTAACTCACCCTATCCGAGATTCGAACGTGGGACCTCTTGTGAGGCAGACACACTACCATCTACGTTACCGAGGCGGGCTTAAAGTACTTACATTTTGTAAGTTGCCATTAAAGGATCTCTTGCATTTGTAAATGAGAACTCCTAGTTTTTACAGGCAAAAATTCCCTTGAGTCGGATAATGTAGTTTCATGTAGCTCCGGTTAAGAGCAACCGGGAGATCCGATGTTCAAATCCCGGCTATAGCATTCAATTTTTCAGACTGACTACCTTTTCAAGTCATTAAAAGTATTAAATCGCGGAAATTATTATTCATTATGAATAAAAGTTATTTAATTTCACAGGTGACGTCACAATAAATGTTAATTACTCTGAACTGTACCCGGATATTTTTCCACAGAAAACAGCTGCAATAGTAAATTTGGAAAGAACACTAACTTTAAAACTGTAAAACTACAACTCTTACAAAATATTTAGAAGAATGACGATTTAAATAAAAAATTAATTTTCTTACTAACATTTTTTAAAATATGAATTTTCTTTCGCAGGCATTGAATTCTATGCATTACAAATCACAAAATTTTATATTTTATTTTTCTCCACTTAAGTGTGCAATTATTAAGAACTACACGCTGAGCTATATCAAGAAAACCTAGAAGGGTTATTTGCTTTGTTTTGTTCATATGGTTTCTTTTTGAATTTACGTGCTTCAATATTGTCATATCGGGCAATGAATGAAAGGATGAAATGTGAACCCAGGATCCATAGAGCTTAGAGTTACCCGACTTTCATCTTTCAAGACTAGGGAAAACCCCAGAAAAGCACTTATTCAGATAACTCATCCTGACCGAACTCGTGGCCTCCTGAACACGCTACCACCTACTCCACAGACGCGGGCATACAGGTTTAGGACCCGGGATATCCATTTAAACTCTCACTATTTTTATCAACATCCGGTGACCTTATTTGCAGATATTTCTGCTCATATGTCACAGTGAATTAAATTATTAAATTGGGGTGCTAATTAAATTCCTGCTGCGTATATCCCAACTTTCAATACAATCAAACCAAAACGGACATTTGACAAATGTTTGTTATTATTCCTGTAATACTTCATATCGTAAAATGAGTTTTCATTGTTTCTTTCAATGGTCCTATTCTATCCAAATATTTAAAACAAAATTCCGCCGAAAATATATGTTTTGCGATAACCTAAATTCAAACAAAAATTATGTTTAGATAAAAGAACTTGTGTGTTTATATGAAGAGCATAGGTAAAAAATGAAAAGTGGGAGGTCACAAAATTCTCAAACTGCCTACAAAGGAACATTTTTCAAAGTTGTAGATGGTCTTAAAAATTATTTTAATAATTTTTATCAGAAAAATTCTTTAAATTGTGCCTCTACCAGCTATATAACTAAAGATTTCTGACAGTTTGTGAAGGGCTATATATTTTGGATTCCTTTTGAGTAAATTGTTAACAATAGGAGATACACAAACACTTACTGTTTTATCTCATGAGTTTGTCCTGATCGAGGCTTACCTACCAGGTGCTGACCTCACGCTCACTTATGAATGTCAGAAGTGGACACTTACCACTACAAGAAAAATCACATAGTATATGTAAAGTAATGCTTGTAATATTAACCAAATCCGAGATGGAAGTTAATCGTTCTTACACACTAGCCGTGTGTTGGCTAAGGTTTGGATAGGTATAGTCACACTGAAAATGTTAAATGCTATAGCAACGGTTTGAACCACGGATCTTCCGGAGTCCGTCTGGTTGCTCTTGACCAATGAGTTCTTGTGGTGACTTGTATCTTATCTCGTTGTATATGAGATCTCCTAGTGGTTTACCGGGCAAAATAGTCAGTTGGAGAATTTAATGTCATTTTAGTTAATTGATGGGAATTAATCATTTCTTCACACTAGCTGTATATAGGCTAAGGTTTTTGATAGATAGCGTCAATATGAAAAATCACTTCCACGGCCAGGATTTGAAGCACGGATCTCCTGGTTTCCGTCCAGTCGCTCTAACCCATTAAGCTACCATGACCAACTTGCCGTCAAGACATTAAATTCTCCATTTGACTCGTATATTTCCCCGGTAGACAAATACGAGCTCCTGCATTCGAGATCCACCGTTTGTAGCGACATACTACCGCAAGTACTTCAGTTTCAGGCTTCATCAGTAACTCTTATTATTTTAGTTAATTGATGGAAATTAATCATTTCTTCACACTATCGTATATAAGCTAAGGTTTTTGATAGATTTGAATGATATAGCCTGCGACTCAAGTACTAACGATAGTAAGTCGCCACAAATTGTGTACCTCGAAGAGCCCCTAGTGGTTTACCGGGAGAATATACGAGTCAAATGGGGAATTTAATATCATGACGGAAAGTTGGCCATGGTAGCTCAATGGGTTAGAGCTACTGGATGGAAACCAGGAGATCCGTGGTTCAAATCCCGGCCTAGGCATTGAATTCTTCATGTTGACTACCTATTTAAAACCTTAGCCTATATACGGCTAGTGTGAAGAAACGATTAATTTCCATCAACTAACTAAAATAATAAGAGTTAAATGATGAAGCCTGGGACTCAAGTACTTACGATAGTAAGTCGCCACAAAAGGTGTATCTCGAATGCCAGAGCCCCTAGCGTCTACCGGTGAATATACGACTCAAATGGAGAATTTAATGTCATGCTGGCAAGCTGGTCATGGTAGCTGAATGGGTTAGAGTGACTGGACGGAAACAGAAGATTGGTGGTTCAAATCCTGGCCGTGGCATTGAATTTTTTATGGTGATTCTATACATTTAATGTCATGTTGGCCGTTTGGTCATGGTAGCTTAATGGCCAGGAGCAACTGCATGGAGACTGGGAAACCGGAAGAACCGTGGTTCAAGTCCCAATTATGATATTGTATGCTTCAGTCCGACTCTCATTTCTGCGATATTTGATCATATTGAATTGTCATATACTTAGACTTGGTTCAAGTGGTAAGTTACTATTCGTTTTCTTCTCTCTAGAGGTGCAAACAACATGAAATTTCAATATTATCCAGTATCTACCTCTCATTCTATATCTGCTATCCCTCTAATCTTCCGTGACTTTATACTTACAAAAATTATGTGGACATATGTGAAAATTTATTTGGATTAAGAGGTAAAAAGTAGAAATAGCTTTTGTAAGAATAGTTTGTTCAAGAGTGAAGAGATAAACTCATATGAATATGTAGCAGACAAAACTTCATACTGAAAGAATCTAGGTCATGTTGTTGCCGTGGCGTAATGGTGATAGTGTATAGTGTGTATGCTGCAGGACGCTGGTTCAATTCTCATAACATATAATTACGTTTACAAAAAAAAAGAGGTAAACTAAGCCTGCGACTTCATTTTTTTCCATTTAACCTGCAGCGCAGCGTTATGCACGTTTCATTTGTCATCTTCTTAGGAAAGCCTCATATTTTCATTGGCTGCATTAATTTCGAAAACGTACACATAAGCGCTAGTTGATGATAAGAATAGCTTGATATTAAGCATCTACATATATTGTAGAAAACTCCCTAAAACAAATAATGTTCCGTACAGGACATACTTATTTATGGCCCCCCTCCCCTAAGTGTAAGCAGCCTGTCGCTGATTTAACTGAGGTTATGATATTCAGACGTACATAATACTACTAATAAATAAACAATTGGGTTGCTTTGAACCCTTAAATTTATGTACTGCTTAGGAACTCAATGTTTCTGGTTAAGTTTGAGTTTTCATTCAAACATTTATTATTTACTTATTTAAAAAGAAAGCAGCGACTAAGAGAAGCTTTGCGTGACTATAGCTTATAATGACTGTAATTCTGATTCATATGGAAATAGAACTTTTTACCTGATAGGAAGCAGTTTAATACGTAGCTGTGCATTATTTCACATTTGTCGTGTCAGTGGCAAATCAAAAGTAGCACGCTGTGTGCAGCTTAAGCTAATCAATTTAAAACTAGGAATTGATACTTCTGGGAGAGTGATAAACGTGGCACATCCATTTTCATTATGAATATATAATGTTTTAGTCTTACTTGACCGAAATTGAAATTAATTTAAAGAGAACGGCTTAAAGAACTTTTTGCTGTGCATTAATATATATGAATACCTAGATATTTATTGTTAATAGATTTCTTATAGGAGAGCTGTTCAATAAAGAATAATCACAATTTTTTTTTTGCCAACGTCCCCTTTCTTATCCTCATAACTTTGATGGTCCTTCTCAAAATAGTCTACCTTGAATGCGATGCACTTTTCCCAGCGTTTCTGCAAGTCTTCAAAGACATGCTGGAAACCATTTTTGAGATATACTTCAAAACTGCCTCCGCAGCCTCACCACTGCTTCTGATGATGGATAATGCCTCCAACGAAGGCGTTTCTTCAAGTTAGGGAATAGAAAAAAGTCACATGGGGCTAAATCCCGACTATAGGAAGGGTGAGGGATGCACTGTACGTTTATTTTTGCATGATATTCAGCAGCACCATTGGCAACATGCAGCCGCGCATTATCTTGGTGCAGCATCCAGCCTGTTTCACGGAAATGTGGTCTTTTGCACCTGATATGGACTTGCAATGTTTTCAGAACATCCCTGTAGTATTGTCCAGTTACTGATGTGTGTGCAAGTACAACATGCTGATAAACCATTCCATGAACATCAAAGAATGAGATGACCATAACTTTCCCAGCAGAAGCAACTACTTTTGCTTTTTTGGGGGTTAGTGATGAAGGAGATTTCCACACTGAGCTTTGCTGTTTGCTCTCAGGATCTAAATGATGTAGCCAAGTTTCATCAGCAGTGATTACGTTTGTAAGAAACTCCGGCTCTTCCTCTAACATCAACTTAAACTGCATGTTACCTCCATTGTATCGGTAGGCAATACTGAATATGTCTGAACTTGTCTGTTTCTCAGAGGCGGGAATCAGGAGTACCAACAATGAAACTATTATGGCGTGTTTGTTTTACATTAAGCTAACAGAATATAATAAGATTGAATTTTAATGCATAAAATTATCACCTTAAAAATTTATGATCATTTTTTTATTGAACAGCCCTCATAATTCATTGCTTTTAAATTAACCCTAAAGTTTGACACAGTTATTTAAAATACATCCCCCAGTAAAGGTTGTTTATAGATGTTTAAACTTGCGAAATGATAGAATTAATATTTAAATAAAATTAATGTGTCAGAATATTGATAAGTGAGAAAACAAAATAGAACTAAAGAGTTAGCAACTCAGAAAATTATTCTATATTTCTCCACCTCGTAACGTAGATCCCGGCATGTCTGCGTCACGTCTAGAGGTCCCAAATTCGACTCTCGGTCAAGCTAAGTTATCTAGATAAAGTTTTTTGCGGAGCTTTCCCTTATCTTGAAATATGAAGTAGGGTAACTCTAAGCTTTCCTTGAGCTTTTTTGAACATCATTTTGTCCATTTTGTTCATTGTCTGATATCTACGTTGCAAGACCTTAATTAAAACAAAAGTATTCCACTTTCAGCAGATACGCGTTTACTTCGGAACTTATTTCAAGTATCCTGTCGCGCATTCTCTATGTTGGCTCTGTGATACAGTGTCATTAGACATTATCTTCAAAATCACTTCGTTTTGCGTAAGTGTTTGGAGATAGGTTCCAGACTTTAGATGCTTTTAGTTTTTTAAGTAGTTTAAAAAGTACAATCAGGTGACGTTTAAAAATTGAATGTTTAATAGAATATACATCTATTTGCACTGCACATATTACCAAACGGTAGAGCAAAGCTTTAACACATATGACTGATTATGTAACAATTACCATTATTTCTACCAGCCTGCTCACACATGGCTTATTTTTATAATGTTTATAAACTGTAATTATTCAGCTAAATCTGGCAATTGTTCCAGAATATTATCGATTTTTGCAGACCCAAAACACTATACACATTGCTGCAGTTGGTTATTTACTGGAAATAGACACAATTTGGGCATGAACCCGCCTAAAACAATATAAAAATGCAGTGAGAGAAGCTGTTGTCACTAATCTAAAATACCTTTTATTTCTGCTACCTGCAACAGTGTAAGACGAAGATAAGTCAAGAAAAACTTCTTCACTTGCAGCTGAATGCATGAAACTCCCAAGTCTGCTATAGAATGCTTTACTTGTAGACCACAAATATCAGTGTACGCCTGACATTGCTTCTATACGCTACATTAGGTAGACAAATGGTCTTAGTACTGGCAGTATTTTTTTACCTATTTGAACTCGAAACATTCTATGCTGTATGCACCCTAATACATATTTTTTTCATTGTAATATTTATTTAACATTCTTAAGTCCCTGTAGCTTATACGTTTACAGCAGGGATAAATAAGCTAAGTTAACTGAACGTGTTTGAACTTATTTTACGTAATAATTGAAAAGATATTGATAGAGTTATTGTTAAGGTGAGCAAGAAGTACAAGAGTAGTAGATAGAGTCATTGATATTTTTAATCAGGTGAATGGTTTGATGCAACGTTTTTTCCACATCAGTTTCTTATACAGTAGAAAAGGTTTCTTCACGCATTGGTCGCAAGCTTGATGCAGATTATTCTTACGTTGTAAATTTTGAAGCAATGTAGCCTATCCTCAGCGTAGAGCAAGAGTTCCGTCAAAGGGTGCGTGGATATGTATGGGAGTAAGGATGAAGCTAATGACACTGGAATGCAAGTTTAGAACTGGTTTAATGACTGCTTCTTTTTATCATCACATAACTCGCGAAGTTACCGACTACGGGTTACTAATATCTCATTGTTCAGGGTTACCATATTACGCGAACACTTAATTCGTTATTTACGTAGGAACCGATAGATACATTTTCTCCTCGGTTCTCTTCTGCCTTCCCCAAAAATCGACCTAATTGGGTCTTTCTTAATGGACCACCATCCCAGTTGTGTTTTTCTCACTGCAGTTGCGTTCGACTTTCACCTCTAGAAGCCTGTCTTTACTCAAATCAAAATTCCTTTTGTGACTATTTTGTCCATTGTGATTAGTAGTCTCTGTCATGCAATTATTAAGGGTCCGAACAATGCCTTTTCTAACGGAGTCTAGTGTCACCCACTTAGAATCCCTGCTAAAAATCAGATTTCTCCCATCACTTTGTTAAAATAGTCACCTCAACTGTAACCTGCTCGCGTTTTAACAAATATACAATGTTACTTTAAAATCCATTATGGTTCTTTATTCATTGCATCCCTTATATTGGGTATCAGAATTTAGAAGCATACATTTTCCCCTTCTCGATGGCGAAAAAGCAAGGGTTATGAGTAGAACCAATTAATGAAAAATGCTACAGAGAGCACTGTATTCTTTGCATTGCATTCTGTAATAGAAAATAACCTTTTAGGTTTCTATCGATATAATGGAAACGAAGCTGAAAAGGCGAATATAAAATAAATTTGATGGATAGAGTCAACATGAAAAATTCAATGCCATGGCCGGGATTTGAACCACGGATCTACTGGTTTCCGTCCAGTCGCTCTTAACCTTTGAGCTACCATGGCCAACGTGCCTTCCTGACATTAAATTCTCCAGTTGACTCGTATATTTCCCCGGTAGACCACTAGGGGCTCTCGCATCCGAGATACACCGTTCGTGGCGACTTACTATTGTAAGTACTTAAGTCCCAGGCTTCATCATTTAACTCTTATTATTTTAGTTAATTGATGGAAATTAATCATTTCTCCACACTAGCCATATATAGGCTAAGATATTTGATGGATAGAGTCAACATGAAAAATTCAATGCCATGGCCGGGATTTGAACCACGGATCTACTGGTTTCCGTCCAGTCGCTCTTAACCTTTGAGCTACCATGGCCAACGTGCCTTCCTGACATTAAATTCTCCAGTTGACTCGTATATTTCCCCGGTAGACCACTAGGGGCTCTCGCATCCGAGATACACCGTTCGTGGCGACTTACTATTGTAAGTACTTAAGTCCCAGGCTTCATCATTTAACTCTTATTATTTTAGTTACAATAGTAAGTCGCCACGAACGGTGTATCTCGGATGCGAGAGCCCCTAGTGGTCTACCGGGGAAATATACGAGTCAACTGGAGAATTTAATGTCAGGAAGGCACGTTGGCCATGGTAGCTCAAAGGTTAAGAGCGACTGGACGGAAACCAGTAGATCCGTGGTTCAAATCCCGGCCATGGCATTGAATTTTTCATGTTGACTCTATCCATCAAATATCTTAGCCTATATATGGCTAGTGTGGAGAAATGATTAATTTCCATCAATTAACTAAAATAATAAGAGTTAAATGATGAAGCCTGGGACTTAAGTACTTACAATAGTAAGTCGCCACGAACGGTGTATCTCGGATGCGAGAGCCCCTAGTGGTCTACCGGGGAAATATACGAGTCAACTGGAGAATTTAATGTCAGGAAGGCACGTTGGCCATGGTAGCTCAAAGGTTAAGAGCGACTGGACGGAAACCAGTAGATCCGTGGTTCAAATCCCGGCCATGGCATTGAATTTTTCATGTTGACTCTATCCATCAAATATCTTAGCCTATATATGGCTAGTGTGGAGAAATGATTAATTTCCATCAATTAACTAAAATAATAAGAGTTAAATGATGAAGCCTGGGACTTAAGTACTTACAATAGTAAGTCGCCACGAACGGTGTATCTCGGATGCGAGAGCCCCTAGTGGTCTACCGGGGAAATATACGAGTCAACTGGAGAATTTAATGTCAGGAAGGCACGTTGGCCATGGTAGCTCAAAGGTTAAGAGCGACTGGACGGAAACCAGTAGATCCGTGGTTCAAATCCCGGCCATGGCATTGAATTTTTCATGTTGACTCTATCCATCAAATATCTTAGCCTATATATGGCTAGTGTGGAGAAATGATTAATTTCCATCAATTAACTAAAATAATAAGAGTTAAATGATGAAGCCTGGGACTTAAGTACTTACAATAGTAAGTCGCCACGAACGGTGTATCTCGGATGCGAGAGCCCCTAGTGGTCTACCGGGGAAATATACGAGTCAACTGGAGAATTTAATGTCAGGAAGGCACGTTGGCCATGGTAGCTCAAAGGTTAAGAGCGACTGGACGGAAACCAGTAGATCCGTGGTTCAAATCCCGGCCATGGCATTGAATTTTTCATGTTGACTCTATCCATCAAATATCTTAGCCTATATATGGCTAGTGTGGAGAAATGATTAATTTCCATCAATTAACTAAAATAAAATAAATTATTTGTGAAGACCATAGAAATGCAATTTTTGACACTGGCGTTTCTGAAATTTTGTAAAATATCCTAAATTATCACGTTAATATGTGGTTGATTTAATGACAGTCCCATGGACGTGCTGTTTATTACTCCTTTTATTAAGACGCTAAACTAGAGGAATATAAGGAATATTTGTTGACAGTAAATCATTTATTAATACTTGTATATCTAAACTACAGAGAGTTGCCTTCTCCAGAACATCTATCCCGAAATATTTTTCTAAAATCTGATCCTAACTTTTCAACTTCAGCTTACATTTGAAAGAACAATCAATTATTACTCACATAATAGTGATTAGCTATGAATCTAGGGAGCTCCAGTAATGCCATTAGGTATACTAACTAAACATTAATTTCAGAACGCCTTCTGACGTACATTTAACCCCAGAGGCTCTACTCCTATTAGTCCTGGACCCGTAGCACCAAGGACCTGCGCCTCAATCTACCCGGGAGCGAATGAAAAATCCGGGGGTCTTTCCATTGGGCAATACCTTGAGTCTAAAAAGCCCCCCCCCCCCCATCTACTACATCGTCAGTACGGGTGGAAGTGTATACGCCACTTACTCGCGTCAACCCCGCAGGGAAGACTACCGTAAACCTCGGTGGGGCCGCCTGGTGATCTAGCACACCAACTACTAGGTCTGCAGGCTAGTACTCGTTACTTATTAGGCAACCCTCTAACCCATCCTGACGGCCATAGCCTGGCCGGAGGTATCCAATTCCCCGTGGGTGTCGGGAACACACTGTCCCCTCGAGTCCAACCCAATCCGATCAACTACCCTTAGGGAGGTGCTCGGCAGTTCGGCCCGAGGTTCCTCTAGTGACGTCAGAGCTACCACGAGTGCTAAGGGTCCTCAGCGCCCGCACCTCGGCAGCTGAAGGGGACGCATCCCCTCCCCTACGGGACGCCTTCTTACTTACCGGAAAAATAATTGGCCGAGTCAGCTAGGAAATTAGATTTCATATCAGCATGTCATCAAGGTAATTTAGAGCTATGGCAGAAGGCCGAAGATCCGTGCTTCAAATATAGCATTTGGATGATAATTCTGCCTTTCCAAATGTAAACCACACTCGATAATTGTGGAAGAATAATTTATCATTATTAGAGGAAATCTCTTTAAAAACTCATATGTATTTGCATGTATCTCTAAGTTACTGACAAGCGTTATTTTATATTAATCCCTATATAATACTTTAACAAACTAATGAAGGCGCATTTCTGAGTTAAAGGTATAAATACTATACCTGGATTCATGTCAATGTGGGTGTAAATATTTTATTATGATGCTCTTGCTCACTATTTAAATATTTTGAAAGCTTTTTGTATTTAATAAACACCAGCATTTTCTTATATTAGATGATTTATTGTGTATATTCCAAAATTTTACAGATTACAACTTTTGGCTGCATTTATTTGTCTTCACCTTGTTGTTATCTTGGTTTGTATGACACCCTGGTCTTCAGCTCTGCCAGGTAGCTCTTAACCTCCATGCCTCCTTGTTACTTAATTAGTCCCTTTCCTCCCCCTCATCTTCCTTTCTTGTATTCTTTACAATTCTGGCCCATTTTTCTTTTACTTTCTGCAGTAACTCATCAATACTTCTTACCTTCTTTTCCTCCCTGCCCGTTAACTTTTTATAGCTGCTATCCTCTTCTCTACTTTCTCACATTTTTCCTCCCAAACCTTTTTTATCCACATTGCAACCTGCTCGTATTCTGTTACATAGTGTTCTATGCTTTCTTTTCCCCCACACAATTGACAAATTCCCTTTTCCCTACCTCTTATCCCTCTTAGAAATATTGTTCCTGTTCTCATCCAAGCTAAACATTCTCTCTCTTGTCTATTGCAGTAATTTACATATGTTTCTCGTCCCCAATTTATTTTTATTTGTTTGTAAAATTGTAATTATTTCATATTTTCTAGATTCCCCATATTTCCTGTCTTTCTATATCTTCTATTCTGCATTTTACTAATTTACCCACAACGCTTGTATTCCTTTCCTCTAGTCTCCATATATCTCCCATTCCTATTTTTTCCATAATTCCTCCTATCTCTACCCTCCAAATATTTGAGTTCTCTAATCACTTTTAAATAAAATATTTTAAGGTATTAGCGTATGCGTTATTTTCCTTTTCTAGTGAAAACGCGTTTTTAGAACTAAAACACTTCTTTAGCAACACAAATGAGCACCATGTCCTAGACACCAAAATATATCCACTTTTCAGCTTTAACAAGTGAGGGCCCGCCTTGGTGGCTTGAATGGTAGCGTGTCTGCCTCCCGTTCAAGAGGTCTGGAGTTCGGATCTCGGTGAGAGTGAGTTACCTAGGTAAGATTTTTCCGATATTTTCCCTTATCCTAAAAGACGAATGTCGGGTAACTCTAAGCTCTATGGACCCTGGCCTCATTTGAGCATCATTTCATCCATTCCACTCATCGTCCGTTATGACTTAACGTTGGGGAACGTAAATTAAAAAAAAAGAAAACATAACAAGTGAGGAAATGTTCGAAAAAGTGGGAAGAAAACTTTGTGATATAGAAGGAATGTAAATTGTACTTTAAATTGTACTGAGAAAGCATTCCTTGTTTTCCATGGCGTTATGGAGAATAATTAGTTTCGAAGCAATTAATAAATGTCAATTATCGAAAATGCTAGTGCTTCCTTTAAAGGTTGAGACTTCCACTCTAAATCTAGCATCCTCCTCTCCTTTCTATTTTTGTATTTTCATAAAAGAAGTAATTTAGCTTAATATTGCATAGTTTCTACTCTTCTCAATTCTTTCCTATTAATTATAACATAAAATGAGCTCTTAGGAGGCAGTTTATTCACTATTTTATTTCTCTTCGTTTGTTTCTTTGCGGCTTATTTATTCTGTCAAGTTCGAATATCTCCAGTAGTTTTCCTCACTTCCTCGCAATAGGCACTTTTCTTCATAATATGCTCAGCTGATACAGGCAACTTACTGAGCATTTGGAAGCAATTGCAACCGAGCCTCTCAACTGTTCCTACTGAGAATCGAACCAGCAACCACAGGCTGGAAGGCAAAACAGTGATTACATGTCAGTTGGTAGAGCAGCTACTAAATTTGCCATTTCCACTGTTTCCATGTTAATGTTACGTTTGCAGCATTACAATGTTGGTAGATGTTACTGCAAATGTAAAGCTTAAAAGTCGTTTTCGTTGAATGAACTGCTATTGCATTTGTGGACATGTGGAAGGAAAGAGCTATGAGTTTCAAACCCCTGACCGCAACCCATTCAAGTGCCCCGGCCGGTGGTCCCATTTTGCATCACATACGCTGACACTGCCTTAGATCGATCGATGTTTAAGTTGGCTACACTGTAAACATGGCACCGCTTGCCGCTACGGTATAATTATACACAGCGCAAAGTGTTATTTGTCTAGCGAGGCTGGGAAACATTCCCCATTAAATTGTATTGTTCTCAACCGACATTACCGAAACGGGGAAATAACAAGGGCGAACGGCTGGCAATGTGCGCATTGCGTCAACTTTTACAGCGATCCGATGGCGCAACTACACATGGCGACCACATGTTGTAATGTCACAATGCAGACCTATAGAACCTGGTATCGGTTGTACAACAAAGATTTTACATTAACAGCAGTCTTGAAGGTGCAAATTGACTTTTGTAATTTGTTGTGCCCAGCTATGAAATAGAATTTCTCTTAAATTTGATATAATTTTATCACTATAGGTACAAAACTTATATTTTAAATAGCATATTAAATTCAACCCACTTTATATGTGTTTTATTTTAACAATAGTTCAACACAAGAATATAATATCTTGCACTGATATACCATGCTCTACTTACTCTTGCATAAAATATCTTATAAACATTTATTCTTTGTTCTGTTCAATGTTAACTAAAATAAACATTTTGTAAATACTTTTATTAAATATTTCCTTAAAGGTATAATGGAAATATGGGTACACAGTAGGCTTAAGCGACAGTCAAATACTTTAATAGTGTGTCGCTATTTTACGGTTTTGAAATGCCTTTCTCCTTGAAGGGAAAAGAAACAAATAACGGCTTCTATTTAGAAAAACGTATGTGTTTGAAAATTCAAATGAAAGACAAGGGACATTTCGGAAATGGCTTACCCACAAAAAATGCATTTAACATAAAGTATATGGTTTAACGAGATCTGTACAGTTTTATGTTGAGTAATTTCCTGTACTCTTAACGTTTATCGATTATCTAAAATTTATTTAGAGAGAAGTGAAACTCAGTGGCTATTCTCATAAAATTCAAGGTGTACAGATGTCTAGAATATACAGAATTTTAATCACAATTGGTGGAGCCAAATTTGAGGATATAAAATATAATGGCGTTTGGCGTTTGAAGTTTGTGTCTAACTTTTCGTTTTGAGCACGCTATTCCAATATATACACGGCATTTTTGTGTGTTTTTTTTATTGAGGGAATCTCTAAAAAATGTATGTTTCTGGTGAAATCTCGGTGTAAAATATTAGAGTAGAATGTATTAGTTTTTCTACTTATTATAGGAAAGTGGCAAAGAACATAACAAGTTTTGTGGACTTTTTCCTCAAAAAATGTTACACTCGATTCCCACTTATAAATAATTTGTTAATATACTGAAGTTTTTATCATGCACTTCTGTATAAAAGTTAAATTTGAGAAGTGGTGTCACTATTAGGAATTACGTTAGAACCCTGGGGTTTTTGAAAAAGTATAAGGAAAGCTTTTTGAATTCTATTGACACGAAAACCAATAAATAGGTTTGAACGTCATAAATAACCTCTTATCTAGTCTTAATTACAGAAAATAATTATTTTGAATTGCTCTATTGTCTACACTACATACATATTTTTATTTTTTATGTTATGCATTACGTTCATTTCATAATACGTTTTTACATAGCAGGAATTCTTGTACATGGAATTAATAAAATTATATTTAAAACGATTAAAAGCAGAATGAAAGGTAATGACGTTGAATTGTTACTGTACTTGACGTCGCAGGTTACAGCCCTCCCTCATAGTACGTTGGGTTTGCAAACAGCACTTAGCAGATCATGTTTACCGACCCCTCAGTGACTCGAGACACTTTACATTTGCTCGAGCTTTATTTAGAAGGGTAGCATTGCAGTCCTACATCCAAATTTGGGCTAGATTTGTTTAGTTTATATATTTTACTATACCCAGTAAAATTGTGCATTGCATTCCTAGGAATATATTAAAATAAAGCTTTAGGTGTAGATAACCTGAAGTCAACTGCTTAAGAATTTCTATATTTTCGTGTTACTTTGCGATAGGCTGCAATCCGGTGATTCAAACCTGAGTTTACCCCAGTTACTTAATTATTAACTCCTGATTGGTAGAGTACAAGGAAGAAATAATTAATATTATACATGAATACTGCTATTACAATGGACGAAAGATAGTATCCCAGTAAGAAAACAACAACAGTAAATAAATGTTAATTGTAGGTCTTCTGGCTTGAAGATAAATAGAAATTTCTTATTTTAGCTTCCATTTTCTTATCTTTTCAATTGTGCATCATTACTTTCAGCCTAGGCATTAGCTGGTGTCACTAACACATCATTCTACATAAAAAATGCCTGACTTGATATTGTGCGAGTGTTATGATAAGACATTATATTCGAAATCTTATTTAAACTATAAAAGTTAACTTCAATACCAGTTCTATGTTTAACTGTGTGAATCTCTGCAGTGAAAATCTAAATGGATGTGACTACATAAATACTGATTAAAGCGGAATGTGGTAGCGTAGCGAGCTTACAGAAAACACAACAAGCGTCAGCAAAATTTCCTTCAGAAATTACATTCCATAGCGAAATTTCCAATACCATATTCTTGAAGCTGGTAATAGCTATATCTGCATCCCCATGCGACTACCAGGCAGTAGTGTAATTCAGAAAATGGTGAACTATATAATAAATATAATTGCTAACCCACAATCTAAATTACAGAATTTATTATAAAATGCACAAATTTTCATTCCTTTATTGCTCTATTATGAAATTATTGACAGATGTATTATCGATTCTGTAATAATGGTCTACACGACTAATTCGTATACGCGAAGTCATACGCTGGGTTGCATTCACCAACTGTAAGATAAGCCCATGCATCAAATTTTGATTTAAAGCTGCTCTTAGGACCCAAACTCTTTCTTTGTTGGGTAGATCCATTATTGTGTGCCTATTATCGGATTAAAATGCAGAATGAATAGAGAAAGATAAATGTAAATCATTGATGTAGAATGGAGTGTAGAATAGACACGAACGCGTGGCACCTCATAATATATTCTAACGAGGATATTTTCATTGTCTCACCTGCTACCCTCCTAAGGCGGGAAGTAGGACACGGGTAAAGCCTTCAAGGGGATGTCCTCACATTTACCCCGCAGTGACTTACTGCTGCTTGCGTTCGTTAATAGTCGGGCATAAACTACGACTATGTAACCACCTATTTTGACTGTAAACATTAAATGTACAGTGTGTTCATACACATTCGCACTAACCTTTCTGTTGCATCGTCTGTGGACATCGTCTCTGAACACTTTAAATTAAATCGTTCAAATTCGAAAAGAAACAAAAATTAATCGTTTTAATGTACTTTGATACACAAATAAATAAGGAAAGATAGAGTCAGACTGAAAAATTCAATGCCATATCCGGTATTTGAACCACGGATCTTCTGTTTGCCGTCCAGCGGCTCTAACCCTTGAGCTACTATGGCCAACGTGCCGATATGATGTTAAATTCTCCAAATGGCTCGTATTTCTCCCGGTAAACCACTCAGGAGTTCTCATAAACACATGATACAACTACCTTAATGGCGACTTACAGCATGTCAGTAAAAAGTAAAGGCCCGGACTTTACAGTTAACCACTATTAGGTCAATTAATGGAAAAATTAATTGTTATTTTACACTGGCCGTGTGTAGGCTAAGGTATGAAAAGATAGTCAGACTGAAAAACTCAATGCCATAGCCGAGATTTGAACCACGTATTTTCTAGTTGCCGTCCAGCCTCTCTAACCCTTGAGCTACCATGGCCAACGTAACGACACGACATTAAATTCTCCATTCTGCTATGGCATTTAATTTTTCATACTTTAGCCTACACACGGCCAGTGTGAAAAAAAAAATTAAATTTTCCATTAATTGACCTAATTTTGGTTAACTATAAAGCCCGGGCCTTAAAGTACTTACATGTAGTAAGTCGCCATTAAGTTAGTTGTCTCATGTGTTTATGAGAACTCCTAAGTGGTTTACCGGGAAAACCAAGAATCAGTTGGAGAATTTAATGTCCTGTCGGCACGTTGGCCACAGTAGTTCAAGGGTTAGAGCGTCTGGAGGGCAACCAGAAGATCCGTGGTTCAAATCCCGGCTATAGCATTGAAGTTTTCAGTCTGACTCTATTTTTCCATACTTTAGCCTACACACGGCCAGTGTGAAAGAACAATTACTTCTTCCACAAATAAATACAATAATCTTTCTATAGTTATAATATAATACAGTCCAAGTGGACCTCAGGCTGCCAACCCTACTGCCGGCCTCACGCCTAAATACGCAAGGTAGAACTTGGCGATACGGGTTTGGCGATGTACAACCGATCCGGGGAGGAGATGTGGTCAGCCTCTCGGCACCCTCAGCCGGAAATTTGGCTTTCTAGGCCAGGATTCGCTACCTAGTGTAGCTCCTTAATTTCCTTACTATGCTGAGTGCGCACCACTCCTATACCCAGGACATAAAATGCTCACGCTCCAGAGGGGGGATCGATCCAGGACGCACTTTGTGGCAGCGAACCAAAGCACACGCTCTGACATATTCGGGAGGTCCTGGTTTTAAATCCCTGGAGCTGACCAAGCTTATTAGGAATTTTTGGTATTTTCCCTCAGTTACAAGGTAAACACATGATTATTTAATACTAAGATTCAAAATTCCACATTAAGCCCAGAATATTAAATGAAATTGGTAGTGATTAACTCCCGTTTTTCTACATGTGGCACCGCAGGAAGTAAACCCAGAAAGAAAAGTTAAAATGTAATTAGATGGCAATCGCAAATGCGTTGCAATCTACTCTAAGATACCCAAAACAAATGGATTGGAGAGTATCCTTATGTTCTCTCCCAAGTTTAGAAGCAGAGATACAGTGCCCTGTACTCGGAACTCTGTAGACACATGTTTGAGATGGTTTTGCAGTTGATAGTGCAACTTTAAATCGTTTTTTCACTTTTCATTCCACTTTACCTTTTATTGTTGCAGCTGCTGTGATAGTACCGCCTCAGAAACAGAGACACTAACACTAAAGCCTCTATACCCAAGTCGAAACAAAATGGCATCCTGAAGGATGAGGTGTAGGATAGCCATTCAGCACATATTGAGCCAATATGTATCCCCTATGGCTCGGTATATCACAAACGACCACGTAATATAGGCAGTGCATAGAAGAACAATAACTGTCAAAGAATTGCTAAATTAAATGCATAAAGATAAAACAAAACTACTGTGCTTTATTATTGACATCGCCTATAGGTGAGTTTTGAATATGACCTAATTTAGTTTTCATATACTATCGTGGCAGACAATATATATCAGCGACAACATCTATACATCTAATCTCCTGGCCATTTATTTCACATCCTTTTCATGTTTCTCATTTAACTGAAGCTAACATCGAACAATACAATATGTGTTAACACATTGTGTATGTGTCAAGCAATGTATCTCCTTGTTAACAGTAAAAGGCACATAACTAAGCCTTTTCAAAGCGAAATATCTACGCTACAGTACATATTAAGATATTACAACCATAGTAATGTTAGAAGACGTGCATATTGATTACTGCTTTGTTGTGTTAACACTTGCACTATGGTAAGAAGCAAGAGGAAAGGATATGGAATGCAGTATATTTCTTTACATATATAAGCATTGAAGAAGTTTAGAACTAGAAGCGAGGTCATGACAAAACACTTTACTGGGTATAGTCTGTCCCAAAAATACCTACATAAAACATGCAGTGAAGAATACTGGTCTTTAATTGCAATACCTGAACACTGGGCTTCATATATGTAACAGTTCTGCCAAACAAAGATAAATACTGCTGAAATCATTACACAATGTTGCACACAATAGTTTAACAAACGCTGATACATGAACCATTACGTTACTTGACGAGATACTTATAATAAGTACTCGCGGAAATAAAAAACTGCAGTGCGAAAATTAAGTATGACAGGTTCTTCCACAGCTAGGTATTCCACCTCACGACATACTACTTGAGGTGCCGCATACAGATCAGGGCTCAAAAAATTCGTGTGTACAAAAATTACAAAATGCAAAGGACAAACCCAAGCAAAAGAAGGTGCTGATGAAAAATCCTTTGAATCAAAATGAATTGCTATAAATAGGAAAGGAAGAAAGAAAAGGCAATCCAAGCACCGAAGTGAACCTCCAATTTGACGCTTACAATGAGCTGCTTTTGCACCACGGGGTTATATGTAATTGAGGTTTAGTATACAATGATGTTCTACGTAAACGCACCTTTAACGGCAATGATCATATCGGCGGCCATTGACTTTGGAAATATATTGCCGATTGGCAATGAAGTTAAAGTACACTGCTTTCATTCAGTTTTGTTTAGTAAAAAAAAACTCACACACATTCATACTGCCACAATCTGCAGGAATAAGGAATAATATTTGATGCAGAAACTTTCCTACTACCATCCGGGAATCAGTAAGTGGTCTACCAACTGTTCCATTACATTACAATGTGGCAAGCCTGGTCTAGAGGGATACATCCATATATCTTTAATTCACTATAATTTAACTGATTTACACATTTTCTCATTAGGATGATTGGGAAATTAGTAAGGCACTGTGTTGCTGTATTTAATAAACATCAGGCCTGCAGTAAAGCAAGAATATGAAATATACATACCGTGTACCAAGGTAAGCAATAAAGTTGGAGAACAGGAACACACACTGACCTGAAAATAAAAACAAAAATAAGTAAAATTTTAATTTAAGCAGCGCTAGAAATAAGAAGTAGCCGCATATATAAGTTTCCTAACTTTTCATACTATACGAGTATAAAAAAGAAGATACACATAAAACAATAATAGATGAAAAAATTTTAAAATCTTAGATTTAAGTAACCATTAATTAAAAAGATCTTTCGAAGGGAATAATTACTTTAATACACATCTATGCCCGATTTCACCAACAGATGTTAAGACTTAACACCAGTTTAGCAATAATTAAAACAAAAATTGCATTTCACCAACAAGTGTTAGCGTAACACTCGTGTTAAATCCCTTGTTAAACTAACAAGCGAAATTTCTGAAGTTAAGTCCTTAACAATTGTAAATAGCCAAGATAGCGAGCATGAACTCAGCTGTTGTTGTCGATTTGCTATATTTAAAACCGTCTAAATGGCATTTGTAATAGAGTACAGCCTATGAGGAGAAATGATTTTGAGGAACTATCCGAAGACAAATTTTTACGGAGGTATAGACTGTCGAAACGTGTTACTATGAAGGTTACTGCGGAAGTTCAACAGAGGTTAGAACATGCATCAAAAGGAATATGGCGATCTCACCTTAGCTTCAAGTATCAATAACCTTGCGATTTTATAATTCACTGAATTATGTGGATAATACTCTGTCCACCTGCCCTTCTTCGTTCCTAGTTTTAAATTTACGTAATATTGAGTTAGAACATGCATCGGAAGGAATATGCCGATCTCGCCTTTGCTACAAGTATTAATAACTTTGGGATTTTATAATTCACTGAATTATGTGGATAATACACTATCCACCTCCCGTTTTGAAACGTTTAAGGCGCTTGTTCTTCGCACCTCGTTTTGTTTCCACGATATCTTTACACTTCCTCACCTATTCAATTAACAATTATTTCTCCATCGATGAGAAATTTGTCTCACGGCTTTATTTACGATCTTGTCCATCCGCCATTTTTCAGCTTGTGCAGGCGAAAATGAAAACAAAAGCGCATCGCAGTACGTTCAGAAAATAATACGACTCATCCACAGCCTTCTATAGCCGTGATATTTACAAGTTTCTTGGCGTTAACACAGGTTTCTTAACATTTTCAGAAAACAGGTTGGTGAAATGCAAGAAATTTAACATTAGTGTTAGCGCTGTGACAGTTGTTACTTTACATTTGTTAACATGGAGTTTAACATCTGTTGGTGAAATCGGGTGTTAGTGTTTTTTAATTTATTTTATACAATACCTTTATAGGTTTATACCCTTATACTTTCATAGAAAAAGTAACATAATAGTAACTATCGAAATAACTTCTATTCATCATGAATAAAAATAGCTTGCGCTTCAGAACAACTAACACTGATCGTTTGACAAAAGAAGAACAAAATGTGATGTGAGTGATCATATAACCCTCATATATGTACACATCACCAAACGGTGAATACACTTGACAGTTATTTTGTTCTTGAAGAAGTCGGGAGGGGAGAAATTTTATTAAATCTTACAAAAGGAAGTTAATAAATGGAATAGCTAATTACCATTGCGCATAATGCTGATGATATATGGCAACATAATAACATTTTGTTGTCCTTCTATTTGTGAATATGATTACTTCCTTCGATATATTGAATATTCTGGCATTAATACCCAACTCGTGATCACCTGCACAGTGTTTTAGACAGTTGACTGTACCTCATCGAGCTCCAGGTACAGCTGGATCATCGATTTCCTTGTCCAAATAGAGTAGATAAGCTGCGTGGAAGCATGACAAGGCTTTAGAAAACCACGCCATTGTGCATCAGCCCAAATAGGGCTCTAGAACCTAAAACTTGATAGTCAATATAGGTCCCTAATCCACAAAGTCATAAATACCCTTCCTTAAGCTTACCCTTGGTGCCACAGTAAACTCAGCTGAATGGGTGTAGAATCCCAAAAGTCGCATGAAATGACCTGGAGTTTCTGACTTCTTTTTGGACCGTGAACCGTAAGGATTCCCAGTAGTTCTTGTGAGTTTCTACATTTGCTGATAAAGTTGATCTAGTATCGGAACAAATGCATGCTTCAAATAGTTAATATGTTCACTCAAAGTATAACGGTACAGCTACGCTAAGGGACGCTAAGCATTATCAACTTCATACCCCATATGTTACCTCGCATGTTAAATTTGCTAACTTCAAGAACCATTATTTAAAAAACAATCAAAGGCTGATATTTTTACTAAAGATTGCTTCCTTTTTCTACCTCGTACATATAGGCATATGGGGTAGAAATCTGAAGTAGAAGTAAGTACAGAGGATAGGGTTAAGTGAGTGACCAAGAACGCTGCAGTACAATCTCCAGTTGTCTTATTGTACGTCACTCAGATGGTAATGCATGTGCTTGCTGCAAAAGGAATCCTGAATTCAGTTTTCAGTATACGGAAATATTTTTCAAGCTAAGACTATTTCCTGATTCTGAAACTATAAATAGAGAGAGGGAGAAAGAGGGAGAGAGAGAGGGAGAGGGAGAGAGATAATATGTCACGGCAACAGGCATAAAATTTTCGGCACAAATAAGAAAACAGTCGGCGGATAAAGCTTCATGGTAATAATGAGCCTTGCTAAGCAGTTAATGATAGCGCGGCTATTGTAAACAAACGCCGGCAAGTGAAGATAACTGAGGTAAAGGACTTGCCGGCTTCTGGAATGTGTTAGAATATTTGGTTTCTTTATTCTTCCGGAAATTTCTGAACTGATAGAGATTGTTGGGGTTCTGGTTTATTTTAAAACAATCTAGAATTACGAATTAGGTATTTAAGGACGTGACGGCTCGCAAAGTGAGTAGTTGTAAAACAGTGAGTTGTGAAACAGTGTTGTGAACGAGAGACAGCTGGAGGTGTTACTGTAACGAGAGCTAATGATGTCACTGTTTGTTATTGTCATCGACATTGGTAGACTGATGGTGACGTAACGCAATGCTGCTGTAATCTATAAGAGTATTTCTACAAAAATAAAGAAGATTTTAAGTTCTGCAACTCGACCTTTTAATTCTACGAACCAACAAAGTCACAATATGTGAAAGAAAAACATAAACCAGAAATCCAATGACAATGTATGCAAATTATGCTGGTCACAAACCCACAAATGCAAGCACAAACTAACACATACACACACGCACACAAAGACACACAGAGAATTAAGTGCACAGGATCTACCCAAAAGTCCTAAGACCCTGGCCTCCTACAACCCGGGAGCGATGGATAACTCCGGGGGTCCTTCCATAGGGCCATACCTGATTTCTTAAAAAGCTCCCCCTCCATCGACAACAACGTCAAGATGGAATGGAAGTGGATACGCCATAGACTCGCGCCAACCCCGCAGGGAAGACATACCGAATAACCTCAGTGGTGCCACCTAATGATTTAGCACACCTTCTACTAGTTCTGCAGGCTAGTACCCCGGACTTTTCATTCAACCCTCTATCCCCGCTGGGCGGCCGTAGCCTGGCCGTGGGTGTCGGGAACACACTGTCTTCTCGAGTCCAACCCAATCCGAACAACTCCCCGACGGTATGGGGCTCGGCACTTCGGCCCGACTTTCCTCTAATAACGTCAGAGGTACCACGAGTGCTAAGGGTCCGCAGCACCCGCACACGGCAGCTGAAGGAGAGGGATCCTCTCCCCTACGGGAACACAAACGCACACACATACATGCACGCTAACACGCACTGAACTTTTACTAAAATAGTTTTCTTGATTGGACCTGAACACATGCAATGCCATTAAAACTTTGGCATCGACTTTTTGGGTAAATAGCAATGTTTTCCTTACTAGCTGTAAATACTTACTAGGGGAAGTAAATAGTGAATTAGAATAAAGGAAACTTGAGTGTCTATTTCCAAAAAGTTGAAGAAATGTATTTTATTTGGGCCGCTCCTTGACTAAGAGGTCAGACCGCTTGGCTCTTACTAAAGCGGCCCGGGTTTGATCCCAGACGACCGCAAAGTGAGATTTGTGGTAGATAACACGGCGCTGGGACAGGTTTTCACTGGAAGCTCCGGTTCCCCGGTCAGTATTCCACCGATTGCTCCATCATCATCTTTCCTATCACCTCATCTCTGGCACTATTACTTTCGGCGATGGGCTGATTACACATCCCGGAATATCTGTGATGAAACCTCTGATCCTCAACCAGTT
Organism: Mantis religiosa; assembly: GCA_030765055.1. NCBI lineage: Eukaryota > Metazoa > Arthropoda > Insecta > Mantodea > Mantidae > Mantis > Mantis religiosa. Next base: position 40,233,222 of record CM060951.1, read on the forward strand.
GCCTACAGTCCTTGAGGTTGCGCGGTTCAGAAGGTTCTATGGTCCACTAAAGGAAATACAGGAATTAATTAATTCATTTTATTTGTCATGAAAATTGCCTAATACTATTACAATCAAAATTGGAAGAGCCGTTTTAATAAAATAAAGAACATTTTAAGTTATAAAGGACAGCTAAGGATGAGAAATTTTCTTGCAGACGTTCGTATGGAACCTTGAAAGATGCCGTAACAGAATACTTAGTTTGGTGCTTAGCCAAGTTTTCTTTTTAGAGTTATGCCGTTTAGATATACAAACACACAGGTAAGCAGGCCGCGCCGTGGCTGAGTGGTTAAACCATCCGACTCTCAACAAAGCGGCCCGCGTTCGATCCCAGGGGACCGCAAAGTGAGATTGGTGGTGGACAACACGGCACTGAAGCGGGTTTCCTCCGGGATCTCCGGTTTCCCTCCCCGCCATCTGTTCCAGCGGTGTTCTATTTTTATCTCATATATTATCACTGTTACGGTAAAGTATGTACTAAAAGCGGACACTAAAAGTACATTTCATCTCACACAGGTACGCATGCGGATCTTTTTCTAAAATAATATTTACTTTTTACATTTTAGAATCTGAAAACGCTTATTTACCTTTCAATCTTCATATAATTTTATTAGAACACATACTTCCTCTACTTATTGCACGTAAATAGTAAAATAAATGATAGATTTCGAAGTAGTAAAAAACTTGTATATCTCGGAAATGACTGATGATGCAACGTCACTTGAAATCAGTTATATAGCTTAGAGAGTTATACATCTTCTGTGCAGTTATGTTTTCATTCATCTCTAATACGAGATTATTACCCAAGATTATATGTGAAAAAACCGCTTCTGAATGAACGGATAACTTTTTTTTTTTTTTTTTTTTTTTTTTTTTTTTTTTGCTTGTTCCATTTATACCCCGCCTTTAACTACAATGGTCATATCGGCGGCCATTCTCCTTTGGAACATACCAGACTCTGTGGAAGATGGGGAATTATCTTGGACGGAGAAAAATCCCCACCCCCACCGCCGGTAATCGAACCCGGGACCCCTAGCACGGTAGGCAGGTGCTCTACCGACTGAGCTATGGGGCCAGCCTCTTGTTGGTATTGTTTCTAGTCTAAATCGCAAGAAATGTTTAAGAATATCAGAAGAATTGTTATATAAAGTCTGGTACGTCTCATATTTTGAAGACGCTAAACTTATATTTTAAGGAAGAGTTTAAACTCACATTTCCCTTTTGAGTTAAGCTGTTCATAGATATTTCCTAAAACTTTAGAAAGCAAATAGACACATATATAGAGTATCTTGTTACAGTCCAGTATAGACAATGGGAATGTGTTTAACTCTCTGGAGCATCTCAACAGCAGTAATCGATAATGGAGTGCTGTCATAGAGGACAACGTTCAGATCAGACAACCTGAGTTACTCAATCATAAAGGTGCCCCAGTCTTGCATGACAATATTGCTCAACACTCACTGGGGACAATAGAGGGATACTGATGTAATCACGGAACCTTCACCACGGGGATTACCCTTGTTTCTCCTTTTCCCTGGACAAGCATCATGCCAGAAGTGGCACATGGCTACATGGAAACTACATTTAACCCTCTGCATATCAAACGGCATATTCTAGTTTACAAAGTACTCGTGTCACATTAACAGGCGGGGTGGCTCCGCGATAACCGTGAAATATAGAAGGTCCAAGTTTCGACACCCGGCGATTCCTCATCCAGAATATGGTTTTTTATATTATTTCTCCGGGTCCGTACACGAATGCTGGGTTGCTTATTTTTCAAACCTTTAGATATTACACACACACACACACACACACACACACATATATATATATATATATATATATATATATATATATATTAGCCGTTACGTAATAATTATAAGAAGAGACTTTGTTAGACATGAGTTGCAACATAAATATATACCACTTACATTAACATAAAAGTATAACATCATCATTAAGTAAGGGCCGCGTCGTGGCTCAGTGGCTAGACCGCTTGGCTCTCACCAAGGCGGCCATGGTTCAATCCCAGGTGACCGCAAAGTGAGATTTGTGGTGGACAACACGGCGCTGGGGCGGGTTTTCTCCGGGATCTCCGGTTCCCCTGCTATCTCATTCCACCGGTGCTCCATCTTCATCTCATGTATCATCAGTGTCACCACCTGCGGTGCCGTATGCAGTAAAAGCGGGCGTTAAACACTACACATTTCAATCATTAATTAAATAATTTTAACTAGAAACCCCTAAAATTACTGGGGACCAGAATCCTGTATGACAGGATAACACTAGATCTTACATCACAAGAAACCGAGCGAGATGGCTCAGGTGGTTTCGCTTGTGGCCCGCATTCGGGAGGTCCGGGTTCAATTCACGTGCCCGATCTACCCTTTCCATGAATTTTTTCCTGGTTTTCCTGGGCCATTTGGCGAACGCTGGGTAGGTTAAGTACATCCTGCAAATGTCCTGTCCCTCGACTTCATCTTCATTAAAGTCTGTTTAGTTAACGCGTGTGCACGTCGGCCTCTGCCATTGACGAACCCTTATAATCGTTTTACAACCCTCAACCCTCCTTCTCCCAGATCTTTCTGCAAGGTTGCCACCTTTCTCGATACATCATGGGTATCGTATGAGGTTTCGTCTAAATAAATTATCTTATGTCCATTACTGCGAAACATTCTGAGTTTTGACAAATATATATAATTCTACTGGTTTCCATAATAACCTTTATCTTATTCAAAGTGCGGTATTTGAAACCCAGCTCCTTTAGGAGACCACGCAAACTGCAGTGCCGATAAGGAAAATCACAAATGTCTTACAAATGTGCAACCAATTCGTCTAAGGTGGTCGCTCTCCCTTTTGCATAGAATTTATAAATTTCTCGAAGAATTAAATCGCATGTGAAATTCTCTACTTTAGAGAAACGTTTCCTTTTGTTTTCACACTTGATCGGCGACTTTGGTATTCCTTTCGTCACAATATTTCTTACTGTATTTCTGTGAATACCCAGAATTTATCATCAGGTTCATTGCATGACCCCTTACCAAGATTATTTTTCAGCACACATGTGTTCAAAACAAGCGCTTGAATTTGCTTAGAAACAGTTCCCGTTATAACTTTGTTTTTTGGGCTTTTCCAGTAATATAACTCGGCCCAGTTATTCACTCTGTCTTCACTTTGATTATTTTCACGTGACTGAAAGTTATCTACTACTTCATTTGCATTTACCACTGAGTTGCCCTCCTACGGTCTCCACATTATGACACAAAGAATTTGTGCACGTAATGAAACAGATCAACTGGAAGCTGGAACTTTGGCAGCTGAGACTCCACGTAGAGAAGACATGCGACTGTCACTTCGACAAAATAGGGTTGCTATTGTTATTCAACGACAGTGTTCCATTTCTGAAGTGTGGAGATAGATTTATGATGGTCATTAGTGGGCAGGAGGCTCAGGTTCCTTTGACTCCGAACTGCACATGCGTTAACTAAACAGACGTTACCAGTTCACATCATCTCATCCGGTGGTCTCTTTTAGAGTAGAAGTATCGGCAGGTGTCTCGGCGGTGCATGGCAGGATGATATGCTCTGAGGAAAACTACTTCCTACTCCGGTAGATTGGTTGTCCCTCTCCGAAGGGGCCGCTGGGACCACTTCGGGATTGGCTGTGGGGAAGATTTGCAAACCATTTACTGGGACCGTTTCCGTAGCGCATTAGGGGCGAATGTCGGTTGTCCTGGGCTGCCGGGGAAGCTTCTCTCAAAGTAAATTGTAGGTAAACTGCCCTTTGCACTGTCTGGGCACATTAGGCTGGCCGCCCTGTCTCCTCTCACCTCATCCTTCTTCCCAGGGATGCCCCACTTGTGGGCATAGGTACAATAGTCTGGTCGCAGGGCCTATTCCCCTCCGTAGCAACCCTAATGCTAATTCCATATCACTTTTACTTATTTTACTTTTAGGGGCTTCTCCATAGCGGTTACTCTTAATTTCCAATCTCCATCTGTGCTTATCCTTTCATTCTCTTTCAACCAACTCCACTTTACCCATCATCTGCATCATTACGGTTCCCAAATTACAAGAGTCATATTCTAAGAACTCTTGCACGTAATAAAATACTTTGGAAAGAAGCCAATTTTAGGACTAATTTAAACTTTGTTAATGCAAAGCTCTTGTGTGGAAATAGGCAACGTGTGCACTTATTTTATTCGAGTGAAGATAGATCCAAGTAACAATGACTTGTTTCTGTGATCATGTGGGTATATTTGATCGTTGTGGATATTGCTTTAGGCTTTCTTTTATTTTACTATGTTATACACTTGGTAGCGTCATAATTAGGGAATTTTGAAACAGTTTCATAAAAATATCTCTTTGTGCTGGGCCAGTTAAAATTCTTATGGCTTTTGTTTGATACAGAAACACCTTCCTCATGCCTTACAAATGAAGTGTAAGCAGTTAGTAAAATTTGACAAACTGGTGATTTTAACCTTCTAAGTAGAGGACAGTTTAGCGCTTACATTTGTTAATTATCGGTTTTACAATATTTCGCCTAGGAACAGTCCTAGCATTATCTTCCTGTGTTTCATTTCTTGTTACCAAATTGTTATCACCGTCTGTTAATAGAATAGAGAACCACCCTAGCATTCGGCTAGGAAACCGCCATGAAAATCTTGATAAGAGTGGGCAGTCGGACGGGATTCAACCCCGGGGCCTCCCAAACGCGAGTAATCCTCGGAGTCATGCTGCTCGTTGTGTGTGGTGACCCTGAAAGAGGAAAACAGGTATATTTCCCTTCCCAAGCTCTTGGGGTTCATATGAGGATTACTTTGTTAATTAACTAAGAATTCATGTTTCCGCGACTGGGATTCATTTGCTGTAGTTAAGATATCCTTTCTAAATTACCCACGTTTCAACGTGATTTCTAGCTCGGGCGGGAAGCAGAAACTCCGGCGGTGAGTGTGTGGCCCAGATTTTTCTGCCGTGTCTATCGACCCTGGTGAAGAAGCACGCCGTTATCTTGCATCGCCCTCTCCACTGTTTGCCTTGCTCGAGTTCCCAACCAAAACTCTTCAGATAATCTCGAAACGGGGCCAGTGGGACGCGCTCTTTGTTACAACTACACTTCCGATTATTGTCAAACTTCAGAACATTGTTGGTGCAGATAAAGTTGTGCCTTTATTCCTGTCATTGAGAAATCCCTCTGGATTAGTCAACAACTTTCACTACCTGAATTGCTCCCTTGAACTATAAACCTGGAAACTCAAGCAAAACATCGTTCCTGCTAATTACTAGTTCTTAGAATATCGGTTAAAAACTGCACCATTAGTTCCCATTAATATTGATAATTGTCTCTAATGGTGATACATATTTATAGGTATAGTTTTACTTCACATTTCATTGGAGCTACAAGAGATTTCAAAGCCAAAAGAAATGGACAAATGCAAACACATTTGATTATTGCTTAAACTTAGTGTATTTTTTACTCTTTATAGCAACAAGGAAATATGTATAAATATACAGGATGTTACAAAAAGGTACGGCCAAACTATCAGGAAACATTCCTCACACACAAAGAAAGAAAATATGTTATGTGGACATGTGACCGGAAACGCTAAATTTTCATGTTAGAGCTCATTTTAGTATTTCTCTTAAAATGTAAATTGAAATCATTCGTGCAGACAAATGTCAAAATACCCATTGTGGTTCATGCACGATGGAGCTCCTGCACATTTCAGTCGAAGTGTTCGTACGCTTCTCAACAACAGATTCGGTGACCAATAGATAGGTAGAGGCGGACCAATTCCATGGCCTCCACGCTCTCCTGACCTCAACCCTCTTGACTTTCATTTATGGGGGCATTTGAAAGCTCTTGTCTACACAACCCAGGTACCAAATGTAGAGACTCTTCGTGCTCGTATTGTGGACGGCTGTGATACAATACGTCATTCTCCAGGGCTGCATCAGCGCATCAGGGATTCCATGCGACGGAGGATGGATGCATGTAACCTAGCTAACGGAGGACATTTTGAACATTTCCTGTAATAAAGTGTTTGAAGTCATGCTGGTACGTTCTGTTGTTGTGTGTTTCCATTCCATGATTAATGTGATTTGAAGAGAAGAAATAATATGAACTCTAACATGGAAATTAAGTGTTTCCGGACACATGTCCGCATAACATATTTTCTTTCTTTGTGTGTGAGGAATGTTTCCTGAAAGTTTGGCCGTACCTTTTTATAACACCGTGTATTTGTAGCTTGTATTTATTGGATGACCAAGACGCAAATAAATTTCACTTGTATCAAGCATATTACAGGACAAATCCTATTCATTGTCTAATTATATAAGTTATTCAAAACTAGGCCGAAATTTGAGAGTTTGTTATTCCGCTTGATATATACATCGTTACGATAAAGAAAAACTAAAAACAAAAAACTATCATGTTGATAGTGCTTCCCTTAGAAGAATAAATTTAGTTGCAGTAGATCATTTAGCAGGAATTAAATTGATAAGAGCTTCTGTTTTCGTCTGACCTGCATAGTCTCTAGTGCTAGTCATCTAAGACTGAGTTAAGACTTCATAAATGTCACACCTTGTTTGAGGCTCGAGCCACGGTGCCTTGCCTGTGTTGAAAATCCATGATTGAAGTCCGGAATTCACATTACATTTTCAATGCTGATTCAACTTTTCAATTTATCCATATCAGAGGAAGACAGCTTCCAGAGTTGTAACGTATTTCAGCTGGGAGCGGGGCCTGCAGTGCGTGTGACGTCAGGCAAGAGCCTTGTATGTCCAAGTTGCCTATATAAATGGCACCGTGAGTACAGAATCTGAGGGTTCAGTCAGGTGCAGCGCACTCGATGACAACATTGTATCTACCATGTACCAAGTGGAACTGTTAAATTTACAATGTGACGATTTATTGAAGGACAAATATACACAAAGAAAGACTGGCTGATTTTTACAAGAATGCTCCGCAAACCAGACTTCCGAGGTTGTATCACTTGCCACACTGACATTGTGTATGTGTACGAATGTTCGAAAAAGTTTTTATCTGTTATGAAATTACCCAAGCCCAAACCCCGAAGTACCTTGTCGGATCACAATCTAACATGCAGCTTTCTATTCCAAATTACTCAGACATTACGTCCTGACATTCATAAACTACTTAAAGAAAAACAAAACAGAAAGTGTCGGAAAATATCCACGTAATTTTGTTCTGAGTGGGTCTCCTCTAATTTGCAGAGAAAAGTGCTTTGTTTTATTTTATTTACTGTATAATATACCTGACCTTCAGATAAATTACGAGTTGAAGTTGTATATATTTTCTCTTAGCACAGAGCCAAAATGTAACTGTTTATAAATTGTGATCAATTTGTAATTAAAGCATTCAGCATTAATATTACAACACTCAAGATGTAGGTTGTGCATATTATTAATACCGATAGGTTTACTGTCTTTCCTACGCTGTCGGAACCCCAACACATCGAACTATTTCCTTCCTCTTGTGCAGCGGAAATCAGCGCGGTGACGTCACACGCTAACCTGACTTTTGTTCGGGGGCATATTTGGCGGTTAGAGCGGACGGAGGTGACGTCACACCACCACTACCTGTCTTTCCCTGATCTATATTCTTTAGAAAATAAATTTCTTCGAAATATCCATAATCAGCCTGAGAAAGTAAGTGCACTCGCGAGTGTGTCTCAAAACTTGAAAATCAATCAGCTAAATGTTAGGACTATCTCTTGACATTGCATATTTGGCGGTTAGAGCTAACGGAGCTGACATCACACCGCCACTACCTATCTTCCCCTCATCTATATTCTTTAGAAAATAATTTTCTTCGAAATATTCATAATTAGCCTGAGAAAGTAAGTGTGCTCGCGAGTGTGTCTCAAAACTTGAAAATCAAGCAGTTAAATATTAGGACTATCACTAGACATTGCATATTTGTCAAGTCATAATAAGCATATATGGGAGTAAGATACGTGTCACCAACTCGAATGCTTTTAATTGTTGCAAGTTAATAAATAGTGAGAGGTTGACATTTATATGGTTATCATATACATACAGTGAGTTTAATTTGATAATAACTCAATCCCTCAATATGTAAGGATCAAAACCATACTATATCATTACTACAACGTTCAAATGCACGTTAGCCCTTCCATGTTGTGGTTAGTGACATCTTTACATCTTTAACATCTCTATCTAAGTGGAACGTACACGTCTACCTATCCAACGTGAGATACCGTAGCGTCTACGGAAGTTATCTTTACCAGTAATATGGTTTCACGTACTCAAGCATTCTTGCCTCCAGTTAATTGAGTTTTAATGAAGCTCACTTGCTCGTCTTAGCAAAAACTTATCTTAAACTTGTGGAAACGTAGAGTCAGACTGAAAAATTCAATGCCATAGCCGGGATTTGAACCACGGATCTTCTGGGTTCCGTCCAGCCGCACTACCATTGTGCTACTATGGCCAACGTGCCGATATGACATTAAATTCTCCAACTGACTCGTATTTTCCCGGTAAACCACTTAGGAGTTCTCATAAACACATGAGACAACTACCTTAATGGCGACTTACTACATGTAAGTACTTTAAGGCCCGGGCTTTATGGTTAACCACTATTAGGTTAATTAATTGATTAATTAATTTCCATTAATTAACCTAATAGTGGTTAACTATAAAGCCCGGGCCTTAAAGTACTTACATGTAGTAAGTCGCCATTAAGGTAGTTGTCTCATGTGTTTGCGAACTCCTAAGTGGTTTACCCGGAAAATACGAGTCAGTTGGAGAATTTAATGTCATATCGGCACGTTGGCCATAGTAGCACAATGGTAGTGCGGCTGGGCGGAACCCAGAAGATCCGTGGTTCAAATCCCGGCTATGGCATTAAATTTTTCAGTCTGACTCTACGTTTCCACAATTTAGCCTACACACGGCCAGTGTGAAAGAATAATTAATTTCCATTATCTTAAACTTCACCAAAACCAGTAGCCGTTCTCGCTAAAATATGTAATCGCGAGCAAGTGTTCCGACGTTCAAATAGAGATGGACCGTCCTCCTTGACATTTTTTTTATTTTTCCTTCAGATTTTGCTCATTCCACATATGCTATGACGAAAATTTCCCTAAACTTCTGTTTGGAACAGTCCTACCCTAAGTTTCTTTTTGCAATAAACGTTTAGATTATCTGAGTCCAATGCCTGATGTGAATATGTAACAAGTATTGGCATTAAGTGCTATAAAATCTACATGAAATAGCATAAACGGCCACATTTCTGCTTTATCAGTTTCCTAGTAATTTTCCTTCGCGCTTACACGGTAAAGGCGCTGTGTGGTATAGGAACGCTGCCATCTTTTGTTTGTATCTGTGCGGCTCGTTCAGGAACTTGGTGAGTGTTTTCCGAGGATACGTAGTCATTTCTTTTGAGTAGTACGTGCACTTTTGGTCTTTTTAATCGTATTACTTTTCAGTATTCTCCTCTCTAAATTATTAAATATTCTGGGACACAAATAAAGTACCAGATTTGGTAATATTTGTTATTGTTCTTTGGAGGCACGTGTTTAGAGTGACGTTTTCATTCATAATATTTTGTTTTTAGTCGTGTAAGATAAATAGGTAATACCTATGTTTACTCTTATGGGTAACTCAATTAACACATAGGTACGTCGTTTCGCTTTGAATATATTTGAGGGTGATTCTCTTGTCGCAATAATTTTTTTTTTGTGTAAATTACGTCCTCCATCGTTAAGTCATATCGAACGGTGAACAAAATGGGTGAAATAATGCTCAAATGGGTCTGGGGTCCATGGGGCTTAGAGCTACCCAACATTCGCCTTTAAGGGAAAACCCCGGAAAAAACCTTATCCAGGCAATTCACCTAAGCGATATTCGAGCTTGGGACCTCTTGAACGTGGGCACACGCGCTACCATCTACGCCACCAAGACGGGCTATAAAAACATCATTTTGCATTTGCTTATTCCGTTATCCTGGATGTCAGTACATTTTGTGTGAAATAGTCATAGAATAATCTAATATCACTGATATATTTAAATCTTACACAAGAGGAAGAAACTTTTATAAAGGAAGTGATTTCGCTACATCTTTAAAGGGAACAGTTGCTGTTAGGAAGACCCTTTATGATCTTTGTGAGAATTCCTACCAGATTTAATTTACTCAGTGTAAAAACTAATAGAAAATACCTGATTAAATAGAAGCCACTCAGTGTAAAACTGCCTTCTAGACAGCTCATATCAAGTGAGGTTCTTTCTCGTTCTATCTTCTAGCATTGTTGCAGAAAAGTAAGGTTATTTGAATTATTTATTTCTCGGCTTTAATATCGCAATATGTCTCGTACCAGCAATTTAATCATTCAGAAAGGTTGGAATTTGCTAAAATAATCACTGCTAACTTCATATTGAGCTTTAAATGAGAGAAATCACTTCCTTTTTCTGCAAGTAGTTCACGTCTTCCGTAGCTAATAACTTTGAACAATGTTAGGCTTTAGGGTAACTTTACGGAGCGCTAGAATGAAGTACAACGCATTAGTCCTAAAACATCATTTTACACTAAGTTTCGTAAAGCTTTTGTTATCTCTCCGAAGCGCTAAATCGTAAGTCTCGTTTCACCAGAATACTGGTCCTACCTGCTTTCGGTAGGCGTTGTAATTACACGGGTACCACACCGAATTAGATAGCTTAATAAAGAGCTGTAACTGGACCCAAGCGCTGTATCTGGGCCACCAAATTGGTGCGAGTTTTGAGCCGAAAGCGACGACCCAGCTAGCCATTTCTCTCACACTTTTTGTGAAGCTCTTTGTCCATAATCTCCGCCGGAGGTGGGGGCGGGCCTTGGAACAAACGAGGAGCGACGCTGCCAGGTCTCTGTATGAGCTCGCTTGTTTCCCTCAGAGCAGAGAATTTCCCCTAATAACACTAAATGTCCCTTTGCGCTTAATGAGCATGTCGCGGCGCCACTGCTGAGCATGCGCCGAACTTACCGGGACATCATTACGCATTCTGCCCGGTCGGTGATGTCTGCAAAGCGGTCCTAACATGAGGGTCATCATCATCATCACAGTACATGCATGCCCTAGGTTCACGCCTGTTACGGTTCCTTACCACAATAACACTGACGACTCTCCGTGGCAATTTGTCCAAGTAAACAACGTGCTTTTGTAAACGTTCATGAACATGCGTAACAACTTCTTTAAACTTTTGTTTTAAAGAGGTGTGCTTTAGTATTTTAATACATGTGTTAAATATATGTGATCCTTTATAATCGGTTCAGCCATTGACGTTACTTATACTTCTATTGTCGCTCTGGGTGAATGGGTACATATATCCCTTTCAAATTGCAGTACTGCAGTCATTTCCGAAAAATATTAAATGGGTTTTCTTACAAATTAGATGTTTAACTCAACAAGAATGTATAAAGAGAGGTTATATTAGCCTATTTTTGCATTGCTTCAAAATGAACCGTGACATCACATAGGATTTTGAAATAAGTAATCACTTAAATAACCCGAAGAACATTTTGCTGACGTAATGATTGTAATTCTCGGCAACATTGCAAGCGGTCCAGCCTAGGTGAGGCACCTCAAGCGGCTTTATTTGAAGGGTGACTAACAGTTTTGTTTTCCCATCTCACTAAATACAAACAATTAACAGGTACAACTTTATGCCGCACACTAGAACTGTGTACAATGGGTAATATAACCCAGGGTGCTGCAACCCACATAGGGTCAGGACCTGTCAACCCTACTGCCGGCCTCACACCCACAAGGTAGAGGTGGGTGATCATCCAACCGATACGGGGAAGAGATGTGGTCAGCATCTCGGCATCCTCCAGCCGGAATGTTGGTTTCTCTGAACAGCCAATACAACAATGTCACTTATAAAATGTATTTAGATTTGAATTTGAATGTAAGTATAGTAGATTATGAGGTTACGTTGTGACCAGAAGTTTTGAAAGTACGGCAATAACTCCGCTGCCCTGAGTGAAAAACTGTTGTAACTTCGTCATCATCTTTAGTTTATATTCTTAACATAAAATATCTTCCCAGGATATAGTGGTGAAAAAAGACAAGTTAAAATGTATTATAAATGATTATATCTGTAACTGGTTTACATTGATGTAACTTTCCACGTCAATAAATGCCTAGCTTCTGATGGAGTGTTATTTTTCATTGTTATACTTGTAGCTGCATTCAGATACGCTTCTGACACTAAACTTCTGTCCTGATTGAACGTGTACATTTATTTTGAAATCCTTGTGTTTGTGAAACAGCTCGTAAGGCAAACCGAATCAACCTATATATATATATATATATATATATATATATATATATATATATATATACATTTATTTCTTTTCTATAACACCTGTAACTTATTTGGCTACAAATGATGGTGTTAGTCCACGCTGATCTGTAGCATTTCTTAGCTTTGGCTCTATCATCTCTACACACATTCACTCTCGAGTTTGTATTTCCAGGCTCTGTGAATAATAGGGAGGAAATAATTCTGGTAGTTCCCAACCGCAGGCAGGTCCCCGCAGGGGGAGGGATTCGTCCCTTTCAGCTGCCAATGTGCGGTCGCTGAGGACCCCTAGCACTCGTGGTACCTCTGACGTTACTAGAAGGACCTCGGGCCGAACATGCCGAGCCCCTCCCGTAGGGGAGTCCTTCGGATTGGGTTGGACTCAAGGGGGCAGTGTGTTCCCGCCACCCACGGGCAATTGGGTACCTCCGGCCAGGCTACCGGCCGCCCGGAGGGGGTAGAGGGTTGCCTCATAAGTCCCGGGAACTAGCCTGCAGAGCTAGTAGCTGGTGAGCTAGACACTGGCGGCCCTACCAAGGTTATTTGGTAGCTGGTTCATTAAGGACCGGCGCGTAAGTGGCGTATCCACTTCCGTCCTGTCTGCCGTGTGCAGGGGGGGGACAGTTTATAAAATAGGTACTGTCCTACGGTAAATAGACCCGAGAGGCCCAGGTTCAGGTCCTACGGGGCCAGGACTAATAGGAGTAGATCCCTGCATTTACTTTAACCGCAGGCAGGTATCAAACGTGGAGCGCTGGAGCGCTCAACAACCGATCTCAGGGGCACTGCATTTAAAGAAAACATAATAAATAAATGTGTTGCATGAATCCAATCGCATACTGAATAACAATGACTTATGCGGAAACTTCATCGCATGGTCAAAGTGGATATAAGTTCAAAGTAACGACAGAAAATGCACATAGGAATCTAAATTCTTATACTGCCTGTTGTAACTCTCTTCATATTTAAATCTATAAAATAAAGGATGAGTTGATAAATTATAAAAAATTAAGTCAGCAAAACCAATTGACAAAATTGTTATTATCAGTCTTTATTAACTCACGGTTGCCAAAGTAATAATGCTTAAAAATCATTTTCAAAATTAGCACTAAATAGATACGAGTAGTATTAAAATTGCAAAAGTTCTTCTATATGATACATATGTATGGCAAGAAAATTTTGAGAAATAATGGGAAAAATCTGTACAACTGCGTTTCAAGCTGCATAATATACACTTATATACAGCGGTTCTGAATGTCTTAAGGATTAAATTGAAATCGAACTGAACTTGAATTGTACATTGTTGTAGTAATAGCCGTCTCATAATGACAATAAAACACAAACTATCATTTTCACTCTAAAGCACATCTCCATATAATTTATTTCTTTAAAAAAGTTGGTTCTCATATTTCGGTTTATTTTTAATTCTGTTTAAGTAATCATGAATGAATAAACGCTCCCTCTTTTACGTATATGAGGTGGAAAAATCAACAAATGATTTGCTGCATCATATTTGCCCCGAACATTAAACCCTTTTTCATGTTCCGTTTATATACCGCCCTTAACGTTTAAATTCATATCCCTCATTTAGAAGGATTCCTCCTCGGCAAGATTTTACTTGTTTATTTGTATCCTTGTGTTTATTTGTTGTGTGTTGCTAAGCATTAAATTAGCTACACTTACACACGCATACTCCTCACTTGTACACCAGACCCTTTCGTGGCAAAAGAAAAATTTCCACCTTCCGGGAATCGAATTCTGGATTAATTTTTTTGTTAGGAGTAGGGATATATAGCACTTTGCAACCATAAATTTAGCATTTTGAATTTTACATTTAGCGTTTTATAGCATTTATACATTTGCAATTTAGTACTTTATAGCATATTTAAGTTTGATTTATGAGTCACTATGTTTACACTCAAACTTCACTTACTTGTTGTATAATTGAATTTTTTTCAAGATCATTTGATCTCATCCTCAGCTGTTTGGTGACTAAGTGAACCTTCCTGTTCTTCCACTACTACGGAGCTCCGATCACCCTGCCATCTGGAGTGATGGAGAGTGATCGGAGCTCCGTAGTAGTGGAAGAAGAGGAAGGTTCATTTAGTCACCAAACAGCTGAGGATGAGATCGAATGATCTTGAAAAAATTTCAATTATACAACAAGTAAGTGAAGTTTGAGTGTAAACATAACACCAGATGGCAGAGTGATCGGAACTCCGTAGTATTGGAAGATGAGGAAGGTTCATTTACTCACCAAACAGCTGAGGATGAGATCGAATGATCTTGAAAACGTTTCAATTATACAACAAGTAAGTGAAGTTTGAGTGTAAACATAGTGACTCATAATATGAAGAATACTTCACTGTTAATAATGCTTCTGCTTTTAATATTTACTTTATAGCATTTTGAGAAAAAAGTTTGGGTTAATTTGTTTAAATGATGAATATTAACATTATTTATATGAGATTTAAAACACAGTTTGAAACAGGAACTTTGGTCCTCGGATCAATTATTCATTTAATTATGTAATATGTTTAATAATTATAAATAAATTTAAGAACGGTAACTAGTTACGTTAGTGAAAGTAAAATTGTAGACTTTGATGTAAAATATTGTAACGAACCAGGACAGATATACCTACGTGAGAAACACTGCACTCCCGGGCGACAGTCTATGAAGCGCGGATTAAATTCGAGGATCTACTCCCATTAGTCCTGGCCCCGTAGGACCTGAACCCGGGCCTCTCGGGTATATTTACCGTAGGACAGTACCTATTTAATAAACTGCCCCCCCCCCCACCTGCACACGGCAGACAGGACGGAAGTGGATACGCCACTTACGCGCCGGTCCTTAATAAACCAGCTACCAAATAACCTTGGTAGGGCCGCCAGTGTCTAGCTCACCAGCGACTAGCTCTGCAGGCTAGTTCCCGGGACTTATGAGGCAACCCTCTACCCCTTCCGGGCGGCCAGTGGCCTGGCCAGAGGTACCCAATTGCCCGTGGGTGGCGGGAACACACTGCCCCCTCAGGTCCAACCCAATCCGAACAGCTCCCAGAGGGAGGGGCACGGCATGTTCGGCCCGAGGTTCCTCTAGTAACGTCAGAGGTACCACGAGTGCTAGGGGTCCGCAGCGCCCGCACTTTGGCAGCTGAAAGGGACGCATCCCTCCCCTTACGGGGATGAAGGGCGGATGTCAGACAATAGAATGGAATGCTAGCTATTTTACTGTACCATTACACAGGTCAATAACAACTTAGTTTTTCCTTGTGACGCCGTGCTGTGTGTATATAAGAGGGTAGCAACCCCCATTCAGTCCTCATTTTTTGCTCATTGCTCATTGTAGTCAAGTACATTGTATACATCCGTCTGGTGTGTCAGACGAAGTGTCGCGTCCAGTAAAATGTATTATAAAATGTCCACCGAACGTGCAGTTTCTTAGGGGGGACCGATTTCCACAAGTGTAAGGTCAAATTAAAGCAGTTCAGAGATTATCGTTGTTTTATGTTGTCTCAACATTAACACCCTGAGAACCCCAAAAAAAGAATCCATGCAGGAGAAGCAGCTAGAGCCAAGGGCAAAGCAAGCAGCCGACGACGACGTGGAGACCGAGGAAGGAGTCCCGACGTCGACCTAGGTACGTGCAGCCGTGAAGCGGAGAGATAGTACTGCCGCAAGTTATAGAGGGTAATTAATGGCTATGAGTTAAAAGTGGATAAAGTGTTAATTTATTTTACATTGGTATAGGCTAAAGCAATATATAGAAATATAGAACAAGTGGATACAGACTAAAGCATACTGCATAACACAAAAAAGATAAATGTATACTGATGTAAACCTAGCACAATAAAAAGAAAGTACACAAAATTAGCCTCGCACTTACTGACGTGACCTATGATTAGAATGAATGAAAGTTGCGCGTAAAACCGAACAGAACAATGAAAACAGCAACATTGGCAACTGAGAACTCCAACTTAAGTTAACATGTGTTTATCAGTTCTTTAAAATTAGGATTGCTATTAGTTTTCAAGAGCAAAGGTTGAAATTTTCCGTTAACTGGTTGTGAAGATAGATTTATGACAGCCATTGGGCGTGGTAAGAGGGGTTTCTTTTGTTAAACAACTGAACTCGCTTCAGTACCAAACATAACTCATGGGCAATGCTGGAACAATAGGTTAATTTAGCGGGAAGGTTTGCTTTCCACATTTCTGAAGAGTGATAATTTACTTTATAACTTTCTAAACATGCAAAGGTCCCACAGACTCTTCAGTTTAAGTTTTCAGAAGAAAAACATTGAGAAAAAAAATTATTACTTGGGAAAATCTTCGATTTTGCAGTTATATTGCATGTTGAGTCAATTTCGCACATTATCGCGCTATATCGCATTTGCGAAAAATCACCACACTTAATTATTGTGTAGCGGCACTACTTTCTAGAAATCTATGATGTCCTCGTGTAGTCGCAATACCTGAAGTTAATAATAACGTTGTATTACGAGAAACTGATGGAGCATTAAAAGGGATAGTACCTAGCTGTGCTCATTAAACACTTAATAGTTGTCCGATATATCAGGACAGCGAATTATTGGATACTCGTACACACGAAGTCCCCTTTTGTTTTCGAAAGGAATAAACGCATATCAAAAATAAGCTTCAATATTTAGAGACCTAATTTCTTTTCAAATTAAGGCATTAATCTCTTACAAAATAACCAGTTGGGAATACCAGTACAAATGATATTGATTTTAGAATCACATTGTGGTGCATTTGTGTGGGACAAGCATACATATTTGTAAATGGGCTTCAAGGATAATTGCTATCAAAATCCACATAAGCATCATTACATTATTCCCAATCATGTTTATAATTCAGCAGTTTCAAGTTTCTGTCGAACGTGATGGATGAACAATCAACAATGGAAGGTAAAAAACAAATATAGTCGTGTCGTATGTTATCAATAAAGCATTGGAGAGAGTGTTTTCCCTAATGTTTAAACCCAGTGCATGTGTGTAGTTAAAACATCTGATCTGATCTGGATTCTGCATATGTTTTAAAGTCTGACCTAGCACTTGGGTATAACTTTGTCTCACCTAATGTATATAATTACTTTGAGTTATCTAGTGCATGAAAATAGTTCTACTATCTGACCTAGCACCTAAATATCTCTGATCTAGCATCGGCGTCTGTTGTTAGTGTCTGTGCTAGCACAGACGTATGTCCTAACATCTTTTAATGTCTGACCACCATACATCCAGTGCACTTGGATAGAACTTTTATATCTGACCCAATGCATGGATGTGGTTTAATTTTCTTAACTAGCGAAGAAAATACTTTTTAATATCTTACCAAGCACCTATATATAGTTTTAGTGTCTGATCAGCATAGGAGTATGTCTTAAACATCAGACCTACCGCTTAGTTTTAACTTCTGACCACTGAAACGCTTATTTTATATTTAAATATTAAAATTAATTTGGGATTATCATGAAAAGGAGATGAGATTAAAATGTGACGCAATGATATTGGAAAATAACGGTAAATCATAATGATTATTTAACTATCGAGGAAACCAATGTTAATTCCAATGAAAAATTATTTAAATTCAAATAATATTTAATTTTGTTTAAATAAAAACATAAAGTAAATTAAGGTAAAATAATTTAACAAATTTTAACATCACCACAGCAACGTGAACGAGCGAGAACGGAACTAATGAAGCGTACTTCTACGTGTGACCTTGGACGAGTAAAGACGTATTTTTGGTGTCTCTGAAATCTTGCAGAGATTAATTTTCATTATGCATTTAACATGCATGGTTTGCGTGTGTACGCAAGTGAAAACTAAATAACTAATACATCAAGCACTTTTTTCTGAATGGACTTCTTTACTACATGGCAAAGCGAGAAGGCGTATCGGAAAAAATTCGTAACACAGAGATGTTTACCTCAGCTTATCGCACATACACGATGAGTCCAGTGTATGTATACTCTATTCAGATATAATCATATCTTCTGAACAGCAATGTGTCATACATCGGCAGGCGCGAGAAAGCATAACATATAGACAGACGCAGCTTCTAATCGCTTTATTTGTGTTTCTTAACTTACTGTACATCAACTTACCAACATTTCGCTCTTCTAATCGACCAGATAAGACCGATAAGGGACAATCACAGCGCTGGTCACCTGAAAGTCAATACGCCTCAACGCTCTGTCGAGTTATACTATTATTTGAGTTGTATCGATGAAAAGGAATGTTTTGCAGTATTTAAAACATAATTTTTCCAAGGGAAGGAATTGAATATGGATAAATTATTTTATAATCCTTAAGAAATCATTTAATTTCTTCTTCTCCACAGAAACCACGCCCGGAGGTAAGAAGTTCTCAATGCAGTCACAGGTGCGAAAGTAGCCGAGGATCATCTAGAACCCAGCTGCAAGATCATCTGAGAGGTTAGCATCATATCATCACCAGCCATTCTGTCCCTTCCATATGGAAGAGCCGTTGCATCACCATACATGCCAATGCATCTAAATAAAATGACTCGTTATTTATTCCCATCTTCCACAATAATTGTACTCTGTTGTGCTATGGAATACAAACTGACTTTACCAGAATAACAATCACTGCACGGTTTGTCGATTTAAACATGTATTCAGTAACTATAAATGGGCAAAACGTTTGGGATGACGATATTCTACGGCTGAGTTCTCTGTGTGATACATGCCATATTATATTGAATTCGTTCAGTTATAGCTGTACATTTGGTTATATTAAACCAACTCAAAAATGAGAAGAAATTAAACATATTTTTGTAACACACCGCTATTTTGCCTGGGTTTAGTTTTATTGAACTCTAACTACTAATTCTAATGCAACATTTAACTCATTTAAATGAATATTGCTCTATGTGTAGGGTTTTGACATCTGAACATCTGGGACCCCATGTGCACACTTCTGGTATAGGGGAAACATGCTTTGGACATCTCATAGAGATGCCATCTGTTTGACAGATTGCTACAATCATTGCCTTGAAGTAAAGTCACGTGCTATTAATTCTCAACTGGGCTATTTTTATGAAATACCACAATGGAGCCTGGACATTGGAAATTCCATTTGGTTTCATTCAGTGCCTTAACACATTGGTGGCTCATTGGTTATACATAAATGGTGCAATGATGCTGGTCTAACCTTAGGTGATTATTATGTAACAGTTACGTTATATTGTTTTAATTGCAGCCTTTTCAACTTGGCACATTGGTAAAAACTAGGTTAAAATAGATAATGCGCCTTCGGTTTTCACAGACATAACAATTACAGTATTCATTTGTTCCAAATGTGTACCTCCTTTCTTGGCTCACATCTACTGATCTGGCTACAAGATAGATGCACCCCTCCCCCCCCCCCCCAAAAAAGAAAAAAAAGTGCACGGAAAAGATCGGTAATCATTGACAACTTTAAACACATGTAACAGTACACTTAAACTGCATTTGTTGATCAGTAGGTTTAATAATGTGTAATGAAGTCTTAGGAGATACCTAAATAATTATAATATACATTAAATTTCGGGTATTAAAATTGGTGGGTTATCTCAGAAGCACCAGATGCAATTTTGCTAAAGAAAGTCAGGGATGGGTTATATTCTCATTTTCTGTAGAATCATAGTATTAAAAAATCCAGAAAATTTAAAAAATCTGATGTTAATTAACGTCATCCATTTTTTGCACAATGAATGGAGTGGAAGAAATGATGCTCAGATGAATTCAGTATCCAGAGAGCTTAGAGTTATCCGACATTTATCTTACAGGATAAGGGAAACCCGCGGAGAAAGAACACCTTATCCAGTTAGCTCACAATTACAATTAATTACAATTCGCCAGTTCCTCTGTCACAGGTCCACTCTACACTCACAATTACGTACAACTCCTCTGATACACGTACACAGTCTTCCGGTCCGTTCACTCACTCGGCGCTCCTTACGGCTGCTCGCCAAGAACAGATTTCTCGGTCGCATCGTGCTTCTATTTATAGGTGGCTAAATTTTTCTAGAGAATTCTTTACCATGGAGAGGGAAAGATATTCCGGAGATTATGCATTCTTTCAGGCGGCAGGAGGAGGAGGAAGAGATGGCTAGTGATGTATTTCCAACCATCCCCTCGTTAGCGCTACAAGATAAATGGGTAGGCGTGGCCTGAAAGGATCCTGCCCCTTACCCAGCTGCCAGTTGGTCCTGCCTTCCGTTAATTGGGTGACAATACACTCCCGAAGATAAAATGAAATTAATTTGATAACTGAAAATAAATTTGCAATTAAGTAATATTTATAGATTAAAACAGGTTTTATGGGACTGACAGAAGAGTGAATAAAATTGTACCTATACATATATAGCAGATTTCATATTGGTATTTAAATAATATGGTAGTATTTTACTTTCCTAAAATTACGGTTTCATATAGTGACCAGAAAGAAAAGTTTTACATAAAAGCATAAAAAACTATTAAAGATATGACTATGGAATTTAAAACGTCCTTATAATTTTGGTAGGGTAGTGTGTGACAAAAAAAAAAAAAAAAAAAAAAAAAATAGCAAAATTTGAGTATTTCACCTAGGGTACCAGTAACAGGGTCGTTCTTAGCAATAGGGGATGACTCACGTTCGATTCCAGGTATCTTCGCGGAGATTTTCTGCCTTGAGAGACCTGGTCTATGTGTGTTGGTCTTGGATGGGCCAATTAAAGAAGTAGCGGCTCTGGGGTTCGAAGACACAAATTGACAAGGAGGGACTAGAATCACACTTTTAACACTGTGGTGGGTCAGGCCCAGACCTGGAAAGGGTTGTTACGCTACGAGGTTAATACATTTAAACCATTGAAAGAACCTTAAATCTGTTTGCTGCGAAACAGTTCGTTGGCGAATTCATTGGACGGCTGCAAATCATCTACTGTGTGGGTGAACGTATGACTATGTTGTGTTTATTGCTTGTTGTTAACTGTGAGGCAGGTAAATTTGGACCATTCGAGGTGAGTGTAAGAAGACTGGTTTTCGTCTGGAACTATTCTGTAGTACAATAAAACCAAGGCTTCCCTTCAATAAAGTTTACCGCAAAAGCCATTCTGCCAGCCTTGCTCTGAATTCAAAGTGGGGGTTTAACCTATATTCCAAGGGCTACATCTTATTGCCAACCCCGGCCTCCTCCTTGCCAAATATTGTAAAAAGGTTTCACCTTTTGTTTCTTTTTCTATACCATCAAGATGCAATTTACCGATTGCAGAAAGGTTTTTGACAGTAAAGCGCTGTGCCAGAGAAACATGTGTGTGTTTACTTCTCTAGTATGATCTTGACCAGCAAACCAGATTTGAAGGTTCTTTTATTTGCAAATTTTCTGTAATATTGTATCTAAAAGGTAAGAGAGGACAAAAAGTGCAAGAAACTGTACAAAAACAGTCTCGGAGTATAAAATGTCTACGTAATACACATCTTTGCAATGAAATATTGCAAATACATGAAATAATTAATTACGTTTATTGATACTGATTCTTTCAAAAATATACTTTTATTGCAGCTATACGATTTCTCTTCAATCTAGGTACATGGAGTGGCATTGCAAAATGGAATGAGATTTTCTTGAAAGCAAGTTAATGTTGCGTTGTCATCTAATACTGAGCTATGGTAGAGAAATTATGGGTCAGTTAAATAAATTATATATTCTAATAAAATTAAATATGAATATTTTGAGAAGTCATGTTAAATGTTAAGGGATTATAGGTTTGGCAATAGATTATGAGTATATGTTGACTGGGGGGAGGGAAATATGATGTTAAATACGACAATTAGCGTCGGCTGATTTTCAGGCCAATTCGGAGAATTACGCGAATTCTATCGCATTCGTCTCCCGGACTACTTAATCCACATTTTTACCAGTTTTCTCACTGATCACACTTTTGCGGTGCGCATTGGAGGCACTCTTTCAGCTGAGCGTCGTATTACAGCAAGCGTTCCACAAGGTTCAATACTGGCACCAACGCTGTTTCGTATTTACACCTCTGACATTCCAGACATGGCTCCAACCTCAATTGCCCTGTATGCTGACGACACTGATTTATTTTACTCTCACTCCGATCTACATTCTGCTGTACGAACCTTACAGCTCTTTCTTGATCGCCTCGTTCAATGGTGTCAAAATAGGTGCATCTCCCTTAATACCCAGAAAACTGTAGCCAAGATTTTTACTTAACGCCGCTATAATCCCTCTCCGCCTATACGCCTTCTGACTGATCATGTGCCGTGGCTCCCTTCACCTACACCAGTCAAGTATCTTGGAGTGTTACTGGACACTCGGCTTACGTGGAAGCCTCATATTGACCGCACCATTATCCTGGCATCGTCTTTCATAACTGTCTCCATTATTTCACAAACGCACTTCACTTGCTTTAGAATCTTCACTGCTCCTGTACAAATCTCTGGTTCGACCTCTTATTACTTATGCCTGCCAGGTCTGGGGGGGGGGCTGTCAGTACATGTCACCTGAGGCGTCTACAGGTCATCCAGAGTCGATTTTTGCGAATCGCCACCAATGCTCCTTGGTTTGTCCGCAACCAGCAGTTGCATCACGAGCTGGGACTTCTTCCTCTCCACCATTTCATCTGACAGACTGCTCGACGCTTCTTCTACAATCTACGCCACGTCCCAGGAGCTGTGACGTATAATATCGGCGTCCGAAGTCGCCGGCTAACGCGGCTGAAGCGACGACTACCACAGGACCTGCTTTACAGTGATGACACTTCCACATCTGAATAATCTACTGTTTCAATTTATCGTTTCTATTATTCTGTTCTACTATGTAAATTCTCACTATGGAAGTATGTATACCATTTTATTAGTTCAGTGCCAGATTTATATTAGTGCAATAACACATTTGTTTTAGTTCAGAGAGGGCACATTGTCCTACCTCTACAATGTTATTACTCTGTGATTATTTTGTATCTGTTCTCAGATCTGTAAAGCATATATTATTGCTGACCGATCTAATAAATCTATTAAAAAAAAGAATTACGCGAGTAAAAAGAGAAGGTTGCTATCCAAGGTTGTCAGATTAGGTATGACAGACTAGCCTGAGATTCTTGGAATATGAGGTAGGATTTCTTTGAAATGTTTAGACAGGATTTGGTAGTATATAGTGATACTGAGATAAAAAGAAGAATGCTTGAAGTATGTAGCTAAGGGGTTGGGAACAGGAATAAGAAATTCGGTAAAAGAATGGAAGACAAAGGGAAACACTTGGTGTGGACAGAAGTTTGGAAGTTTGAAAGAATTTACTGTAGTAAAATTAACTAATTATGATAGGAAAGCTATCAAAGAAATTTGTCCTAATATAGGGTATAAGGAAACAGCAATATGTGCAACTATATATCACTGTAGCTCAACAGACAGTACAGTTGTGTTTCTACAACATAGTAGAAAGGTGAGGTGATTCCTCCACATAATACTCAACAATAAAAATTCCACTGGCAACCCAAGTAATTCAAAAGCTTGTTTCTATACATTAGAGACTATCAAATGAGGAACTGTTGAAGAGATGTGCTGCAGGGAAAACTCAAAATGCCAATGAGGCCTTTAACAAAATAATAAGGTTCAAGTGTCGAAAGGATATTTTTATTTTAAAGAAAAAATTGCATGTTGGGGTGACAAGAGCATTGTGCCAGTTCAGTATGGGATACATGGCTAGTGAAAAATTAATCAAAGAAGCTCAAAGTCTTCACATCAGCTCAGCTTCAAAGACAATTAGCCATGTAAGGCACCAACGTCGACAGTAGAGAAGCTTTAAATCTGGTCAACATTTTTCCAAAGCTTCTTGAAAGAAGCTATACCTCTCTAAGATTGTTGCAGAAGAGAAGAGCAGGAAGGACAAGGGTCAATCTTATTGAGCTGGTGAATTTTAAGAGATCTCAAAGTCAGAGGTACTGAAATGCTGCATGCTGGAACTTTAAACTCTGTTTTCTGGTAAACTTTTTTTTCAACATTTTGACATATGGAAAAGAAGGCACACGATGAAATTTTTTATGTATTTCTGTTAAATTTTTATTATAATACCTTAAAATTCCATTAAATGGAAATACATTAAATATTACTTTTCTAAAAACATACTTTAATTTTTAATAAAAATTAAATAAAATGGGAAAAACCGAAAATATAACAAATTTGTGAATTATGCATAATTCATAATAATTATATAATAATGTGGTATTGCAAAATGTAATGAGATGTTCTTGAAAGCAGTTAATCGTAATTCTGAGCTATGCCAGAGAAATTATGGGTCAATTAAATAAATTATAACTTCTAATAAAATTAAATATTAATATTTTGTGAAGTTATGCTAAATATTAAGGGGTTATATGTTTGGCAATAGACTATACGTTGGCTGGGGGTAATATGACATTAAATACGATAATTAGCGTCGGCTGATTTTCAAGAAAATTAATAGAAGTAGTTTGGAGAATTACGCGAGTAAAAAGAGAAGGTTGCTATCCAAAGTTTTCAGATTAGGTATGACAGACTAGCCAAGGATTCTTGGAATGTGAGGTAGGATTTCTTAGAAATTTATAGAGGCACTCTGATTTGTAGAGCACCAAATATCAGAAAGGTAGAAATGAGGTGCCAACATCAAATTACCTATGAGTGAAGGCCTTGGATTCATCACCTGCTGGGAGGCTATTAGGATAATTTGAAGCTTAATAGCACATCCTGAACATAATCTATTATACTTCTGGTTTCATCAATGGTGGGACAAGAGACAGATATAGTGGCCGCGCTTAAACCATCCCCAACCGGCTCTCTTTGTAGCGAAAAACTGTTCTTCCCCCTAACCACAATGTCATAAACATCTTAGGAAACACCAACCGGGGTCAGAGGTGAAGAATGTTAGGCTCGTGTTTACAGCTGAGAATATCCAGTGTTGCCGTTGTTTAAATTAACTTTTAGAGGCAAAATATAAATAAATAAAGCAAAATTCACTGTAAGAAATCGTCATTGATCTTTTCAAATAAATTTTAAATGATTAATGTTTCCTATCATAATACATAATGTTACAACTCTTTATAACATAACTGAAAAGAAATATATCACCTACGCTGTTATGGTATTAGTACTTCTATTACGTACAAGAACTAAATGCGTATTATTAGCATAATATCTAAGGAAAGTTTAGTAAAACATCATTACAATTTTTAAAGGGTTAAACTGCATCAATGTGCATGAATTTGCGAGGGATATTTACTTGCGAATTAAAGAAGCACTTTGGATATTCTGGTAGTTAATAATAATTTATAAGCAAAGATTGCACGTTAGAGCTTTGTTTATTGCAATCGTGAGCCGTTTTATCCTAAAACATTTTCCTTTATTCTATGGTAGCTACAGGTGGTGAATTTCAGTTGATTTAACAAAGCAATAAACACTTAAAAAAAACAACAACCAAGGAATTAAAGAAAAACTAGTAAGGAAACTCTATTACTCTTTTCAAATTTTCGAAACTTTTTACAAGGATGTCTGCTAATTTTACAAGTTTGAATAAAGTTAAGCATTGTATTTGTTTATGGGGGGTGGGTCTTCTGCTAAACACAATTTAAATAAATAATCACGTACATTCCGCATAATAATTAAATATGCCATAAACGCTTTAGAACTCGAAAAAGTTTAGATACTTTTATATATATATTACAAGTATGAACGGAAATCCATGTTAGCATATCCATGTTAGGTTCGATACCCACGGTCTCCACATCTTAATTAAATTACGCAAGTGCTAAACGCAAATAACTATTAAACACAAATAAATTTATAATACTATACTAAGTAAAACACTATGTAACTTCTATAAATATAAGCTTAATTAACACACATAGGAAGCACGTTTGCACAGTCTAAGATAATTTCTGAGGACACAAGAAAAATATTGCAACAGCGCTCTAACTTGGTGAACGTATTAAGAAGGGCCACCCATATGTTTAAGGGTGGAAAACCCTTATAATTGCTTACATGTGAGGAGGCGTGGTCAGAAGGGAAAGCTTTTGACGCCGCCTGGGATTCAATGGACGAGGCTACCATAGTAGAGGATTAGGTGTCATTCTGGCCTCAGTGGCACAACCGCGTGTTATAGCCAGATAAAGGAATCGAATACTTTAACATAGGGCAGTAGTAGTTTCCATTGGTCGGCAATCGTTGAAGTTTAGATGCTTCATTAAATGTTTTGAAGTCAGAATCAGTGTCATCCTTCCTTCATCATCCTTGAGGCTACCATAGTAGAGGATTAGGTGTCATTCTGGCCTCAGTGGCACAACCGCGTGTTATAGCCAGATAAAGGAATCGAATACTTTAACATAGGGCAGTAGTAGTTTCCATTGGTCGGCAATCGTTGAAGTTTAGATGCTTCATTAAATGTTTTGAAGTCAGAATCAGTGTCATCCTTCCTTCATCATCCTTCCTTTCAGAGTTCATAAGGCCAGAACATAACAATAATACTTATCGTTGCAACAAACATTAGAACTGGCAGCATGGGGGACTCATATGCACCCTCATACACTCATTTCCTGGTAAACAGATACCCTACCGGAGCAGTTCAACAGTTCAAGCTCCTCTGCCCTTCATACCCCTCCAGCCTTCTTGGCTAGACAGGAAGGCCAGAGGGGTATGAAGGGCAGAGGAGCTTGAACTGTTGAACTGCTCCAGTAGCAGATCTGTTTACTGGGAACAACACCCACGACAAGAAGGCTGGAGGGGTATGAAGGGCAGAGGAGCTTGCACTGTTTATCTGCTCCAGTAGCAGATCTGTTTACTGGGAACAATACCCACGACAAGAAGGCTGGAGGGGTACGAAGGGCACAGGAGCTTGAACTATTGATCTGCTCCAGTAGCAGATCTGTTTACTGGGAACAATACCCACGACAAGT
The DNA here is from genome assembly GCA_030765055.1 of Mantis religiosa. NCBI lineage: Eukaryota > Metazoa > Arthropoda > Insecta > Mantodea > Mantidae > Mantis > Mantis religiosa. The sequence continues at coordinate 40,260,522 of CM060951.1, forward strand.
AGGCTGGAAGGGTATGAGGGGCAGAGGAGCTTGAACTGTTTATCTGCTCCAGTAGCAGATCTGTTTACTGGGAACAATACCCACGACAAGAAGGCTAGAGGGTTATGAAGGGCAGAGGAGCTTGACTGTTTATCTGCTCCAGTAGCAGATCTGTTTACTGGGAACAATACCCACGACAAGAAGGCTAGAGGGGTATGAAGGGCAGAGGAGCTTGAACTGTTTATCTGCTCCAGTAGCAGATCAGTTTACTGGGAACAATACCCACGACAAGAAGGCTGGAGGAGTATGAAGGGAAGAGGAGCTTGCACTGTTTATCTGCTCCAGTAGCAGATCTGTTTACTGGGAACAATACCCACGACAACAAGGCTGGAGGGGTATGAAGGGCACAGGAGCTTGAACTATTGATCTGCTCCAGTAGATCTGTTTACTGGGAACAATACCCACGACAAGTAGGCTGGAAGGGTATGAAGGGCAGAGGAGCTTGAACTGTTTATCTGCTCCAGTAGCAGATCTGTTTACTGGGAACAATACCCACGACAAGAAGGCTAGAGGGGATGAAGGGCAGAGGAGCTTGAACTGTTTATCTGCTCCAGTAGCAGATCTGTTTACTGAGAACAATAGTCACGACAAGAAGGCTAGAGGGGTATGAAGGGCAGAGGAGTTTGAACTGTTTAACTGCTCCAGTAGCAGATCTTTTACTGGGAACAATACACACGACAAGAAGGCTGGAGGGGTATGAAGGGCAGAGGAGCTTGAACTGTTTATCTGCTCCAGTAGCAGATCTGTTTACTAGGAACACTTACGGATAGTTAAATTCATGGGAATATAAATTCAAAATTTAAAACACAGAGCAATTCTGAATAATTAATTCTTTTATTAGGCAATGTAAAACTAAGGCAGAAGAGAAAAGATAACTTCATCGGAAAGGTTGCTCTTTTGCTTCACCGTAACGGTCTCTAGCTGCTTTCTTAGGTTTAATATAGTTATTGTTTCCTCTATTTTATGTAATTCTGTTTCTTTTATTGGTAACACATTCGTTCTACATACACACATACACATACCTACCAAGGAAAATGGAGGGCAGCCCTACCAAGAAATACTAAATGGAAATGCTTTAGAACTTTGCCGACGATTATTAGCCTATATTCAGTCCTTAATAACCACTTTTTTGGATACTTTATGTTTCGCACAATATTTACTCCAAGTCTGTAGTCTATTGCCATATACTGTCTATGTGCACAGTTGCTGTGCATCTTTTCGTCAAAACATTAAGTTACAATGCGAACAAGAAAGATAAGAAACACTAGAAGGCAAACTGTGATAAAGTTACTTTTATTTTTTGAAGTAGTAGTTTCTGTCAGTTCACAGTACGTTCCGGAAGTGATTCTTGGCAAACTCGAGTTGAAGTTTAGACCTTTTTTTTCCTCTCGAGAAGGAAACCGTCACATCGTAGTGTGCCAAACCATGAAAGATGTTGACTTCTCGCACCATCTGCGACGTTTCTAAAGATGACAGCATACATCCTATCGTTCTGGTAGTGCACTGACAGTCCTACGTAACAGAAGAGATCCTTCAATAGCGTATCATTCCTACCATTTACATGTAGTACAGTGTTTTGTAGATTCCATCCTGTCTGATTGTGAGTAATGCTATTGAACTAGAAGTTTATAAAGCTAATTTAAGTGCAACCAAGATCAAAAATATGACAACGTAGCTGTACAAGCTTAGGATAAACTCTACTTATTCATACACTAAAGTGGCTATGTTGGTAGAAAGATGGAATTATGGATAGATAGGGAATTTGTGTGTGTGCTAGATCATTAAGATATGTAGAAAATAATTTATGCGTCATTAACCTACGTGTACATATAAATGCAAATTAAAGGCGAAAACAAGACAGGAAGCAAAAATAATAAGTTGCAAGTACATTAGGTATGTACATAATATGTATACTCAATATGAATACTTTTAGAAACGTTATTTTTATCCCTGTTTTATAGTGTTTCTCCTAGAACTGTATGCAGTGCTCCTCTGTAACCATTCTCGAAACATCCACATAATTTAGTTTTTAGCACTCATGATATTCCCTTCTCGTAAGCTACTACTGCTTTTTCGAGGGTAGAAAATCGATGACAACGTATTTATCCTTAAGCAAATGATAGAAAAGAGAATATAATTTAATTTGGAGACTCACCTTTCCTTCGTGGATTTTGAGAAGGCTTTCGACCGAGTAGAACATAATAAATTATGGCAGATATTAAAGACAAATAGTTACCCGGAGCATTTGATTAAAATCATACAAAGTTTATACGTATATAACATAATGGTTATTGAAGTGAATGGGAAGTTAACAGAAGAAATTAGAATAAATCAAGGACTTAAACAAGGGTGCAGTCTATCGCCCATTTTATTTAATATATATCTAGACGATATTTTAAACAAATGGAAATTTAAAGTAAATAGTGGTATTAACATAGAACAACGAACGTTAAATATATTGATGTTTGCTTATGATGTAGTTTTAATTTTTGACAATGAGGATAAGCTGCAAAAAGCAATGTATGAATTGAATAAAATCAGTAAAATTTATAATATGAAAATTTCAAATAAAAAAGCCAAGGTAATGGCATTCCACGGCAAATATCCGGTAAGGACAAACATTCTAATTGAGAATAATATTATTGAACAAGTGTCACATTTTAAGTATCTTGGATGCGACATAAGTTATGAAAGGGGTCAAGATATAAGTCAGAAAATAAGTAAGTTCCGAGCAGTAACTGGAACAATTAAGAGAACGCTAAAAGTTAAAACAAGAAGAGAAACTCAATTAAAATTTTATTCTGTCATGGCACTCCCTGTCTTGCTATATGGAAGCGAGACATGGACATTAAGAAACAAAGATTTCAGTAAGATACAAGCAGCAGAAATGCGTTTCCTAAGATCTGTTAAGGGATGTACAAGGGAGATCAACTTAGAAATGAAGACATAAGAAATGAATTAAACATCAATTCTGTTTTATTAAAATTAATGGAATATAGAGAAAATTGGCTCCAACATTTAGGAAGAATGACTCCAGAGAAAATCCCTAAACAAATAATGGAATATAAACCTAAAGGACGATGATCAATAGGACGACCTAGGAAACGATGTGTCGATGTGAGACCGGAACAGGCCTAATCCATGGAGGTAGAACAAGAAGATCGGATGGTGCCAATTCAGGAAAACTCCATATTCTCGTCTTCAGTTCCTTGTAGATATTCAATTGCTGTATTAATGATTTGAGCTCATATTATTCCTAAAACTTTCTCTACTACTAAGGGTCACTAGATAAGCATGTGACTAACTAGGGAATGCATTGTTGCTGGGTTGAAACAACTGTGGCTCTCAAATTGTCCAGGTAGCTGAGTTATTTTGTGTAATTCATTTCTCTCTTTATGAGCCTTTACTTCTGGAATGTATGAATACCCTTGCAAGTACAATGGAAGCCCGGTATTTTATGCTGAGTTTCAAACAGTTTCAAAAGGAGCTTAAATTATACTCAGTTACGTTAATATTATAGGGAATGGAACTTCTGTGAACAACTATTTTCAGTTGGTTTAGAGAATTTACTTAAAATTAAGAGAAAAATAGCAGACCAACAACAGTCATCCTTGTTTCACATAATCTTGCCCCGTATCTCTAAACGGTCACGTGACCTTATCACCTCTCATTGGCTACTGTCGTGGTATAGACTGTTGTGCGGTAAAAATTAGTTCGTTATTTAACATGGTGATATATCTTTATATGTTGGAAAAGAATTGTTAAATTTATATTTTCGTAACTGTTTGAATTAAATATATTACGCAACAGAGTTGATTTATCTGAAATGCATGTTGATTCTTAAACGAAGTAAAGAGAAGGTGCCTTTGCTCTCAAGCACATGGCACGATAGCACGTGCTTCAGCAGTAGTGATGCAATATTTCTTTATATGACTAATCACTGACCTTGTTTTGAACTGGAATAGTCATATATCGCCATTCGAAGGTGTGTTGTGCCGAGTGCGAGATCTAAATTATTTTTTATCGTTTATTACGCTTGTACTTATTATATGTATAATGGCCGAGTCTACCACCAGTTTTTCGCTGAAGCATCGCAAGGGAAACATTTACAAAGCGGCGAAAAAAGAATTGTGGTGCATGTGTTTAATGCACTCACAGAGGAGAATCCGTCTTTGTCAGTGAGAGAAGTCGAACAGCTATGCTCTGAACTTATAGGTTTGAGTGTTAGATCCTTAGGAACACAGCAACATGAAATTGAGGCAACAGGAAAGCTTACCATTCCAGGCTCGATATTGTTTTTGGCGAAGACGTTATTTAAGGACAATCAGACTGTACCGGGATACAAATCGCAAAATATACTACCTTGACGACACTAGGGTGAATGAAGGACACACGACAAGTATGGCGCGACACGACTTTAAAGACTGAAAGACAAGCATTTTTGCAAGGTAGGTGTGCTGGTTTTAAAAATTCCCAGTGGAAAATACCGAAGGCCTTTCACTATAAACTTGTTTTAGTTTCATTTCTCATTCATTCAATTTCAACTTGCTCAGTTTAATTATAAACACTTTTTCTTTCATATTCTTATTTGTATGATATTATCTATCTTCCTGGCAATTATTATGACGTTTACTGCAGGTTTAAATGTGACGGGAAGGCACCGCTTATGGCCTATGACGCGAAAGCATTAGGCAATTAGGGTGAGGGGGAAAGTTGTTGCACGCAGAGTGATACGTGTCAGCGGGGCAGTGTTATATGAAACAGAGAGTAGGTACTGAAGGAAACATGCCCATTGTGGAAATAAAAATAAAAGAGAACCAAGACTAACGTACAAGAACAGCGAGCTGACATTAGAAAATTATTAGTTCCTGGAGCGTTTCAAGCAGCCTTCATGAGCAACTTTGTACGAGGTTGATCTGAAAAGTTTCCGACCTAATAAAGATATAAGACACTTTTTTCAGAATATTGTTTATTATTTTTCATTGTAGTCTCCTTGTAACTCTACACACTTCTGCCAGTGAGGCTCCCATCTCTGTAACCCGTCAAAATAGTACTCGGCGGTTTTCTCTGCAAAATAATTGTTCACAAAGATGATTGCCTCTTCATTTGACGAAAATGTGTCCTCCGAGCGCAATTTTCGGACGAGGAAACAAAAAGAAGTCGCTTGGGACTACATCTTGTGTGTAAGGCGGATGGTCAAGCAGTTCAAATCGTAGTTCGTGGATTTTTGCCTTTGGAACCGCTGAGGTGTGAGACTGTGCGTTGTCTTGGTGAAACAGGATTTTCTTTTTCTATAAATGTGGCCGTTTTTTGCAAGTTCTGCCTTCAGCTTGTCAAGTAATGATGCGTAGTATGCTCCCTTAATGGTTTTTCCTTTTTGAAGATTATCGATTAAAATGACTCCATGACTATCCCAAAAACAGTAGCCATCACTTTCCCAGCCGTAAAAAAAAAACCAGGTTTTGCTTCGTTTTGAAGCCGTTTTCCCCCACTGCAGTGCACTGTTAAGACTATATTTTTGTATTCAAGTTCCATCTACAGTAATTTATCGGCTCCAAAACTCGGATTTATCGCGCCTAAGCTGCGCCAAAAGAGCGTTGGAAATGTTCATTCGAACACGTTTTTAGTCTAAGGTGATCAAACGCGGCACCCAACAAGTGGGCAGCTTTCTCATGTCTAAATGTTGATTTAATATATGATATACACGTTCTTTTGACATATTCATAGGTTCAGCTATCTCTCTCACTTTAATTCGGTAGTCGTCTAGCACCATTTGGTGAACTTTTGCGATGTTTTCGACGGTAGTTGCAGTTTTTGGACGTCCCGAACGTTCATCGTCTCCCAAGCTCTTACGGCGTTTAAATTCAGGTACACAAAATTTCACTCTGGTATATGATGATGCAGTGTCCCCATACAGAGAATCCAACTCGTGATTTGCGTAGGCGTATTGCCTTTCAAAAAGAAATATTTAATCACAGCTTGATACTGATTTTGTGCATTTTCATAAAAGCACTCACACCAACTCACTCTAACGTCTGTTGCATAACAACTGAGCGTTCAAAATAACTGAAACTTCAGTGAGTAACTCTCAACAGAAGAACATCGAAATTCACAAGCTTCTATTCTCTTGTTTTGCCATTCTCTTGTTTCTATTCTCTTGTTGAGGTTGCAAACTTTTCAGACCACCCTCCTATAAACAAATTCTTAGAGAAGTTTGCCTGATTATGTCTCAGAGGCAAAGTAGCCCTAAAGATATTACTGTGGACGAAGACACATAAATGTATCCGTATGAACTACAAATAAAGTATCACAAAACTCAAAGATATCAAGGAATGTGGAAATGAAAGTAATTGCTTCTTTGTTATCCATAACTAGTCAAGTGTCAATCACTGTACTGGAAAATCATAGATATGTTGTTGCAAAATGCTACATAGGTGTTACCTTTGGAAAGTCCTTCATAAAATCAAAGAACTCCGTCAAAGACAGGATTAAGTGCTATTTGCTGCACAATAACGGCGTAAACTAAAGCCGCTAATATAAAAATGGAGTTTCTGCAAGGAACCGAGGAGAACTTCTACTCACCCACCCCTATAAAAGATCAAAATGTGACATAAAAATTTAATTATCTTTAAAGCAAATAGTGCATGGGATATATATTATTTTGTGAAGTGAACCTTTTCGAGATATTCGTTGTCATTGATTTAAGCTTTCAAAAACTTATACTTTTCTGCTAAGGAATGCTTCCTCAAGTTTTGGTGATCTAAAGAGGATGGTAGTTTCGAAAGCCATCATATAGTGAAGTTCTTATGAGATTTATCTACCGATTGAGCCAGCAGTATTCTATTACTTCCATTTTACTTACGAGGACTAGGACAATTTCGGGAAGTATTTATCACGATTATCATGGAATAGGTTAAAAAATTAGGATTTGTAACAATTAGTTCGTATAAGAATTAAGGAATTCACGTGAATGCAATAGTTCTGCGTACAATATCGATTTATGCTACGACAGTTCAGAAAATGTAAGTACAATTATGTAAGTATACTTTAATAAATTGCTTTACATATGGAATTACCTCTCGTCAGGTATATGTGTATGTTTTATTGAGATGAGTAGATGTAAACAAGTGTTGAAGCCTATCCCCTTTACGGAGTTAAAATAAATAGGCAGATATGATTCCAGTTGGCTGGTTGTACACTAAAGCAGGATGCTGCATTCAACAACTGCTGTGTACATTACAGACTAGACTGTTATCTAAATGCTAAGTAGGACAAAAAACACAAAGAAGTAACTACTCCGCTGGAAAGTGGAACTTTAGGTCAAGTACTTGCTGAAAGGACGACACTCAAACACATTCATACCGACTACGGTGTTTTAAAGCCTCTCAAATATACATACACACAACTTTAAATCATCAGCTATCCCTACGTACAAGTTCAGGAATGTTAGTTTCTGGATTACGAGAGAAAACTCGTGTTTGGCAGTTCTATTTGTTATTCAGAAGTAAAAGTTATAGTCGTATATAAATTCTATGCAGCAAAGAAGTGACACATACCTTCCATTTTTACACATTTCTCTATCAACTACTTATGATAAAGGAAATGTTATATTATACAGGTTATTTCACAACGCCGCCGAACTATTATAGCCGTTGCGTAGTTAATAACTTAAATAGTCCGAATTACGGTGTCGCAGCTTCGAAGTTCTGTTCGTTATAATTTTATGCAGCATTAAATATTACATTATTTTGTGATTAGGCAGCGCAGTAACCACTGGTGTGCGAACTTTAAAAGTTGTTAATGGGACGCACGTGCCACGAAAACAAAAACATTACTCCTTGCTCTTTATTAGTGACCCTAGGCTACCTTTCAGGTAATGAGGCAAAGGGCAGTTATTTGTGCAAAAGTCGACCAATAACTCGGACAGTTGCAAGGTTGCTCTTCAGCGTAAAACTCAGGGGCGGTCGGTGAGGCATTTTATTGGCGGTGCAACGAAGGAACGAAGGAATGAAGGAACGACGAAGGAACGAAGGAACGACGAAGGAATGAAGGAACGACGAAGGAATGAAGGAACGACGAAGGAACGAAGGAACGACGAAGGAACGAAGGAACGACAAAGGAACGAAAGAACGACGGAGGAACGGAGGAACGGAGGAACGGCGGAACGGAGGAACGGAGGAACGGAGGAACGGAGGAACGGAGGGACGGAGGGACGGAGGGACGGAGGGACGGAGGGACGGAGGCACGGAGGCACGGAGGCACGGGGGAACGGGGGAACGGGGGAACGGGGGAACGGGGGAACGGAGGGACGGAGGGACGGAGGAACGGAGGAACGGAGGAACGGGGGAACGGGGGAACGGAGGAACGGAGGAACGGAGGAAGGAAAGAATGAGCGAACGAACGAATGAGGGTTGTTAAAAGATAAATACGTGTACTAATTTCGAACGATTCGGGCAATCTTATCAATAATCCATCCTATTTTATAGTATACTGTACCAAACAGAACGTACAGGGAAACGGAAATACATATTTATTACATCCGTACTTTTGTTACGCACAGGTTTAACAAGTAGAGTAAAAGTTTGATAATACAATTCATGAAGAATGTGATACGAAGCGCTCGTGTACGATTTCGCGACAGAGAGACAGTTATCTTAATTCTCATGCTTTACTGCACTCTAGCGGATAAAGCGTAAATTATGCGCCATAGAAATCACGGCACTACCTTCTTCCGTAAGAAACCGTATATAAGCAGAAAATCTAGCCCTTAACACAAGCGCTTATGAGTGTAGATGGTGCGTTTCTGGAATCGGCGCCAAGCCACGAAAAACAACCAGGACATAGCGTTTGCGTTTAGCGTGCCTATTCACACGAAGAAGCAGATACTCAGAAACAATCCTTTTGCGCAATTCCTATACACTTCTCTTTCTTTCGTTTTCATACAGATGGTGCCATGGCACAGCGGCACTACCTCAGAAGCCGCCCCTGGTAAAACTACACAATTCGTCCTAACAGAGAGGATTTTGCGCGTACTTAGCAAATCCAAGCAATATGGAGCTCAGATATATGAACGCCGAAATAACGGATATGGTTTTGATGGATGAAAAAGCTGAAGGGAGTTCAAAGAGCGCACGATTAATTTAGTTTCATTAAATATGTGAATAGTAAAATTAGTTACATCAACGATAATATGTATTTGTTTAACTTCAGAGAATTTTGTTAAGATCTTAATTGACAATACTTTCAACCGCTTACTGTTAATATCAATAGCTTCCTTTTCAGTTATAAATGTTTTCTTTAGTATTATCAAACACGTGAAATAAGATGCTCATCTCATCGTATAAGCCATTTAGTTTTGGTTAATTTACCTACAATTCTTCGATGGTGTTGTCTGCTCTCTTTATCATTCAATGCTTCCATCCTCAACCTCACTAACATTAACTTCCCGCTAAAAGGTACAAGCTTATTTGCCCTCATGGACTGTTATAAACGAATTTGGGAACACATTAAACACTCATAAGCAATAATTAAGCAATAGCTTCTTTATTGTGTTTTCATAAGCCAAAGAAATTCTTAATAGTAGCAAACTAATGCGGAGTATGCCAGTAAGTTTAAAAACAGCTGCAGCATATAGCACGGCGTGTGACCTATACCTGCGAACTCCGACTGCGTGAGGCAACGCGTCGTTGTTTCTGTCACTGCCTAATCCACACTCATTCTGGAACATTTTTATGTGGCTCTATTGACGGTAGAAACTATCTCACACACCAACTACTTCTATATGTTCGTTCGGTATCTTTTTTGAACACCCTGTATATTAAATATTGTATATTTCATCGACATACGCGTTTTGAGATCTACTGAAGATAAAAACTGTCAGTATGGATGCATGTGTATCTCAAACTAAATTTTAAATTATTATCAAGTTATTATAAATCCAGCATATTTCAGGTATGTAAGCTAAAGCTCTTAACAAGTTCACCACTTACACGGTTTAGTACGTTTTTTTATAGTTGAAATACCATGATATCTAAAGAAACAAAGCCTGATGTGTTCCAGTCACATTAGTTTTTCTAATCTTGCACAAATTACTTTAAAAAAAACGCTTATCCTTCTGTGTCTGCCTGGCGTTCAATAGTTCCCGAGTTTGAATCTTGGTCAGGTGACTTATCCGGATACTGTTTTTACGGGGCTCTTTCTTATCCTGAAAAACGAACGTCTTTCCAATACTCTAAGGTCTATGGACCTGGACTCATATGAGCATTATTTCATCTACTTCATTCATCCGCCGAAATGACTTAAAAAGGTTAATCGATAAATGTTATAATGTTAAATAGTATGGAAAATGATTCAAAAAATTATGAAATATTATTAAATATGGCAGCGAACATTGTACAAATAGAATATGACGTGTATCAACTGAAATATTTTGAATTGTCATAGCAACGGCTAGACCAATGACATGGAACTAGCCGAAGTTGGCGTTCTTCTGCATCTTCTGCCGTTTTAGAGGTCGGACGTATATGTTTCTCGGTCCGTAAGTTTTCAGAAAATGCACTGTGAAGAATAGAATTGTAAAATAAATATCTACGTTTGCAAAAGTGCTTATTTCAGTGTTTTGATGACTAGAAAATTGTTAAATAAATTAAGAATTTATCTCGAAAAGAGAGTAACACAAATTATTTATTTCTCCAACAAGTCAATCATCGCTTCTCATCCGCGACCACAGGCAAAGTAAAAGTTTATCATGCTAAGAGGAGAGCAGCTGTAGAAATTTCCAGACCCCATCTCAGTCGGAAACTTCTGGTCCAGTTTCCAGATGATCAACGTGATGTATCATCGCACCACATCGGCATCATCATCCCATCGCCATAAAACTGTTTCAACTGTAAACCCATGTGACTATAACTTATGTAATTTCTTTATATTCAAACACAACCCTCTGTAGGACGGAAAACTGTTTAAATGCCGGAATGATCACTTCCGTTTTAGGGAGTTTTTGCTGTATTTTAATTCTTCACTCCCTCTCCACTGAGGAGCGTATGAGTATCGCTTATATAGGAGAATTTCGTTATGTATGGGGTTACTTTATGTGCAATTGCAAGTAGAATTAAAAGTCATCAGTCTGGAGTTGTTTTAAAGCCGCGATCTTAGGATTAGTCCAGCGCCTAACTAATTAAGCTACCCATACTGACATATGTACTCGTTCACTCGTAGTAATAGAACATTTCTTTCAAATCTAGTTAGTTTTACGTGCCTCTAAACATCCATATTTATATAGAAATATAATTAACAAATCTGTAACGTCACTGACCAACCACGGACTATGCAGTGGGACAGCATCAGAGACCTCTGCTGTCAGAATCAGGAAATCGATACATAGAATCACCACTACCGCCTATCAATATGCAGAATCACGTAGGCCATGTTTAGTAATGTATGGCATGATTCGTACGCATTCCAGCCATGTTTTGTTCTTTGCGTGTTCCGGGCGATGTTTTCTTCCGCTGGGAGTTAGCAGTGGTTCGGCGTGACGTGTCAGAGTTATGTTCTGGCCCTCCACGAGCATTCCAAATATACTTCGTCCCGAAACTCAACCAATGTAGCAACGTGTTCTGTATGTATACACACCTTCATGCAAATCCGTCCACTGATTCAAAGGAATAAGGTGTTACCCTCCATTATAAGCAAGGGGCGTCTGGAAACTGTCTTTCGCGAGGACAAGAGAAAGGAGACGAAAGCTGTCTCTCCTTCTTTCTCCCTCCTACGTCTATATCTCCCTTCTTAATAATTTAGAAGAGAAAACGTCAGTATATTGATAACAAGCGTAAGGCAACAGAGCAAGTTATTCTGACTCCTAACTTAAGGAGTTGTTGACTTCATCAATTCGTTCTTTGGAAATTCCGGATTCAATTTCCGCCAAACAACAATTCTGACTTTTATGCCCGATTTCACCAACAGATGTTAAAATCGACGTTAACAAATGTAACGTAACAATTGTCACAGCGCTAAAACTAATGTTAAATTTCTTGCATTTCACCAACCTGTTTTCTTAAAATGTTAACAAACCTGTGTTAACGCCAAGAAACTTGTAAATATCACAGTTATAGAAGGCTATGGATGATTTTCTGAACGTACTCCGATGCGCTTTTGTTTTCATTTTCGTTTGCACAAATGGCGGATGAACAAAATCATAAATGAAGCCGTGAGACAAATTTCTCATCGACAGAGAAAGAATTGTTAATTGAAATGGTGACGAAGTGTAAGGATATCGTGGAAAATAAGAGGACGGATGTGGTGAATGTAAAGGAGAAAGATGTCGCGGGGAAAATATTGGAAACGAATTTAATTGAAATGCATGTGTCACTACTACAAACACAAACAACTTGTCAGTATTACGTAAATTTAAAACGAGTTGCGAAGAACAAGTGCCTTAAACGTTTCAAGACGGGAGGTGAACAATGTATTATCCACATAATTCAGTGAATTATAAAATCGCAAAGTTATTAATACTTGAAGCAAAGGCGAGATCGGCATATTCCTTTCGATGTATATTCTAACTCATTACGTAAATTTAAAACGAGGTGCGAAGGACAAGTGAGTTGAACGTTTCAAGACGGTATGTGGACAATGTACTATCCACATAATTCAGTGAATTATAAAATCGCAAGGTTACTAATACTTGAAGCAAAGCGAGATAGTCATATTCCTTTCGGTGCATGTTCTAACTCAGCATTACGTAAATTTAAAACGAGGAGCGAAGAAGGGCAAATGACTTGAACGTTTCAAGACTGCAGGTGGACAATGTACTATCCACATAAATCAGTGAATTATAAAATCGCAAAGTTATTAACACTTGCAGCAAAGGCGAGATTGCCATATTCCTTTCGATGCATGTTCTAACCTCTCTTGTACTTCCGCAGTAACCTTCATAGCAACATGTTTCGACAGTCTATACCTCCGTAAAACACTTTTCTTCGGATAGTTCCTCAAAATAATTTCTCCTCATAGGCCGTACTCTACTATGAGTGCCATTTAGACGGTCTTAAATATAGCAAATCGACATCAATAGCTGAGTTCATGCTCGCCATCTTGACTATTTACAATTGTTAAGGACTTAACATTAGAAATTCGGCTTGTTAGTTTAACATGAGATTTAACACGAGTGTTAGGCTAACACTTGTTGGTGAAATGCAATTTTTGTTTTAACTATAGCTAAACACGTGTTAAGGCTTAACACCTGCTGGTGAAATCGGGCATTAGTCTTTTGTGATTTCGCTTGATCAATAAGGGAGATACTATAATGGTTACCCCCCATAACAATTTACTTCCCTTAGTTTCCTATTCATTAATTTTTTCTCATGTTACAGATGTGCTTCCAGTTTTCACGCTATGAGGGAGTGTTGGTCTGATTATTTAATAAGAATAATGTACCCCTTGTGCGCTAGAGAGCTGCCTGGTTGCAGAAGCAGTTCTTCGCACTCACTAAACAGCTTCAGTAGTTGATAGATCTTCAAGCTAGAAAAGGTTATGAACTTCTGTTCCTCTCTGTCACCTTTCGTATATTCTGATTTCTTTATTTATCCCTTTGCCCTGGGGTGGTAGCCATAAACGATCTAGGTCGTGGTGCAAGGTGTTTCCCTCGGTTTTATATCCTTCACTTGTACATAATCTTGCTCCCGAGAGCTACCTGCACAGATAAAAAACATAAAGCAGTTCTGAAAGGTAGAAAACATAAATACAAGATGTTCTGGTATGACTCCATTTTCCACAATATTATACCGAAGCTAATATGAATTATTTTACTCCACAGAAGAACAAAGTAGAAGGGGATTATCTTCATCGGAAGTATTCTGGTCTTCTCCAAAACTCTTATACACATTTGTAGATTTACACAGTTCTGTTATGTTCTACACATATAATACGGTTTAAACTTTGTATTTGTGTAGAAATACAGTGTCTATAACTTCTCAATTTCGTCGTAGAAAAACAAACAAGCATTATGACGATATGGACACAGCCAACTGAAGTCAAGGTTTAAAATTTACACTCTATAAAGCACAACCTGTGATGTGTTGGTTAACATGCATCCAGAGATCTCAGGTATAATTTCGGGCTGGAGAAAGGGAGTTTTTCTTTAGGCCTTAGAGCCTGAATATAAGTGAGAAACAGACATTATTGTCGATAAGCTATTGCTCCAAAAGCAAAGTTACAGATGGAATAGATAAAGGTAAAACTGAACAATTCAATGCCACGGCCGGGATTTCAACCACGGATCTCCTGGTTTCCGTCCTGCGCCGTGGCGTAGTGGGCTAAGGCAGCATGCCTTGGTCCCTGCCCACGAAAAGCGGCCCGGGTTTGATCCCAACAATGGGGTGCGGGTTTTAAGTCCCGGGTATAGGCCCGGTACCCACTCAGCATGGGGAGGAAACTGAGGAGCTTACGCTAGGTAAGCGGCCCTGGTCACGAAAACCAACGTTCCGGCTAGGGGATGCTGAGATGCTGACCACATCTCCTCCCCGTATCGTTTGGATGATCGCGCACCTCTGCCGTGCGTAAATGGGCGTGAGGCCTTGGCCCCCTTAGGGCTGTCGCGCCACTGGTTAAAGTTTAATCTCCTGGTTTTCGTCCATTTGCTCTTACCCATTGATTTACTATGACCAAAATGCCGTCGTGACATTAAGTTCTCCAAGGGACTCGTATATTTCCCCGGTAAACCACTAGAATCTCTCGTATTCGAGATACAGCGTTTGTGGCGACTTACATTGTAAGTACTTGAGTCCCAGGCTTCATCATTAAACTCTAATTATTTAAGTTAATTGATAGAAATTAATCGTTCCTTCACACTAGCCGTGTAGAGGCTAAGGTTTTGGATAGATAAGAGTCAAACTGGTTATGAGTCAATTGGAGAATTTAATGTCACGACCGCACTTTGGCCATAGTCACTCAATGGATAAGAGCTAATGGGCGGAATCAGGAGATCCATGGTTCAAATACCGGCCGTGACATTGAATTTTTCAGTTTGACTCTATCTATACAAAACCTTAGCCTGTACATTGCTAGTGTAAAGGAACGATTAATTCCCATCAATTAACTTAACCGTGATAGACTCTTATATTTAATGGCGACGTAAATATGGAATAAAAATTATGATAAAGGAATATAATCTGTTCCACTCATAAGATTCTTATATCTGTTTCATTATAATGGAGACAAACATTGCATATAGTACCTTGTTTTGTATTTCTTTGTATTTATAATGGATATGAAGGTGTATAGTAGACTTAATTCACTGCCATTTTTAAGAGCTGGTCTCTATGTAATGGCTTTGAGATTCCACTTCATTAGGAAAATTGAATGATGTCTTCCTATTTGGTAAAAGCAGAATTACTTGAAAAGTCAAGCCACTTATACAAGAAATATCTAAAAAGTGCTTAACTCTACAAAAATATCATTTGAAATGAATTCTGTGGAATAACTAGGTGTACTTGTACATTTTTTGTCAGTGATCCAAAATTAATTAGAATAAAGAGAACTATTTCCAGAAAATTCGCCATTTGCATTTTATTTGTGATGATAATATTCTAAATGTATTGCAATTTAAACAAAATACTAAGAGCAATTTTTTAGTTAAAAATGTATATTTATAGATTACTTTGTTTTGAGCAGGCATTTTTGTTGAAAATCGGGTTCACATTCTTGTAAATGGAGAACGTAAATACTAAGTTGTGTATTTTATCGTCATTTCGTTTTTAGCTATGCTATTCACAAACACAGCACACACACAAACATTCGCAGAGACCTTATTTATAAAAATATTTCTCGGTGAGTCTCAGAAACTATATACCAACCGGTAAAGTCTCAGTATAGGATTCTTGGTTACAATGCATC
This sequence comes from Mantis religiosa, assembly GCA_030765055.1. Taxonomy (NCBI): domain Eukaryota; kingdom Metazoa; phylum Arthropoda; class Insecta; order Mantodea; family Mantidae; genus Mantis; species Mantis religiosa. The sequence goes on from CM060951.1 coordinate 40,276,452, forward strand.
TTCCTTTAGTTACTGTAAATACAGAGCAGAGTGGAATGGCATTTTTGTGGTGAATGGTCAGTTCTTCTTTATACGATGTTTTGATACATCTGATGTTGTTTTAATGAAGCTCCCAGTAGCTTATAGAGTCGTGTAGAATGATGTATTTCTCAGGATTGACCGCAGACGTATATTCTCACGAAATATTTTACCACATCAATTTATTTTATTTTACATTTTAGAATTGTTAACTATCTGTGAAATTAACATAAAAAACGTCGTAACGTAACTGTACAAAGCACTTATAAGGCATTCTTCTTGTTTTACAATATAAAATTAAATACTTTTTCATATCGTTGCATATTGGAATTCACAATTAAGTCCATTTTAGCTTATCTTCTGCAACATTCAGAACTTTTACCTGCTCCGGTAGCGGACCTGTTTACTAATCCTTGTTTCACATAAGCTTGCCCTGTATCTCTTAACTGTCGCGTGACCTTATCACCTCTCATTGGCTGCTATTGTGGTACAGATTGTTGTGTGGTAAAAATTAGTTCGTTATTTAACCTGGTGATATATCTTTATATGTTGGAAGAGAATTGTCAAATTTATATTTTCGTAACTGCTAAAATTAAATATATTACGCAACAGAGTTGATTTATCTAAATGCATATTAATCCTTAAACGAAGTAAAGAGGAGGTTCCTTTGCTCTCAATCACATGACACGATAGTACGTGATTTAGCGGTAGTGATGACATATTTGTTTATATGACTTTTGTCACTGAACTTGTTTTGAACTGTATTAGTCATGTATCGCCAATCGAAGGCGTGTTGTGCCGAGTGCGAGAGCTAAATTATTTTATTGATCATTTACTGCGCGTGTACTTATTATATGTATAATGGCAGAGTCTAACGCCAGTTTTTCGCTGAAACTTCGCAAGCGAAAACCTTTACAAAGTGGCGAAAAAGGAATTGTGTTGTATGTATTTAATGCACTCACAGAGAAGAATCCGTCTTTGTCAGTGAGAGAAGTCGCACAGCTTTGCTCTGAACTTACAGGTGTGTTAGATGCGTAGGAACATCGCGACATGAAGCTGCGACAACAGGAAAACTTATCATTACAGGGGCGATATTGCTGAATGGCGAAGACTTTAATTAAGGACAATCAGATTGTACCGGGATTCAAATCGCAAAATATACTACCATGACGAGACTTGGGTGAATGAGGGACACACAAGTATGGCATGACACGACTTTTTAAGGCTGAAAGAGAAGCATTTATGCAAGGTATCTGTGCTGGTTTTTAAAAAATCCCATTGGAAAAGGCCAAAGGCCTTTCATTATAAACTTGTTTCAGTGTCATTGCTCATTCAGTTTCAACTTGCTTAGTTTCATTGTATACTTCATTAGTTTTGCCTGCCTTCATATTCTTACTTGTATGATTTTATATATGTTCCTGGCAATTATTATGACCTTTACTGCAGTTTTAAATGTGACGGGAAGCCACCGCCTATGACCTATGGCACGAGAGCATTAGTCAATCAGGGTGAGAGGGAAGGTAGTTGCACGTGGAGTGATAGATGTCAGCGGGGCAAGGCTATATGAAACAGAAATTATGAAATACGTGTATGAGAGTGTATATGAGTCACCCATGCTGCCAGATCTAACGTTTGTTGCAGTAAATGCAGCGATAGGTAATATGTATGGGAGAGTTATGTGACAACAGTTGTATATTTTAAACCAGCCTTCCTTCTTTGTCATACTCGTAAGGCAAGCATAAACACCGAGGTGACTGCAAAAGTGATTACGTTACACATTCCTGTAGCTTGCTTTCTTGTCGTGGGCAAACAGTAACTTATACTGATACACCTCCGTCTTCTACAACGATAGAACTTAGAATGATCTCCATCGTATTCCATGATAGAACTTATAATTACGTTATACATTTGCAAAGGTAATTTGCATTTGCATTTTCTATGGTAATTAAACATTTTCTTATTATTCACACCATACTTAATGACCACTACATTCATTCCGTATTTCATTTTATAATTTCTCTTTTAAAACTTAATTTAAACAATCAGCGTTCAAATATTATGTTAAAAATAATTTTAAACTTCCAATAATGTCGATAAAAAGCAAATTAACATTATTGATTCTTTTCTATTCCTAGCTCGCTTTACCACACGTCTTAGTTGCTCAAATTTAATTTCGTTCATTTCTTAACAGTTCCAACAACTAATGCGATTTCTTTTGAAATATTTTAAAATAAATTGAAAATATCAAACAATATTTTACGATTTGAAATTAAAACAACTGTTTCACGAGGAAGTATAAGAAAAGAATAATCTATGAGAGGGATTTTATTCCAGACTTGTCAAAATGAAAAGATGAATGCTCTTAATTTTGTCAGTTCAGTGTTGCTTCTGTTACCACATGTGTCTGCAGCATTCACTTTTATAAAAGTATAAGCAGCTGTATAGATACAATTATAAGGTTACCTGTAGATGAAATATTTAGATTGAAAAAGTGTGCTTTCGTCACCATGGAAATTCAGACAACCTGCAGTCTTACACACAAATCTATTCATTTATTGTACTGTATTAAAGCTTTGCAAATATTAGGTTCACAACTTTAATCATTCAGAAAACAAATTCGCGTTCTTAAAGCTTCCTTAAATTATTGCTAAGCAATCCAGTAGTGACGTATTGGAAAGGTAGAATCAATATGAAAAATTCAATAATATAGCCGAGATGTTAAGCACGGATTGTCGGCTTACCATGCTAAAGTGCTAATTGTAAAACATGGGTTGTCATTTTGAATGCATCTCTAACACGGCTGTGTGTGAAAGGACATTTAATTATCAGCGACGTATGCATCAGTCGGAGGGCTGTTTTAATTCGCGGTCGTCGCCTGTGGTTAAGTTGGGACTCTCTTCCTTCACAAGTATGTCTCTATATTGTCCTTTCAGTGATCTTGTTTACCATTTTGATGGCAGCTTTACCTTCTATTCTATAAGGTATGGACATCACTAATTACAAAATACTGACCACGCTTATGTATATTTTATATCTGTGTACTGCACATGGCTTACATTGATTAGAAAGATAAGTGTGTTCAAAGTCTGAGCTCGATTTAAGACGAAGGTATGGTTATATTGATCTCAAAATAAAATACTACAGAGAATAATGTAAGCCCGTCTCGGTTGGCGTGGTTGTAGAGTGTCTGCCTCACGTTCAAGAGGTCCCGAGTTCGAATCTCGTTCAGGGTGAGTTAACTGGATAAGGTTTTTGCCGGGGTTTTCCCTTATCCTGAAAGACGAATGTCGGGTATCTCTAAGCTCCATGGACCTTGGACTCATATGAGCATCATTTCACCCATTCCATTCATCGTCCGATATGACTTAACGTTGGAGGACGTAAAATACAAAAAAAAAAAATAATAATAATAATAATAATAACAACAATAACAACAATAATAATAATAATAATAATAATAATAATAATAATAATAATAATAATAATAATAATAATAATAATAATAATAATAATAATAATAATAATAATAATAATAATAATAATAATAATAATAATAATAATAATAATAATAATAATAATAATAACAACAATAATAATAATAATAATAATAATAATAATAATAATAATAATAATAATAATAATAATAATAATAATAATAATAATAATAATAATAATAATAATAATAATAATAATAATAATAATAATAATAATAATAATAATAATAATAATAATAATAATAATAATAATAATAATAATAATAATAATAATAATAATAATAATAATAATAATAATAATAATAATAATAATAATAATAATAATAATAATAATAATAATAATATAAAATGATCATGTCAACATTCCATAACACTAGTTATTGTAAACCAATTTTGATTTATGTCCAATATTGGCAAACGATCTTATTTCTTTGCATTGTAAGGTATTTCAAATATCACTTCGATCATTAAACCACTGCAAATATAATATCTGAGGGAAGTAGAAGGTGCTGTACTGGGCAATCTATGAGTTTTACAGAATACTAGAAATTGCATGTTTGAATCTAGAAGTGTGTGTGTGTGTGTGTGTGTGTGTGTGTGTGTGTGTGTGTGTGTGTGTGTGTGTGTGTGTGTGTGTATGTGTGTGTGCGTGAACAACATAACTCAAAACGAAAAGTTATTTAAATACTGAGATTGGCATTTTTGTTCAGCATCTATCAAGGACGCAACACAAAGAGTTAAAGAACTACATCCACCTCAAACTAACCCTTCACGTGGAAATATTTTTGAAAATGTAGAAACTGATTAATGATTTTGATTACAATAACATATTTTAACACATGCATTTTCATGGAAAATGAGATGTATATCTTGAAATTTGTGGCACTGTATGTAAAAGAACTATTCATTCTGGGCGACTTTTGCGTAATTGGTTAAGGTTAAGAAATAGAAAAATTCCATACATAAAATGTACTGCTGTTAAGTCACACAAGTAAATAATATCAAAAATAATAGTAATACTAATGATGTTGTTATGGTTTTAAGATAACTACATGAGATATTCGCTGTGCATGATTTCAATGTTCAGATACTATATGCGCACATTTCTTGAGCTTTCGGGCCCCAAGTCCTCATTCAGTAGGTTTACCATGTTTCCGTTAACACAGATGACAACTATGAAACATGAAAAGCACTATATATTCTGACATCTAGTGGCTAATATGCTAAGCTTTCACACGTGCGCTATTTCGTTTTGAGCAACTTTAAGGTTAATTATTAGCTAAGCAGTTTATAACAAATCTAAGAGCAATGTGGATGTAGGGTACACGCCTTTATCCGCCTACTTCTGTATAACTGTGATCTGAGTGCAATTAGGCTGCCTTAGGCAAAACTTAAGACTATTTTCAGAGGACGCAATTTTAACTGGAGAGCCAGAAATCTGCAGAAACTAGCTATAGACGCGACAGATTGAGAAGGATAGGTACTGTAAGAAGCTCCAAGAGCTGTAAATGCAATATTTAAGAAACGATTGTGCAGTAGAAAATCAGTTATTGAAATTATTAGCACATCCGAGGATGCCACCGATAAAACTGACGCAGTGACTTGAAAATCGAAGATTCACAAAGCGAGTGAGTGAGTGTTTATAGCTGTCACTTTTATATGCTTCATAAAATAGTAAATATATAAATATACAGTTTAATGTATGGAGTTCAATTTATTGTTTTTCCACACGGTTCACAACTTTGGCAGCAATCTTCACTGATCTTACCGCGATTTGGCAGAAATTGTGTTTTTCTAGGTTGACAACACTGCAGAAACCAGAGCGTTAGCTCTCTCTTCCTTCGCTCTGCCCCCACCTCACCGTAATTCCAGCGTTCAAGAAAACGTGCGCACATAGTATTTATACTTTTAGCAAACAGGAGTTATTCTGATTTTATATTCTGGCCATATAAAAGGAATTTAATGTGAAAGTCATCACGAAGTGACCCGCTCTAAAATCTTCCGCCTATCGCTTGCATTTACTGGATTCTCTCATTGCCGTTGTACCTATAAATAAATATGGAATAAATCCATTTCTACAATCTTTTATTAACATTAAGTAAATATAACAATAAGCCGATTTAGAAACAGTTTGTCAAATTTGGTAGAGAAGGTCTTGCAAGTCTGCCTCACGTTCAAGACGTTCCTAGTTGGAATGTCGCCCAGGGCCAGTTATCTGGATAAGGTTTTCACTGGGTTTTCTCTTATACTGAAAGATGTATGTTGGGCAGCTCCAAGCTCTATGGACTCTGGCCTTATTTGAGCATAATTTCACACATTTCATTCATCATCCGATATGACAACGGTGGAAGACATAGTTAAAAGTATCAAATATGACATCTATAGCCTTGTAAATCTTGAAGTGACATTTGAAAGATGTGGCGTACCAGATAATCACATTACAACAGTAAATTTTAACGAAAACATTTGAGTTAGAGCTTAAAACTTAGTTTTGCATTTAATGAAGCATAAAGCAAATTTCTTTTCACCATGTATACACATCTATTCCTTACTTAGGTTGGTTATGACAAGTTTCGAGAAAAACACAATAGTACTGCAACGACTTAGTGGCAGAAGTATGGGGAAATGTCAGATTCTTCTAGTGAATCTTGTTCGGAAACTTTTGAAAAGCTGTATATTGATATTGCTGTGTGTCAACTGAAGCGACCTAAGCTCCTTAGGCTGTTAACAGAGAAGACCAATAAATCAATAACGGGTTCCAGCAGGCTGAAATAAAAATACAGTATTTGTGTGCTACGAAATTCTGCGAAGAAATATTACAACCAGCACTACAAAATAAGTAGGAAACTATTGCAAAGTACACTAAGAAGATTGTTGTAATACGCCTTCCTTTCATTGTGTATAGAAGTTATTTAGTAGTCAAAGTAAGGAAGCATATTTAAGCACAAAGTATACAAGTAACGCAAGCACCACCTTCCATTTTCGGTTGAGTGTAATGAAATATGCTGCCGCTTCTGGTTTCCTATACTATCTATCTTTTTTAATATTGCCTGAATCTCCTTATAGTCGTCTTGTAGGAGCGGTGTCAGCTGCCGTGGTGGTGGCAGCTGCCCTGGTGTTGTCAAGGTAGTTCCTCATTAGGTCCTTGAGAGTACAATTAATGAATATTAAAGGAAAGAGTAGGGGCCACAGGTTGTGGGGCTGGAGGGACCAACCATCGCCCACACTCCAATACTGCACACTAATCAAGACGCCCTTTGTGGACAGAGGTCGAGGATGCAGGAGTCGAACGGTAGACCTTGGTCTCTCATCGAGGTATTGTTGGAATCTCTGTATCCTTGTTCCCCACCAGCGAGCGAGTGAGTCTGTTATTTGAGTTCAAGTTGCACACAAACGCATTAGCCTATCAACAAAGCTCATTGGTATGGAACTGCGAAGAGGGAGGATGTAGAAAATACTTCACCTCTGTCACTGGAAGGTATCTTGGTCACAACAAGCCACACAAGCCCCTGGATAGTCCGTCTTTTGTAACCAAATTATGGCACTTAAGTGCAACAATGAACAATGTGCGTTTCAGGCTCAGGTTCGAAGGGAGAGCATAAAGTAGGACAAACATCAGATCTTCTCCTGGCTAAGGTCCGAGCTGGGCGACCGGATTGGTCGCTGAGGTTGAGGCAGAGGCAAATTCCTTGGGTTCCCACTGCCAAATACCTTGGCGTTCACGTCGATCGCGGTCTCACCTACGCACCTCATGTCCGGGTCAAAGCCGGACAAGGGCATGCAGTGCTAACGCAGTTATACCCAATTCTTAAATCCACCAGGCCAAAGCACCTCAAACTACGCCTGTATCGGGCGATTATACCGCCCTTGATTCTGTACGGCTGCGAAGTCTGGGGATCAGCGGATCCCTCCACTATTCGCAGACTACAGCGCGTCCAGAACAGGGCACTGCGCATGATATACGATACCGGGCGTAGATTCCCGTCCCACATCCTTCATACCTACTCCGGGGTCCCGTACATCTACGATAAGCTGAACTCCCATGCAAACATCTTGGTGAACACCCTTGTCCGCTACGACCACAGGGCTCCTCGCCGCCGACCGAGCTACCGGTTGCCCAAAGATGCTTTGGGTAACTAGAACTGTACAGGGCTACATTCCCCTGACTTCAACCCCCCAAGCCCAAAAATGGGCTTAGTAAGTCCAATACCTAAACACTGTTCCTTTCCCTCTAGCTTGTTAAGCGGACTGTGCTCAGATGCCTCCCAGGCAGGCGGAAGAGCGCAGCCAGCACTGGGCGCATAGCCCCCTACGGGGCAACAGCGCGCATAAGGCTAGATATACCACTGCCGAAGACAACCGCCTGAGACAAAGATGACTCTCTTATACTGTCCAGATAAAGGCGCGATAAGCGGCTAGGTGCTGGGCAGCAAACACTCGACTCTTCTGCTGGTTTGCTGGATAAGTGGAGTGCTAGAGACATGTAAGCGCTCGGCGGAGACGGTTTAGTATTCCTTTCCAATTTAGAACCTGCTCATTATTTAGGGACGATTCAATGTATTGTCGTGCTGCTCGAACAGTTACTATGGATTTATCTTTGATAATAGAAACCCCTCAGAAAACGCACTGATTATTCTTGCAAGAGTGAGAGGGGAACTGCCGCGCTTCCCAGCCCTGTGCGAAGCATCCATGAACGCGTCACTTCAGCCAATGAAATTCGCAAGAATCACAAATGACACTCTACGTGGAGTAATCAGTGCGTTATCTCAGAGGTAAACGTTCGATCAGCACGACAATACTCAACTATGCATTTCCAAATATGTGCCTAGATATGAAACTACTATTCTACCTGTGCTCCAAGTGGAGATTCCTAGGAGGAAGGAATTAGGAAGGGAGAGGAAACAGAGAGCTTCTGAATCAAAGAGTCGCGACAAAGCATACGGCCCTACAATTTACTAGTTGGAAACTCGCCGATAGGCCAGCACCACATTGTGGTCCAGAAACGGCACAATAGGCCACTCAGAAGACCGTTCTATCTTAGGAGAAAATGTTTACCAGGAGCATATCATCCTGCCATCCACCGCCGAGCCTCCTGCCGACACTTCTACACTGAATGAGACCACCAGATAAGTTTTAATGTGCAGTAATAATGAAGATGTCATGAAGGGACAGTTTAAGCGCAGAGGTTGTACCCCCATTAGACCTGGACCCGTAGGATCAAGGACCCGGGCCTCCTTCAACACGGGAGCGATGGATACTCCGGGGGTGTTTCCATGGGCCAAAACCTTGAGCCTAAAAATCCCCCCTCCCCCGCTCAGCACAACGCCAAGACAGGTGGAAGTGGATATGCCACTTACGCGCGTCAACCCCGCAGGGAAGACTACCGAAAACCTCGGTGGGGCCGCCTGGTGATCTAGCACACCTTCTACTAGCTCTGCAGGCTAGTACCCGGGACTTATTAGGCAACCCTCTACACCCTCTGGGCTGCCGTAGCCTGGCCGGAGGTACCCAATTCCCTGTGGGTGTCAGGAACACACTGCCCCGCCGAGTCCAACCCAATCCGAACGACCAGTTCGGCCAGAGGTTCTCTAGTAACTTCAGAGATAACACGAGTGCTAAGGGTCCGCAGCGCCCGCACCTCGGCAGCCGATGAGTAATTCGGGGGATGGTATTCACCTGGCGACCCGGGAAAAACTCCCAAAAATATTGGATCAGTTAAGCCGGCCACGGGAATTGAACTCGTACCTCCCCAATGCGAGCCACAGAGGAAACCGCTTGAGCTATCCCGCTCGGTAAATGACTATTATTATACTACATATGTATGTGTTAATATTAATTTCCCTGCTACATATCATCATTCTAAATCATGAAGAAGTTTCAGGAATAAAAAAAAAGAGTTAGAATAAGTTTGTATCTTGTTTAAGTGTCCCTCTTGTTATTTTTGCTCTCTCCTGCATCTTTACGTAAAACACAAAACGATGAAAACAAAAATAGCAGCAATACTCCTGATAAAATATCGGAATGACTACATTTCCCTGCTCGTTTTTTTTCCTTCAAAGGGGTGGGGTTCATCAACGAACCGGAACCGTCCTCTGAACGGAAGTGTCTGTGACAGATAAATTGGACTCGAAATCAATGAAGCATACTCGAACAGAAAAAGACCAATTCTTTTTTATAAGAATGTGAGATACAAGAAGTACTGAAACGGGAAAGAAACGAGAGTAAATAAAACTAACAAATTATTGAATGGTGCGACCCACCAGTAGCGGAGCAGAAGAAAACTTCAGCAATAACTTGCGGGAGAAGGTGGAAGCAAGCAAATGAGGAATGACAGCATTCGATTGTAGATTTGACATCCTCTAACAGAATGGCTCGTCAAAAACCATCGTGCCACAACCTCTTGTGTCTCCTGAGGCACAGCAGTGTAAAAGAAGGTGGCATATTATTGTCGTGCAGCTAATATTTCATGCTTGAGAGAACTTTAATATTACTAGTATTGATTCCTAACTTCCACTGCCACGAACGCAGGACTCCATTCCACCCCATATATCGATGCAAATACACGCTTTGTGGCGCCATTAGTAAAGTGTTTTTAGAAAAAGGTGTGTGTGTGTGTGTGTGTGTGTGTGTGTGTGTGTGTGTGTGTGTGTGTGTGTGTGTGTGTGTGTGTGCGTGTGTGTAATTGTTTGAACAAGTTCAACTTGATATTTAAGTTCAACACCTTCCAAAGATTCAATACAACAATTTTCAAGAACATCTCTCATCGCAAACAACCTTTTACATGAAACATTTTCGAAATGATTTATTTTCCGAAAAGTAACCCTAACAGTTTTGATTAAAATACGAGATCTGTTGAATAACGAATGATCACAATCGTTTTTTGACAACGTACCTTTACTCATCCTCATAATTATGATGGTTCTTCTCAAAATAGTCTCCCCTGAATGCGATGCAATAGTCGCAGCGTTTCTGCCAGTCTTCAAAGACATTCTGGAAACCATTTTTGAGATATCCTTCAAAATCGCCTCCGCAGCCTTCACCACTGCTTCTGATGATGTATAATGCCTCCCACGAAGGCGTTTCTTCAAGTTAGAGAATAGAAAAAGTCTCATGGGGCTAAACCTGGACTATAGTGAGGGTGAGGAATGCACTTTGCGACAGTCGGAGGTGTATGGGTGAGTATTGCCGCGCAGTTCAGCTCAATTATTTGGCAGGAGCTTGACTCCCAGGGTTGTCAGCATCGCTAACAAAATTTGACGAATATCGTTGTCTTCGGCTGCTCTCGGAGTTGTCCTAATATTTATAAATATAGGATTTTCGGCCAGGATCTCTTGATACAGGGCGTTCTGGTTGGATCAATCAGGGTACTTGGAAAGAAACACAGGTTAATTCTCTTATGGCGATCGATTGTATTTCATTTACTCTTGAAATATATGCTAATTAGGCGAACTCTGACTGGTAGGTTTCGCGTTTGCGTGGTAGCACTGCCGTGTCTATAACACAAGTCGTCGGATTAGCACCCAGCTACTAATTAGCTTTAATCGAATGCGATTTCTTTAACTAGCTCGCCCGTTCCTTAAAGAGCGCGATATCTGACTTCGTGCTCGTTAGCACGACAATCTAGCCTGACCCCCAGCTAGCGACTGGACTTTAGGTATCTGCTTGTTCCCGGCTAGGCCATATGACACTTCGCTTCCCCCTTCAGCTCATTATTTTTAATTAGTTGGTCGGTAGAAAACATGTGGAGTCCCAGTTACGAGAATCTCACACACAAAGACCACCTAAGACGCCTCCTTCCTGTCAAACGATGTTTGAAACTAAACACGGGGTTGAGAGCCTCAGATTTATGTTTGGGGTCAGCTGTCCTAGGGGAGGAAAAATCCTTACGGTTCAGAGCTCACAAAAATCTTGACATTTTACACAAAATATTTCTTTCAGTACACGTATATATATTCCTTTAACATTCAATTAACCTACTCGAGGAAAAAAGTACCGTTTCAACTTCACGTTGATTTTTGCAAGATATTCAGCGACAACATTGGCAATTTGCGGCCGCGCATTATCGTGGTGCAGCATCCAGCCTGCTTCATGGAAATGCGGTTCTTTGCGCCTGATATGGACTTGCAATGTTTTCAGCACATCCGTGTAGTATTGTCCAGTTACTGATGTGTGTGCACGTACAACATGATGATAAACGATTCCATGAATATCAAAGAATGACATGACCATAACTTTCCCAGCAGAGGCAACCACTTTTGGTTTTGGGGGTTGGTGAGGAAGGAGATTTCCACACTGAGCTTCGCTGTTTGCTCTCAGGATCAAAATGATGTAGCCAGGTTCCATCAGCAGTGATTACGTTTGAAAGAAACTCCGGATCTTCCTCTAACGCCAACTTTAACTGCGGGTTACCTCCATTGCAGCGGTAGACGTTACTGAACATGCCTGAACTTGCCTGGTTCGCACAGGCGGGAACCAGGAGTACTAACAATGAAACTACTACGGAGTGTTTGTTTAACATTAAGCAAACAGAATATAATAAGATTGAATATTATTGCAAAAATTATGACCGTAAAAAGTTATGATCATTCTTTATTGAACAGCCTTCGTACTTAAAGTGAAAGGTTTTACAGGTTGATTCCGTAAGTTTTTACCTGATAGTCATACGTCTGCACTTAAGCGTAATTAAATGCAATAAGCAATCCCTGGTTAGGCTTCATAGACCACTAATCTGTCCAATGAACTACGTAACGCTTAAAGCGTTTAAGATAGTATTACGATAAGCTGTGTGAGGTTAATATTCATCCCCTTTGATCCATTCGTTTCACATATCCATGACATTATAACTAATACCAATTAATCTCCTCCGGCCATTAGTATTCTGTTACACAATAACTAGCTAATTAATATGCTTAATTACTGGCCTTCTTTCCCATCACTGTTAAATTATTTATCCTAAGTAGTGACTAGATGACAACTACTGGTTATGTTTATAAGATCATGCAAAATGCTTTTAGTGATCATTATCACTTTTTCCAGGTTATTCATTATTTTAATTATTATAATGTTTGGAAATTAGTTGTTCTGTCACACTAGACGACATTAAATTCTCCAACTGAATCGTAGTGGGAAGAACTCCTAGAGGTTTACCGGGGAAACTACGATTCAGTTGGAGAATTTAAGGCCATGTCGGCACGTTGGCCATAGTAGCTCAATGGTTTAGAGCGGCTGGACGGAGACTAGAAGATTCGTGGTTGAAATCCCGGCTATGACATTGAATTTTTAAATCTGGCTCTACCATTCCATAGTGCATCCTACACACGGCTAGTGTGAAAGAATAACTTCCATTAATTGTACCTAATAGTGGTCCGAACTATAAATCGCTGGCCTTGAATTACTTACACGTTGTAAGTCG